>CM061750.1:368977000-370177000 GCA_030979885.1 Lolium multiflorum
ATTTTTGCAGACTAATACAAGCTCTTTCGCTCCAAGATCTTGCAAGTTGATAGATTAAATCATGGAATTATTAGGATATGTTTTAAATTTCAAATCCACTTTATGAATTTTTAAAAATACCGTGATCCGTGTGGGTATGGAGCGATCAAGGATTTTCATATTGGCCATGAGCAGTTTCAAAAATTGCAACCGGATAATTCTAAATAAATAAAAACAACTTTTATGCAGAATCTCCGTGTTTTTGTTTTTTGCCATCATAGGATCTATGGTTCATTAGAAAAGGGCCGAAATTGCATGAGCAGAAAAGCCCATTTCTAGTTATTGGGCTTCAACAGCCTGAGCAAGTAGGCCTATAGCAAATACCATGTAGATGGCCGTTGAAACCCAAAAGTATTTGTTAGCTAGACTTGACATGAACCTTGCTATGCACACGACAATTTCAGTCCGATCCGTGTACGCAACACAAGATCAAACCCAACGTGTGAGGAAGCAGGTGGCAGCACACCTCCAGATGCTCAATCGTACACATATCATATAGGAGTTGTCGTATGTACATTAGTTCCGTATTGACATGTTTGTTTCTTTGGTTAACATGTGGGGTCCGCACAGTCACCTAGGTCGCATATCAACTTCTTTGCTCATAGTTGATGCATGTTTAGTGGCCTGCAGCAAGAATCGCTGCCCCCAGGGATGTACTTTACCCTTTAGCGGCGAAAAAAATAGGAATGGTCCTCTCATGACTATGATCAACAAGAGGTGGCTATATTATAGTGCTGAAATAAAGTCAATCCTAAAACAGCCATGCATGGGTTATAATATGAAGGCAACACGAAATACAAAAGCAGGGCAGTGTTCAAATAAACTGATTCAAACTAGTACATACTAAAAGCAGTGTACTACTTCTCAACACTTCAAGCATAATAAAAAAGTGTCACTGTTTTTTTAAAGGTAACACCGAACGGGCAATGTTTAAAGCAGGCTTAAACCACATAGCCGCTTGTCGGACACTACCCCAACTAACTCTGGGAAGGCTGATAACTCCCACAGTCTCACCTTCATCTGGCTGGAGGTTGCAGCGCAAAATTTTAGGGTATTGATTATGAAGATACTTCCGGTATGCTGTGTAGACGCAGTTTTTCCTCATGAATGGAACCAATGTGCCATCAGGAGCTTTGGATTCACGCTTCTTCAGGTTGGCAATGATCGGGTAATTGAGTCCGAGGAACAGAGAGTGGTCGCCGAGGCTGTTAACCTGCCTCCAATGAAAGTCCCCTGCACGTGCTGCAATGAACAGAGATATGGGATCCTGCTCAAAGACGTAGGTGGCAACAGGAGGATACTGCCGTAGCTGAAGCCCATTAGCAGCATAGGGAATGTCAGGAGGTACTTCAGCATTGGCAATCCCAATCTTGTTTACTGTAAGGATGATCATCAATCGCTTGCCATCAGCAGATGGAGCGAGGAACCACGCGTACTGCTGATCATCCACCAAGAAGGATCCATGCTTACCTTTTCATTTTCATGTTTTAAACTTGTTTAAATTATCTTGGTCGTCAAACCTAGGATTTGACAAGATCCAAATGGGCATCAAAATTGAAAAAAAAAATCAGAAAAAAGAAAAACCAAAGCAAATAGTTTTCTTATGTCATATATATAGTAAGCATTGAAGTTGATAAACAAGGTCCATACATATTCAAACAACACAAATCATGTATCTATACCCCTAACCCCTAAATTGATTAACTATGTCTTATGAAGTCAAGCATGTGAAGAGAAGTGGTTTTGGGTTTCAAACATGGAAATTTCAAAAACCTCCCAAAAGCTTCATTTTAGAGTGACTAAGAAGGATCCATGCTTACATTTGCATTTTCATATTTTAAACTTGTTTAAATCATTATCAAACCTAGGATTTGACCAAGATACAAATGGGTGGGCACAAAATTCAAAAAAATCAGAAAAATGAAAAACAAAAGCACATAGTCTTCTTATGCCATATCGTGTAGCTTTTTGGTTTTTTTACTGCAAAGCTGTCTTAAAAGCACCTAACAGTGCTTTTTTTGGCTTTTGTATTTTGGAAGCCAAAAGAATAGAATCTTTGTTCTTGGTTCCAAAATCCAGTAAAAGCCAAAAAAAGCACCTATTTAGGTGCTTTTTGTGGCTTTTGCCAAAGCCAAAAGCCAAAAAAAGCCACAACAAAAGGGCCATAAACATGGCATCTCGTGCATGAAGCTTGACAGATTGATCGGGTTGGCTAGAACGGCTAAACAATGCTGCTCATTAGGCAAATGCATGCCATGTACGATAGTATACATCCAGTAAAGAAGTCTATACTGACATAAAAAACTAAGAACCTCCCAAAAGCTTCATTTTAGAGTGACTAAGAAGGATCCAGGCTTACCTTTTCATTTTCATGTTTTAAACTTGTTTAAATCCTGGTCAAACCTAGGATTTGACAAAGATTCAAATATATGGGCATAAAATTCAAAAAAATAGAAAAATGAAAAACCAAAGCACATAGTCTTCTTATGTCTATAGTTAGCATTAAAGTTGATAAACATGTCTAGACATATTCAAACTAGAAAATCATGTATATATCTACACCCCTAACCCTAAACTCTGTCTTATGAAGTCAAGCATGCATGAAGAGAAGTGGTTTTTTTGTTTCAAACATGGAAATTTCAAAAACCCTCCCAAGAGCTACATTTTGGGGTGACTAAGAAGGATAGATGCTTATTTTTTCATATTCATGATTTAAACTTGTTTAAACCATGGTCAAACCTAGGATTTGACCAAGATTCAAATGGGCATCAAAATTGAAAAAAAATCAGCAAAAAGAAAAACCAAAGCAAATAGTTTTCTTATGTTATATAGTAAGCATTAAAGTTGATAAACAAGGTCTAGACATATTCAAACCAGACAAATCATGTAGCTATACCCCCTAACCCTAAACTCTGTCTTATGAAGTCAAGCATGAAGAGAAGTGGTTTTGCCTCAAACATGGAAATTTCTGAAACCTCCCAAAAGCCTCCCAAAAGCCCCTTTTCAAATATTTCAAACTTATTCAAATTTGGTTCAAATTTGAAAGACATACAAGTTATAGCACACATAGTGCATACATTTTCACAAAAAACTGCACTAGATGCTAACCCTATAGTTTGAGGCCATTTGGATGAGGTCGAAAAAATTCTTGGATTAGAATCGTGTTGTTCGAACCCCGTAGTTGGATTTTTTTTTGAACCCTTGATCTGTAGAACTGGGCAAAACCCGAGTTTAACCTATTTAATTATAGATTCGTATATCGATTTTTCTACTACCTTTTTATTATTACTATGCAGCACATGGGTGTTTGCCCGTGAAACACGGAGGAAGAGGGATCACTCGGAAGGAGAGAAGAAGGGGGTGTCTCCTTTTTCAGGTGATGATGTTGACTTTTGTGCGGTTTTGTCGCTGAGCAGGAGGCAGCGAGCGAGCGAGCGAGAAATGGTAGGTAGTCGAGCGAGGCCGAGAATTGGGAGAGATTTGTTTTTCTTTGTGAGAGTGGACAACCTAAGGATCCAAGGACCTACGTACTTCCAATACGCATCCGATGCGTCTTCTCGACAAAGAAGATGGATGGGAGTTTGCGACCTACCGCACGTGACTTGTGCTCACTGAAGTGTGGGACCTCAAGGGTGGGACCACACGTAAGTGATAGACCTGTTGGTGTAAAAACTCGGTTGATTATAATAGTGCATTAGAACAAAGTTTCCTATGGATTCAAGGGTAGAAAATCCAAGTTAACTCATTTATGTTAAACTTGTCTATATCTTGGTCAAACCTAGGATTTGACCAAGATTCAAATGGGCAGAAAAATAAAAACAGAAAAATGAAAAACCAAATCACATAGTCTTCTTATGTCATATAGTAAGCATTAAAGTTGATAAACAAGGTCTAGACATATTCAAACTACAAATCATGTATCTACCCCTAACCCCTAAACTCCGTCTTATGAAGTCAAGCATGAAGAGAAGTGGTTTTGGGTTTCAAACATGGAAATTTCAAAATCCTCCCAAAAGCCCCTTTTCAAATATTTCAAACTTATTCAAATTTGGTTCAAATTTGAAAGACATACAAGTTATAGCACACATAGTGCATACATTTTCACAAAAACTGCACTAGATGCTAACCCTATAGCTTGAGGCCATTTGGATGAGGTCAAAAAAATTCTTGGATTAGAATCGTGTTGTTCAAACCCCGTAGTTGGATTTTTTGAACCCTTGATCTGCAGATCCCAAAAGCTTCATGTTAGAGTGACTAAGAAGGATACATGCTTCCCCTTTTCATATCTTCATGTTTTAAACTTGTTTCAATCTGTCTTGGTCAAACCTAGGATTAGACAAGATTCAAATGGGCATCAAAATTGAAAAAATCAGCAAAAAGAAAACCAAAAGCAAATAGTTTGGCGACTCTATTGCATCGGTGATTTGTGCTCATCAAGTGTGGACCCTGCCGGGCACCACTAATGTGAAGTGATGTACCTGTTGTGTAAAAACTCTGGTTATCATTATAGTGCATTAGAACAAAGTTTCCTATGGATTCAATGGTAGGAAATCCAAGTTAACTCATTTACGTGTTAAACTTGTCTAAATCTTGGTCAAACCTAGGATTTGACAAGATTCAAACCAGACAAATCATGTAGCTATACCCCCTAACCCCTAAACTCTATCTTATGAAGTCAAGCATGTGAAGAGAAGTGGTTTTGGTTCAAACATGAAAATTTCAAAACCTCCCAAAAGCTTCATTTTATATGACCAAGAAGGATCCATGCTTCCCTTTTCATTTTCATGTTTTAAAATTGTTTAAATTATCTTGGTCGTCAAACCTAGGATTTGACAAGATTCAAATGGGCATCAAATTTGAAAAAAAAAAAAAAGAAAAACCAAAGCAAATAGTTTTCTTATGTCATATAGTAAGCATTGAATTTGATAAACAAGGTCCATACATATTCAAACCACACAAATCATGTATCTATACCCCCTAAGCCCTAAATTAATTAACTATGTCTTATGAAGTCAAGCATGTGAAGAGAAGTGGTTTTGGGTTTCAAACATGGAAATTTCAAAAACCCTCCCAAAAGCTTCATTTTAGACAGACTAAGAAGGATCCATGCTTACATTTGCATTTTCATATTTTAAACTTGTTTAAATCATTATCAAACCTAGGATTTGACCAAGATACAAATGGGTGGGCACAAAATTCAAAAAAATCAGAAAAATAAAAACAAAGCACATAGTCTTCTTATATGTCATATTGTAAGCATTCGAGTTGATAAACGAGGTCTAGGTATATCCAAACCAGACAAATCATGTATCTACCCCCCGTCGATCTTATGAAGTCTAGCATGAAGAGAAGTCATTTTGGGTTTCAAACATGGAAATTTCAAGAACATCCCAAAAGCTTCATTTTAGAGTGACTAAGAAGGATACATGCTTACCTTTTAATTTTCATGTTTTAAACTTGTTTAAATCTTGGTTGAACCTAGGATTTGACCAAGATTCAAATATATGGGAATAAAATTCAGAAAAAAACAGAAAAATGAAAAACCAAAGCACATAGTCTTCTTATGTCTATAGTTAGCATTAAAGTTGATAAACAGGTCTAGACATATTCAAACTAGAAAATCATGTATATATCTACACCCCTAACCCTAAACTCTGTCTTATGAAGTCAAGCATGCATGAAGAGAAGTGGTTTTTTTTGTTCCAAACATGGAAATTTCAAAAACCCTCCCAAGAGCTACATTTTGGGGTGACTAAGAAGGAAAGATGCTTATTTTTTCATATTCATGATTTAAACTTGTTTAAACCATGGTCAAACCTAGGATTTGACCAAGATTCAAATGGGCATCAAAATTGAAAAAAAATCAGCAAAAATAAAAACCAAAGCAAATAGTTTTCTTATGTTATATAGTAAGCATTAAAGTTGATAAACAAGGTCTAGACATATTCAAACCAGACAAATCATGTATCTATACCCCTAACCCTAAACTCTGTCTTATGAAGTCAAGCATGAAGAGAAGTGGTTTTGGTTTCAAACATGAAATTTGAAAAACCTCCCAAAAGCCCCTTTGCAAATATTTCAAACTTATTCAAATTTGGTTCAAATTTGAAAGACATACAAGTTATAGCACACATAGTGCATACATTTTCACACAAACTGCACTAGATGCTAACCCTATAATTTGAGGCCATTTGGATGAGGTCGAAAAAATTCTTGGATTAGAATCGTGTTGTTCGAACCCCGTAGTTGGATTTTTTTTTGAACCCTTGATCTGTAGAACTGGGCAAAACCCGAGTTTAACCTATTTAATTATAGATTCGTATATCGATTTTTCTACTACCTTTTTATTATTACTATGCAGCACATGGGTGTTTGCCCGTCGAGTGAAACACGGAGGAAGAGGGATCACTCGGAAGGAGAGAAGAAGGGGGTGTCTCCCCTTTTTCGGGTGATGATGTTGACTTTTGTGCAGGGTTTGTCAGTGAGCAGGAGGTGCGAGCGAGCGAGCGAGCGAGTCGAGCGAGGCCGAGAATGAGAGAGATTTGTTTTTTTGTGAGAGGGACAACCGAAGGATCCAGAAGGACCCACAGACTTCCAATACGCATCCTGATGCGTCTTCTCTTGACAAAGAAGATGGCTGGGAGTTTGCGTACCTACTGCACGTGACTTGTGCTCACTGAAGTGTGGGACCTCAAGGGTGGGCACCACACGTAAGTGACAGACCTGTTGGTGTAAAAACTCGGTTGATTATAATAGTGCATTAGAACAAAGTTTCCTATGGATTCAAGGGTAGGAAATCCAAGTTAACTCATTTACGTGTTAAACTTGTCTAAATCTTGGTCAAACCTAGGATTTGACCAAGATTCAAATGGGCAGAAAAATAAACAGAAAAATGAAAAACAAAATCACATAGTCTTCTTATGTCATATAGTAAGCATTAAAGTTGATAAACAAGGTCTAGACATATCAAACCATACAAATCATGTATCTACCCCTAACCCCTAAACTCCGTCTTATGAAGTCAAGCATGAAGAGAAGTGGTTTTGGGTTTCAAACATGGAAATTTCAAAATCCTCCCAAAAGCCCCTTTTCAAATATTTCAAACTTATTCAAATTTGGTTCAAATTTGAAAGACATACAAGTTATAGCACACATAGTGCATACATTTTCACAAAAACTGCACTAGATGCTAACCCTATAGCTTGAGGCCATTTGGATGAGGTCGAAAAAATTCTTGGATTAGAATCGTGTTGTTCGAACCCCGTAGTTGGATTTTTTTGAACCCTTGATCTGTAGAACTGGGCAAAACCCGAGTTTAGAGTGACTAAGAAGGATACATGCTTCCCTTTTCATTTTCATGTTTTAAACTTGTTTAAATTATCTTGGTCAAACCTAGGATTAGACAAGATTCAAATGGGCATCAAAATTGAAAAAAAATCAGCAAAAAGGAAAACCAAAGCAAATAGTTTTCTTATGTCATATAGTAAGCATTAAAGTTGATAAACAAGGTCTAGACATATCAAACCATACAAATCATGTATCTACCCCTAACCCCTAAACTCCGTCTTATGAAGTCAAGCATGAAGAGAAGTGGTTTTGGGTTTCAAACATGGAAATTTCAAAATCCTCCCAAAAGCCCCTTTTCAAATATTTCAAACTTATTCAAATTTGGTTCAAATTTGAAAGACATACAAGTTATAGCACACATAGTGCATACATTTTCACAAAAACTGCACTAGATGCTAACCCTATAGCTTGAGGCCATTTGGATGAGGTCGAAAAAATTCTTGGATTAGAATCGTGTTGTTCGAACCCCGTAGTTGGATTTTTTTGAACCCTTGATCTGTAGAACTGGGCAAAACCCGAGTTTAGAGTGACTAAGAAGGATACATGCTTCCCTTTTCATTTTCATGTTTTAAACTTGTTTAAATTATCTTGGTCAAACCTAGGATTAGACAAGATTCAAATGGGCATCAAAATTGAAAAAAATCAGCAAAAAGGAAAACCAAAGCAAATAGTTTTCTTATGTCATATAGTAAGCATTAAAGTTGATAAACAAGGTCTAGACATATTCAAACCAGACAAATCATGTAGCTATACCCCTAACCCCTAAACTCTATCTTATGAAGTCAAGCATGAAAGAGAAGTGGTTTTGGGTTTCAAACATGGAAATTTCAAAAACCTCCCAAAAGCTTCATTTTAGAGTGACTAAGAAGGATCCATGCTTCCCTTTTCATTTTCATGTTTTAAACTTGTTTAAATTATCTTGGTCGTCAAACCTAGGATTTGACAAGCAGATTCAAATGGGCATCAAATTTGAAAAAAAATCAAAAAAAGAAAAACCAAAGCAAATAGTTTTCTTATGTCATATAGTAAGCATTGAATTTGATAAACAAGGTCCATACATATTCAAACCACACAAATCATGTATCTATACCCCCTAAGCCCTAAATTAATTAACTATGTCTTATGAAGTCAAGCATGTGAAGAGAAGTGGTTTTGGGTTTCAAACATGGAAATTTCAAAAACCTCCCAAAAGCTTCATTTTAGAGTGACTAAGAAGGATCCATGCTTACATTTGCATTTTCATATTTTAAACTTGTTTAAATCATTATCAAACCTAGGATTTGACCAAGATACAAATGGGTGGGCACAAAATTCAAAAAAATCAGAAAAATGAAAAACAAAAGCACATAGTCTTCTTATATATGTCATATCGTAAGCATTCGAGTTGATAAACGAGGTCTAGGTATATCCAAACCAGACAAATCATGTATCTACCCCCCGTCGATCTTATGAAGTCTAGCATGAAGAGAAGTCGTTTTGGGTTTCAAACATGGAAATTTCAAGAACATCCCAAAAGCTTCATTTTAGAGTGACTAAGAAGGATACATGCTTACCTTTTAATTTTCATGTTTTAAACTTGTTTAAATCTTGGTTGAACCTAGGATTTGACCAAGATTCAAATATATGGGAATAAAATTCAGAAAAAAACAAAAATGAAAAACCAAAGCACATAGTCTTCTTATGTCTATAGTTAGCATTAAAGTTGATAAACAGGTCTAGACATATTCAAACTAGAAAATCATGTATATATCTACACCCCTAACCCTAAACTCTGTCTTATGAAGTCAAGCATGCATGAAGAGAAGTGGTTTTTTTTGTTCCAAACATGGAAATTTCAAAAACCCTCCCAAGAGCTACATTTTGGGGTGACTAAGAAGGAAAGATGCTTATTTTTTCATATTCATGATTTAAACTTGTTTAAACCATGGTCAAACCTAGGATTTGACCAAGATTCAAATGGGCATCAAAATTGAAAAAAAATCAGCAAAAATAAAAACCAAAGCAAATAGTTTTCTTATGTTATATAGTAAGCATTAAAGTTGATAAACAAGGTCTAGACATATTCAAACCAGACAAATCATGTATCTATACCCCCTAACCCCTAAACTCTGTCTTATGAAGTCAAGCATGAAGAGAAGTGGTTTTGGGTTTCAAACATGGAAATTTGAAAAACCTCCCAAAAGCCCCTTTGCAAATATTTCAAACTTATTCAAATTTGGTTCAAATTTGAAAGACATACAAGTTATAGCACACATAGTGCATACATTTTCACACAAACTGCACTAGATGCTAACCCTATAAATTGAGGCCATTTGGATGAGGTCGAAAAAATTCTTGGATTAGAATCGTGTTGTTCGAACCCCGTAGTTGGATTTTTTTTTGAACCCTTGATCTGCAGAACTGGGCAAAACCCGAGTTTAACCTATTTAATTATAGATTCGTATATCGATTTTTCTACTACCTTTTTATTATTACTATGCAGCACATGGGTGTTTGCCCGTCGAGTGAAACACGGAGGAAGAGGGATCACTCGGAAGGAGAGAAGAAGGGGTGTCTCCCCTTTTTCGGGTGATGATGTTGACTTTTGTGCAGGGTTTGTCAGTGAGCAGGAGGTGCGAGCGAGCGAGCGAGAGTCGAGCGAGGCCGAGAATGAGAGAGATTTGTTTTTTTGTGAGAGGGACAACCGAAGGATCCAGAAGGACCCACAGACTTCCAATACGCATCCTGATGCGTCTCTCTTGACAAAGAAGATGGCTGGGAGTTTGCGTACCTCGCACGTGACTTGTGCTCACCGAAGTGTGGGACCTCAAGGGTGGGCACCACACGTAAGTGACAGACCTGTTGGTGTAAAAACTCGGTTGATTATAATAGTGCATTAGAACAAAGTTTCCTATGGATTCAAGGGTAGGAAATCCAAGTTAACTCATTTACGTGTTAAACTTGTCTAAATCTTGGTCAAACCTAGGATTTGACCAAGATTCAAATGGGCAGAAAAATAAAAAACAAATTCACATAGTCTTCTTATGTCATATAGTAAGCATTAAAGTTGATAAACAAGGTCTAGACATATCAAACCATACAAATCATGTATCTACCCCTAACCCCTAAACTCCGTCTTATGAAGTCAAGCATGAAGAGAAGTGGTTTTGGGTTTCAAACATGGAAATTTCAAAATCCTCCCAAAAGCCCCTTTTCAAATATTTCAAACTTATTCAAATTTGGTTCAAATTTGAAAGACATACAAGTTATAGCACACATAGTGCATACATTTTCACAAAAACTGCACTAGATGCTAACCCTATAGCTTGAGGCCATTTGGATGAGGTCGAAAAAATTCTTGGATTAGAATCGTGTTGTTCGAACCCCGTAGTTGGATTTTTTTGAACCCTTGATCTGTAGAACTGGGCAAAACCCGAGTTTAGAGTGACTAAGAAGGATACATGCTTCCCTTTTCATTTTCATGTTTTAAACTTGTTTAAATTATCTTGGTCAAACCTAGGATTAGACAAGATTCAAATGGGCATCAAAATTGAAAAAAAATCAGCAAAAAGGAAAACCAAAGCAAATAGTTTTCTTATGTCATATAGTAAGCATTAAAGTTGATAAACAAGGTCTAGACATATTCAAACCAGACAAATCATGTAGCTATACCCCCTAACCCCTAAACTCTATCTTATGAAGTCAAGCATGTGAAGAGAAGTGGTTTTGGGTTTCAAACATGAAAATTTCAAAAACCTCCCAAAAGCTTCATTTTAGAGTGACTAAGAAGGATCCATGCTTCCCTTTTCATTTTCATGTTTTAAACTTGTTTAAATTATCTTGGTCGTCAAACCTAGGATTTGACAAGCAGATTCAAATGGGCATCAAATTTGAAAAAAAAATCAGAAAAAAGAAAAACCAAAGCAAATAGTTTTCTTATGTCATATAGTAAGCATTGAATTTGATAAACAAGGTCCATACATATTCAAACCACACAAATCATGTATCTATACCCCTAAAGCCCTAAATTAATTAACTATGTCTTATGAAGTCAAGCATGTGAAGAGAAGTGGTTTTGGGTTTCAAACATGGAAATTTCAAAAACCTCCCAAAAGCTTCATTTTAGAGTGACTAAGAAGGATCCATGCTTACATTTGCATTTTCATATTTTAAACTTGTTTAAATCATTATCAAACCTAGGATTTGACCAAGATACAAATGGGTGGGCACAAAATTCAAAAAAATCAGAAAATGAAAAACAAAAGCACATAGTCTTCTTATATATGTCATATCGTAAGCATTCGAGTTGATAAACGAGGTCTAGGTATATCCAAACCAGATAAATCATGTATCTACCCCCGTCGATCTTATGAAGTCTAGCATGAAGAGAAGTCGTTTGGGTCAAACATGGAAATTTCAAGAACATCCCAAAAGCTTCATTTTAGAGTGACTAAGAAGGATACATGCTTACCTTTTAATTTTCATGTTTTAAACTTGTTTAAATCTTGGTTGAACCTAGGATTTGACCAAGATTAAAATTCAGAAAAAAACAGAAAAATGAAAAACCAAAGCACATAGTCTTCTTATGTCTATAGTTAGCATTAAAGTTGATAAACAGGTCTAGACATATTCAAACTAGAAAATCATGTATATATCTACACCCCTAACCCTAAACTCTGTCTTATGAAGTCAAGCATGCATGAAGAGAAGTGGTTTTTTTGTTCCAAACATGGAAATTTCAAAAACCCTCCCAAGAGCTACATTTTGGGGTGACTAAGAAGGAAAGATGCTTATTTTTTCATATTCATGATTTAAACTTGTTTAAACCATGGTCAAACCTAGGATTTGACCAAGATTCAAATGGGCATCAAAATTGAAAAAAAAATCAGCAAAAATAAAAACCAAAGCAAATAGTTTTCTTATGTTATATAGTAAGCATTAAAGTTGATAAACAAGGTCTAGACATATTCAAACCAGACAAATCATGTATCTATACCCCTAACCCCTAAACTCTGTCTTATGAAGTCAAGCATGAAGAGAAGTGGTTTTGGGTTTCAAACATGGAAATTTGAAAAACCTCCCAAAAGCCCCTTTGCAAATATTTCAAACTTATTCAAATTTGGTTCAAATTTGAAAGACATACAAGTTATAGCACACATAGTGCATACATTTTCACACAAACTGCACTAGATGCTAACCCTATAATTTGAGGCCATTTGGATGAGGTCGAAAAAATTCTTGGATTAGAATCGTGTTGTTCGAACCCCGTAGTTGGATTTTTTTGAACCCTTGATCTGCAGAACTGGGCAAAACCCGAGTTTAACCTATTTAATTATAGATTCGTATATCGATTTTTCTACTACCTTTTTATTATTACTATGCAGCACATGGGTGTTTGCCCGTCGAGTGAAACACGGAGGAAGAGGGATCACTCGGAAGGAGAGAAGAAGGGGGTGTCTCCCCTTTTTCGGGTGATGATGTTGACTTTTGTGCAGGGTTTGTCAGTGAGCAGGAGGTGCGAGCGAGCGAGCGAGCGAGCGAGTCGAGCGAGGCCGAGAATGAGAGAGATTTTTTTTTTTGTGAGAGGGACGACCGAAGGATCCAGAAGGACCCACAGACTTCCAATACACATCTGATGCGTCTTCTCTTGACAAAGAAGATGGCTGGGAGTTTGCGTACCTATTGCACGTGACTTGTGCTCACTGAAGTGTGGGACCTCAAGGGTGGGCACCACACGTAAGTGACAGACCTGTTGGTGTAAAAACTCGGTTGATTATAATAGTGCATTAGAACAAAGTTTCCTATGGATTCAAGGGTAGGAAATCCAAGTTAACTCATTTACGTGTTAAACTTGTCTAAATCTTGGTCAAACCTAGGATTTGACCAAGATTCAAATGGGCAGAAAAATAAAAAAACAGAAAAATGAAAAACAAAATCACATAGTCTTCTTATGTCATATAGTAAGCATTAAAGTTGATAAACAAGGTCTAGACATATCAAACCATACAAATCATGTATCTACCCCTAACCCCTAAACTCCGTCTTATGAAGTCAAGCATGAAGAGAAGTGGTTTTGGGTTTCAAACATGGAAATTTCAAAATCCTCCCAAAAGCCCCTTTTCAAATATTTCAAACTTATTCAAATTTGGTTCAAATTTGAAAGACATACAAGTTATAGCACACATAGTGCATACATTTTCACAAAAACTGCACTAGATGCTAACCCTATAGCTTGAGGCCATTTGGATGAGGTCGAAAAAATTCTTGGATTAGAATCGTGTTGTTCGAACCCCGTAGTTGGATTTTTTGAACCCTTGATCTGTAGAACTGGGCAAAACCCGAGTTTAGAGTGACTAAGAAGGATACATGCTTCCCTTTTCATTTTCATGTTTTAAACTTGTTTAAATTATCTTGGTCAAACCTAGGATTAGACAAGATTCAAATGGGCATCAAAATTGAAAAAAAATCAGCAAAAAGGAAAACCAAAGCAAATAGTTTTCTTATGTCATATAGTAAGCATTAAAGTTGATAAACAAGGTCTAGACATATTCAAACCAGACAAATCATGTAGCTATACCCCTAACCCCTAAACTCTATCTTATGAAGTCAAGCATGTGAAGAGAAGTGGTTTTGGGTTTCAAACATGGAAATTTCAAAAACCTCCCAAAAGCTTCATTTTAGAGTGACTAAGAAGGATCCATGCTTCCCTTTTCATTTTCATGTTTTAAACTTGTTTAAATTATCTTGGTCGTCAAACCTAGGATTTGACAAGCAGATTCAAATGGGCATCAAATTTGAAAAAAAAAACAGAAAAAAGAAAAACCAAAGCAAATAGTTTTCTTATGTCATATAGTAAGCATTGAATTTGATAAACAAGGTCCATACATATTCAAACCACACAAATCATGTATCTATACCCCCTAAGCCCTAAATTAATTAACTATGTCTTATGAAGTCAAGCATGTGAAGAGAAGTGGTTTTGGGTTTCAAACATGGAAATTTCAAAAACCTCCCAAAAGCTTCATTTTAGACAGACTAAGAAGGATCCATGCTTACATTTGCATTTTCATATTTTAAACTTGTTTAAATCATTATCAAACCTAGGATTTGACCAAGATACAAATGGGTGGGCACAAAATTCAAAAAAATCAGAAAAATGAAAAACAAAAGCACATAGTCTTCTTATATATGTCATATCGTAAGCATTCGAGTTGATAAACGAGGTCTAGGTATATCCAAACCAGACAAATCATGTATCTACCCCCCGTCGATCTTATGAAGTCTAGCATGAAGAGAAGTCGTTTTGGGTTTCAAACATGGAAATTTCAAGAACATCCCAAAAGCTTCATTTTAGAGTGACTAAGAAGGATACATGCTTACCTTTTAATTTTCATGTTTTAAACTTGTTTAAATCTTGGTTGAACCTAGGATTTGACCAAGATTCAAATATATGGGAATAAAATTCAGAAAAAAACAGAAAAATGAAAAACCAAAGCACATAGTCTTCTTATGTCTATAGTTAGCATTAAAGTTGATAAACAGGTCTAGACATATTCAAACTAGAAAATCATGTATATATCTACACCCCTAACCCTAAACTCTGTCTTATGAAGTCAAGCATGCATGAAGAGAAGTGGTTTTTTTTGTTCCAAACATGGAAATTTCAAAAACCCTCCCAAGAGCTACATTTTGGGGTGACTAAGAAGGAAAGATGCTTATTTTTTCATATTCATGATTTAAACTTGTTTAAACCATGGTCAAACCTAGGATTTGACCAAGATTCAAATGGGCATCAAAATTGAAAAAAATCAGCAAAAATAAAAACCAAAGCAAATAGTTTTCTTATGTTATATAGTAAGCATTAAAGTTGATAAACAAGGTCTAGACATATTCAAACCAGACAAATCATGTATCTATACCCCTAACCCCTAAACTCTGTCTTATGAAGTCAAGCATGAAGAGAAGTGGTTTTGGGTTTCAAACATGGAAATTTGAAAAACCTCCCAAAAGCCCCTTTGCAAATATTTCAAACTTATTCAAATTTGGTTCAAATTTGAAAGACATACAAGTTATAGCACACATAGTGCATACATTTTCACACAAACTGCACTAGATGCTAACCCTATAATTTGAGGCCATTTGGATGAGGTCGAAAAAATTCTTGGATTAGAATCGTGTTGTTCGAACCCCGTAGTTGGATTTTTTTGAACCCTTGATCTGTAGAACTGGGCAAAACCCGAGTTTAACCTATTTAATTATAGATTCGTATATCGATTTTTCTACTACCTTTTTATTATTACTATGCAGCACATGGGTGTTTGCCCGTCGAGTGAAACACGGAGGAAGAGGGATCACTCGGAAGGAGAGAAGAAGGGGGTGTCTCCCCTTTTTCGGGTGATGATGTTGACTTTTGTGCAGGGTTTGTCAGTGAGCAGGAGGTGCGAGCGAGCGAGCGAGCGAGCGAGTCGAGCGAGGCCGAGAATGAGAGAGATTTTTTTTTTTTGTGAGAGGGACGACCGAAGGATCCAGAAGGACCCACAGACTTCCAATACGCATCTGATGCGTCTTCTCTTGACAAAGAAGATGGCTGGGAGTTTGCGTACCTACTGCACGTGACTTGTGCTCACTGAAGTGTGGGACCTCAAGGGTGGGCACCACACGTAAGTGACAGACCTGTTGGTGTAAAAACTCGGTTGATTATAATAGTGCATTAGAACAAAGTTTCCTATGGATTCAAGGGTAGGAAATCCAAGTTAACTCATTTACGTGTTAAACTTGTCTAAATCTTGGTCAAACCTAGGATTTGACCAAGATTCAAATGGGCAGAAAAATAAAAAAACAGAAAAATGAAAAACAAAATCACATAGTCTTCTTATGTCATATAGTAAGCATTAAAGTTGATAAACAAGGTCTAGACATATCAAACCATACAAATCATGTATCTACCCCTAACCCCTAAACTCCGTCTTATGAAGTCAAGCATGAAGAGAAGTGGTTTTGGGTTTCAAACATGGAAATTTCAAAATCCTCCCAAAAGCCCCTTTTCAAATATTTCAAACTTATTCAAATTTGGTTCAAATTTGAAAGACATACAAGTTATAGCACACATAGTGCATACATTTTCACAAAAACTGCACTAGATGCTAACCCTATAGCTTGAGGCCATTTGGATGAGGTCGAAAAAATTCTTGGATTAGAATCGTGTTGTTCGAACCCCGTAGTTGGATTTTTTTGAACCCTTGATCTGTAGAACTGGGCAAAACCCGAGTTTAGAGTGACTAAGAAGGATACATGCTTCCCTTTTCATTTTCATGTTTTAAACTTGTTTAAATTATCTTGGTCAAACCTAGGATTAGACAAGATTCAAATGGGCATCAAAATTGAAAAAAAATCAGCAAAAAGGAAAACCAAAGCAAATAGTTTTCTTATGTCATATAGTAAGCATTAAAGTTGATAAACAAGGTCTAGACATATTCAAACCAGACAAATCATGTAGCTATACCCCTAACCCCTAAACTCTATCTTATGAAGTCAAGCATGTGAAGAGAAGTGGTTTTGGGTTTCAAACATGGAAATTTCAAAAACCTCCCAAAAGCTTCATTTTAGAGTGACTAAGAAGGATCCATGCTTCCCTTTTCATTTTCATGTTTTAAACTTGTTTAAATTATCTTGGTCGTCAAACCTAGGATTTGACAAGCATTCAAATGGGCATCAAATTTGAAAAAAAAATCAGAAAAAAGAAAAACCAAAGCAAATAGTTTTCTTATGTCATATAGTAAGCATTGAATTTGATAAACAAGGTCCATACATATTCAAACCACACAAATCATGTATCTATACCCCCTAAGCCCTAAATTAATTAACTATGTCTTATGAAGTCAAGCATGTGAAGAGAAGTGGTTTTGGGTTTCAAACATGGAAATTTCAAAAACCTCCCAAAAGCTTCATTTTAGACAGACTAAGAAGGATCCATGCTTACATTTGCATTTTCATATTTTAAACTTGTTTAAATCATTATCAAACCTAGGATTTGACCAAGATACAAATGGGTGGGCACAAAATTCAAAAAAATCAGAAAAATGAAAAACAAAAGCACATAGTCTTCTTATATATGTCATATCGTAAGCATTCGAGTTGATAAACGAGGTCTAGGTATATCCAAACCAGACAAATCATGTATCTACCCCCCGTCGATCTTATGAAGTCTAGTAAGAGAAGTCGTTTTGGGTTTCAAACATGGAAATTTCAAGAACATCCCAAAAGCTTCATTTTAGAGTGACTAAGAAGGATACATGCTTACCTTTTAATTTTCATGTTTTAAACTTGTTTAAATCTTGGTTGAACCTAGGATTTGACCAAGATTCAAATATATGGGAATAAAATTCAGAAAAAAACAGAAAAATGAAAAACCAAAGCACATAGTCTTCTTATGTCTATAGTTAGCATTAAAGTTGATAAACAGGTCTAGACATATTCAAACTAGAAAATCATGTATATATCTACACCCCTAACCCTAAACTCTGTCTTATGAAGTCAAGCATGCATGAAGAGAAGTGGTTTTTTTGTTCCAAACATGGAAATTTCAAAAACCCTCCCAAGAGCTACATTTTGGGGTGACTAAGAAGGATAGATGCTTATTTTTTCATATTCATGATTTAAACTTGTTTAAACCATGGTCAAACCTAGGATTTGACCAAGATTCAAATGGGCATCAAAATTGAAAAAAAATCAGCAAAAATAAAAACCAAAGCAAATAGTTTTCTTATGTTATATAGTAAGCATTAAAGTTGATAAACAAGGTCTAGACATATTCAAACCAGACAAATCATGTATCTATACCCCCTAACCCCTAAACTGTGTCTTATGAAGTCAAGCATGAAGAGAAGTGGTTTTGCGTTTCAAACATGGAAATTTCAAAAACCTCCCAAAAGCCCCTTTTCAAATATTTCAAACTTATTCAAATTTGGTTCAAATTTGAAAGACATACAAGTTATAGCACACATAGTGCATACATTTTCACACAAACTGCACTAGATGCTAACCCTATAATTTGAGGCCATTTGGATGAGGTCGAAAAAATTCTTGGATTAGAATCGTGTTGTTCGAACCCCGTAGTTGGATTTTTTTTTGAACCCTTGATCTGTAGAACTGGGCAAAACCCGAGTTTAACCTATTTAATTATAGATTCGTATATCGATTTTTCTACTACCTTTTTATTATTACTATGCAGCACATGGGTGTTTGCCCGTCGAGTGAAACACGGAGGAAGAGGGATCACTCGGAAGGAGAGAAGAAGGGGTGTCTCCCCTTTTTCGGGTGATGATGTTGACTTTTGTGCAGGGTTTGTCAGTGAGCAGGAGGTGCGAGCGAGCGAGCGAGTCGAGCGAGGCCGAGAATGAGAGAGATTTGTTTTTTTGTGAGAGGGACAACCGAAGGATCCAGAAGGACCCACGAATTCCAATACGCATCTGATGCGTCTTCTCTTGACAAAGAAGATGGCTGGGACTTTGCGTACCTACTGCACGTGACTTGTGCTCACTGAAGTGTGGGACCTCACGCGTGGGCACCACACGTAAGTGACAGACCTGTTGGTGTAAAAACTCGGTTGATTATAATAGTGCATTAGAACAAAGTTTCCTATGGATTCAAGGGTAGGAAATCCAAGTTAAATCATTTACGTGTTAAACTTGTCTAAATCTTGGTCAAACCTAGGATTTGACCAAGATTCAAATGGGCAGAAAAATAAAAAAACAGAAAAATGAAAAACAAAATCACATAGTCTTCTTATGTCATATAGTAAGCATTAAAATTGATAAACAAGGTCTAGACATATCAAACCATACAAATCATGTATCTACCCCCTAACCCCTAATCTCCGTCTTATGAAGTCAAGCATGAAGAGAAGTGGTTTTGGGTTTCAAACATGGAAATTTCAAAAACCTCCCAAAAACTTCATTTTAGAGTGACTAAGAAGGATACATGCTTCCCTTTTCATTTTCTTGTTTTAAACTTGTTTAAATTATCTTGGTCAAACCTAGGATTTGACAAGATTCAAAGATACATGCTTCCCTTTTCATTTGACATGAATCCTTGTGGCACGACCATGTTGGGGTCACTCCTGGCTGTCTACCCAGCCGAGCATGCGGGCTCTATTACCTTGTACGAATCCTCGTTTTAAACAAAGAAGTGAACAAACGCCCCCCCCCCCCGACACACACACACACTCTCTCTCTCTCTCTCTCTCTCTCTCTCTCTCTCTCTCTCTCTCTCTCTCTCTCTCTCTCTCTCTCTCTCTCTCTCTCTCTCTCTATCGCATCATTTGTCTGTCAGACTCCATTGATTTGCCCCAAGTTCAACAAGGTCGCCCCCTTTTCCTCTGAGAGTCCATTGATTTTTATTTGCTGGTGTCACTTGTGCTAAACTGTCATTCCTTGTACTCCCTCCGATTCATATTATTTGATGGTAATATAGATGCATCTATACACATTATAGTTGTAGATACATCCATTTTACCATCAATTAATATTGATCGGAGTTGCAGCGTGGTATGAGGCCTGCCGCCTGCCACCGTCGGCGAGGTTCCAAGTAAACGGCGCCAGAAGAAGAGTAGCGCGGCTCCGGATTCAACCAACTGGCGGCGATGGACGGCACTATGGAAATAAACGCTACGAATTTGGAGGCCATCGCGTACAACATCGCTGGAACGGCGCAGGTCATGTGCTCCCACGACGGCTGCGGGGTCATCGTCAGCTACCACGAGTCCCTAAGCCACCAGATCGCGTGCCCGCACGGCCGGTGCAACTGCACGGAGCAGGGCTGCGACTTCGCCGCCCCACCGTCAGCGCTCCTCGTTCACCTCGCAGAGGCCCACTCGATTCAGGTGCACAGGTTAGAGTATGGCAAGTCCATAGAGTTCCGGGTGACCATGACGCACCCGTGCTCGCCGTGCAGGCTGCTCGTCGTCGAAGGGGATGACGGCTCCGTGTTCGTCCTGTACATCGACGCGCTCGGCCCGGCCATTGTCTTGTCTTTGGTATGCGTCAGTTCGGCCACATCCGTGTGGCCGCTCTACAGGGTGAAGATCTGGGCGCACGGCCCGCCGCCGTCCTCGAAATCGGACTGCAGGCGGGATGTCGTGAAGATGTCTGCCGATGCTTCTGGCAGCGCGTCGCCGGGCGCTGTCGTGTTTGAGGAGCTCACGTCGTTCCTCGTTGTGCCGGGGCCATACCTCGTTGGTGCTGGATCGTCCAAGGAGCTGCGTTTCTACATTCGCATATGCAAGCAGATGTAGCTACTGCTACTTTGCGTAGTTGAAAAAACTGTCAATTTGTCATGAGGAATGATAAATTTCGATGAAAAGTACTTGATTGTTCGTACGGCTGCTATTTTTTTATGGATTCTTCGTTTCATATTTGTGCTGAACTGTTTGTAGTAGTACTTATACTGTACTTAATAATAATGCAGCGTGGAAGTGAATACTCCTTTTTTTTGTGAATCGGAAGTGAATACTCCAACTATATGTAATTGTAACCCCTCCATCTGATTTATATAAAACTATGTGCACTTCCAGATCATTTCTCCTGTTTTTTAGATGTCCTTTCACTTACTATAAAAAACAAAGAAGCACTGCTGCTTTGATTCAAAGGAATGTGGAGAGTGTAGAAATAGGAAAGGTGTAGGATTGAAATTTTCCCATAGGAATCAAATCCAACATAATTCCTATGTCAATCCTATGAATCAAAGAAGCCCTAAGTGGTTACCGGTGCTTAATGCACAGTTCCAAAAAGTTCATCCCGCAGTCCAAATAACTAATAATCAGATGATGTCAATTTTTGTGTATGTAGTTGTGCCTATTACCATCACAAATATAGTCTCAAATAGTATGATGGTGGAGATACACATTTTTTAACTACCATGATTTTCGGTAAATGCTTAGTCAATTTTGACATAATTTGACTTTCTAAAAATAATATAAGCTAAGCTTTGAGATGGAGGTAGGTTTTCCTCGTCTTAAGCAAAATCCCTTCCCATCCCCTTAAATAGAGTACTCCAGCCTCGAGGCTAGGAGATAAGAGAGGCCATCGATAGGCCACATACTCCTCGCGCGCTCGCAATGCTGGAAACTGTCACCGTTACCCTGAAGATGGACTCCACCGTGCTTCACTGCATTTTCTGCTCCCAGCCCCTCAAGCCCCCCGTCTTCAAGGTCGATCCCTTTCCCTCCCACACTCCATTGATGTTTCTTTTGTGGGTTCACTACTGCAAAAATGGCAATCCACGAACTTTGATTTGTGCAGTGCAAGGGTAATCATTTGGCCTGCGGCCGCTGCCTCAGCGAGCTTCCCGGGAACCGGTGCCATAGGTGCGTGGAACCCCGCGGCGGATTCGAGCACGACCCGGCAATGGACGCCGTCGTATCAGCGGCGACGGTTGAGTGCCCCCACAGCAGCTGCGGGAGCTTGGTGGCCTACCACCAGGTCCACGACCACAAGATTGCATGCCCGCACGCCCCTTGCGCTTGCACGGAGCCCGGCTGCGACTTCGCCGCCCCGCCAACAGCGCTCGTCGCCCACTTTGCAGCGGCCCACTCGATCCAAGTGCACAAGCTCCCGCCGTACAACACGACCAAAGTGTTCGAGGTGCTGGTGCCGGTGCCGGGTTCGCCGTGCCTGCGGATCATCGCCGAAGGGGAGGACGGCGCCGTGTTCGTCCTGATCATCGGCGTGCTCGGTTCGACTTCGACCACCATCGTGTCTACCGTGTGCGTTAGGGCGGCCGCGTGCGTGTGGCCTCTGTACACGGCAAAGATGTGGGCGAATGGGCCGGCGTCGTGCTCGTTGGCGCACTCGAGGAGCAGGGCGGACACCGTGAATGTGTCATTGGAGGCGTCGAGCTGCGCCTTGCCGGGCGACGTCGCGTTTGATGAACTCACGTCGTTCCTCTCGGTACCGCCGCTGTACCAGGTGCTTGGTGGACCTTCCAAGCTGCTGCGTTTCTACATTCGCATCGAGAAGGAGAACAATTAATCCTCAAAATAAGTACTCCTTATATAGAAAGGGACTAACTGTTTTTCGTCCTGCTAATGCAACCTTGAGGTGACCGGGACAACTTTGTACAAAGCATCGTGCTCATATAAATATACGTACTCTACAAAATCATCAGCAGTGGAGTACCTCGTAGGTGCCATGTCCATGGATCGACAAGACAAGACACATACATAGACTGGGTCACTGGGAGATGGATATTACTACTGGATCGTGATAGGATGCCTACATACACCCTACTCGGCAGGTGACGATACCTTCCCAACAAAGGTATCCAGTCCCATCCATTGATTATATTTTATTATGGACGGAGAGCATTCTACTACGTAGAAGAGATGTCATGTCTTGGGGCAGAGGTTCGGCTTAATCATGGTTTAGATGACTCTAATGTAGATGTATCTAGACATATTGTAACTATAGATACTTCCATTTTAGCATCAAGTAATGTGGATCGGAGGGAGTAATACTATAGTACAATATACTCAGTATAAGGTTAACTTTGGCACACGCTGGGACGCACATATTTGTTAGAAGTACACACATGCAAGACAGAGCACAGAGTAAAATAATTACTATTTACTTATGGGCAACCAAAAGCTTGTACGTGTCCACTCTATATATGGGCATGGACTACACTTATTGCTTGTGGACGAGGATAGCTGTTGTGGACAACACAGTGGATGCTGTTAGAGTGAAACGGCACACTTATTATGGATCGTAGGGAGTATGCAAGATAAAAAAAGATCTACCATACATATTAGTATTATTATCATCAGTTATGTACTCATGACACTGGGAGCATACACACACGATCGTACATACTACAGTAGTACTGTACTACTTTTAAAACTACTTGCAAGATAAAATATACTGTACTACTTATCACTGGGTGCATACACACACGATCGTATACATACTAGTCCTGTACTACTTTTAACACTAGGCTATCCTTTTCAGTGGTCTTCCTCTTCAGCTTCCACAGCCTGTACCATGTTGCTCTTCTTCTTCTTCTTCTTCTTCTTCTTCTTCTTCTTACTCCCGCTGTCCTGGAATTCCGCCAATTTTTGTTGACCCTTCTCAAAGTTCACTATTCGCCTGTATACCTCATATGTTGCGTATGCGTCGATGCTTGCATACAGGATATGCTTCATGGACAAGGGCACCTGCTTCCACAGCTTGTGTTCCTCTTTCGTAAGTTTTTTCATGATAGATTTGTACTGGCTGTCTATAATGGCCGCAGCATAGTCAGCCAACGAATCCTTATTGTTACTAGTGGAATCGGCAGGCTTCCACCTTTTCTGGATGTCCACGAAGTTCGCCACTGAGAGGTTGCAACGCCCAAGCCTGGTAATGTCGTTGCCGATGTCAACACCTGCAAATGTTATGTCAGGCCTGCCAAGAAAGTCAGCGAGTTTGGGGCAGGGCTGGTCGGCCGAGGAAATCTGGTACAGGAGGCAGTCTGTGCCCATGCACAACTGTATGAGGGCAGCCTTCTGTTCAGGCCCATAGGTGTACTCTACGTCTAGGCCAACAATTTTGTACGAGTCTTCTTTCTCCAGTATCAACTCGATTTTGTTGATGTGTTCCTCCACCTTAGACGCCATATTGGTATAGTTCGCCGTAATGGTGGTTGTTCCATGAGCGAGGAAAGTGTGTCCTTGGTAGAACGCTTCCATGGAGGGTAGCGAGAGAGGGGCACAGGCGAGAGTGTCAGGGAGAAGACGAAATGAGGAAGACGAATGTTAACCGCCACGCCAGGGCCTGGAAACCGCCCGTCGCTAGATGCATGCATTTGGACGGTTTTGAAGATGACGGGCCATAGGGCACGAATGCAGTTTCCCTGTTAAAATAATAATAACCGCCCACGTACTTAATTAATTGTATGCTTATTTGTTTCTCGAGAGGAGCCTAGTTTTTTTCTACGAAACTCTGAAGATCTATTAAAAATCATCAACATTAGTACAAAGAGATTCAAAATTAATATTACCTTCGTCTAAAAGGAGGTGTCTTAGTTTTGTCTAATACGGATGTATAAAGACATATCTAAGTTGTAGAAATTACAAATATGTCTTCTTTGCACCACTTAGCTACCACTACAAAGTACAAACACTAACGCAAGGTAGATCAGCATCATGCAATGTAGACATTACAGTATTTTTGTACTACTGTACTTGTCTTCCCTGGTCTATGATTCAATATCTAGTATACTGTACTGCTTATACACCAGGGAGATTCAAAATACGAGTTGAGCGCCAAAACTCCCGCCTCCATACACATATTTCGGATTCCCTTTCGACCCTATTAGCAATGACGCAAAGGCAGACAAGTGAAGCCGGCGTTGGTTGGGGTCTCGTTCGTAATTTACACACCCCCTCTGATATATATAGTCTACCGCCTTCCATTCGTCTTCCCCATTTCCGCAAAAAATCTGTCGCAATACTCCAGGCCCATCATCTCTCACCTGCCGGACCACCGCACCGGAATATCCCAGCCGTACTTAGCCGGCATACCACCTCACCTACCTGAGGCCACCGACTCCCTCGTCCGCAGCACCAGATCCGCTTCACCAACGCCGCCGTGTACTGCATCGGATCTGCTTCACCGACTGCTTCATCCGCAGCACCAGATCCGCTTCACCAACGCCGCCGTGCACTGCACTATCTGAGTTCACCGACTCCCTCGTCTGCCGTACCTGATCCGCTTCACCAACGACGCCGTGCACTGCACCGGATCTGCTTCACCGACTCCCTCGTTTCAGATCTGCTTCCCCGAACCCATCATCGACCGCCCCAGATCTGCTTCCTCGACGCCGACGCCCACCGCAACCGCAGCACCCCCGCCGTCGTCGACGTGACCCGCAAGGATGCCGAGTATGACTACACGAAGCCGCCGTCGAGGTAACCAGACCCCCTCCCCCCTACACGTTTTGGTCTGTTACCATAGAAGGTTCAAGCATGTCTTGGTCAACTAGAATGTGTCCCATAGATCCAGCTCCGCCCCGCTCTCAATGCGCGTGGCAGATGGCAGGATCCTGCGCATTTGCCCATGCCACTCCTCGAGCTCTCTGTCTTGATGTGCTTCACACACAGGGCTTATAATACTAGGAAGCTTGTGCCTCACATACACTTACACACAGGGCTACTACTACTAGGAAGCTTTATTGGATATCTCAGTGGTACAAAGCTTACTTACATGGGACGGGTGATACTCTATTTAAATTTTTGTACATGACCCTATAGATTGTTGCCATGTGCCAGAATCCAAACCCTATACCATACTTCTAGAATACTCTACAAACTCTAGATATTTCATACTACTCGTAAATATCTTACTCTAGAACATTCCCCATTCTACAGTTCTCTCTACATACCTTGGATACTTCATGACTAAGCTAGCTCCTTTACTAGCCAACCACATTGATAAGATTACTACTAACAATCCCCCCATAATCTTGTCATATAAACTATCTTTACTATTAAATTTAAAATAGGCCGCGGTGGTTGGTGATGGTACGTCAAACGTGTATACAACTCACCCCGAACATAAAAAGTAAGGTCAGCGTGACCGGCTCCATGAGGAGTTCTTATCAGGATTAGTTAGGTCACGACCAAAATCCAATCCGTAGCACTAGGTAGCAAAATCAGCATCCCTTTCCTAATTCTAATCGGTAAGACAAGCATAGATCGGTCCAGCCACACATCTTTTTTGTTCGCTCCCCTTTTAATTCTCTAAGGAACCCTCTCCTTAACGAGCGTAGATTGATGGAGATGGTTTTTGTACCGGTCAATCTTTATATCCTTTCTGGCATAGTTCTGTAAAAGATCGGCAGGTGATCCGTCCTTTCTCCTCTGCCGTAGTTCATCAACGCGTGTTCGGCAATCCCGGTTAGATCGACACAATCGGCAAAAAAGAAAAAGGCCAAAAGAGACCCATTGATTAGGCTCCTCTTGCCGTGCTACTTTAAATTTTCTAACTTTTCTTTCATTCGCAAACATACAGTGACAATCTATATGACTCTAGGTTTCTTTTCCTAATTTTTGCACGTGCATGCATTTTCCCTTTAAAATTCGTAGGACATACAAATCTCAACACTTATGCAACTAAAAATCCTTAAAAAAACAAAGCTTTCATACCCTGCAGCTTTTAAGAGGTTAGTCACAAGAATCAACCACATGTTTTGGAGCGCAGTGACATTCTCCCTAAAAAAACATGTTTCATGCGTGGGTGTTTCATTAATAAAGAGAAATATCTGTTCAGTTGGGGCCACGTATCGACGTGTGTTCTCGACAAATCAGTTTCTCAGACAAAGTATCTTGAAGGTGTTCATAGAGATTGCATGTGCATTTGTGCGTTCGTAGGAGCGAGTATGCATTTAGTGAGCATTTATATTGTACCGTGTTTTGTTAAAAAAGATGGTGTAAAATGGGCACCTTTTACGATATACTCTCTCCGTCCCAAAATGTAAGGCGTCTAAGGATTGGTCAAAACTCAAAAGTCAAACCTTACGAACTTTGACCAAATATTTTAAAAAATATTTACATTTTCAATATCAAATTGACATATTAAGAAATTATACTTTAGGGTGACTCTATTGATAATGATTTAGTATTGTAAATATTTATATTTTTTGTGTGTAAACTTGGTCAAACTTTAAAAACATTGACTTTTAACTAATCCTTAGACGCCTTATTTTTGGCACGGAGGGAGTATCATTCAATAAATACTATGAATTATTCGATCGTCTGTTCAAACATGTTAATTAGATCGGTCGATTGATCAACTCGGATCGGTCGATCGAGCATCAGAGTTGTCTCAGTGATGACAAAAAATAAGCACATTGTATGATACTGACGTACCACAGATTCTAAAGAAAAATGAGGACCATGTGGCCACACATCCTGGACATAGACATTGCGATTATATTCCATTTATTCTATATTTGGAGGGAGCCATCTTTCGTTATTAACCCGTTGCAACACACGGGTATTATGCTAGTATCCCCTAATCCAGATCACATGGACCATGCACTTCATCTTGTGATGGCATCACACCGACTCACGTCAAGCAACGACGCCGCACCTTGCTTGTTAGCCTGACACCGACTTCATTTTAGATATCATGTAGTACATGTCAAGTACCAAATCACTGAGAACCAACCTGTGGTTGGATGGTTAGGAGGGCAGTGGCACCCCCAGATTTAACGCTTTGGTGTCTCAAAAATGGAGGAATATTCTTCTGTGGGACGCGGCGTTCCCGATGACATTGTGGTGCTAGTGGTGACTTCGTCAATCTCAATACCCGTCGGAACAGTTTCTTGGATGCAGTTTCCTGAAGGTGCTTGAAGGGGTAGTGTGTGTGCCTGAGTGATGAGTGTATGTATGTACGTGTGAGCGTCTATGATTGTACTGTGTGTTGCAAAAAATAGTATTAATTTTGTCTTGTTCATACTAAGACTAGCAAAGCGTTCCCTGCTCTATAAACTCTCAAGAAACACCCCTATAGTATCCATCTAGTTCGTCCTAATGTTAGAACAGTAATTGCATGCTATGTAATTCATCTATTTTTGTTAGGAAACCTACATGTTTGTTTGCTTTTCTTATTCTCAGGTGACAGGTTGTGTGCTGGGACCATAGCCGCCGTCTGTTTTGTTCGTTGCAAAATGTTGTTTTATATTCCGCCATTCTGTGCTCTTCTGTGTTCACAAGGTTTTACATTATAATTTCCATCTGTTTTGTTGTAAACAATGACGGTAAATGCCAATTACTATTTCCTTTCTGCTATCCTTTTGCCATCCTGTAGTACATGTGTGAACTCATTGCTCTGGTACATTTAAATTCTTCATTGTTTTTTTTCTTCAAGAGCTGCAACCCTAACTCTTTGCTGTAATTTCATGTTGCACTATCACATGGAACACAGCAAATCGTGGAGTGAATCACCCCTATAATCCAGTAAGTACCTTTCATTTTTGTATTGATATGCTTATCGTGCTGGAACCAGTTTGTGTTTAACACATTTACTCTCCATATAGATAGGATAACTGGTTTGAAATAAATCATGCTATTTGTATGACTGCACGTCTTCGTTCATTTTCCTGCTAGCTTCTCAAACTTGTTCTATTGCCTGTCTAATCTTTTTTTGTTTGATCGTGATTAAACCAATTTAATTGTTCTGCTTAACTTAAATGATCTGGCATTTTATTCTAGCCACATAATGTTTGATTGCTCATGCACTTCCTCATACTGTTATGTCTTCTGGATTTCTTCCATAATGATAAGAATGTTTTGCTTGGTGAATATGAGTCAGATGATGATTCAATTGGTTATTAGTCCTTGATTCATTGAGTTGACTGATGATTAAAACATATAAACCTTGCGACTATCTGGCATGCTTGTTGTGGGATATAATGAGCATATTTGTTTTTTGTAAGACTTTTTTCGGATTTCACTGTTGATTAATCCAATGCCACCTTCTGTAGTAGGAAATCCACCTTCAGTAGGTATCATAAATAAGATTTGTTGTTACTTTTTGGCTGACCCATCTTTTATTTTTAGGCACAAAATGGTTCATTTGTTTGTTTCTCCTTCCCTTATATTGCGCTCATGGGTTAAACATTGAAATAATATGTCAGTTTATATGAATCCCAGAATGGTTGCTGTCTAATCTGTCTTAATTGGTCCTGCTCGTTTATATTTGGCACCAAATGGATATATTTCTCTTTTATCTGAGGCATTCCCATGGCTGGCTGATGATTAAAATAATGAAATTTAGGGAATGTCTGGCTACCACTTTTGTGGAACTTAAGGGATCTGAAGCACCCCTTCCAAGTGTCAATTTTAATAGACAGCTGTTATGCAGTTTCCTGGCTTATTTTATTAGGCAGACTGTCTAGTTACTTGATTTATTTTGTTCATATTTGCCATCCGGTTGCTCTGCCTGTTGCATTGGGGTTGATAGCTTGCTTTGTTATATTATGCCTTGTGCTTTGTGAAAATCTGCCATCTGTTTTGATGCTTTGCAAAAATCTGTGACAACTAATAGTATGGTTGTTTTCTCAAATTGTATGGTTCTGTAACTTGCACTGTCTTGTTTTCAGCCCCTGAATAGAGCAAGGAAGGCAGATGGCAGGGCATGTACATCAAGTGTCCAGGTCTTTCCACAGCACAGCCGTGACAATGCCAATTCATCTGATTGTCAGATGATAGCTACTGTCCCAGCCATTCCAGCGCAAACAATCGCTGCCTTTGCACACGAATCACTTGATATAATTCAGCAGCAAAGAGATGAAATAGATTCAAATATCATCATAACAGTCAATGAGATACATGAATTGAAAAATAGGCAAGCTTGGATTGAGCAGATCCTTAATAATCTACTCTGCAGATCTAATGGAAAGCCAGCTGTTACTTGCACTCCGATGAATTCTACCTAACAGAAATGCAGTTTTGCCGATGATGCCATTTGTATGGCTTGTATCATTTGAGTTATTTCGACTTGTTGTATTTGAGAATTTTTGCTGTTATTGTAATCCTTGAGCATTTTTTCCTGTTATTGCTATAGTTTGCAATCATTGTAACAAATTTTCAATGTAATGATTATTTTATCTTGCACTCGGCCTTAAACAGAACTACTAGTATGGTCTCACAATTTTTTTATCATTATACTATGCAAGATTTAGCGGTTGCCCCAAATTCAGAGCATCTCCACCGGCGGCCCTGCCTGATAGCGATTTGGGGGCCGGCGTCGTTTTATGGCTCGCACCGGTGCGCTCCAAACGGCGCCGGCCATTTTTCGAGCCCAGTAGAATCTCCGGCATCCCCGAGAGGACGCGACGGTTCGCATCGACTGGCCACGACGCGGGAAGGTTGGTCGTCGGCGTTTAAATGGCCTCCCGCGCGGAAACCGAGGCAGCGACTGGCCACGCGGCGTCCAGTCGCCGTAAATGTGGGCAGTTGCCACCGCTAGATATATAGGACGTACGCCGTCCACCACCGCCGCTCCATTCTCTACTCTCCACATCAAGATGCCGCGCCGTCTGAAGACCACCTACTCGATGCTTGGCCTAAACGGCCGCGCGCTGCCTCCACCACCACGGCAGCCGCAGCCGGAGCCGGAGCCGGAGCTGCAGGCCGACGACGAGCACAGCTCCGACGAGGACGAGGACCCACGGTTCGAGTCCTGGCACGATGTCTACGTAGCAGAAGCGGAAGCAGAGGCGGCGGATCGAGGAGTCAGCGCAGTCGGGCGAGCCGCCGCAGGCCCCCACCGACCCGGAGCAGGCGGCGATCCTCGCGTCGCTGAACGCACAACGATACCAGCGGTTGAGGGAGGAGGAGCGCGAGTTCGTCAACGACGCGAACCTCGAGCACGTCCTCGAGATATCGCGCCAGCGAGCGGTCACGGAGGAGGCGGGACGCCGCCTCAAGGAGGCGGAGCGACAGAAGCTCGCAGAGCTCAACGCTCATCGCCACCAGGACGAGTTCGCTCGCCAGCAGGCGAGGCGCGCCGAGATCGAAGCTTCTCGGGAAAGGCTGGAAGCGCGGGGACAGCGCCGCCGGCCGCCATGCTCCACCGCCAGATGCGCGAAGCAACGAAGGAGAAGCGGGCACGAAAGCAGGCGGCAATGGCTAAGAACAACGACGAGGCAGTGCCGTCGAGCGCCCCAACCGACGGCCCGTTGACCAGGATTAAGTTTAAGTTTAGTTATGTTTAAAGTCGAGCTACTTTGGTATAAATTTCGTATGATTTTGGGTTTTTAAATGTCAATTTTAATTTTAAAATGGCTGCCGTTTGGGGCCGCTGGTGTGGTGTGGGAGCAGCATCCCCAAATAGAGGATCATGGTAACAGAAATTGTCAACGTGATGATGATTTGATGTTGCACTCGACCTTGAACATAGGTACTAGTACGGTCTCACAATTTTTTTAATCATTATACTTTGCAACATTTAGCGGATGCGCCAAATTCAGAGATAGATCATGATCATGGTAACAAATTTTCAACGTGATGATGATTTGATGTTGCACTCGGGCTTGAACAGAAGTACTACTATACTGTCTCACAAATTCTTTATCATTATACTTTGCGAGATTTAGCGGATGCGCCAAATTCAGAGATAGATCATGATCATGGTAACACACTTTTCAATGTAATGATGATTTGATGTTGCACTCGACCTTGAACATAAGTCCCAGTACGGTATCACAATTTTGTATCATTATAATTTGCAAGTTTTAGCGGATGCGCCCATTTTCAGAGGTAGATCATGATCATGGTAACAAATTTTAAACGTGATGATGATTTGATGTTGCACTCGACCATGAACAGAAGTACTACTACTGTCTCACAATTTCTTTATCATTATACTTTGCCAGATTTAGCGGATGCGCCAAATTTAGAGATAGATCATGATCATGGTAACAAATTTTCCACGTGATGATGATTTGATGTTGCACTCGGGCTTGAACAGAAGTACTAGTACGGTCACTAATTTTTTTAGCATTATACTTTGCAACGAATGCACCAATTTCAGGTGCATGTCACCAGATCTGTGTCCGATGATGATCATGGTAGTAACCGATGTTCAACTTGATGATGATTTGATTTTACAGTCGGCCTTGAACAGAGGTACTAGTACGGTCTCACAATTTTTTATCATTATACTTGTACCTTAGCGAAATTCAAAATCTCATAGCGGCAAAACTTCCCGCCCACAAAATACAAAAATTTCACACGCTTCCAAATTCCCATTCTACCCCTGTGGAGATGACAGCAAAGTCGGTTGGTGAGGGGTTTGCCCGTCATTTTTTCGATCACCACCTCCCTAGCCTGGAAACCCTCCCAAAAAAAATACATTTCCTTCAGTCTCTCATCTGAGACCACCCACCGGAACTTCTCAAGTCCCTCTCTCTACCACCTCCACGACCACCGCACCGGAACATCCCCGCCGGACTTCCCTGGCCTACCCGAGCCCTCGCGATCCTCGTCATCCGGCTGCCTGCCGGAGCCGCTTCATCGACGCCGTCATCAACCGGACCGGATCATCCCCGCCGAACCTCGAAACCATATGCTCATCCAGCAGTCTACCGCAGTCGCTTCAGCTGCGGTATCGTCCACCCCGCCGGAGCCGCTTCGCCGGATCCGTCGTCCACCGCATCGGATCTTGCTCACCGACACCGCTGTGCATGAACCGGATCTGCTTCACCGGCGCAGTGCATGATCTAAACTCTTCTACTGTCGCTTTTCTATTGCTTGCCTGCAAGTTCTTGTTTAATCTTGGGGGAACCTGTTTGTGCTAACGACGCGCCGTTACGTTTTTGCAGATGAGATGAGTAACCATGAAGTGTAATGGCCGTCTCTCCAACCCCAAGTAGCACATGTAGCGTACTTCATCACCGGATCTATCAACCCCAGGAAGATCTGCTGTGACTCCCACAGAGTGCTTCTCCTAATGTAAGTCCCTTGTTTTAGCGCCATGTTCTGGGTTCAGATGCTTGTTTGTCTGAAGCTCTTTTAGTTCATTCCTAGCTATGACCGTAACACGTTGCTATTTTCTACTTCATTGCTAACTTTAAGCGATTGAACATTTTGGTTTGCATTCCCTGCTCTGTAGATGTAGCCATCATAACTTCTATCTTGCTCAGTCGTTGTTACAAAAATTATACTGTAGGTATTATAGTAACATCCTGCTATTATTTAGTTCATGGCCAATTTTAAGTAATTGCACATGTTGGTTCGCATTCCCTGCTCTATAGCTTTTGGCATCGTAACTTCTATATTTGGTTTACATTCCCTGCTCTGTAGATCTAGCCATCATAACTTTATCTTGCTCAGTCGTTGTTACAAAAATTATGGCCTGCTACTATGTTGTTTGTGCCAATTTTTTACTCCATGAACATGTTGGCTTGCATTCCCTGTACTACAGGTGATGCCATTGTTTTGTATCTAGTTCATTGTAAGCTAACAAAGTAAGGACTTAGTTTGGCATGCTATCACTCTGCTATCTAGCCTGTAGTACAAATAAACTTGTCATACTACTAGATAATAATTTTGCGTGCCATCATGTTCTTCAAAAGCTGCATTATTGACTTGTTTCTCTGACTTGGCATGACGCTCACATATGGAAAGCTGAACATATTGGTTTGCATTCCCTCTTATACAAGTTCACAGGTGATCCCACTATATTCTGTATCTGGTCCATCCTAAGCTCCAGCATTAACTATCCTCCATGTGTTGCTCATTACAAGTTTATATCCCGAAACATCTTGATTTGCATCCCCTTCACTATAAGTTCAGGAGTATTATTTAGTTCACGGCCAAAGTGAAGTAATTGCACTTGGCACATGTTGGTTCACATTCCCTCCTCTTTAGCTTTTGCCATCGTAACTTCTATTTTTGGTTTACATTCCCTGCTCTGTAGATGTAGCCATCATAACTTCATCTTGCTCAGTCGTTGTTACAAAATTTATAGCCTGCTACTATGTTGTTCATGCCAATTTTGTACTCCCTGAACATGTTGGTTTGCATGGGACTCGACAGTAGTAAGTCTGCTGTTTCATTCTAACATGCTCTGTTATATTGGCTGTTGGTATGCGGCATGCACTCTTTGTTTGCTTATTGTGCGCATTACAATGATCTTGTTATAACGACGAAATGATGAGTTCCAAATTCTTTGCCAAACAATATTGTAGTGTCTTTGCCTTTCCATTGTTGCTGTCTTAACTTGTAATGTCTTTGTTTCAGATATAGGTGCTGCATGGACAACTTAAAAGATTGCCGGATCGCTTCATTGTATTGCTAGGTTTAATTACCATTCAATTTCTCTGGGTTCTGTAATATTTTTTTCAATGCCTTGCAGCTGATGTAATATTTAGTTAGTTTTTATAGTTCTTTCGCGCATTTTTTCTTTGGTGCTTGTGGTAAGTGAGGCTATCCGACAGAAATCAATGCTGCGTAAATATTCTCAGTATCAAAATCACGAATTCCCATCCCTTAAACGGCCCAATTAAGCGAAATCACATATGTGCCGCCCGCAAAATCCTAAAGCGCATATTATGCCGGCATATAAACAACAACTAAACGGGCTGGCCCACTTACTTCTTGGGCCAGCCCATTTGATTTACGGTGGACCCCACACACTAATTGGGCTGGCCCACTTGCTTTAAGGTGGACCCCACCAACTACTGGGCCGGCCCACTAATTAGTTGGGCCAGCCCATTTGCTTTTTTGGTGGACCCCACATAATAAATGGGCCGGCCCTTTAAGAGGAAAGTGGGACCCACCTGTGTTTTTGGCCCGGCCCACTATCTTGTTGGGCCGGCCCACTTGCTATATGGTGGTCCCACATGGTAAATGGGCCGGCCCTTTAAGAGGAAAGTGGGACCCACCTGTGTTTTGGCCCGGCCCACTATCTTGTTGGGCTGGCCCACCTGCTATATGGTGGACCCCACATACTAATTGGGCCGGCCCTTTAACAGGAAAGTGGGACCCACCTGTTTTTTGGCCCGGCCCACTATCTTGCTGGGCCAGCCCACTTGCTATATGGTGGGCCCCACATACTAAATGGGCCGGCCCTTTAACAGGAAGATGGGTCCCACCTGTGTTTTTGGCCCGCCCACTATTTTGTTGGGCCGGCCCACTTGCTGTATGGTGGACCCCACAAACGAAATGGGCCGACCCTTTAACTGGAAAGTGGGACCCACCTGTGTTTTTGGCCCGGCCCACTAGCTTGTTGGGCCCCACTTGCTATACGGTGGACCCCACACACTAAATGGGCCGGCCTTTTAACAGAAAGTGGGACCCACCTGTGTTTTTGGCCCGGTCCACTTGCTTCTTGGGCCGGTAAGGTGCACCCCACATGTTAAATGGGCTGTGTAAGGTGGACCCCACATGTTAAATGGGCCGGCCCATTTAAGTTTTGACCAGTCAACCTTAGAGGTTAGGCCCGCCCACGTAACTAATGGACCAGCCCAGCTATATAGTTGACCGGTCAAACTATGTCATCTGGCCCGGCCCGCTTAAGACGTGGCAGCCTCGTGTGGGCCTACCATCTACCACGGGGTTTCAGCCAACGCCGTTAATCGCGCTAACGGCGTCTCCACGTGTCGTTTGCATGACGTCAGCAGTCAACGGGCTCCCGAAACACTTCCGCAACGGTCCGATTTTCCGTGGCGGAAGGGCGCCCAAGCGCGACGGACCGAAAAAATCGTCGTTGGACTTTGCCTGACGCAGTTTCCACAACGGAACCCATATCGTCGGGTTAGGCCCATAGGCGACGAAAAATACCCCTTAGCGGACGATTTTGAGACGTTGTCTATCAGAACTTTTATCTCTCATGTTTAGTTCCAATTTATTAATATGAGTAGCATGTCATGGATGTTTGCTTGCATTGTTTTATTCATAAGTAAGTATGGCATTGTGGTATCCTCCTCTGAATAATTCATTTATATCGACTTGGCACATGCTCACGCATGCATATGACTGAACAAAAGTCAATTAAGCCTCGATGATTTATATTGCTTCAGAGTTCTTGTATCACTTTTATGCCTCCGTTAATTTATTTTGCCGCAAGCATAATTATGACAGTTACTGCTCTCTTGATTTGTCGCTCCCTAGTCTTTTGCTAGCCTTCACTTGTACTGAGCGGTGACGCCGCTCGTGCTTCCAAACACCTGAAAACCAAGTTGTTCCATAAGTGTCCACCATAAATACCTATGCATGGCATTTCAAACCATTCCAAGTAAATTCTCATGCGCTACCTTTAAAACCTTCAAAATGCTTCTCAATTTGTGTTAATGTTTCATAGCTCATGAGGAAGTATGTGGTGTTTAGCTTTCAACCTTGTCATTTACTTTTGACGGACTCTCATATGGACTAGTGGCACATCCGCTTATCCAATAATTTTGCAAAAAGAGCTGGCAATGGGATTCCCAGTCCCAAATTAATTAACTTAAATAGACACTCCTCCATGGTTTGTGATTGTTGGACGGCACCCGAAGGATTCGGTTAGCCATGGCTTGTGTAAGCAAAGGTTGGGGGAGTGTCATCATCATAATAAAACTTAAATAAAAAGGCACTCCTTCATGGTATGTGATTGTTGGCAGGCACCCGAGGATTCGGTTAGCCATGGTTTGTGAAAGAAAGGTTGGAAGGAGTGCCAACCAAAAATAAATAAATGGGAGCCGCTCTTGTGAGTCCGGTTGATGAGGTAGTTAGTGTACCCATTACCATTCGTTGACAACAACAAACACTTCTCAAAATAATTTTACTCCTGCTTTACAAATGAAAAGCTCTAGCGCATGTTAATCCCTGCTTCCCTCTGCGAAGGGTCAATCTTTTACTTTTTATGTTCTCCATTCTTTCTTTGAGCACTATCTTGAGAGCACGACTGTCATTCTTAGTATAATATGCTTGTCTCAAAATATGATTGATTGTGGTATAACTTTGATGCTTTTATCTTTGACAATCACTACTTCTAGTCCTTCTATGAACTCAAGAGGTGCCTCGGCATTTATGTTTTGCCGATCAAATACAGGCAAGCGAGATACCACTTTATCATATTCTCTTATGAACATTGCAATCCTGCTTATATACATGATTCATGGTGCTTATTATTAATTGTTGGTACTTCTCCATGATTGACATAGCTGTTGGATGATCTTATTTGCATGTATCTCATTATGAACTGCTTAAGTATTAGCCATAGCATGAGAATATATACATCATATGAGCAAATGTGTTCGTGAAAGTTCTTTTATCGCTCAGTTGTTAACTGAATTGCTTGAGGACAAGCAATAAGCTAAGCTTGGGGGAGTTGATACGTCCAAAACGTATCTACTTTCCCGAACACTTTTGCTATTGTTTTGCCTCTAATTTGTGTATTTTGGATACAACTAACACGGACTAACGCTGTTTTCAGCAGAATTGCTCTGGTGTCTCGTTTTTGTGCAGAAATCCAACTTTCGGGAAAATCCTCGGAATTTCTTCAGATGGCCCTATTTTACCAAAATATTGACGGAGCCAGAAGGGCGAAGGAGGTGGAGGCCCGAGGGCCCCACACCATATGGCGGCGCGGCCAGGGGGGCCCGCGCGGCCCTATGGTGTGGCCCCCTCGGCCGGCCTCCGACGCCCCCCTTCGGACTACTTATCGGGTTCGACCTAAAAACGCACGGGGAGAAGTCGACATCGCCAGAAACCCTCCAGAGAGCCGCCACATCGCGAAACTCCGTCGCGGGAGCCAGAAGTCTCCGTTCTGGCACTCCGCCGGGACGGGGAATTGGAGGAGATCTTCACCGCCATCACCGCCAACGCCTCTCCATCAACCAGCAATGTTTCCCCCATCCATGTGTGAGTAATTCCCCCGCTGTAGGCTGAAGGGGATGGTAGGGATTGGATGAGATTGGTCATGTAATAGTCATAAGATTGTTAGGGCATAGTGCCTAGTATCCGTAGATGTCACTTTTATGATATTGTTGCAACTTGTTATGCTTAATGCTTGTCACTAGGGCCCGAGTGCCATGATCTCAGATCTGAACATGTTATTGTTTCATGAAGATATTCATTGTTTATTGATCTTACCTGCAAGTTGTATACACATGTCGCTGTCCGGAACCAATGGCCCCGAAGTGACAGAAATCGGGACAACCGGAGGGGATGGTAGTGATGTGAGGATCACATGTGTTCACGGAGTGTTAATGCTTTGCTCCGGTACTCTATTAAAAGGAGTACCTTAATATCCAGTAGTTTCCCTAGAGGCCCGGCTGCCACCGGCTGGTAGGACAGAAGATGTTGTGCAAGTTTCTCATTGCGAGCACGTACGACTAAATATGGAACACATGCCTATTGATTGATTAGTACTTGGATACCGTTTTATTATTATCTGCAAATGCCCATGCTTTGATTGTTACATGAGTTTCTCTCATCCATGCAACGCCCGTTAAATCCGTCCCTGTGCCTACAGTATTTTAATCCTGCTGTTTACTATAATCACTACTGCTGTCTTTATTTCACCGCTGCTGTTATTTCACTATTTCCACTGCCATAAAACTGTTACTACTGATAAACTCTTGCGAGCAAGTCTGTTTCCAGGTGCATGAATTGACAACTCCGCTGTTAAGGCTTACAAGTATTCTTTGTCTCCCCTTGTGTCGAATCAATAAATTGGGTAATACTTCCCTCGACTTCATCCAACAGCTATGTCAATCATGGAGAGGTACCAACAATTAATAATAAGCACCATGAATCATGTATATAAGCAGGATTGCAATGTTCATAAGAGAATATGATAAAGTGGTATCTCGCTTGCCTGTATTTGATCGGCAAAACATAAATGCCGAGGCACCTCTTGAGTTCATAGAAAGACTAGAATTAGTGATTGTCAAAGATAAAAGCATCAAAGTTATACCACAATTAATCATATTTTGAGACAAGCATATTATACTAAGAATGACAGTCGTGCTCTCAAGATAGTGCTCAAAGAAAGAATGGAGACACAACATAAAAAGTAAAAGATTGACCCTTCGCAGAGGGAAGCAGGGATTAACATGCGCTAGAGCTTTTCATTTGTAAAGCAGGAGTAAAATTATTTTGAGAAGTGTTTGTTGTTGTCAACGAATGGTAATGGGTACACTAACTACCTCATCAACCGGACTCACAAGAGCGGCTCCCATTTATTTATTTTTGGTGGCACTCCTTCCAACCTTTCTTTCACAAACCATGGCTAACCGAATCCTCGGGTGCCTGCCAACAATCACATACCATGAAGGAGTGCCTTTTTATTTAAGTTTTATTATGATGATGACACTCCCCCCAACCTTTGCTTACACAAGCCATGGCTAACCGAATCCTTCGGGTGCCGTCCAACAATCACAAACCATGGAGGAGTGTCTATTTAAGTTAATTAATTTGGGACTGGGAATCCCATTGCCAGCTCTTTTTGCAAAATTATTGGATAAGCGGATGTGCCACTAGTCCATATGAGAGTCCGTCAAAAGTAAATGACAAGGTCGAAAGCTAAACACCACATACTTCCTCATGAGCTATGAAACATTAACACAAATTGAGAAGCATTTTGAAGGTTTTAAAGGTAGCGCATGAGAATTTACTTGGAATGGTTTGAAATGCCATGCATAGGTATTTATGGTGGACACTTTTGGAACAACTTGGTTTTCAGGTGTTTGGAAGCACGAGCGGCGTCACCGCAAGTACAAGTGAAGGCTAGCAAAAGACTAGGGAGCGACAAATCAAGAGAGCAGTAACTGTCATAATCATGCTTGCGGCAAAATAAATTAACGGAAGCATAAAAGTGATACAAGAACTCTGAAGCAATATAAATCATCGAGGCTTAATTGACTTTTTGTTCAGTCATATGCATGCGTGAGCATGTGCCAAGTCGATATAAATGAATTATTCAGAGGAGGATACCACAATGCCATACTTACTTATGAATAAAACAATGCAAGCAAACATCCATGACATGCTACTCATATTAATAAATTGAAACTAAACATGAGAGATCATGAGCTACTAGACTTTCTCAAATAACATATACCTCACATGAACCAACTAAGCATGCTCATATGGATGAGTATATGTACAAAAATGAAAGCAAATAGAGTTCATACCAGCCTCTCACCACAATCAGATTGTCGTAGATCGTCATTATTGCCTTTTCACTTGTGTAGCTTGGATAATATGAAATGAAAACCACGCTCCAGCCACCGAAGACCATTGAACTCATAATGAACTTTACAAACCAAAGAAGAACAGCAAATATTTTTGGTGTTTTCGAATTAGAAACAAGAACGAAAGAAAACAAGCAAACAAAGCAAAATCTTTTTGGGTTTTCTTATAGCAAACTAACGATAGCAAATAAAGCAAACTAAGAGCAAGGTACCAAATAAACAAATGGTGAAGAGAAACAACAGAAATATTTTTGGTCTTTTTGTGTTTTAGGAAAGAAACAAAGCGAAAACAAAAGAATGCAAACTAACAGAAACACAGAAAAGCAGGATGACAGAAATCTGCCAAATCCTGACAGCAGTACAGAAATCGAATTTAACAAAAATCTTCCATTGCTCAGACCAAAAAGTGTTCAACTAATGAAAGTTAGATAACAACCTGGGGAACATGCTCAAAAATTGGCAACTCAAAATAACGTTCTGGCTGTGCGTACGAATTTTTTTGGTAACAGCACAGAATCTGTTTTTGGACAGCACTTCCCCAAATATCATCTCCCTCTCATTAGAAAACCACTCTAGGAGACTAAACAAGTATGTACAAGTATCCAGCAATCATAATATGCAAGGAATGAGTGATGCCGGTATACCTCCCCCCAAGCTTAGGCTTTTGGCCTAAGTGGAGTTCATTCCCAACGAGGGTCGGAGTTCCACGCCGGTGGATCATACATGGAGTGGTAATAGGGCCCCTGTGCAGAAGAATATCGTGGAGGCTCCACATGACCATGATGTTGATATGAGGAGCTCGCTGCATCGGATGAAGAGTCGGGGTGCTCCTCGGCCTCCTCCACATTTTCCCTCGCACGACGGCTTTCTCTTTCTATGTACGCATTTAGCTCATTTTCTGTGATCGACCACCCGTTCCTGGCATCAAGGTTAAACAAAGCAGGTGCAGGCAATCGTACTAGTTTTTCAATTTTCTTAGTTATACTCCAACTTTTCTTATACAAAGTTATCCTATAATGCAGGTTGTTCAAACTAGATGCATCTGAAATAAACTCATGTCTAATCATGGAAACCACATCAAGCTTCTCTATAGAAAGCGGAATATCTAAATGGTGAGGTTCTACACCATGCATAGCTAATAAGCGAGAGGCGATAAGACCTCCACAAATTCCTCCTTTCTCACGGTTAGTAGCAAGTCTACAAGCTATTAAAGCACCCAAATTATAAGTCCTATCCTGTTGCAAAGCAGCAGCTAAGAAAGCCAAGTCTGGGACAGATAATTTACCTCCAGTCCTTCTTGCAAGGACGCACTTAGTAATGAAATAGGCAAAGTAGCGGATGGCTGGATGTTGAATGCTACTAATCTTACCATCATTGGAGAGGCTCCTCCCATTACAAATCCTTGTATAAAGATCTGAGAGCTCCCGCGGTGTTCCCCTGATCTTCTCGCAGGATCCCCATTGCGGTACTCCAATTGCTGCACAAAAAACACTAAATGACAAGTTGACAGCTTTATTGTAAATTTTATACTGGACCATGGGGTCAGATCGCGACCAATTGAACTTGAAGTCCTGCACAAAAGACATAGTTAATTTTGCATATTGTCTTGGCTCTCCTTCAACAAAACCACTCAGCCCTGCACGAGAGATTAGAGTTTGCACATCTTGTAAAATCCCCGCACTTCTCATAAAGTCCACGCATGGGTAGTAAGAGGGGTATACTCCCTCCTCACGATTGACTCTCGTAACTTGCTGGACTTCCAATTCTTCTTGGTTCAATTGGGGCACACCTCCTTCCATTTTCTGAAATTTTCAACAATCATTATAAAATTTGATTTCAAGGTGTGTAATTGAAGGGAACTACTATAGGAACTTGCTAGAGTACTACACATGCATCAAAACTAATTTCTACCACTTAGAACAAGCATGCAAGCTCACTAAACATGTTATCTACAGCAGCAAAATATTCAAGATGTACTCAACCAAATGAAATTCTAATTGGACAATCAAAGGAGTCACATACCAAGGAGTAAATGTGCCAAATTTCAGACAGAAATCTGGGCTGAGCAAGGAGATCGAAAAATCGCGAGTTCTTGAGCAGAAACACGAGTGAGAGAAACTTGGTACGAGTTTTTTCGGGAGAGAGAAGGTGCTGGGAGGAAGAGATGGTGTAGTGGGGCAAGGGGTGGCCCACACCACATGGTGGCGCGGCCCCCTTGCTGGCCGCGCCAGCCTATGGTGTGGCACCCCCTGGTGCCCCACAGGTCATCCTCTGGTGCTCCCAGGTGCCTCGTCGAAAAATAGGACCAACGGTGTAATTTTTGTAATTTTTAGAGAACTTTGAAAAATGCACATTTCTGGGTATTAAATTAATGATTACTGCGCAGGAAAATGATTTCTAAAATCTTAAATGACTAAAGCATATTGCAAAACAAAAGTGCTACAGCAAGTAAAATAGGTGAAGGGAGAGAGAAAGAAAGAAGTGTTGTTTAGCTCTTTTATGCAATAAAATATACTTGTTAACAAGGTTGATCAAGTCTTGCTACCAAATAAATTTTATATGACATAAGAAGAAATAAACCTCAAATCAATCATGTTACCTTATATTGAATTGATATGGATCCAATCACAAGAGTTTGATATTCTTCTTTAGGCTCATATATAGGACAATCAATGGATCCCACTTTGATAGTTTTCACATTAAAAATTGTATTGACTCCACACACTTTATCAATCCTCTTGGGAAAATAGACAGTGTGTTCCTTATCATCAACATTGAAAGTAACCATGCCTTTATTGCAATCAATAACAGCCCCTGCAGTATTAAGAAAGGGTCTTCCAAGAATAATGGACATATTATCATCTTCGGGCATTTCCAACACAACAAAATCAGTTAATATCAAGCAATGTGAGTAACTTGCACAGGAAATTTTCACATAAACCAACAGGAATAGCAGTAGATTTATCAGATTTGCAAGGATATCTCAGTTGCTTCAAATAACTAAAGTCTCTTATAAAGAGCAAAAGGCATCACACTCACACCTGCTCCCAAATCACATAGAGCAGTTCTAACATAATTATTCTTGATGGAACAAGGAATAGTCGGTATACCTGGGTCGCCCAACTTCTTTGGAATCTTACCATTGAAGGAGTAATTAGCGAGCATAGTAGAAATCTTCTCATTGGGGACTTTCCTTTTGTTAGTAACAATATCTTTCATATACTTTGAATAAGGAGGCAATTTAATAGCATCAGGGGATTTGCAAAAATAAAGGTTTCATCCAATCACAAAATTTATTATAATGTTCCTCCTCCTTTGATTTTAGTTTCTTAGCAGAAAAGGCATTTGCTTTTGAACCCAAGGTTTCTTTCATTACCATGTTTCTTTGTAATAAAATCTTCTTTAGTATACTTTTTATTTTTAGCAATTTTCTTTTTCAATCATTTTATCAGTTCCTCATTATTCATTACCACTCAGTTTCAGTTCAGCAATAGTTTCATTAGAGGTTCAGAGGATACACATTCTTATGTTTCTTTTTCTTTTTCTTAGATGGAGCACTAGTTTTAATTAGTTGAGAATCTTGTTCAACTCTTTTGGGATGCCCTTCAGGATATAGAGGATCCTAGGCACCGCTAGTTGTTACCTCACAAGCATGTTTTTCTTTAGAATTATTTCCCAACAAGTCATTTTGCACTTTAGTAAGTTGATCAATTTGAGTTTGAACCATTTGAAAATGTTTAACAAGTATCTTAACATCATTGGAGGTTCTCTCCACAATACCATGCAATTCACTAATAGCTCGAGAATTTTCCATTAAATGATTCTCTACTCTCATATTAAAGTTTTCTTGTTTAACAATATAATTATCAAATTCATCTAAGCATTGAGCAGGAGATTTTGAATACGGAATATCTTCCCTAGTAAAGTGTTGAAGCGAGTGTACCTCAATCATGGATGAAGGGGGAATTGTCTCACATATATCTTCTATAGGAGGTAAATTCTTCACATCTTCAGGTTTAATACCCTTCTCTTTAAGAGACTTCTTGGCTTCCCTCATATCTTCATCATTCAATTTAATCATACCCCTCTTCTTCACTATCGGTGTCGGGGTTGGTTCAGGTGTAGACCAATCATCATGATTCCGGCCTATTTTAGCCAATAATTCTTCAGCGTCGTCTGGAGTTCTTTTCCTGAAAACACAACCAGCACAACTATCCAGGTATGCCCTAGACTCAATAGTTAGTCCACTATAAAATATATCAAGTAAATCATGCTTTTCCAAATCATGGTCAGGCTGAGCTCTAATAAGAGAGCAAAATCTCGCCCAAGCCTCTGGCAATTTCTCTCCATCTTCCTGGTCAAAATTATAAATTCTCTGCAAAGCAGCATGTTGAGCACTAGCAGGAAAGTATTTTCGAAAGAAAACATCACGCAAGTCGTTGGACTTTTAATAGAACCAGGATGCAAATTATTATACCAAGTTTTAGCATCATCCTTTAATGAGAACGGAAAAATTTTAGCGACAAAATAAGTACGCATCTTGACATCATCAGAAAACACGCCACTAAGAGTAGATAACTCAGTCAAGTGTTCAACAGCACTTTCTTTTTCAGTACCACAAAAGGGTGTTTTCTCAACAATAGCTATATGAGATAGATCAAGAGAAAAATCATAATCTTTATCTCTAATGTTTATAGGAGATGTGGCAAATTTAGGATCAGGAGATGGTTTATATCTAACAACATGTTCTGCAAGCAACTTTTTAATTTTTCTTGCATCAGTAGTAGCCTTGCATTTTTCAATAAAATCATTATCAAGCTCTACATAATCTTCATCAAGATCATCACTAGAATATTCAACAGACTCAGGTGAATTAACAGGTGTAGCAGCATTTTCATTAGGAGTTTCAGTATTTTCAATTTGTCTAGACCTAGCAATCGTAGCATCTAGAAAAGATCCCAATGAACCACTATCATCAAGCACAACAGAAACATTATCAATATTATGAGAATTTTCAGATTCAGCAGAAGTACCAGCATGTGGCGGTGAAACAAGTTTATCAATCACAGATGGTGAATCAAGAGCAGCAGAGGTACTCAGTTGTACCTTTTCTTGTAGTGGATGGTAATATGGCGATCTTAGTATCGCGAGGTTTACCCATAATGGAGAATTTGCAGCGAACAATATCAATCCAAGTGAACTTCCAAATAAAGCTATGCTCCCCGGCAACGGCGCCAGAAAATAGTCTTGATGACCCACAAGTATAGGGGATCGCAACAGTCTTCGAGGGAAGTATTACCCAATTTATTGATTCGACACAAGGGGACAAAGAATACTTGTAAGCCTTAACAGCGGAGTTGTCAATTCAGCTGCACCTGGAAACAGACTTGCTCGCAAGAGTTTATCAATAGTAACAGTTTTATGGAAATAGCGAAATAACAACAGTGAAAAATAAAGACAGCAGTAGTGATTATAGTAAATAGCAGGATTAAAATACTGTAGGCACAAGGACGGATTTAACGGCGTTGCATGGATGAGAGAAACTCATGTAACAATCAAAGCATGGGCATTTGCAGATAATAATAAAACGGTATCCAAGTACTAATCAATCAATAGGCATGTGTTCCATATTTAGTCGTACGTGCTCGCAATGAGAAACTTGCACAACATCTTCTGTCCTACCAGCCGGTGGCAGCCGGGCCTCTAGGGAAACTACTGGATATTAAGGTACTCCTTTTAATAGAGTACCGGAGCAAAGCATTAACACTCCGTGAACACATGTGATCCTCACATCACTGCCATCCCCTCCGGTTGTGGCGGAGTTTCGCGATGTGGCGGCTCTCTAGAGGGTTTCTGGCGATGTCGACTTCTCCCCGTGCATTTTTAGGTCGAACCCGATAAGTAGTCCAAAGGGGGGCGTCGGAGGCCGGCCGAGGCTGGGACACATGGCCGCGCGGGCCCCCCGGCCGCGCCGCATGTGGTGTGGGCCCTGCCTCCACCTCCTTTGCCCTTCTGGCTCCGTCAATATTTTGGTAAAATAGGGCCATCTGAAGAAATTCCGAGGATTTTCCCGAAAGTTGGATTTCTGCACAAAAAGAGACACCAGAGCAGTTCTGCTGAAAACAGCGTTAGTCCGTGTTAGTTGTATCCAAAATACACAAATTAGAGGCAAAACAATAGCAAAAGTGTTCGGGAAAGTAGATACGTTTTGGACGTATCAGGCAACCATGGTGCCAAGTCCAAAAAATCAAAACCCATAGAAAACAAGGTTTCACATCACAAGGTGGTCAAGTGTTCCAAATCTTGCCCCATTCCATGGTGGTTTGCTCAGTTTTTGGCCATTCCCCCCCTTTTCGTCCGAAAACCCCTCTCTCGACACATCTACACCATGGGGCAACCATGGTGCCAACTCCAAAAAATCAAAACCCATAGCAAACAAGGTTTCACATCACAAGGTGGTCAAGTGTTCCAAATCTTGCCCCATTCCATGGTGGTTTGCTCAGTTTTTGGCATTCCCCCCTCTTTTCGTCCGAAAACCCCTCTCTCGACACATCTACACCATGGGGCAACCATGGTGCCAACTCCAAAAAATCAAGACCCATATCAAACAAGGTTTCACATCACAAGGTGGTCAAGTGTTCCAAATCTTGCCCCATTCCATGGTGGTTTGCTCAGTTTTTGGCCATTCCCCGCTCTTTTCGTCCGAAAACCCCTCTCTCGACACATCTACACCATGGGGCAACCATGGTGCCAACTCCAAAAAATCAAGACCCATATCAAACAAGGTTTCACATCACAAGGTGGTCAAGTGTTCCAAATCTTGCCCCAATCCATGGTGGTTTGCTCAGTTTTTGGCGATTCCCCCTCTTTTCGTCCGAAAACCCCTCTCTCGACACATCTACACCATGGGGCAACCATGGTGCCAACTCCAAAAAATCAAAACACATAGCAAACAAGGTTTCACATCACAAGGTGGTCAAGTGTGCCAAATCTTGCCCCAATCCATGGTGGTTTGCTCAGTTTTTGGCGATTCCCCCCTCTTTTCGTCCGAAAACCCCTCTCTCGACACATCTACACCATGGGGCAACCATGGTGCCAACTCCAAAAAATCAAGACCCATAGCAAACAAGGTTTCACATCACAAGGTGGTCAAGTGTGCCAAATCTTGCCCCATTCCATGGTGGTTTGCTCAGTTTTTGGCCATTCCCCCTCTTTTCGTCCGAAAACCCTCTCTCGACACATCTACACCATGGGGCAACCATGGTGCCAACTCCAAAAAATCAAAACCCATAGCAAACAAGGTTTCACATCACAAGGTGGTCAAGTGTTCCAAATCTTGCCCCATTCCATGGTGGTTTGCTCAGTTCTTGGCCATTCCCCCTCTTTTCGTCCGAAAACCCCTCTCTCGACACATCTACACCATGGGGCAACCATGGTGCCAACTCCAAAAAATCAAAACCCATAGCAAACAAGGTTTCACATCACAAGGTGGTCAAGTGTTCCAAATCTTGCCCCAATCCATGGTGGTTTGCTCAGTTTTTGGCGATTCCCCCCTCTTTTCGTCCGAAAACCCCTCTCTCGACACATCTACACCATGGGGAAACCATGGTGCCAACTCCAAAAAATCAAAACACATAGCAAACAAGGTTTCACATCACAAGGTGGTCAAGTGTGCCAAATCTTGCCCCATTCCATGGTGGTTTGCTCAGTTTTTGGCCATTCCCCCCTCTTTTCGTCCGAAAACCCCTCTCTCGACACATCTACACCATGGGGCAACCATGGTGCCAACTCCAAAAAATCAAGACCCATACCAAACAAGGTTTCACATCACAAGGTGGTCAAGTGTTCCAAATCTTGCCCCATTCCATGGTGGTTTGCTCAGTTTTTGGCCATTCCCCCCTCTTTTCGTCCGAAAACCCCTCTCTCGACACATCTACACCATGGGGCAACCATGGTGCCAACTCCAAAAAATCAAAACCCATAGCAAACAAGGTTTCACATCACAAGGTGGTCAAGTGTTCCAAATCTTGCCCCATTCCATGGTGGTTTGCTCAGTTTTTGGCCATTCCCCCCTCTTTTCGTCCGAAAACCCCTCTCTCGACACATCTACACCATGGGGCAACCATGGTGCCAAGTCCAAAAAATCAAAACCCATAGCAAACAAGGTTTCACATCACAAGGTGGTCAAGTGTTCCAAATCTTGCCCCATTCCATGGTGGTTTGCTCAGTTTTTGGCCATTCCCCCCTCTTTTCGTCCGAAAACCCCTCTCTCGACACATCTACACCATGGGGCAACCATGGTGCCAACTCCAAAAAATGAAAACCCATATCAAACAAGGTTTCACATCACAAGGTGCATAAGGGTGCCAAATCATGCATCATTCCATGGTGGTTTGCTCAGTTTTTGGCCATTCCCCCCTCTTTTCGTCCGAAAACCCCTCTCTCGACACATCTACACCATGGGGCAACCATGGTGCCAAGTCCTAAATTTGAAAAACCTTGGCAAACAAGGTGTCACATCACAAGGTGCATAAGGGTGCCAAATCATGCATCATTCCATGGTCGTTTGGTCATTTTTTGGCCATTCCCCCTCTTTTCTTCCGAAAACCCCTCTGTCGAAACACTACCCTTTGCTCTACTATATTTACAGTCAAGGACTGTTGCTGATCTGCTCTAATATTTGGATGATTTGTTGCTGATTTGCTCTAATATTTCGATGTTTTCTTGTAATATTTAACTTGTTTTATATTTAAATTTGCATTAGTCCTAATGTGCTAGCATATAATTAAATTCAAAGCCATGTTACATAACCATCTATATGCAAATTTGTCACTACTATTACACTAGGATTCAACAAACGCCCTCATCATGTTAAAGAAAGACATGCATATTTATGTTTGCATTGATGGATTACAATTCTTTTGTTTATGTTTCAAACTTCTTCTAAACTTGACCTGTGCTTTCATTGACAAATTAATGAAACATGAAACCATGTAGCACCCTACCTTTTAAATAAAGGCAAGATACCTGTGTATAGTGCTATTCCCGGGATCACTGATAGCACACACATTTCAAATGTAGTAATCATAGCAATAGTATCAAATTTACTACAACGTAGATCCACAGGAGATAAAATAAAGTCTTACAAATTGCATAGTCAAATTGACTAGCTCAAATATAAAAGTTCAAAGCAAACACAGCGGAAATAAACTTCAATGAGCCTCCATCATCTTCATGCGCCACAGGCAGACATGTTGGAATGTAGACTCGAGATCCTACTAGTACTCCTCTTCCGAAGAACCCGCACGTTTGAATATGCAGCCCCACGAATGGAGGTCAGTACAATGATGTACTGGCAAATGACACTTATATGGTGGCAGTTCAGGCATGACTATCTACATGATATTTGGCTGGTGGAGTTTAGGAAAATTTGCATAAAGCCAATTTTATCCTATATTTTTCAAAACAAAACCTTTTGTAAGTCTTGAAAAACATTTTTACAAAAAGGGGCACAGAGTCGAGATGACTCCCAAGTCACCACCACATACCATGGTTTTCACTGCCAGGTATGTAGCCCTGGGGCCACTCCACTAGGATAAACCTCAGGTCACCACCACATACTATGGTTTTCACTGCCAGGTATGTAGCCCTGGGGAAAATCCCGTCCTGTGATTGTTTCTACACAAATTTTAATCATTCAGAAAAGGTGATGAGATCCTTCCGTACATTCCTTGCCTAGAAGCTCAAATTGTCCATAACCGGGGACACGGCTAAGATCTTAGGTTTAACTCTCGAGAGGTTGCGCTCTTTACCCACAATTAACAACCAAGCCCTTTTGCCAAAATTCTTCATCTTCATTAAGGCCAGGACAAGGTCACTACGAAGCTTTTCCTTAGTAGCCCCTCCACCTACCGGATCCGCCCGTACCCAAACTCCACCCTCTGGCGGTACCCTAGGCGAGGTTTCCCACTAAGTACTTAGCCAAGACAGAGCCCATAATGTATTGTGGTTGCACTGGAAGCTATCTAAAACATGGGCGACATAATAATCTCTTTAATCCTGGGTGGCCAACCACAAGTGTACTCACCCCCCAGGTCACCACCACATACCATGGTTTTCACTGCCAGGTATGTAGCCCCAGGTAGCCACTCAACATAATCCAAAGCCACACCAATTCCACCCAGGTGTTTCATTGAGGTTGTTAATTTTAATTCTCAATACTCACAATCCAATATAATCAAAACAGCAGTGGCATTTTGTTATTGCTAGGCAAACTAAAAATTCTAGCAAGGGTTCATGAGTGGCTACACACTACTAGGATTGATAAGCATAGCATAACTTTCAAAAACAAAATCCTACCATGCATACTAATTTGAAAATCACTAATGCATAATAAAATAGGTAGGAATTGAGTGTCACTTGCCTTTTTGGTAGTCAAAGCGCGTTCACTTCTCTTAATTAAAATACGTGCCTCTCCGTACGAACTATAACATAAAATATAGCACAACATAAACACATCATTCAACAATAACAACAACAACAACAAATCAAACAATACAACAATCGGAAATTGCTCTATGGTACTAATGTGTGGCATGAGGTTTGGCTTGCAAGATATGAATTGGACATATTGAATGGATGGGTCAAATACTTGAAAAAGGAAATGATTATCTAAGTCAAGTGCTTAGAAGAAAAATGATTGATAAGAACCTATGATCAATGGTTGTTTTCTACTCAAGATTGGGTAATTGAAATGATCCATGTGATGAAATCACATGAGTCTCAATGACGCAACTCAAAATACTATTTGGTAAAGTGTGACAACACTTACTAAGATAGTATGAGTTACACATAGGCTTAGGTATGGATTTGTGATATGTTGAATTACTCAATCAACTCATTTGTAAATTGAATAGTTCAATATAAGCCAATAGGATTAAATGGTCATGAGGTTGAAAATGTATGAACGATATGGAAAATGTGGGTCAAAGATGCTAATGGATATCAAGGGTTCAAAACATTTGCTATGTAGTATAGTGACTCAACATAACACTTACACAAGGGAAAATCTATAGCTAAGATTAGTCACCATTTACTCAAATAGCTCAATTGTCATTTGAATAAGGTGAACTAGACAACTAAGAGTAGGATATGTATTATCGTTTAACATGATAAAAGATTATAACTGGTCCTGGAAGATGGGTATGATCAGAAGAATCAATTTGGCTAAAGGAACTATGTCGAAGCCAGTCATATGACTACACTTTTCGTGAAAAGTCATTAGAAGAAGTTTTTCGGATGGAAGAACTTTCTACACAGAAGTTGTAGAGAATTCCATTACAAGCGTATCGCCAAAAGAATCTCTCGGAAAAAGTTTGTAGGATTTATTTCATAGATGATATTGCAGAACAAAGGGATACCGCGAAAATAAAATGGGCGGAACTTCCATGCAACATGTCTAACATGATCTACGTGATTTGCTGATTCCAACGGTATAGGGTTTGTCGAAATCCGACGGATAGAACTTAAGATATGAATTTTACAAAATTGGACCTAAGTGGTTACAGTTCTAATGTTGTACGAAAAGTTGTCCGAACAAGTTGTTCGGATGGAAAAACTTCCTACATAAAAGTTGTAGAGAATCTAATTAGAAACTTAACGGAAGAACCACTATTCTAAATGGAGGTGATTTAAGTAAAAAAGAGCGAAAATAGATTTATTACCGGAATAAGGATGCGTCGGATCAAGGCGTTTTCCAAATAGCATTATGAATGTTGCGTCGCATGTGTGCGTCGCGAACAGCTACGCCGCCGCCAAACAGCAGCGTGGCGTGCGAGGAAGCCTCGTGCGTGTGCTGAGAAAGATAGCCGCCGGGCGCTGGATGCGTTTGGGTCTGCCCTATGGGGGTCTTTATATAGATCATAGGCTGGAGCAAAATTACTTGACTAGGCGATGTGGGACTAAAATAAAAGGAAAAGAAAGGGCAGCGCGAGCGAGATTTGCCGTGCGGCTGGGCCGCGGCGTGAATGCGCGCTGCGCGCTGGGCGGCCTGGGCGCTGGGGGCGGGAGCTGGGCCGATTCGGCCATGGCGTGGGCGAACGGGCGGGGCTGGCTGCTGGGCTGTTCGGCCGGGCCGAACTTTTTTTTAAATTTTTTTTTGGAAAAACACATTTGGAGGTTCAAAAATAATCAGAAAAATGCAAATAAGATACCGTTGCATTCGTTATGAAAAATACTTTAATATGAGACTAAATTTGGAACAAAAATATAAAGTTTATAAAACTAAAATTTGACAAACATGTCTATGTGGCTATAGTGCCCTTTTAATGTTTTCTCAAATATTTATAAGTTTCAAAACCTCCGAACAAAATAGAGTATTGTTAGAAAATCTTTTAAAAACCCAGGTTTATGAAAACTATATATTTTTTCAAAAACCTTTTTAATATCCCTTTGTGAAAATAAAATAATCATTATATACATTTGTTATATATGTTTGATTTTGAAAATACTTTAAAACCAAAAGTCTTCGAAAACACTATTTTGGAATTTAATTTGTAAATAACTTAAAAAGTTTTAATTCTTTGTGAAATTTCAATCAAGTTCAAACAATCAAGCATTAAATTCATTTTTATTTTACATTCCAAAATTTAGAAAATTTCGGGATGTGACAGACTACCACCCTTAAAAGAAATCTCGTCCTCGAGATTTGAGAAAGGCTAGAAAGAAAAGGTTTTGGGCTCAGGTCTTCTAATAGGTTCATACTCACTATTTCTTCTTTTTCGAACATCTCCGAGAAGATTTCGGAAGTTAACCTCGGGCTTTGAAAACGTTACACTAGTATAGTCATGGGGGAACTCTTTGTGATACCTTCTCCAAATACTATCTCATGCGGTATCTGGTGTAAATCCATAATCCAAGGATATGGCTTCTACCACCCTTAAAGGAAACTTTTGTAGGTAGTCTTAGGTCTTGGGTTTAGGCTAAGCTCATCTTGGATATGACTTGGCAACATGTCATATTTGGAAAACATCTATGGATTAGGGCTTCTGAGTTTAGTGTCCACTAGGCGAATGCTTATTCACATATAGTGAACAACATATCTCACCAAGGTGAGTCAAATAGGTTCCTACATAGTAGGGCTTTCTAATCCAAATGGTTGGTTGTTGAACAATTTTCGATACCGATGGGTCACTCTTCGGGTCAATTAGGAGATCAAGATGAGAGGACTTCATGACTTTCCTCACCTTTGTTTATTCGTGTCTTCGACAACCTTCCACCACTTCATCCAGTAGCTGGATGTTCATTCTCACCGTAGTCCTACGGTTTGCAGCACTTGCCTACTATAAGGGCATAATATTTATCCACCCTAGGGTTTAGGCTTATTCACCGACATCTCTTTTGTAGGTATGTCTCTCTAGATTTACCATTCCTCATAGCAAGAGCGAACAATATGAGTAGTCGTCATGGGGGCCAATCCATGTCGCACCCAATCATTTTCTTGTATTCAGTTTGGTATATCTCGTATTCTATTTCTTGGTCAACCTCACAAGTTCAAAAACTTCCATGGAGAATTGAATCAATGTTTCAATCCCCATTATTGAATTGTTTTGAAAACATTTCTATCGATCCCTAGCTAGGGTTTTGCGTATCTCGCACTCTTCGGTTCTTCATCTTGATAGGAACATGAAGGTTGGTTTCACTACTATTGTTTTCATGGCGAGTTGCCGGGAAAACATTCTCTGGGTTGGGTATAGATGAGAATAGAAGAGGTTCAAAATCCAAACATATTTTTAATTGAAATAGGATTAGACAAAATTTTCATCCTAGGGTCTTCCTATTTCTAATCCAAACCTAGGGTCTCGATCCTATAGGCAACACTATGCTCTGATACCATTCTGTAGCACCCTACCTTTAAATAAAGGCAAGATACCTGTGTATAGTGCTATTCCCGGGATCACTGATAGCACACACATTTCAAATGTAGTAATCATAGCAATAGTATCAAATTTACTACAACGTAGATCCACAGGAGATAAAATAAAGTCTTACAAATTGCATAGTCAAATTGACTAGCTCAAATATAAAAGTTCAAAGCAAACACAGCGGAAAATAAACTTCAATGAGCCTCCATCATCTTCATGCGCCACAGGCAGTCATGTTGGAATGTAGACTCGAGATCCTACTAGTACTCGTCTTCCGAAGAACCTGCACGTTTGAATATGCAGCCCCACGAATGGAGGTCAGTACAATGATGTACTGGCAAATGACACTTATATGGTGGCAGTGTTCAGGCATGACTATCTACATGATATTTGGCTGGTGGAGTTTAGGCAAATTTGCATAAAGCCAATTTTATCCTATATTTTTCAAAACAAAACCTTTTGTAAGTCTTGAAAAACATTTTTACAAAAAGGGGCACAGAGTCGAGATGACTCCCAAGTCACCACCACATACCATGGTTTTCACTGCCAGGTATGTAGCCCTGGGGCCACTCCACTAGGATAAACCTCAGGTCACCACCACATACTATGGTTTTCACTGCCAGGTATGTAGCCCTGGGAAAATCCCGTCCTGTGATTGTTTCTACACAAATTTTAATCATTCAGAAAAGGTGATGAGATCCTTCCGTACATTCCTTGCCTAGAAGCTCAAATTGTCCATAACCGGGGACACGGCTAAGATCTTAGGTTTAACTCTCGAGAGGTTGCGCTCTTTACCCACAATTAACAACCAAGCCCTTTTGCCAAAATTCTTCATCTTCATTAAGGCCAGGACAAGGTCACTACGAAGCTTTTCCTTAGTAGCCCCTCCACCTACCGGATCCGCCCGTACCCAAACTCCACCCTCTGGCGGTACCCTAGGCGAGGTTTCCCACTAAGTACTTAGCCAAGACAGAGCCCATAATGTATTGTGGTTGCACTGGAAGCTATCTAAAACATGGGCGACATAATAATCTCTTTAATCCTGGGTGGCCAACCACAAGTGTACTCACCCCCTAGGTCACCACCACATACCATGGTTTTCACTGCCAGGTATGTAGCCCCAGGTAGCCACTCAACATAATCCAAAGCCACACCAATTCCACCCAGGTGTTTTATTGAGGTTGTTAATTTTAATTCTCAATACTCACAATCCAATATAATCAAAACAGCAGTGGCATTTTGTTATTGCTAGGCAAACTAAAAATTCTAGCAAGGGTTCATGAGTGGCTACACACTACTAGGATTGATAAGCATAGCATAACTTTCAAAAACAAAATCCTACCATGCATACTAATTTGAAAATCACTAATGCATAATAAAATAGGTAGGAATTGAGTGTCACTTGCCTTTTTGGTAGTCAAAGCGCGTTCACTTCTCTTAATTAAAATACGTGCCTCTCCGTACGAACTATAACATAAAATATAGCACAACATAAACACATCATTCAACAATAACAACAACAACAACAACAACAAATCAAACAATACAACAATCGGAAATCGCTCTATGGTACTAATGTGTGGCATGAGGTTTGGCTTGCAAGATATGAATTGGACATATTGAATGGATGGGTCAAATACTTGAAAAAGGAAATGATTATCTAAGTCAAGTGCTTAGAATAAAATGATTGATAAGAACCTATGATCAATGGTTGTTTTCTACTCAAGATTGGGTAATTGAAATGATCCATGTGATGAAATCACATGAGTCTCAATGACGCAACTCAAAATACTATTTGGTAAAGTGTGACAACACTTACTAAGATAGTATGAGTTACACATAGGCTTAGGTATGGATTTGTGATATGTTGAATTACTCAATAAACTCATTTGTAAATTGAATAGTTCAATATAAGCCAATAGGATTAAATATTCATGAGGTTAAAAATGTATGAACGATATGGAAAATGTGGGTCAAAGATGCTAATGGATATCAAGGGTTCAAAACATTTGCTATGTAGTATAGTGACTCAACATAACACTTACACAAGGGAAAATCTATAGCTAAGATTAGTCACCATTTACTCAAATAGCTCAATTGTCATTTGAATAAGGTGAACTAGACAACTAAGAGTAGGATATGTATTATCGTTTAACATGATAAAAGATTATAACTGGTCCTGGAAGATGGGTATGATCAGAAGAATCAATTTGGCTAAAGGAACTATGTCGAAGCCAGTCATATGACTACACTTTTCGTGAAAAGTCATTAAAAGAAGTTTTTCGGATGGAAGAACTTTCTACACAGAAGTTGTAGAGAATTCTATTACCAGCGTATCGCCAAAAGAATCTCTCGGAAAAAGTTTGTAGGATTTATTTCATAGATGATATTGCAGAACAAAGGGATACCGCGAAAATAAAATGGGCGGAACTTCCATGCAACATGTCTAACATGATCTACGTGATTTGCTGATTCCAACGGTATAGGGTTTGTCGAAATCCGACGGATAGAACTTAAGATATGAATTTTACAAAATTGGACCTAAGTGGTTACAGTTCTAATGTTGTACGAAAAGTTGTCCGAACAAGTTGTTCGGATGGAAAAACTTCCTACATAAAAGTTGTAGAGAATCTAATTAGAAACTTAACGGAAGAACCACTATTCTAAATAGAGGTGATTTAAGTAAAAAAGAGCGAAAATAGATTTATTACCGGAATAAATAGCATTATGAATGTTGCGTCATGTGTGCGTCGCGAACAGCTACGCCGCCGCCAAACAGCAGCGTGGCGTGCGAGGAAGCAGTGGCGGAGCCAGAAACGCGAAAAGGGGGGTGCTAACTAATTGCAAAAAAAAAACTTCTTTATTGCAACGAAAAATCTCCATAGTAAAAGTACATTGGTATACTAGACAAAACATATAAGTAGCTAATTCAGTAATTGATAAAAAATAAAAATAAACGCATCCTCTCTAGAAATACCATCATGACGTTGAGATATCCTCATGGTTGACACATCATCGTCATGGTTCGTGAATTATGAACTTAAGACATCAATCTGCATATATGTAGAACAAACATCATGAATATGAACCAGAAATGATATTTAAGCTGAACTCAATAATAGATGGCATACCAGTAACTCGCTAAGTCATATTAATGGCTTTGGGTAATTGGCATGAACGGTTATTATAACCATGAAACCGCTGCAAAATGGTGTCATCTTCAATGTCCGCAAAAATTCCTCGCTCAATGTAACACACCATGCTATGATCCACCCATTCATCATTCATCTTATTCCTCAACTCGGTCTTGATAATATTCATAGCCGAGAAAGCCCGCTCAACTGTTGCGGTGGCAACCGGCAAAATCAAAGCAAGTTCAATGAGACGATACACCAATGGGTAGCATGTATGTCTATCAGTTTGAACCATCTTTATAGCAAGATTGCCAAGATCATTGCACCTTGAGAATTCTTCGTCACTTCTCACGTCAACAACAAATGTGGCAAGTTGATCCCTTAAGGTAACACAGTCATATTCCGAGAAATCAGCAGCATATATCTTGGCAAGTTCAATTAATTTGTCTCCATCAAAGTTAGCAAAAGAATTCTTAGGATCAAGACAAGCAATACATCTCAACAACTGAGTTGATTTTTCAGCAAAGCGATGGTTTAACTCAACTAGAATCTGATCAAGTACAACATTGAAAATTCCATGATGAAAATGATGATAGTAACTTACTAACTTTGCTCCACGACCCCTTGATCGACCTCTGAGTGGTATTGTATCATCCATATTTGGCACAATAATTTTCCTACTAACACAAAAGATCTTCACTTCTTCAAATATCTCTTCCCAACCATTTTCCCTCATGTCATTCATATTCTGCAATACTGATCCAATCAATCCAATAGCACGAACAATATTCTGATTTTTCCTTTGTAAGCATTGTGACAATTCTTGGGTCTTCCCCAAGACTCTAATCATAAGATGCATTATAAGAACAAATTCAAAGTGTTCCATCCTTTCTATCAAACCAGATGCTTTGGTTCTTTGCTCGCTCTCTCCGTCTTCACAAATATTTTCTAGTACCTCCAATACAGAGGTCCACATTAGTTGAAGACGAACCAAAGTTTTGTGATGAGTACCCCACCTTGTGTCACCAGGCCTTGCAAGACTAGTGGCTTGGTTTTTTCCTCTTCCTGGAAAAATTTCACCGGTCTCCAACTGCTCCACAAGTTTGTCATGATGGTCTTGGAGAAGCTGATCTTTTCTCTTACAGGAAGCACCAACAGTAGTTACAAGCAGAGTGCAATTATTGAAGAAATCCTCAACAGAAGTGCAACACTTGGCAACAGAAACAACCACTAGTTGCAATTGGTGAGCAAAACAATGTATGTAAAAGGCATATGGATTTTCATCCAATATGCGTCTTTGCAACCCATGAAACTGACCTCTCATATTTGAGGCTCCATCGTATCCTTGCCCTCGCAACTGAGAAATAGACAAACCATGTTTGATAAACATAGCATCCAAGGCTATCTTAAGAGAAGATGATGTAGTATCAGGAACGTGCTTAATCCCGAGAAACCTCTCAATCACTTCACCTTTACCATTGACATACCTACATGGAAAAAATTAGTGAGTGATATTTGATAACAAGGCAGAACTAAAACATCAATATAAACGTTGGTACATACCTCAAAATCACCGCCATTTGCTCTTTTATTGATTTATCACGAGACTCGTCAACAAGCACAGCAAAAAGACGCCCTTTTAATTCAGAAATAATTACATTCCTTGTCTCATGTGCACAAGCTTTCACTAAATCTTTTTGTATTTCAGGAGCAATCATTTGACAATTCTTGGGGGCATTTACACCAAGAACACTTGCAGCTTTGGGATCTTTATTTTTGTACCATTCCAACATCTCTAGAAAGTTGCCCTTATTGGTTGAGCTTGAGGATTCATCATGTCCACGAAAAGCAAGAGCTTGCAAAAGAAGAAACCTTACAATACCTAAAACAATAATCAAGCGAGCTTTATATTTCTCCTCTCTCTCTGTGCTTTTCTCCGACCACACATATGCCACACTTTGTCTCTGATTTTTGAAATCAGCGGCACACTTCCTTGCCTTGTTGTGAGCACTATCAGGCCCTCCAACATGAGCATTGAAAGTTTCAATTCCCCTTCTCCAATTAACATAACCATCTTTAGTGAATGTATCATTTTCCCAATTGCCGATCCTTGCAGGTTTAAAGAGATAACAATAAAAGCAAAAGGCTGCTTTTTTTTCCACACTATATTCTAACCAATCAAATCTGTCAAACCATGTTTTTATAAAGCCCCTCATCTGATCCCCTTGCCATTTCCGTGGAAAAGCATGCTCACGCGGTTGACACGGACCCATAGACAAATATGCTCTTCTAGCTTCATCTCTAATGTTCGGATCAAACTCATAAATTGATTTTCGAAGCCCTGGATCAGCAACTATATCATCCATATCAAGCTCAATGCGAACTCTTTTTTGTGTCTCTAAATGCGTACCAGAGGTTGAGGCATCTTTTTTTGGAAAATATTTCTCCATCCTAGAAATTGACCTAATTATTTAACACAGTATTGTTAGACTGTAGACAATCAGAAAATCAAACTTAAATTTACATATCCATTAAAGAATAAGGGGATGCAAATCTCACATTGCAGGTAGCAGACAATCAAGAACGAGCAGATCTTCGCTTCTTCAACAATCGGAACTTGCAACTTGCAAATTGTGGAGGCCGGACTGCGGTGTGCGGCCTGTCCCTGTCCCCTGCCGAGAATCGCTTGAGGTGAAGGCCTGAAGACGAGAAGACTGCCTGTCGCCTAGGGCAGCGCCGCAACGAAGAAGAAACGAAGCGATGAGGCACACAGATGGGAAGAGGAGACGAACCGCGACCGGTCTGGCCGTCTGGGAGTTTCGATCGATCGATCAGATCGTGCTGACTGTTGAGCGTCGGCCAAATGGGCCAGCAGTGCTAGATGGGCCAGCGGCCAGGTGGTGCTAGGATGGGCTAGATGGTGCTAAGCTAACAGGCAACAAGTTTTTTCCCCTGATTACCTCATACCTGCTCCCTTGGTATATTGGGCTGGACCGGTGCTACAGCACCGGTAGCACCAGGCCCATCTCCGCCCCTGCGAGGAAGCCTCGTGCGTGTGCTGAGAAAGATAGCCGCCGGGCGCTGGATGCGTTTGGGTCTGCCCTATGGGGGTCTTTATATAGATCATAGGCTGGAGCAAAATTACTTGACTAGGCGATGTGGGACTAAAATAAAAGGAAAAGAAAGGGCAGCGCGAGCGAGATTTGCCGTGCGGCTGGGCCGCGGCGTGAATGCGCGCTGCGCGCTGGGCGGCCTGGGCGCTGGGGGCGGGAGCTGGGCCGATTCGGCCATGGCGTGGGCGAACGGGCGGGGCTGGCTGCTGGGCCGTTCGGCCGGGCCGAACTTTTTTTTTTTTGAAATTGGAAAACACATTTGGAGGTTCAAAAATAATCAGAAAAATGCAAATAAGATACCGTTGGATTCGTTATGAAAAATACTTTAATATGAGACTAAATTTGGAACAAAAATATAAAGTTTATAAAACTAAAATTTGACAAACATGTCTATGTGGCTATAGTGCCCTTTTAATGTTTTCTCAAATATTTATAAGTTTCAAAACCTCCGAACAAAATAGAGTATTGTTAGAAAATCTTTTAAAAACCCAGGTTTATGAAAACTATATATTTTTTCAAAAACCTTTTTAATATCCCTTTGTGAAAATAAAATAATCATTATATACATTTGTTATATATGTTTGATTTTGAAAATACTTTAAAACCAAAAGTCTTTGAAAACACTATTTTGGAATTTAATTTGTAAATAACTTAAAAAGTTTTAATTCTTTGTGAAATTTCAATCAAGTTCAAACAATCAAGCATTAAATTCATTTTTATTTTACATTCCAAAATTTAGAAAATTTCGGGATGTGACAAACCACCATCATTCCAAATGAAACACAGAGGTAAGCATCATCAGCTACATAATAATTCAGCACACAACATAGATCCACACAGATTCAGTAATTAAGACCATCACTATAATAGATGGTCTGACTACTTAGTTCAAAAGCAAACCAAACATTGTTCAACACAACACACACCAGTAGTTCCAACATCATAAACCAACAGCAAATCTACAGAGCAACCACCATCCACCAGAAGTAGGCATCATGCATCCTCATTAGCAAGCACCATGAGAAGCCCTTGATGCTCTGCCCTTATCTGCTTGGAGGTGCCAGTACGGGCTAGCTCCTCGCAGTGCTGCCTGAGGCTATCAAGCATTCCATCCCTGGGCTTCACCTTGTGCCATGGACAGAAGTACCTCCCCCTCTTCTTGAAAGGGAGGTCCCCATCATCCAGCTTCTTCAGCAGCTTGGTCCAGAAGGATCCAATGTTCCTGCTGTCCACGGACTCGCTTGAATCCTGAGAGTCATACTGCACAACAACAAATTGTACAAGTTAAGATAACAGAAACATAGCAAACATAATGAAATACATGCAATGCTACACAACAAATTGTATAGCTCACCTCCAGGGAGCCATCTGAATCCTCCAGCTGCTCATATGGAGCAGGGAAAGGTGGAGCAGGCACTGCTGGAGCAGGCACTGCTGGAGCAGGCAATGCTGGAGCAGGCACTGCTGGAGCAGGCACAGGTTCATTCTCCTTGCGCTTCCGCTTCCTCGACCCTTCACCACCCTTCATACAAATAACATAAGTCCACACATTAATCCACAATAGGAAAATGTCATCCAAATACTATGCATACCAAACAGATCATCTTAATTAGTCTTTCATTATATTTATATTTAGATTATGGTAGCACCTTCTCTCATCATGATTTCATTCTACTATACATTACAAGATCCTTTCAATCATAGCACAGTAATCCCATGATAAAATCCTCACATTAATCTCAAAAGGTTAATATTCTCACATTATGCTAGGTCATCAAAATTATCTGGATGCTTTGATTTTAATTTTGCAATATAATCACAACATACTATGCTCTAATGGGGATAATGCAGCTGCTCTGTTAATCAATGCATCAGAACTGGAATAAGTAAACAAGCAAACAACATCTTACAGAATTACTGATAACTCTTTGGAGGCTTTCCAACTTAGCCATTAGGTGATGTGCAACATCATTGGCGCATCATGAGCTAAACAAAACAGCAAGCTATTAACTATCAAATGAGAAGCAGCAGCAATGCAACCATTGCAACTAGCAGGTTATCTTCATCTACTGACTGGTGTTTAATCAGCATCAACGATTGAACCCACTAGATGCATGTGTGTGTATAAATACTAGTATTAAACCATTGTCTATATCATTCATGCGCTTTCCATTATTAAATGCTGGTAGGTTACATATAATCCTAACAAAAATAGCTTGGGTTCATGCATGTTATTTCAATAGGATTGTATGTTATATTTATATACAAAATCCTACTCGGATCAAATTATCTTGCCTCCCAAACTAGACATCAACGAATGCAAAGCCAAGATCAACATTTTTCAAATTATCTTGCCTCCCAGACCAGACATTAACATATTTCATTCGATCCACGGATGCAGTGCAAACCAAGATTCTACAAATTTCAGGAACCCTAAGCACACATGCAAATGAAATTAAAAGAGGATGAACATGCGCTTACCTCCGCCTCCCGCACAACCACCTCTTCCTTCCCCTTCCCAGCATCCGCCGGCCCACGGACGGCGACGCCTTCCTCAGCCTCCGCCTTCTGGTCCACAACATCCGCCAGCACCGGCGCCGCCGCTCCCGCCACTCCTTCCGCGACAACCGCCGCTTCTGCCTCGGGCTTCGACAGATCTGCCGCCGCGACCAAACCCTGCGCGCCGCCCTCCTTCAGATCCTCCACCTCCGGCTCATTCACCAGCTGCTCAGCCTCCGAGGCCGTCGCCGACGCCTCGGCCTCCGCCTTCTCCGCATGCAGCACAACTGCCGCGGCCGACGACGCCGACGCCGCCTTGCTAACCTCCTTCTCCATCGCCGCCTTGCTACCCTCCTTCTCCATCACCGGCGATGGATGTGGTCGAACGGGGCTAGGGTTTTCTGTCTCTCTCTCCTCTGCTCTTTGCCAAATTTGGGGGCGTTTGGGGGGAAATGGAAGGGGACGAAGAAGCCGATGCGGCGGACTGACCTTTCTATACTCGGGAGGGACACGGAAGGGACACGGAGGCTCACGGACCGGACACGCAAGATCACACGTCATCGATTGTACTTTGCCACGCCTGCCCGTACAACGCGTATAATACACCGTACGAACTTTATACAGGGACCACCGTATCCGAACCAACCGGTATCGCGCAATCCGGACCGTCAATGTGTTTCACACCACCATTTCTCGAACGAGGGGGGGGACACCGGAGCACAGGCGTTGCCTCTCCTTTGGACCGACGTTCCTCTCCCTACTTGTCACCTGACGTACATGGTCGGAAGCATGAATTCGCATAGCGGGTGAGGAAAATACACCTTGTTAGCCGAGCATGAATGCATCACAGATGATCGTCACCGGCTGATTGGAAATAAAAGCATGTGTAAGGGCCGTCAACATAAGACTACTCATAGTGGGAGTAACTTAAGTGTTCAACTCACCAAATTTGCTTACGTGACAGTGAGTTAACGAGGAGAAAGGAGGATAGAGTAACATAACTAGTTACTGTAACATCACATTTTCCAAGATATAATGAGTCTACAAACTAATTGATGAACACATCTATGACATATTACTTTGATGTTACTAACCACTATGAAGGTAGTAACATAGAGTAGTAACATGTACATGTTACTACTCGTACATGTTACTACTCTATGTTACTTCCTACTATGACTAGTCTAACAATACATACACTGACCTTTGGATTGCCATGATTACTCCTTAGTGGTCACTCCAATGGCGGCATAGGAGTTGGTGGCAATGAAAAAATAAAGACAATTTTATTAGTTAATCAGTTTCTATATCCACAAATCGCTAGTAAACAAAATAAAACATTGTAACGGAAATTCTAGTAGAAGAAGAAAATAAAGCGAAACATAAAAAAATGTTTGCATTACTTGTTTTGTGGCCATTTTACAAAACAAATTTGATGATTAAAATGCATTTTAGGCTACTATGAAGTACTTTTACTATAGTTGGGCTACTACATATAGAGTAGTTTGACAACAATGATTTGTAATATAACTTAGCTCGGGTACTAAACTTAGATAATTTCTGTTACATTATGGCAGCGCCACCTTTAGGTCGCCGATCCTCGTTAACTAGGGTCTCCTCCGTTGTTCCTGAGTTCCTCAAACACCTCTCAAGCTCGTTGATACGTCCATTTTGCATCACTATTTTATATCATAATTTACTGTTATTTGATAACCCACAAGTATAGGGGATCGCAACAGTCTTCGAGGGAAGTAAAACCTAAATTTATTGATTCGACACAAGGGGAGGTAAAGAATACTTATAAGCCTTAACAACTGAGTTGTCAATTCAGCACTGAAAAACACTAGTAACAGGGGTGATGTGAAAGCAACAGTAATATGAGAGCAGTAGTAACAGTAACACATCAGCAGTAGCATTAATATGAGAGCAATGACACCAGAAAATAGTTGATACTACCTCCAATGACATGTAGGAACAAGTATATGATGATGAAAGATGGACCGGGGTTCCCAGCTATCTACACTAGTGGTAACTCTTCAATAACAAGTGTTGGGTGAACAAGTTACAGTTGGGCAATTGATAGGATTGAAATAGCATTAAGACAGAACATCAAGATTATTAATCATGTAGGCATGTTTTCCATATATAGTCATACGTGCTCGCAATGAGAAACTTGCATAACATCTTTTGTCCTACCAGCCGGTGGCAGCCCTCTAGGGAATCTACTCGAAATTAAGGTACTCCTTTTAATAGAGCACCGGAGCAAAGCATTAACACTCCGTGAAAACATGTGATCCTCATATCTAAGCCTTCCTCCTCCTTATCCCATTCTGTCACTCGGGGCCTCGGGTTCCGGACATAGACATGTGCAAACAACTTGTAGATACAATCTAAGCAATAAGTATAGAGCTTAAATCTAAGATCATGCCACTCGGGCCCTAGTGACAAGCATTAAACACAACAAGATTGCAGCAACAATAACTTCTCAAACTTATATAGATAGACTAATCATAATGTAACAATCCATCAGATCCCAACAAACACAACACCGATTACATCATGAATCTCAATCATGTAAGGCAGCTCATGAGATCATTGTATTGAAGTACATGGGGGAGAGTACCAACTAGATACAGCTAGAACCCGTAGTCCATGGGGGAACTACTCACGGAGCATGATGGAGGCGGTGGCGTCGATGGAGATGGCTTCCGGGCCTTCCCGGCGCGAACAGAGATTCTGTCCCCGAATTGGAGTTTCGGATGCGGCGCCCCGGAGTCTTTCGAGTTTCATCAATTCGTATCGAAGATTTAGGTCGGATTTAAATAGGCGAAGAGGCGGAGTCGGAAGGGCCACGGGGCCCCTCACAGTAGGGGGCGCCCCCCCTAGGCCGCGCCGCCACCATGTGTGGGGCCCTCAGGGCTCCCCTCTGGTCCCACTCTGGCTCTCTGGAAGCTTCCGGGAAAAATAAGGTTCTGGGCGTTGATTTCGTCCAATTCCGAGAATATTGCCCGAACAGCCTTTCTGGAACCAAAACAACAGAAAACAGGAACTGGCACTGTGGCATCTTGTTAATAGGTTAGTTCCGGAAAACGCATAGAAACATTATAAAGTGTGAGCAAAACATGTAGGTATTGTCATAAAACAAGCATGGAACATCGAAATTATAGATACGTTGGAGACGTATCAGCATCCCCAAGCTTAGTTCCTACTCGCCCTCGAGTAGGTAAACGATAAAAAGAATAATTTCTGTAGTGACATGCTACTTACATAACCTTGATCATACTATTGTAAAGCATATGAGAGGAATGAAGAGACTCAAGGCAATGATCTATAGTTGCTAACAAATAGATAACATATAGCAAAACTTTTCATGAATAGTACTTTCAAGACAAGCATCAAAAGTCTTGCATAAGAGTTAACTCATAAAGCAATAAATTCAAAGTAAAGGCATCGAAGCAACACAAAGGAAGATATAAGTTTCAGCAGTTGCTTTCAACTTTCAACATGCATATCTCATGGATAATTATCAACACAAAGTAATATGATGAATGCAAATAAGCAAGTATGTAAGAATCAATGCACAGTTGACACAAGTGTTTGCTTCTAATATGGAAGGAAGTAGGTAAACTCAACATAAAGTAAAAGAAAGGCCCTTCGCAGAGGGAAGCAGGGATTAAATCATGTGCTAGAGCTTTTCAAGTTTTGAAATCATATAGAGAGCATAAAAGTAAAGTTTTGAGAGGTGTTTGTTGTTGTCAACGAATGGTAGCGGGTACTCTAACTACCTCGTCAACCAGACTTTCAAGAGCGGCTCCCATGAAGGACGTTATCTCTACCACCAAGGTAGATCATCCCTCTTCTCTTTTGTTTACACATGCATTTAGTTTCATTATGGATGACACTACTCCCCACCTTTTCTTTCTCAAGCCATGGCTAACCGAATCCTCGGGTGCCTTCCAACAATCTCATACCATGGAGGAGTGTCTATTTTTTACAAAATTAAGTTGCTCACTGATTGATCAGGGCAAAGCATGTGAAGAGAATTATTAATGCAAGTTAATTAATCGGGGCTGGGAACCCCATTGTCAGCTCTTTTTGCAAAATTATTGGATAAGCGGATGAGCCACTAGTCCATTGGTGAAAGTCTGGAGTAAATGACAAGATTGAAAGATAAAACACCACATACTTCCTCATGAGCTATAAAACATTGACACAAATAAGAGATAATAACTTTTGAATTGTTTAAAGGTAGCACATGAAGTATTTACTTGAAATGGCAGGAAATACCACATAGTAGGTAGATATGGTGGACACAAATGGCATAGGTTTTGGCTCAAGATTTTGGATGCACGAGAAGCATATCCTCTCAGTACAAGGCTTTGGCTAGCAAGGTTGTTTGAAGCAAACACAAGTATGAACCGGTACAGCAAAACTTACATAAGAACATATTGCAAGCATTATAAGACTCTACACTGTCTTCCTTGTTGCTCAAACACTTTTACCAGAAAATATCTAGACCTTAGAGAGACCAATCATGCAAACCAATTTCAACAAGCTCTACGGTAGTTCTCCACTAATAGGTTTAAACTACATAGTGCATGAGCTTAAACATGATCTACTTGAGAGCTCAAAACAATTGCCAAGTATCAAATTATTCAAGACAATATGAGGCATTTTCTGTTTCCAACCAAATATCAATAAGTGCAACGGTTTTCAACTCCGCCATGAACATTAAAAATAAAGTTAAGAACACCAGTGTTCATATGAAAAGCGGAGCGTGTCTCTCTCCCACACAAGGATTGCTAGGATCCGAATTTATTCAAACATAAACAAAAATAAAAACAAACAGACGCTCCAAGTAAAGCACATATGATGTGACCGAATAAAAATATAGTTTCAATAGAAGAAATCTGATAAGTTGATGAAGAATGGGATGCCTTGGGCATCCCCAAGCTTAGACGCTTGAGTCTTCTTGAAATATGCAGGGATGAACCACGGGGGCATCCCCAAGCTTAGACTTTTCACTCTTCTTGATCATATATCATCCTCCTCTTGACCCTTGAAAACTTCCTTCACAGCAAACTTCTCATAAACTTCATTAGAGGGGTTAGTACTCAAAAACTTTAATCCACTTTAGTCCTGTAGTGACACATTGCAAGAACTCAATAAAACATTAGATACAGCTCTCCACGCTAGAAAGCCTCACTTAAAGTCCACAAGAGACAATGCAAAAAACAGAGACAAAATCTATCAAAACAGAACAGCCAGTAAACACGAATTTTTAAGAGGTACTTCCATTGCTCAAATCAGAAAACTCAAAACTAATGAAAGTTGCGTACATATCTGAGGAACACGCACGTAAATTGGCAGATTTTTCTGAGTTACCTACAGAGCCCTGCCCAAATTCTTGACAGATAGAAATCTGTTTCTGCGCAGAAATCCAAATCTAGCATCAACTTCCTATTAGAGACTTTACTTGGCACAACAATGCAATAAAATAAAGATAAGGAGAGGTTGCTACAGTAGTAACAACTTCCAAGACACAACAAAACAGTAGCAAAATAAAGACATGGGTTATCTCCCAAGAAGTGCTTTCTTTATAGCCATTAAGATGGGCTCAGCAATTTTAATGGTGCTCACATGGAAAATAGAAATTGAAGCAAAAGAGAGCATCAAAAAGCAAGTTCAAAACACATTTAAGTCTAACCCTCTTCCTATGCATAGGAATCTTGTACACAAATAAATTCATGAAGAACAAAGTGACAAGCATAAGAAGATAAAACAAGAGTAACTTCAAAATTTTCAGCATATAGAGAGGTATTTTAGTACCATGAAAATTTCTACAACCATATTTTCCTCTCTCATAATAATTTTCAGTAGCTTCATGAACAAACTCAACAATATAACTATCACATAAAGAATGTTTCTCATGATCCATAAACATATAATTTTTATCAAGCTCAAAAATAGCGTGATAAAACTTTCAAACCCACTTTTATCAATAATATAACAAGATGATTGATCAATCTCAAGAGATATGAGACTCCTAGATAAAGTCAAGACCTCTCCAATCCCATTTTCATTAGTAGTACAATTAATATTATCAAGTAACATAGGACTATCATCTAGAGATTTATCATAAACATTTGCCAAGCAAAACTCTTTAGTACCATGCATTTCGGCATCAAGCACAAACAAATCATTATCATAAGATTTATCAAAATAGCATGGATTATCATAGATAACAGTAGCATAATCATTCTCACAAGTTTTACTCATAGGTAATATTTCAAGAGAATCCACAGGAACATAACATTCACCCTCCTTTGGTAAGCATGGAGGACAACCAAATAATGTAAGAGATAAAGAGTTACTCTCATTAGAAGGTTGGCATGGGTAGCTAATCCATTCTTCCTCCTTTTGTTCATCCCTCTCCTCTTCTTTTTCATCCAATGAGCTTTCAGGTTCATCAATTTTCTCCTCTTTTTCATCCAATGAGCTTTTAGGTTCATCAATTTCTTCTTCCACTGGTTCCTGCAAATTGTGAGTGCATTCTTATGCATTAATGAGTCTCTCTTTATAATCAATGATATAAGGATTATCAATGTAACTTTCTATGCAAAAATTAAGGATAGAAGAGACATAATCTTTAAGGTCCTTACAAACAACACAAGTTTCATAATTTTTAGCATGAAGGATTCTATCTCAGAGGCTCCCATAAATATGACAAATTGTTCTACCTCTTCGAACCCAAAATGAATATAGTTATTCCAATTATAGTTCTTAATTAAAACTTCCTCACTAAAGCCACATTGAAATTTAAGATGTTTAGTATCCTCTTTAGAGCAACAATTTATATCATGGCGTTTAAGCAAGATTTTAGCAATTGTATTCAATTTTTCTATCATAGCACTCATAACTTTACCCTTTCTTGATTCTCTATAATTATTATATAATACTATAAGCTCCAAATAGGTTGTGGGTTCTCCCATAACAGCAGTTTTTAATTTTTAGGTTTTTCAAATTTTTATGGATTTTTGGGTATATAAGAAAAGTAAAACAAGACAAAAACAAGCTAGACAAAAGTAACTAAGCAAAATAATACTAGACAGAAATAAACTAAGCACAAATAAACTAGAGAAAAGTAAACTAAGCAAAACAAAATAAAATAAAACAGAGAGAGAGAGAGGTAGAGTGTACTCCCGTGAACTTATGAGTAGAGCTATGCCTCCCCGGCGCCAGAAAATAGTCTTGATAACCCACAAGTATAGGGGATCGCAACAGTCTTCGAGGGAAGTAAACCCAAATTTATTGATTCGACACAAGGGAGGTAAAGAATACTTATAAGCCTTAACAACTGAGTTGTCAATTCAGCTGGAAAAGCACTAGTAACATGGGTGATGTGAAAGCAGCAGTAATATGAGAGCAGAGTAACAATAACACATCAGCAGAGATAATATGAGAGCAATGACACCAGAAAAATAGTTGATACTACCTCCAATGACATGTAGGAACAAGTATATGATGATGAAAGATGGACCGGGGTTCCCAGCTATCTACACTAGTGGTAACTCTCCAATAACAAGTGTTGGGTGAACAAATTACAGTTGGGCAATTGATAGGATTGAAATAGCATTAAGACAGAACATCAAGATTATTAATCATGTAGGCATGTTTTCCATATATAGTCATACGTGCTCGCAATGAGAAACTTGCATAACATCTTTTGTCCTACCAGCCGGTGGCAGCCGGGCCTCTAGGGAATCTACTGGAAATTAAGGTACTCCTTTTAATAGAGCACCGGAGCAAGCATTAACACTCCGTGAAAACATGTGATCCTCATATCTAAGCCTGCCCCTCCGGTTATCCCAGTTGCTGTCACTTTGGGGCCTCGGGTTCAGACATAGACATGTGCAAACAACTTGTAGATACAATCTAAGCAATAAGTATAGAGCTTAAATCTAAGATCATGCCACTCGGGCCCTAGTGACAAGCATTAAACACAACATGATTGCAGCAACAATAACTTCACAAACTTATATAGATAGACTAATCATAATGTAACAATCCATCGGATCCCAACAAACACAACACCGATTACATCAGATGAATCTCAATCATGTAAGGCAGCTCATGAGATCATTGTATTGAAGTACATGGGGAGAGAGTACCAACTAGCTACAGCTAGAACCCGTAGTCCATGGGGGAACTACTCACGGAGCATGATGGAGGCGGTGGCGTCGATGGAGATGGCTTCCGGGGCACTTCCGTCCCCGGCGTGCCGAACAGAGATTCTGTCCCCCGAATTGGAGTTTCGCGATGGCGGCGGCACCCCTGGAGTCTTTCTGGAGTTTCGTCAATTCGTATCGAAGATTTAGGTCAGGACGGCTTAAATAGGCGAAGAGGCGGAGTCGGAAGGGCCACGGGGCCCCCTCACAGTAGGGGGGCGCGCCTGGGCCGCGCCGCCACCATGTGTGGGGCCCTGTGGCTCCCCTCTGGTCCCACTCGCCTCCGGAAGCTTCGGAAAAATAAGGTTCGGGCGTTGATTTCCCCAATTTCGAGAATATTGCCCGAACAGCCTTTCTGGAACCAAAACAACAGAAAACAGAACTGCACTGTGGCATCTTGTTAATAGGTTAGTTCCGGAAAACGCATAAAAACATTATAAAGTGTGAGCAAAACATGTAGGTATTATCATAAAACAAGCATGGAACATCAGAAATTACAGATACGTTGGAGACGTATCATTATTCATTGATATATTTCACATTTAGAGATGATACTTATGTTATTTCACCTATTTCGCATGTTTCATGATTATTGGAGAATTACTCACCGGAGTCAGGATTCTGCTGGAAAAAGCACCGTCAGGATACAATATTTCGAAGATCAACAATTGACGGAAAATATACCGAAGCTCTTATTTTTCCGAAGATGGAGCCAGCCAAAAGGGGAGGCCGAGGAGGGCCGCCATGGGCCCTCCCCATAGGCCGGCGCCACTGTGCCAGCGCGCGCCATGTGGGGAGGGGGCCCACGACCCCCTCGGCCATCGCCCTTTCGCGTACTTCATCTCCCGAGAACCCTAAGGTGCGGGGAGGCATCGAGGATAGTCACAGCCGCCTCTGCGAGGCGGAAAAACACCAGAGAGAAAAGAGCTCTCCGGCAGGCTGAAAGCTGGAAATCCCTCCCGAGGGGGAAATCGTCGCCATCATCACCGTCATCGAGCTGGACTTCATTGGGATCATCATCATCATCTCCACCGCCGACACCATCATCTCCACCGCTGCACCTCGTCTTCGATGTAACATCTAGGGTTGAATCTTGATTATTTCATAGGGGAAACTCTCCCGGTGTTGATTACTCCTTGTTGTTGATGCTATTGAGTGAAACCATTGAACCAAGGTTTACGTTCAGATTGTTATTCATCATCATATCATCTCTGATCATGTTCCATATGATGTCTTGTGAGTAGTTCGTTTAGTTCTTGAGGACATGGGTGAAGTCTAAATGTTAGTAGTGAACTATGTTGAGTAATATTTAATGGTTTGATATTTAAGTTGTGGTGTTATTCTTCTAGTGGTGTCATGTGAACGTCGACTACATGATACTTCACCTTTATGGGCCTAGGGGAATGCATCTTGTATTCGTTTGCTAATTGTGGGGTTGCCGGAGTGACAACAACCTAAACCCCCGTTAGTATATCGATGCATGAGGGATAGCAGGATCTCAGAGTTTAAGGCTGTGGTTAGATTTATCTTAATTACTTTCTTGTATTTGCGGATGCTTGCAAGGGGTTTAATCACAAGTATGTATTAGTCTTAGGAAGGGCGGTGCATTAGCATAGGTTCACCCACACAACACTTATCAAAACAATGAAGATTAATCAACTATATGAAGTGAAAGCACTAGACTAAATTCCCGTGTGTCCTCAAGAACGTTTGGTCATCATAAGTAAAAAAACTGGCTTGTCCTTTGTGCTAAAAAGGATTGGGCCACTCGCTGCAATTATTACTCTCGCATTTTACTTACTTGTATTTTATTTATCTGCTATATCAAAACCTCCTGAAAACTTGCCTGTGAGCATTTACAGTGAATCCTTCATCGAAACGCTTGTTAACACCTTCGCTCCTCGTTGGGTTCGACACTCTTATTTATCGAAAGTACTACGATACACCCCTATACTTGTGGGTCATCAAGACTATTTTCTGGCGCCGTTGCCGGGAGGAAGCGGTAAAGTGGAATTGGTAAGGAAAACTTTTACTGTACGTGCTGTTTTTATTTCTGCCTGCTGCTATAATTCATTATGGAGAGATCTTCTCTTGAATTCCTATTTGGAAAATCTACTACTACGGTAGTGGATGAGGCGCCAGGTGAGAAAGTGATTCCATATAAAATACCTATGAAAATTATTGAACGTGTTGTGGATAACCGCTATGAAGGGGATGGAACTGTCCATCCTGGAGATCATTTACTACATGAATTATGCGGGTTATTCAAGTGTGCAGGTATTTCTATGGATGAAATTAGGAAGAAACTATTCTCTATGTCGCTGTCTGGTAAAGCGGCGCATTGGTATAAACTGCTGAAGAATGGGCATTCTCTTGATTGGAAGGATATTATGCCTCTATTTTATTCTAAATTCTATCCTCCAAGTGAAATTCACAAAGACCGAAACCACATATATAATTTTTGGCCTCATGATGGAGAGAGTATTGCCCAAGCGTGGGGAGATTGAAGTCTTTAATGCTCAAATGCCCCATTCATGAGCTTCCTGGTAATATCATCATTGATAATTTCTATGCAAGACTTTCTTTTCAAGATAAAACCTTGCTGGATACTACTTGTTCTGGATCATTCACGCGCAACAAAGAAGAGTTTAAATGGGACCTTCTTAACGGATTCAGAGAATACTGAAGGATGGGAGAACGACAAAGGTAGAGAGTCGTATAAATTATGATTATGAATGCATTGAAACTTTTATGGATACTGATAAATTTCGAAATATGAGTGCTACTTATGGCCTTGACTCTCAAGTTGTTGCAAATTTCTATAAAGCTTTTGCCTCTCATTTTGAATTGCGTAGGAAGAGTTTTAGTTAGTATCATGAACCTTACAAAGATAAAACTGATTCACCTATAGGTAAATGTATTGAAGTTAAAACTGTTGATCACATTCTTCCTGAAGCTTATATTGAAAAAATTCCTTTTCCTGCTAAAATGAAAGAGTATTCTGTTATAACTAGTGTGGTTAACAAAAGTGCAAAGAAACCTATAGAACCTGAGTAGCAAATAAATGTTGAACCTGCTGTTGCAATAGTTAAAGACCTTGTGACTGAAAATGTAGAAGATGGTCACATCATTTTCTGTGAAGATGCTTCTAATATTGTTTCACATCCTAGTAAGTCTAGGAAAGCCAGCGTTCCTATGCTCTCTGTTAAAATTGGTGATCAATGTTATTATGGTTTATGTGATATTGGTGCCAGTTCTAGTGCCATTCCTTATGAGCTTTACGTGGAAATCATGCATGAAATTGGTTCCTGTGAACTTGAAGATATTGATGTGGTTATTCGGCCAGCTAATAGAGAAACTATCTCTCCTATTGGTATTGTTCGAGATGTGGAAGTTTTAATTGGTAAGATTAAATATCCTGCTGACTTTTTGGTACTTGGTTCTGTTGCTAGTAAGACTTGTCCTATCATTTTTGGTAGACCTTTTCTAAATACTTGTGGATCTATTATAGATTGCAAGAAAGAAAAAATTGTGACTAAATTTGCTGGTGAATCTTATGAGTTTAATTTCTCTAAATTTGCCAAAGCACCTTATGAAGTTGAATTGTCTAATGATGACTTTAGAGTTGAACAACTTGCATCTATTGCTCTAGCTCCTACTAATCCTTTGCAGCAATATTTGGAGGATCATGAGAGTGAAGTCTTTAGGGAAGAAAGGAATGAGCTTGATGAAATTTTCCTTCGTCAACCCATTCTTAAGCATGACTTACCGGTCGAAGATCCAGGTACAACACCACCACCAAAGGAAGATCCTGTTTTTGATTTGAAACCGTTACCTGATAATCTTAAGTATGCTTATATTGATGATAAGAAAATATATCCTATTATTATTAGTGCTAAGCTTTCAGATTTTGAAGAAGAAAGATTATTGGAAATATTGAAGAAACACAGAGGAGCTATTGGCTACACTCTTGATGACTTGAAGGGGATTTCTCCCTCTATTTGCCAACATGCCATCAACATGGAAGATGATGCAAAGCCCGTTGTTGAACATCAGCGTCGTTTAATTCCTAAGATGAAGGATGTGGTAAGGAATGAGGTATTAAAACTCCTTGAAGCTGGTATTATATATCCTATTGCTGATAGTAGATGGGTTAGTCCTGTGCATTGTGTTCCTAAGAAAGGAGGAATAACTGTTGTACCTAATGATAATGATGAGCTCATCCCTCAAAGAGTAGTTGTAGGGTATAGAATGTGCATTGATTTTCGAAAAGTTAATAAAGTTACTAAGAAAGATCATTACCCTTTACCATTTATTGATCAAATGGTAGAAAGGTTATCTAAAAATACTCATTTATGCTTTCTTGATGGTTATTCTGGTTTTCACAAATTGCTGTTAGAACTAAAGATCAAGAGAAAACCACTTTCACTTGTCCCTATGGAACTTATGCTTATAGGCGTATGCCTTTTGGTTTATGTAATGCTCCTGCTACTTTTCAAAGATGCATGTCTGCTATTTTTCATGGCTTTTGTGAAAAGATTGTAGAGGTATTCATGGATGATTTTTCTGTCTATGGGAATTCTTTTGATAATTGTTTGCGAAACCTTGATAAAGTTTTGCAGAGATGTGAAGAAACTAACCTTGTTCTTAATTGGGAGAAATGCCACTTTATGGTTAATGAAGGAATTGTATTGGGACATAAGATTTCTGAAAGAGGTATTGAAGTTGATAGAGCTAAAGTTGAAGCAATTGAGAAGATGCCCTATCCTAGGGATGTTAAAGGTATTCGTAGTATTCTTGGTCATGCTGGTTTTTATAGGAGATTTATTAAAGATTTTTCTAAAATTTCAAAGCCTCTTACTAATCTTCTTCAAAAAGATGTACCTTTTGTTTTTGATGATGATTGTAAGGAAGCTTTTGAAACTCTAAAGAAAGCCTTAACAACTGCTCCTGTAGTTGAACCTCCCGATTGGAATTTACCTTTTGAAATTATGTGTGATGCTAGTGATTTTCTGTAGGTGCTGTTCTTGGACAGCGAGTAGATAAAAAATTGAATGTTATTCATTATGCTAGTAAGACTCTTGATGCTGCTCAGAGAAATTATGCTACAACTGAAAAAGAATTATTAGCTGTAGTTTTTGCTTGTGACAAGTTTAGACCTTATATTGTTGACTCAAAAGTTACAGTTCATACTGATCATGCTGCAATTAGGTACCTTATGGAAAACAAATATGCTAAGCCAATGCTTATTAGATGGGTGCTTCTTTTGCAAGAATTTGATTTACATATTGTAGATAGGAAAGGTGCTGATAATCCTGTTGCTGATAATTTGTCTAGATTGGAAAATATTGCTTATGATCCTGTTCCTAATGATAGTTTTCCAAATGAACAATTGGCTGTAATAAAGGTGAGCTCGTGAGATAGTCCTTGGTATGCTGATTATGCTAACTTTATTGTTTCCAAGTACTTGCCTCCAACCTTTTCAGCTCAGCAAAGGAGGAAATTCTTTTATGATTTGAGGCATTATTTTTGGGATGACCCACACTTATATAAAGAAGGTGTGGATGGTATTATGCGAAGATGTGTCCCTAAATATGAACAACAACAGATATTGAGTAAGTGTCATGGTAGTGTTTATGGAGGACATCATGCCGGAGATAGAACCGCAAAAGGTTCTACAATCGGGTTTTTATTGGCCAACTCTCTTTAAAGATGCAAGAAAGTTTATTTTATCTTGTGATGAATGTCAAAGAGTTGGTAATATCTCTAGACGCAATGAAATGCCTATGAATTATACTCTTGTTATTAAACCATTTGATTGTTGGGGATTTGACTTCATGGGTCCTTTCCCTTCTTCAGAAGGTAACACTCATATACTTGTTGCTGTTGATTATGTTACTAAATGGGTGGAAGCCATACCCACAAAAAGTGTTGATGGTGAGACCTCTTTAAAAATGCTTTTAGATGTTATTTTTCCTAGGTTTGGAGTACCTAGATATCTTATGACTGATGGAGGTTCTCATTTTATTCATGGTGGTTTTAGAAAAACTCTTGCTAAATATGGTATTAATCATAGAATTGCTTCAGCCTATCATCCTCAGACTAGTGGGCAAGTAGAGTTATCAAATAGAGAAATTAAATCTATCTTGCAAAAAACTGTTAATAAATCTAGGAAAAATTGGGCTAGTAAGTTAAAGGAAGCATTGTGGGCTTATAGAACTTCTTATAAAAATCCTATGGGTATGTCTCCTTATAAAATGGTTTATGGAAAAGCTTGTCATTTACCTTTAGAACTAGAGCACAAAGCTTATTGGGCTGTAAGAGAACTTAATAAAGATTCTAAACTTGCCGGTAAGAAAAGGTTGCTACAATTGAGTTCTTTAGATGAGTGGAGAAGTGAAGCTTATGAAAATGCTAAACTTTTTAAGGAGAAAGTTAAGAAATGGCATGATAGAAGAATTATTAAAAGATAATTTAATGTTGGAGATAAAGTCCTATTGTATCGGTCTCATCTCAGATTTTTTGCAGGGAAATTACTCTCAAAATGGGAAGGACCATATGTCATTGTGGAGGTGTATCGTTCAGGAGCAATAAAAATTGCTTCTCTGAAAGGTGATGCCACACAAGTGGTGAATGGACAAAGACTCAAACATTATATTTCTGGAGATTCTTATAATGAAGATGTTGATGTTATTTGAGTGGTGACTCCGAAACTTTCATCAAAGATCAAATTGATAGTTCTGCAGAGTTCGACTTCGAATAGGTAACAGTTTTGGTAGTAAAAAGTCCGCGTTTAACTTTCCGAACAATGTTTTTGCTGTTTTTAGAAAATATGAAAAATTATGAGATCGAATCGGAGCGGAGGAGACGCACGAGGGCGCGTCCCCAAGTGGGGGCGCGGGCCCCACCCTTGCCACGCCACCATATGGGGACGGCTCCTCGGAGTCCCTCTCCCACTCGTGTTCGACCTGGTACTTTCCTTCTGTCATGAATTTTTTTGCTATATAATCCCCCGGATCCCCAGAGGTCCGTATATCGTCGTCTCGTCGTGTTTCGTTTCGAGCTGTTTTCTGCCAGATATTGTTTTCAGATCTAGAGCCACCATGTCTTCGTCGGGAACTCCGAAGGACAACTTCTTTGAGAACGTCGTCAACCCGTACATGAACGAGATGAAGATGCATCCCAAGGAACTGTTGCTCGTAGATGGAGAGTTGCAGATAGAAGATGTCCGGGGGCCTAAAGGAGAAGGAAGCTTGGAGGACAGGATGGAGAAACTAGAACAAGAGGTCTTCGCCTACAAGAAGATGGCTGAACGTGAAGTGGACATCTTCCACAGAATTGTGTCCGAACTTATTGATGAACACAAGAAGGAGACTACAAAGCTGTGGGACGATATCCTCTCACTTCACAACACTACCAACCAACTTCAAGCGCAACTTTATGATGTTCAGAATCAAAACTGTGAGTATGAAAATAGGTTTAAACACATAAGCTATGCTGCCGGTTTCAGGATTCCGAGACCAAGACGTCGTTTGTTGATGGAGAGCCTCTTCCTTGGAAGTCTGATGACGGGAATAATTTACCACCATCACCACCGAAGGAGTAATTCATCATTGGTATTGGCATCCCCTTGGCTTGTTCCAAGCTTGGGGGAGTGCCGCGGTATCACATCATCACTATCTTTTACCTTTTTGTCAAGTAGTGTCATATCATGAGTAGAGAAGTTATCATATAAGATGGTTTGCAGTGGAAGTATCTCTCTTTTAGTTGGTTATCTATGTATCCCTTGGTGTGAGTTATCGTTATGGAATATTAATGAGAAGTTTTATCATTTACTTTTTGCACACTTTATTTTAGTTTGCAATTTCTGTTATATGATTGATCTTGTCGTTAGTATTGATATCACTTTGGGAGCATCAAGTAAATCTATTTGGTTTTGGCAAACTTAGCATTGGTCAATAGCAACAATACTTTGAGGCTTAAGTAGAAAAAGAGGGAAGTACATGTAGATATATTATCTCAGTATCTATCTTTCTTGTTAGCTAATGAGCTTAGTATTCTGAAGTTAAAATTGCTTGTGCTTGCAAGGAAGATGCATGATTGTTTCTATCACATGTATATTTGTTTGTTTCTCTCAACTCTTATGCTTGCTAACCAACCTTGCTAGCCAAAGACCTGTAATGAGAGGGAATGCTTCTCGTGCATCCAAAACCTTAAACCAAACCCATGCCATTTGTGTCCACCATAACTACCTATTATGTGGTACTTAGCGCCACTCCAAGTAAATATTTCATGTGCTACCTTTAATCAATTCAAAAGAAGTTATTATCTCTTATTTGTGTCAATGTTTTATAGCTCATGAGGAAGTATGTGGTGTTTTATCTTTCAATCTTGTTGGGCATCTCACCAATGGACTAGTGGCACATCCGCTTATCCAATAAGTTTGCAAAAAGAGCTGGCAACGGGGTTCCCAGCCCCAATTAATTAACTTTCATTAATAATTCTCTTCACATGTTTTGCCCTGATTCATCAGTAAGCAACCTAATTTTGCAAATAGACACTCATCCATTGTATGTGAAATGTTGGAAGGCACCCGAGGATTCGGTTAGCCACGGCTTGTGAAAGCAAAGGTTGGGAGGAGTGTCGTCCATAAATAAAACTAAAGTACATGTGTAAACAAAAGAGAAGAGGGATGATCTACCTTGCTGGTAGAGATAACGTCCTTCATGGGAGCCTCTCTTTGAAAGTCTGTTTGGCAAGGGGTTAGAGTTCCCACTACCATTCGTTGACAACAACAAACACCTCTCAAAACTTTATTTTTATGATCTCTTTATGATTTCAAAGCTTAAAGCTCTAGCACATGATTTAATCCCTGCTTCCCTCTGCGAAGGGCCTATCTTTTACTTTTATGATTGAGTCGGTAAACCTATTTCCCTCTATCTCAAGCAAGCAATTGAGTTGTTGTGATCCAACCATTTATATTGTGATCTATTTAATCATGTCTTTTATTCTTCCTTGTTTAGTACAAATTTTATCTAAATGAATATGACTTTGGAAGTTATCAATGATTATGAGGAGATTGTTATGATTGAGCATGTAAGTTCTGCCATATAAGCTCTAATATAAAGGCTCCGCTCGAAATATAAGATCAATATGTTAATCGTTCTTTGACCAAGAACAAAATTTGCCATCACCAATTATGATTTCCTATGCACCTTTATTTGTGATTTCTGTTTACTTATTGCAAGTTGATTTATATGAGGAAGTTGTTTACTAGAATGTCTTGTGTGAATTAATAAATGTGATGCTTCTTGTCCGTATTTTATTTATCGACTCTTCACTCCATAAACATGTGGTCTTGTTTACTGAGTTCAGTTTCGCTTGGGACAAGCGAGGTCTAAGCTTGGGGGGAGTTGATACGTCCATTTTGCATCACTATTTTATATCATAATTTACTGTTATCCATTGATATATTTCATATTTAGAGATGATACTTATATTATTTCACCTATTTTGCATGTTTCATGATTATTGGAGAATTACTTACCGGAGTCAGGATTCTGCTGGAAAAAGCGCCGTCAGATACAATATTTCGAAGATCAACAATTGACGGAAAATATATCGAAGCTCTTATTTTTCCAGAGACGGAGCCAGCCAAAAGGGGAGGCCGAGGAGGGCCGCCATGGGCCTCCCCATAGGCGGCGCGACCACCGGCCAGGCACGCCGCCATGTGGGGAGGGGGCCCAAGACCCCCCTCAGCCATCGCCCTTTCGCGTACTTCATCTCCCGAGAACCCTAAGGTGCGGGGAGGCATCGAGGATAGTCACAGCCGCCTCTGCGGGGCGGAAAACACCAGAGAGAAAAGAGCTCTCCGGCAGGCAGGAATCTGCGGGGACCCTCCCTAAGGGGGAAATCATCGCCATCGTCACCGTCATCGAGCAGGACTTCATTGGGATCATCATCATCATCATCTCCACCGCACCATCATCTCCACCGCTGCACCTCGTCTCCGCTGTAACATCTAGGGTTGAATCTTGATTATTTCATAGGGGAAACTCTCCCGGTGTTGATTACTCCTTGTTATTGATGCTATTGAGTGAAACCATTGAACCAAGGTTTATGTTCAGATTGCTATTCATCATCATATCATCTCTGATCATGTTCCATATGATGTCTTGTGAGTAGTTCGTTTAGTTCTTGAGGACATGGGTGAAGTCTAAATGTTAGTAGTGAACTATGTTGAGTAATATTTAATGGTTTGATATTTAAGTTGTGGTGTTATTCTTCTAGTGGTGTCATGTGAACGTCGACTACATGATACTTCACCTTTATGGGCCTAGGGGAATGCATCTTGTATTCGTTTGCTAATTGTGGGGTTGCCGGAGTGACAGCAACCTGAACCCCGTTGGTATATCGATGCATGAGGGATAGCAGGATCTCAGAGTTTAAGGCTGTGGTTAGATTTATCTTAATTACTTTCTTGTATTTGCGGATGCTTGCAAGGGGTTTAATCACAAGTATGTATTAGTCCTAGGAAGGGCGGTGCATTAGCATAGGTTCACCCACACAACACTTATCAAAACAATGAAGATTAATCAACTATATGAAGCGAAAGCACTAGACTAAATTCCCATGTGTCCTCAAGAACGTTTGGTCATCATAAGTAAACAAACCGGCTTGTCCTTTGTGCTAAAAAGTATTGGGCCACTCGCTGCAATTATTACTCTCGCATTTTACTTACTTGTATTTTATTTATATGCTATATCAAAACCTCCTGAAAACTTTCCTGTGAGCATTTACAGTGAATCCTTCATCGAAACTGTTTGTCAACACCTTCTGCTCCTCGTTGGGTTCGACACTCTTATTTATCGAAAGTACTACGATACATCCCCTATACTTGTGGGTCATCACTCGTCGACACATGCAAGATTGAGATCTTGATATACTTGGATAGTGTCCCAGCCGAGGCCCCATGACATTGCACCCCAGTTGGAGAAGCTATGGGTTAGGCTCAACCTGCACAAGTTCGTCGAGGCCGTGTTCCAGAACATCGGGAAAGACAGGCAAGTCTGGCATCTTGATGGATATTATTTCTGGGTTTTTGGGTAAGCTAAAGCAGTTTCCAATTCCATGTGAAGTTCGCAATGCCCCAAAAGATTTGTGACATGGCAAAATCAATATTTGCACATCAACTCATCCATCAACTTCATTTAGGCAATTCAATTAAATTGTTTGCACTTTCTTATCATTCGGTCGTCAAAAACTCTGAACAGCAGTAGCGACATGTCGAAACCCGAAAACTCAACAATGAACACACACAACCAGAAACATGCCCTATTAAAAAAATTCAAAGAGCAATTGCTCCATAAATCCATATAAAACAACATCGTGTAATCCTCTTATCTTAACGATGATGCTCTGCACATCGCTCGAGGGCCTCTTCCTCCAGCCCTCCCCTCACGAACATCTCTCCCCCTCCAGCCCTTCTATCTTGGCAGTCCCCTCCCCCTCCTTCCCTTGCTGAGATCTCGAGGGACGCGTGCAACCTTGAGCTCGATGCAGTGCCGCCCTCCCTCTCCGGCACCTTCTTGGTGGAACTCGAGGCCTGGGATGGAACTCGTCCTAGAGGTCGGCGAAGATGGGTGCGCAGACTACACTCGGGTGGACTTCCGGCGCGTCACCCTACGTCGTGCTCTGGTTTCTCCCGGCTAGTGCTCCAAGAGAGCGGATCGGACAAGGGAAATTTCAATTGATCTAGGGTCTCGGGCCCTTTTATTTTAATGGAAGTGATCGAGGATTAAGGATGAATTTTATTATAGTTTCTGTGGAGATACGATACGGCGGATGACATACGAAGAGCAACATAATTGGGCCAGGCCAAGGGAGAGGCGATGATTGGAAACCAAACGAACCTTGCCCAACTTGGGGCCTCAGTGGAATGCATGACACACCGTCCTATCTTGGTTAACCAGCGGCCATCACCACACACCAGCTCGGTTTCTACGACGCCTCCCCCTTCATCGTCGGGCTTATGACATCCCAAGACCGCATCTAGCCTTACCCGTCGTTCGAAAGTGGCCGCATGCCACCTAGCCCTTTTGCGAGCGAGGTAGCAGGCGATACGAAGAGTATCTGCAGTGCGTCCATGCACATTCATTTTGTCCAGGCCCTCTTCTTTGGACTTATGCCAGATTTGTAAACCCCGTGAAGCATTTTCTATATTGTATGTGACATTGAAAAATCATAAATCAATTTCCATTCAACTAAAATAAATATACGTAGAAGAAAATCCTGAGTGCGGCTATGATTGCACTTCGTTACCATCATAAATCAATTTCCATTCAACTCAAATAAATATACGAAAAAGAATGCATGCACTCTAGCTAGTGCTATTTTTCTTGTATGTGATATGCGGAGAATAAATTTTTGGGTATTATTGCCTAATTGGAGGAGAGGTTGCCTTTCTCTAGGAGCGTTGTTATTTTATCAGGAATATTGCAAGAGTTAGTTTTGTAGGCCGCCCCTTCCTGGCAACCCACCGTTTCACAATCCATCAAGTATAAAAAAGGAAATACTCATCGCAGGAATCTAACCGGTCAGCAAGCCCAAGGTCCAGCCAAGATCCCCGTCTCTCTTCTATCTCTCAGCTTTTCCTCACTCCGCCGCCAGACGCGCACCAGCACGCGACCCACCACAGGTTGTCCACCCGCCCGCCACTCGATCGAAGCCGCCACCACCAATCTTATCCTCTCCCTTGCCCCTCTCCACTGCAGCTAGCTCCGGCCTCTCTCCCCCCGTCGTCGGCGGCCAAGGTGGCCGGCGGTGGGTGGGAGGGAGGTCTGGATGTGTATAGTTGTAGGTTTAGGGTTTCTCGGCTTCATGCCGCTCGGGATTCTCTCGCCAAAGCTCGCGGTCGGCGACTGGTGGTTGGTTGGTTCCTTCCCCCGGCGATTTCCATGGTGGAGATTGCTGATTGGTGGCGGATATGGCCGGATCCCTTTCAATAAGGCCGCTTTTGTGCCGAATCGGGAGCGGATTTCTCTTCTTATTGGGTTTTCTTCTTGCTGCCGTGGTGGTAGGAGAAAGGAAATGGAGGAGTTGGGGAGTTCGCGTCTCTATCCGGTGGGGTTTGAAGCTGTTCTTTTTTCTGTTGCGTTGTGGATCAAGCGGATTGAAGGAGGGCGGGTCTATTTCTTTTTTGTTCCGGCCTTCGCCGGCGTTCGTCATAGGCCTGAGGTCAAGAAGAGCATGGGGATTCCCGGCCGATATGCGTCAACTGACAATCGGATCCTGTTTCAGCGGGTGGTTCTTGCGGCTCACAAAGCAAATACTGCGATGGTGCTCCTCTTGGTCTGGATTGGGAAGCCGGCGATCTCATCCTGCGATGGTGAGGTCTGGCGCAACAGTACAAGGAAGAAGAAGGCAGAGTTATCTAGGGGCTCGGTTGTGATTTTAGTTTCACTAAGGGGCTCTGTACTTTAGATGGAACAGCTGTCCAGTTTCGTGGTGTGTGTGTGTTAGGTGTGCTCGTACGTGTTCCTGTACTTGTATGGTGATTGTATGAATACGAGTATATCTTTCTCAAAAAAAAAAAAATCCGCTCAAGCTCGTCTCTCCGAGATTTCCAATAATTATCCTTTCGATTTTTTTCCAAGGAATTCGTCTTTCCGTTCTTCTGATCCTTTTTTCCAAATTCTTCGGATCCTTCCTTCCGCTCCCTCATGCCATCAGAACGGACTTTCACCCTTTAATCCGTCTCTCGTTTTTTCGATAAGGGACACTTTATTACTTAAAAGGTTTTAAACATTACATCTAGCCTCTGCATAACTAGGATGCACACAGCCGTTCAAGAGTTTAGTATCAAGCAAAAAGAGAGACATAAATGATAGGAAAAAGAAAGCTATTGTAAAGCTCTGTTGGCTTCAATCCTCCGACCGTGTAGACAGCTTCATAAAGAGGTCGTGATCCTCGAAGCGCTGAAATGAAGACTATGAACGGAGCAAAGTTGTACACCGATAAATGAACTGCATGATAGAGGAATTTTTGTCATTAAAAGCCTTGTCATTTCTACATATCCTAAGCGACCATGCTACCGCAATCGCTCTCACTCTCATCACCGTTTTGTACCTAGAATCCACCCCATTTAGCCAATTGCCAAAAATGTTTGTAATGCTACGAGGTGGATATAAGGTAGAACCTATCTGAATGATTGACCATATAGATCTAGCAACCCGACAATTGAAGAAAAGACGTTTTATTGTCTCTTATTCATGAGAGAACACATATTTCGTACAATCCTGTCAGTTGTGTTTTACAAGGTTATCTTTAGTAAGAATCACATCTCAACGAAGATACCATGCAAAGACATTTGTTTTGAGAGGTATCTTCATCTTCCAGATGGATTTATTATTTACGACCAGTTGGATTGGAATACATAATGCTTTGTACAGTGAGCTAACCGAAAATACGCCATTCTTGGTGAGACTACAAGGGAATTCATCAGTCCCCTAAACCAACTGGATTGAATCTAACCGATGAAGCGGTTTGTTCCAAGCATCTAGTTGTGGACCAATAAGATCACGTCTGAACGTCATAGAGGGAGGGGAAGATTCATCACCTTCTGCAAGGTATCCCCTTTATGGCGAACTATACTGTACAAAGCTGGATACTGCTCACGAAGAGTGGTTGTTCCCAACCATTTATCCTCCCAGAACCGTATCTCTGCCCCGTTCTTTATGGAGAAAGACCTAATACGAAAAAGTGCTTTTTAGTTGCCATCATGCCAGCCCAAAAGTGCGAATCACCTTGTTCCCAAAGAACCTGATAAATCACCTTTGAGCCAACATCTTTTTTCGCAGTAGTTGTTGCCAAACACCATCCTCCGTTAGCAACCTGGCTAGCCAATTACCAAGCAAGGTCCTGTTTTTAACTTCAAAATCATGAACACCAAGTCCACCTTGATCTTTTCGACGGCATAGAACACTCCATTTTGTTAACCGGTACGTTTTCTTCTCACTATCCCCTTGCCAAAAGAATCTTGATCGGAAATAGTCTGATCTATGCAAGACTCCTTTCGGTAACTGGAAGAATGAAATCATATACAATACCATATTTGTAAGTATTGAATTTATGAGAACTAATCTTCCTCCAAGGGATAGTAATTTTCCTTTGGAAAACGTTGTATAACCCCCGGGGGAACGGACGCTCTGATCCTCCGCGTCCTGAGCGGCCACACGTTGTCTTGGTGGCAGCAAGTGAGAGCAAGATTGGTGGGGCCACCTTACTTTCTTCTCCACACGTCTCTCTCTTATCTTTTCCCCTCCCCATTCTACTGTCCTCTCCCGTAGAACTCCATGTGAGGTACTCTACCTGCCGCTCTACCTCCACGGATGCACGCAGAGAGGGTGTGTCGCTGCCGCCAGAAACAAGGACGGCGTCGCCTCCACCCCCGCCACTACATGTTCCACATAGCCTACTGCTACAAGCTCCAATGTTGCTAGATCTCCCCTCATGTGCGCGCCCTGATCGGCCCCTGCTCGGGTACACCATCGCCGGTGTTGCAAGAGGAGGCGGTGAGGAGTCGTCGTCGCCCCGATGCTCCCCATCTCATCGGACACCGCCCTCCCTATCTCGCGGCCGTCGCTCACATGCAGAATTTGACGAATGAATATTGCTTCAAGTGCTCACCGTTGCCACTACCTTGGGCGACCGGCGCTGCTACCATGTGTGGTCGGCTCTGCACACCATCACCGCTACCTTGGGCATCCAACTTTTGCTACTTTGGGCCTCCGGCGCTGCTACCACTGGCGACTGGTGCTCCTACGATCGGTGCTGCTGCCATGGGTGTTTTGCACTGTGTTGCTACAAGGAGACACCACCACCGCTACCTTGGGCATTTGTCTTTGATACTTAGGGCCTTCGGCACTAGGGAGACCGACGCTGCTGCCATGAGCGCCCGTCTCTTCTACTTTGGTCCTCTGGTGCTGCTGCCATGCGCTGCTTCCTTGGGCGGCCGGTGCTGCTACCACGGTCGGCCGGCCAGCGATGCTGCCAACCTTGGACGGTGTTGTTGCGGAGGGGTCTTCACCGACATTTCCCTCTCCATCGGTATCGTCCAGGCCAGTGTCTCCTACAGTCTCGGCGGAGGGGTCTACTCCGCCCTCTTCCCCTTCGTCGGCTAGTTCTTCGCGGTGTTCAGGGTCTTCTTCACCGGTGCCTACTTAATTTCCAGCCTCAGCCAGTGTGCCCCCACCAATCCTCCAGCCGGAGGTTAGGCATAGCGGGAGACATGCGCTGGCGGGGGATGGAGCCGGAGCCACAGACGAGGACATGATGGAGAAGGTCATGCGTCGCAAGGCGAAGAAGAACCTTGATGGTGCTGGTACGAAATAGTCTTCAGCTTCTTTATTTCTTTTTCAGATTCTCGCATTCATTCAAGTTTGGGTAGGGTAGGTGTTTCTATGGCTCGGCATGTGGATGAGATATCGGTTTCGGCCAATGTGTTGAGACATATGGAGCGTGATCGTTTAACGGTCATGCCTCAGGTTTCCACTGAACTTGAGACACCCATACTAGGTGAGGATGAACCTGATGTCATCTCAGATGGTCAGCTTCTTACTGCTCTAGTAGGGAGTATTTCAGAGGTTGACTTGGAACAGTCGGAGCTAAGTTCATTATATGATCTAAAAGCGTCCAGACGTAGTTCTAAGTCTTATGTTGGAAAGTCATCTCATCGAAGTGCCAAGGCTAACAAATCTAAGATAGTTTCTCGATGAATGGAATGTTTAAGAATAGCAGAGGTCTTGGTGACTTGGCTAAATATTTACATATTGCCGATTGTTGTAAAGACTATAATTTGGATTTTATCGCCATTTCCGAGACAGGTAAGAGGAACTATTCACAAAATTTGCTTCACCGGTTATCCGGGGGAATTAACTTTATGTGGGTTTCTCGTCCACCTCGGGGTTGGTCTGGGGGCATGTTACCCTGCGTCCCAGAGGATACCATGAATGTCTTAGTAAGTTCGGATGGAGAGTATCATATTAAACTCGACATTCAGAACAAGGTTGATGTCTTATATTTTGTAATATCCCAGGTATTGGGGTTACAAAAATAGAGGAGACAGATGTGTGCATTGCATTCATGCATAGAAAATCCGGGGAATTTTCGCGCTTTAAAGTAAAACAGTCACAGTAACTGAAGTTTCACTTGATCTTGGTGGAATTGAAGTAGCTCATCAAGTCAAGCGCTATAAACCTCAATGTGACTTTGTTAAAACCTTGTTTTGGGTAGAGATGATTGGATCTAAGGGGTTAGATCAAAGGGAACTAATAATCAACACAACAACACTTTACTCAGTGATCAAATGCTTGAACTTATTATAGATCATAATATGGTATTATTTGCCATAACATATGAACATACATTCAATGGTAAATCAAGTAACAATAAAATGGAGAAAACATTCTTGACTTATCTTTTCCATGTCATAAACAAATCCATAACCCTACCATGAACCTCATGGTATTCATTATACTCCATTCTTGAAACATGACAAGGAGATCAACTCTAGAATTATATATATTCTTCTCTATTCCAAATTATTATACAGCAAACCTAGAGAGGTGAGAGTTCTATATTAATTATTAAAGAAGCATTAACAAACCTTGAGTTAAACCTTGGATATGCATCCATGTATTTAAATAATCATCTTTAAGAGAAACCCTTGGATGTTATTCAAGACCATCCCTAGAGAGAGAACTCAAATATGTTAAACATAGATATTAAGGTCACACCAACTTTTATGGAGCCTAACCTTAGGTTAGTATTAAAGTCCTTCCCAAAATGAGAGAGAGACCACTCATACCAATCTTATCTTTACATATTTAAGAAATAAGAACAACCTTGAACTAAAGTATTAGGTTGCAAACCATTTCCTCCTGGAGTGGTGAGATAACCTAATATCAAGTGAAACAAGATTATATCCATGAATTGATAAAATAAGGATGAGAATAATCCCACTAAGTTAACCAAGTGGAAGCTTAGCCTAGATACTTAAATAAATATTAGAAGTACACCATAAACCCTAGAATAAACCATTCCAAGGTGAGAAAACTCAAGCCATGGAGTTACACTCAAGGTAGTGGAGACAACACTTGGATTTGAGGGAGAGAACTATTCTTATAAACAGATGATTATATCATCATTGATTAAGTGGAACCCTAACATAATATCTCAGGTATTCTCCTGGGGTATAATTTTAGAGGCCACCATAATAGCCCATCCTAGCAAATAAAATAGAAGTGCTATACCTTAGTTCATCAAGACAATGCTAGATCATGGAAGTGAGAAACTCAGTTAATGAGGGATACTTTAGGAAGCCAAACCTTGATCATTATAAATTAAGTAATGATCATAAACCCTAAGAACTTGAAGTAGAGATATTAAGAACTAGTTAATCATGCCTAATCCATGATCATGCTTTGGTGATATGTGGGAATAAGTTAAAACCTAATAGGATAAGTAGATACAATTCACCACATGAAATTATAGGGAGATCAATAGTAAGCAACCCTAGGCTTATATCCTAACTTTAACTTGTGAATCACTTGGTGATCATAAGTATAATTCTACCACATTTACATTCCACTTATCTTTCATTTTAGAACCACCAGAAAACCTTTAGAGTAAAACTCTATACTTTATATGGTGAGAAACCATCCATCCATTTGACCAAAGTTAACTATAAAAAGAACCATAACCAATGTAGTTACTTTAATGATAAATTAAGGATAATAATAGAAGTTAATTGGTAGAAGATAAAACCACTTTCCAAATCCTTAGTAATTAGAGAAGCACATGAAATATTAAGTAAGTAACCATATTACCATGGTTAGGGGAGATTAAACCCTAGCAAAGGCACTATGAAGTCACCTCATCTCTACAACCTAGAATTAAATCTCAACCTTAGTTTTTGTATTACTATGGTGATCATAATATAAGGCTAGGCACTAATTGAAATTCAAACCAATTGCCACTAGGAGAATGTGATGAGAAACCTAGAATTGTTCACTAGTTAAATCTTATACTTAATTATGGAACGTAAGAACAACCTAGTGTTAAACCCTTTAGTTAAAACCATGGGTGGTTATCAACCACATGTTCCCATAGATCAAGACCAAACCATGATAAGAGTATTATTCACTTTAGGTATCTCAAGGTGTTAGTGCCAAACCTTAGAAGGAAGTTACAATAGAACTTACAAGACCTTAAATATTAATAATCCATCTTATCAACCCTAACAAAATACTCTTGGAGCCAAGAGAGGGATAAATTGAATTGTTATCATTAAAAAAAACTATTTGAAAAGTTAGCCATATTTAAAATGCAAGTGAACAACCAATATGGTTAAACACATAATTAAACCCTACTCATATTTCTACCATGAACAAGAAAGTAATTTCTAATAATTTAAACAGAATTGATCTCACAAGAATAAGGAACTTAAAATGAATACATAAATTCATGTCTATTTGATATCTTGAATAAACCACAAGTATGCAATCTAACCAAATATAAAATAATTGTTTCAATTAGAAAAGTAATTGAATCATTATTGCACTGCATATTAACCTCATAAGGAACCTGCAAGGTATAAACATTATTTAAATTTGAATTTAAAAGCAGAATTCAAAACAGAAAATAAGAAAGAAAACAGAAAACAAAATAAAGGAGAGAAACCTTACCTGCCTGGCCGCAGCAGCCCACCAGCACTGGCCCAAGGAGCAGCCCAGCACCAACCCACCGAGCAACCCAGCAGTAGCCTGCCAACAAGCCCAACACCACGGCCTGGCCCAGCCCAGTCTACCCTTCGCCAAAAATATCGAGGACGAGCTCGTCCTCATCCCCTTCGACGCGCATGGACGCCAGCACAGAGGCGTGCTCCTCTTCTTCGCTCGCTGTCGCCCTCTCCTTCCTCGACGTCGTGACGAGGCTCGCCCTTGAGCCGTATAAAGCCTGGACGAACCCTAGCCCGACCTTCTTTCTCCTCTGCTCGATTTCCTTCCCAGACCGAAACCCTAACCCGCTCCGGCACCGATCACCGCCGTCGATTGGGGAAGCCCCGAGCCCCGCCGTGACCACCACTGTGACCACCGTCCTCGACTCAGTCACCGTGCACAAGGAATCTAGCTGAAATGCCCTCAATCGACCGTGCCAAGTCGTCTTCTCCGGCGCCGGCATCGAGCAATCCCGGCGACCTAGACCACCAGAGACCACGCCATCAAGCCCGGCGTACCCCTGGTGAGCCTCTGAAGCTCCTAGCATGCTCGCCTCGTTCGATTACGCACCGTAGCCTCGCCGCACCGTTCGCCTGTGAGCGCCGCCGTCGGGCATCACCGCCGCCGCCGTTCCGGCGACCATTAGGGGGTGGCGCCGCCACCACTAGCCTCGCCTCGGCGAGTACTGTCTAACGCGCCCCTGCTCACGCCCGCGGGAACGCCCTAGCACCGGCGACCATCGCCAGTTCCCGCCGGCCAGTGACCTCCTCGCCACCGTGGCGATTTTGACTCGGTCAAATCCCACGTGGCGGGTGAGATGGACAGACCCCACCAGTCATTGACGGTGGGTGTGCTCTGTCTGGGTAGGTTTAGTAGAATTTGATTTAAAATTTAAATTGAATAAATACTGAAACTTTGTAAATGTTTATAAAATCCATTTTAACTCATAAAATTATAAATGAGATATCATAATTCTTATAAAAATAAACTCTATCCAATAAAAATATAATAAGAAATTTTTATTTTTAATAAAAATTTAATTGTTTAATAATTGTTATTTAAGCATTTCTCTTATTCTTAATTGAATTAAAAATTCAATAATTAGGAAAATTTCTCAAATTAAATAAAACCAGTAAATAAATAAAGAAAACAATAAAACTAATTTTCCTTATTTGTCATTTTGTTTAATCATTATTAGAGAGATTTAAACCCTGATTAATAATTACCCTAATCATTAATTGTTTAAAAATAATAAAATGACAAATTCAATATTATTTTTAACTCAAAGTCATTAACAACTACAACTCCATAATCAAATTAATACCTTCAGAGTTGTACCACAAATGGGAAACCCTCATTCCATATGGAATAAGATTATAACCTTATCATTTCATGTGGAACCCTACAACTCTAATTCCATTAAGAAACCTAGCTCTATTATTTTAAGGTGAACCCTAAATTGCTAATAAACCTAAACCTAGAGTATAACATGTGATCATATTACTTTCTTTTTGATCCATAGAACCATTATTAGCAATTAAAAACTTGCCATGTCCACATAAAATATAGGAGTCCTATTATCCTTAATTCAATATTCCATGTATGCACACCTATCCTATCTAGATGATCAAATAGGATCAACCCTAATTCTTATTACCAAGAATCTTATCCTTACTCATCTTTAATTAGCATCACACCATTGTGATGAACTCCAATAGCATCTATGCCCAATATTTATCATTACATAACCATAGTCCACTAAACCTTACAAGTACTTCATAACTATGAACCATCCTATTTAGGAGCCAATCATTTCTTACTTAGTGGATCCAATAGCAAACCCTAGACAACCTCAACCCTAATTGTAATACTTCTTATTACTCAAGAAGTATGTTCTTCAAAAGTTATTCTTTTGAAGAAAATAAGGAATCATCACCAACCCTGCCTAATAAGACCTATAGACAATAGCCAGCTATCACCAGCAATGTATACCAACCTAGATAGCAACTATTTATAGTAAATTGATTAAGATGCCTAGGATTAACTTAACCTTACAAGCCCTTGGTGTTGATAAATTCAACTAGGTTGTGATTCATCTATTACTTACTCCAGAAACTAGATGAAACCATAGTCAACCATATAACCCCACCAACCTAATTATCATACTTATTCTTTATTAAAGAATATGTTCTTCAAAAGTTATTCTTTTGAAGTACATGATAATTAATCATTAACCATGCCATATAGTGCTAAAACCAACCACTATTCATTACATGTTAGAATTATACCAAATGTTATTGTTGTGTGCTATTAGTGTTATTATTATTATATATTACAGCACCTGTTTATGATACCAAGCAACCCAATCCTTACTAAGAACCTTGTTTGTGGAATCACTCTAAACATGCAACACAACCTGAACTAAACATTACAACTCACTAATCCTAAATCATCGGGGATAGGTCACGCTTAGAGCGAATGCATCTCATACTTATGCATTATTGCATCCTTGGCAATCTTTTAAACATCGTCCTTACCGGACGATGATGCTATTTCAGAATTTGGAGTTATTACGTATCGAAGACCTTGACTGCATAATCTTGCAGTCAAGAAAGGCAAGTTCATCGCTTGCTCATGTCATTTGAGTATTTTTACCAAATTACTTGCAAAGTACTATACTTATCACTCTTGCATAAAAAGCAAAAGAACTACTTTCATAACTATGAATATGACTATGTGGTGGGCAATGGAACCATGGTATGTGTTGATATGGTGGAGGTTCCATTGCAAGGGTTTATATCCATCTAGGATTAAACAACAAATGTCGTCCAGTGATTCTTGTGCCGTAATACCCGTGTTAACCATAAGATCTGGAATGGGACGGTATAGTCAATTGTGTTTCCACCTCTTGTACATCAACGGATTTACCGTAGACACTTGTTATCCAAAGGTGCATTTGGTGGCTGGGGAAGCCTAAAGTCCCCACGGCATTGTCCGTAGACACTTGTAGCCCGAGGAGCATTTGGTGGCTGGGAAGCCTAAAGTCCCCACGGTATTGCGGTCTATGATGGGTTGCATCTACCGGCGTAGGAATGTATGGTAGAGCCCTGCATTGTCGTCGTGGTCGGGGTCCACCCTGAAATATATGGGAATAATGGGACCGGCGTGGACCCAGGGTCGGGGTATGCAACAAAGGGTGGGTGTGCGAGGTAGCGGAGGAACATGATTGACTATGACCTTATACCGGGCCTCACACCAAAGGAAGTGTGGACGGGAACATATGCCCGGTTGGCACCAAGGTTAAGATCTCTTATGGGTAAAGCAACACACCTCGAGTGTAACGAATCGTGACCACCACTGTTCCGGATATGGAACTGCCAGGAAAGGAACTCCATGAAGTTCTAGTCAACCGGTGAAGGCTGACGGACATAGCTCTTCAGAATAAAAGCAACCTTTTGAAGAAATGTTTACAAAAACTTGCATTGCCTACGACTTTCTGGTCTATGGCTGTAGCTAGTGCATTAAACACCTCTTCCCTAAAATGAACTTGTTGAGTACGCTCGTACTCATCCCACTCTTAAATCCCCTGCTTAGGTGTGGAGGCATCAAAGGAGGATCTACAGTGCAACTCGAAGGCCGAGGAGTCAACAACTACTTCAAGGGACAGGACCATGTCAGGAGAGTCAGATATCACATTCAACAAGGAGAAAACCTAGATTAGCAATAGAAGGGAACCTAGCTCCTATTTAGCTAGAATCTATTCTTAGCCTCTATAGCTAGTTAAATACTCTACAAGTAGAGTTCGCGATAGGATTAGACTACGAGTCGTTCTTCTGGAGTTTATTTGCAGTTTTACCTCATTGTAAAGTAGGAGGCTGTGATGATCTTATGTAAGTCGTGTGTAATTCTATAGACATGCCTTGGACCGCATATGTTTCTGTTGTACCACTCCGAGCGATATAATACTAGTGGAACGGTGTTTCATTGGTGTTATATCAGACTTGCATACTACACCATGCAGTGGTATGCCGGGTCACCACAGTTGGTATCAGAGCAAATGCTTTGACCTTAGGATTAAAACCCTTTAAAGGAGACCTATAGGATTGGTAGTGTCTATAGGAAGTTGTATTAGCTAAAACCAAACCAAATTCTTATGACCTGAGATGGATATTCACTTGAGAATAATCCTGACACACTTGAGTCAGACCTTCTTACCTACCTTTCTTAAGTGAAATTAGTTAGCTAATCCTTAACATGTAGCACACTATTGAAGTCTTAAAACAATAGATGAGTAGACCACAGTTGGTATACAATACTGGTAGTTCAAAGAGAGGATACAACCATAAGGAAGATATCCTATTGGAAGATGTGTACCAACACATGTTATAGTTAAGTAAGAGTTATCCAGACCTATAATAGGAGTAATATCAAGTGATGAAGGTAAGTAAGATATCTTACTAGAAGATGTATGCCAAGACAAGTAATGGGTAAGTGAAATCTATCCAAACTTGTGAAACAACTGATACTAAGTGATAAAAATGAACTATATGAGGTAGTAGAGACTATGATGAGTCAATTATGGGAGGTAAGGAAGAGAGATAGGAATAATATGTGTTTATTTCCATGGTAGGGATAGTAATCATATAAGATTCACCTGAGAATCATTATGTGATGGAATAGAGTATCATAAATAATTAAGAGGATTACAATCAGAAGTCAGGTCCTTAACAACAGTGCAAGATTTGTGTTCCAAAACCATGGGAACTATGTCAAGCACATCAGAAACCTAGCTACATGGTAGAAACACTAGGAAGTATAGGAGCTATATGCTAATAAATAGGTATTCAGAGTAGACATGTTAGAACTAATTGTATCATAGGAAGTAGTCCTCAATAGCACGTATATATGGTATACTATTTTGTTAGTACTTCCAAAGAAAACTAGGTTAACTTTAACTATCCCAGACCACTTTGTTTCAAGTTTATCTCTTTGCAATTGTGCAAGTAAGGTAAATGTTGAGACAAATAGTAGAATGCCCTATATTCATGCTAAGTATCATGATATAAACCTATATTATGTGGTGTTATATACTACACATCTCAGCCTGATATTTAGAGATGTCTTACTCAATTATTATATCCAGGCTTATGATGGTGTGTAATATAAGCACAAAGCTGAATCTTCTTGGATTTTTATTTGGATTTCATTGATTGACTAGATCCATACATGAAGTTTGACTTTGATATGCAAATGCATGTTGCAATATCAAGTTCTTACTTGATGCTATAGATCTAGAGGGTAATGGTATTCGTGTGAGGAAGTGACGAATTCTAAAGATTCTGAAGACAAGATGAAGGTTCATCAGAATAAGGAAGCCAAATTTGTGGGAAGCAACCACAAAACTCCGATGGAAGTAACAACCAAAACTCATGCTTTACCTCAATAGAGGAGTACTTTAGTACATGAGAAGCATGAAGGTGAGAAATATGGTGATTATGGTGAAGTAGAAGTAGAACCATAGTCATTATGGAAGAGGGAATGCATGAGAAATCACTTAGGATACTATATTCATAGTGTCAGCTAGTGGTTCTCTTGCAAAATAAACCCTGAAGAAAGGAAGGTGATCTATGAAATCATAGCAGATATAAGAAGACCATAGTTGATATCGAAGACCATAGTTGATATAGGATCAATACTGCGAGATAAAGTAGAAGATGTCTCATCCAGTTGATCAGAACCTATAATAGAATCCATTTTTAGATAACAAATAGTCACAATTGGTACCCAGTAGTCCACCATTGGATTATTCATACCAAGAAGTTGTGAACAAATAAAATTTTATCAACCAAATAGCAATAACCTATAATCATTTAGTCGAAGAATTAACATTGGATGTCCACAATTGAGTGGATGCACCACAGATATTCTTCACAAGACCTAGAAGAGTACAAACCATAAGCTATACTTATACCAATATTCCAACCATCAATCCAATGGTTGGAAGAAAAGGAGTAAAGACATAAGAAAACTCTAAGGGGTAGAGTAAAGATTGAGTTGGATGTACAGTAACTCACTACTTTAAGCAAGATAGAAGAAGAAGGTCTGAACTGAGAGGAAGTTCGATCTTATTTTCATAAGATTGTTGAACACTACTTTCAGAAGTATGTCAGACCAGAAGCCGAGGTTTATACCTCGAGGAAGTAAGAAGTGGATTGTCACTTGAGCAAGTAAGTAAGATTTACTCAGAAATACGAAAGCTCAAGTAAGTCAAGCATAAAGAAGTTGGACGAAGGAAATACCGAAGACCAAATACAGCTCAAGAAGGTCAAAGACCGAAGGAAACTGACCATACCAGAACCACAGACTAATAGAATGATTCCTTTCATGGAACCTAAATAACCCAAAATAGTTATAGGTATCAACTATAAACCATGATTGAATAGGCTAAGTGAGTCTAATCTTCTTAGTAAAAGAAACCATCAAAATTATTTCCATGGTAAGTACCTTACTAAGTACAATTATTGCACTTTGGTAGTAAGGGAAAAACAAAGACCTTTTTAGCAATTAGGAGTTTATTATCAATTAGCCTTCAAATAAGACCAGCAGCACCAGAAGAAGTCTCAATCATTGAATCTTTAATGAGAAAGGAAACAAGCTTATTGAGTTGGAAGAAATCAAAGAATCAAAGTAAGAACCATGGTTCAGAGACAGATATTAATGGATTCCAGGAAGAATCTGGACAAGGGATATATTCAAATATATCCAACAAGATCAATACGGAGTTCGAGAAAAGTCGTAGTCTGCACAAGTCAGATTCACACTCCGAAACGTGAGAGAGTTCAAACTTCGAGGACGAAGTTTAGTTTAAGGGGTAGAGACTGTAATATCCCAGGTATTGGGGTTACAAAAATAGAGGAAACAGATGTGTGCATTGCATTCATGCATAGAAAATCCGGGAATTTTCGCGCTTTAAAGTAAAACAGTCACAGTAACTGAAGTTTCACTTGATCTTGGTGGAATTGAAGTAGCTCATCAAGTCAAGCGCTATAAACCTCAATGTGACTTTGTTAAAACCTTGTTTTGGGTAGAGATGATTGGATCTAAGGGGTTAGATCAAAGGGAACTAATAATCAACACAACAACACTTTACTCAGTGATCAAATGCTTGAACTTATTATAGATCATAATATGGTATTATTTGCCATAACATATGAACATACATTCAATGGTAAATCAAGTAACAATAAAATGGAGAAAACATTCTTGACTTATCTTTTCCATGTCATAAACAAATCCATAACCCTACCATGAACCTCATGGTATTCATTATACTCCATTCTTGAAACATGACAAGGAGATCAACTCTAGAATTATATATATTCTTCTCTATTCCAAATTATTATACAGCAAACCTAGAGAGGTGAGAGTTCTATATTAATTATTAAAGAAGCATTAACAAACCTTGAGTTAAACCTTGGATATGCATCCATGTATTTAAATAATCATCTTTAAGAGAAACCCTTGGATGTTATTCAAGACCATCCCTAGAGAGAGAACTCAAATATGTTAAACATAGATATTAAGGTCACACCAACTTTTATGGAGCCTAACCTTAGGTTAGTATTAAAGTCCTTCCCAAAATGAGAGAGAGACCACTCATACCAATCTTATCTTTACATATTTAAGAAATAAGAACAACCTTGAACTAAAGTATTAGGTTGCAAACCATTTCCTCCTGGAGTGGTGAGATAACCTAATATCAAGTGAAACAAGATTATATCCATGAATTGATAAAATAAGGATGAGAATAATCCCACTAAGTTAACCAAGTGGAAGCTTAGCCTAGATACTTAAATAAATATTAGAAGTACACCATAAACCCTAGAATAAACCATTCCAAGGTGAGAAAACTCAAGCCATGGAGTTACACTCAAGGTAGTGGAGACAACACTTGGATTTGAGGGAGAGAACTATTCTTATAAACAGATGATTATATCATCATTGATTAAGTAGAACCCTAACATAATATCTCAGGTATTCTCCTGGGGTATAATTTTAGAGGCCACCATAATAGCCCATCCTAGCAAATAAAATAGAAGTGCTATACCTTAGTTCATCAAGACAATGCTAGATCATGGAAGTGAGAAACTCAGTTAATGAGGGATACTTTAGGAAGCCAAACCTTGATCATTATAAATTAAGTAATGATCATAAACCCTAAGAACTTGAAGTAGAGATATTAAGAACTAGTTAATCATGCCTAATCCATGATCATGCTTTGGTGATATGTGGGAATAAGTTAAAACCTAATAGGATAAGTAGATACAATTCACCACATGAAAATATAGGGAGATCAATAGTAAGCAACCCTAGGCTTATATCCTAACTTTAACTTGTGAATCACTTGGTGATCATAAGTATAATTCTACCACATTTACATTCCACTTATCTTTCATTTCAGAACCACCAGAAAACCTTTAGAGTAAAACTCTATACTTTATATGGTGAGAAACCATCCATCCATTTGACCAAAGTTAACTATAAAAAGAACCATAACCAATGTAGTTACTTTAATGATAAATTAAGGATAATAATAGAAGTTAATTGGTAGAAGATAAAACCACTTTCCAAATCCTTAGTAATTAGAGAAGCACATGAAATATTAAGTAAGTAACCATATTACCATGGTTAGGGGAGATTAAACCCTAGCAAAGGCACTATGAAGTCACCTCATCTCTACAACCTAGAATTAAATCTCAACCTTAGTTTTTGTATTACTATGGTGATCATAATATAAGGCTAGGCACTAATTGAAATTCAAACCAATTGCCACTAGGAGAATGTGATGAGAAACCTAGAATTGTTCACTAGTTAAATCTTATACTTAATTATGGAACGTAAGAACAACCTAGTGTTAAACCCTTTAGTTAAAACCATGGGTGGTTATCAACCACATGTTCCCATAGATCAAGACCAAACCATGATAAGAGTATTATTCACTTTAGGTATCTCAAGGTGTTAGTGCCAAACCTTAGAAGGAAGTTACAATAGAACTTACAAGACCTTAAATATTAATAATCCATCTTATCAACCCTAACAAAATACTCTTGGAGCCAAGAGAGGGATAAATTGAATTGTTATCATTAAAAAAAACTATTTGAAAAGTTAGCCATATTTAAAATGCAAGTGAACAACCAATATGGTTAAACACATAATTAAACCCTACTCATATTTCTACCATGAACAAGAAAGTAATTTCTAATAATTTAAACAGAATTGATCTCACAAGAATAAGGAACTTAAAATGAATACATAAATTCATGTCTATTTGATATCTTGAATAAACCACAAGTATGCAATCTAACCAAATATAAAATAATTGTTTCAATTAGAAAAGTAATTGAATCATTATTGCACTGCATATTAACCTCATAAGGAACCTGCAAGGTATAAACATTATTTAAATTTGAATTTAAAAGCAGAATTCAAAACAGAAAATAAGAAAGAAAACAGAAAACAAAATAAAGGAGAGAAACCTTACCTGCCTGGCCGCAGCAGCCCACCAGCACTGGCCCAAGGAGCAGCCCAGCACCAACCCACCGAGCAACCCAGCAGTAGCCTGCCAACAAGCCCAACACCACGGCCTGGCCCAGCCCAGTCTACCCTTCGCCAAAAATATCGAGGACGAGCTCGTCCTCATCCCCTTCGACGCGCATGGACGCCAGCACAGAGGCGTGCTCCTCTTCTTCGCTCGCTGTCGCCCTCTCCTTCCTCGACGTCGTGACGAGGCTCGCCCTTGAGCCGTATAAAGCCTGGACGAACCCTAGCCCGACCTTCTTTCTCCTCTGCTCGATTTCCTTCCCAGACCGAAACCCTAACCCGCTCCGGCACCGATCACCGCCGTCGATTGGGGAAGCCCCGAGCCCCGCCGTGACCACCACTGTGACCACCGTCCTCGACTCAGTCACCGTGCACAAGGAATCTAGCTGAAATGCCCTCAATCGACCGTGCCAAGTCGTCTTCTCCGGCGCCGGCATCGAGCAATCCCGGCGACCTAGACCACCAGAGACCACGCCATCAAGCCCGGCGTACCCCTGGTGAGCCTCTGAAGCTCCTAGCATGCTTGCTCGTTCGATTACGCACCGTAGCCTCGCCGCACCGTTCGCCTGTGAGCGCCGCCGTCGGGCATCACCGCCGCCGCCGTTCCGGCGACCATTAGGGGGTGGCGCCGCCACCACTAGCCTCGCCTCGGCGAGTACTGTCTAACGCGCCCGCGGGAACGCCCTAGCACCGGCGACCATCGCCAGTTCCCGCCGGCCAGTGACCTCCTCGCCACCGTGGCGATTTTGACTCGGTCAAATCCCACGTGGCGGGTGAGATGGACAGACCCCACCAGTCATTGACGGTGGGTGTGCTCTGTCTGGGTAGGTTTAGTAGAATTTGATTTAAAATTTAAATTGAATAAATACTGAAACTTTGTAAATGTTTATAAAATCCATTTTAACTCATAAAATTATAAATGAGATATCATAATTCTTATAAAAATAAACTCTATCCAATAAAAATATAATAAGAAATTTTTATTTTTAATAAAAATTTAATTGTTTAATAATTGTTATTTAAGCATTTCTCTTATTCTTAATTGAATTAAAAATTCAATAATTAGGAAAATTTCTCAAATTAAATAAAACCAGTAAATAAATAAAGAAAACAATAAAACTAATTTTCCTTATTTGTCATTTTGTTTAATCATTATTAGAGAGATTTAAACCCTGATTAATAATTACCCTAATCATTAATTGTTTAAAAATAATAAAATGACAAATTCAATATTATTTTTAACTCAAAGTCATTAACAACTACAACTCCATAATCAAATTAATACCTTAAGAGTTGTACCACAAATGGGAAACCCTCATTCCATATGGAATAAGATTATAACCTTATCATTTCATGTGGAACCCTACAACTCTAATTCCATTAAGAAACCTAGCTCTATTATTTTAAGGTGAACCCTAAATTGCTAATAAACCTAAACCTAGAGTATAACATGTGATCATATTACTTTCTTTTTGATCCATAGAACCATTATTAGCAATTAAAAACTTGCCATGTCCACATAAAATATAGGAGTCCTATTATCCTTAATTCAATATTCCATGTATGCACACCTATCCTATCTAGATGATCAAATAGGATCAACCCTAATTCTTATTACCAAGAATCTTATCCTTACTCATCTTTAATTAGCATCACACCATTGTGATGAACTCCAATAGCATCTATGCCCAATATTTATCATTACATAACCATAGTCCACTAAACCTTACAAGTACTTCATAACTATGAACCATCCTATTTAGGAGCCAATCATTTCTTACTTAGTGGATCCAATAGCAAACCCTAGACAACCTCAACCCTAATTGTAATACTTCTTATTACTCAAGAAGTATGTTCTTCAAAAGTTATTCTTTTGAAGAAAATAAGGAATCATCACCAACCCTGCCTAATAAGACCTATAGACAATAGCCAGCTATCACCAGCAATGTATACCAACCTAGATAGCAACTATTTATAGTAAATTGATTAAGATGCCTAGGATTAACTTAACCTTACAAGCCCTTGGTGTTGATAAATTCAACTAGGTTGTGATTCATCTATTACTTACTCCAGAAACTAGATGAAACCATAGTCAACCATATAACCCCACCAACCTAATTATCATACTTATTCTTTATTAAAGAATATGTTCTTCAAAAGTTATTCTTTTGAAGTACATGATAATTAATCATTAACCATGCCATATAGTGCTAAAACCAACCACTATTCATTACATGTTAGAATTATACCAAATGTTATTGTTGTGTGCTATTAGTGTTATTATTATTATATATTACAGCACCTGTTTATGATACCAAGCAACCCAATCCTTACTAAGAACCTTGTTTGTGGAATCACTCTAAACGTGCAACACAACCTGAACTAAACATTACAACTCACTAATCCTAAATCATCGGGGATAGGTCACGCTTAGAGCGAATGCATCTCATACTTATGCATTATTGCATCCTTGGCAATCTTTTAAACATCGTCCTTACCGGACGATGATGCTATTTCAGAATTTGGAGTTATTACGTATCGAAGACCTTGACTGCATAATCTTGCAGTCAAGAAAGGCAAGTTCATCGCTTGCTCATGTCATTTGAGTATTTTTACCAAATTACTTGCAAAGTACTATACTTATCACTCTTGCATAAAAAGCAAAAGAACTACTTTCATAACTATGAATATGACTATGTGGTGGGCAATGGAACCATGGTATGTGTTGATATGGTGGAGGTTCCATTGCAAGGGTTTATATCCATCTAGGATTAAACAACAAATGTCGTCCAGTGATTCTTGTGCCGTAATACCCGTGTTAACCATAAGATCTGGAATGGGACGGTATAGTCAATTGTGTTTCCACCTCTTGTACATCAACGGACGCGCTTTACCGTAGACACTTGTTATCCAAAGGTGCATTTGGTGGCTGGGGAAGCCTAAAGTCCCCACGGCATTGTCCGTAGACACTTGTATCCCGAGGAGCATTTGGTGGCTGGGGAAGCCTAAAGTCCCCACGGTATTGCGGTCTATGATGGGTTGCATCTACCGGCGTAGGAATGTATGGTAGAGCCCCGCATTGTCGTCGTGGTCGGGTCAACCCTGAAATATATGGGAATAATGGGACCGGCGTGGACCCAGGGTCGGGGTATGCAACAAAGGGTGGGTGTGCGAGGTAGCGGAGGAACATGATTGACTATGACCTTATACCGGGCCTCACACCAAAGGAAGTGTGGACGGGAACATATGCCCGGTTGGCACCAAGGTTAAGATCTCTTATGGGTAAAGCAACACACCTCTGCAGAGTGTAACGAATCGTGACTACCACTCCCTGGGATATGGAATGAACGCTGGAAAGGAACTCCATGAAGTTCTAATCAACCGGTGAAGGCTGACGGACATAGCTCTTCAGAATAAAAGCAACCTTTTGAAGAAATGTTTACAAAAACTTGCATTGCCTACGACTTTCTGGTCTATGGTGTAGCTAGTGCATTAAACACCTCTTCCCTAAAATGAACTTGTTGAGTATGCTCGTACTCATCCCACTCTTAAATCCCCTGCTTAGGTGTGGAGGCATCAAAGGAGGATCTACAGGCAACTCGAAGGCCGAGGAGTCAACAACTACTTCAAGGGACAGGACCATGTCAGGAGAGTCAGATATCACATTCAACAAGGAGAAAACCTATATTAGCAATAGAAGGAACTAGCTTCCTAAACCTAGCTCCTATTTAGCTAGAATCTATTCATAGCCTCTATAGCTAGTTAAATACTCTACAAGTAGAGTCCGTGATAGGATTAGACTACGAGTCGTTCTTCTGGAGTTTACTTGCAGTTTACCTCATTGTAAAGTAGGAGGCTGTGATGATCTTATGTAACAGAGTCCGTGTGTAATTCTATAGACATGCCTTGGACCGCATATGTTTCTGTTGTACCACTCTGAGCGATATAATACTAGTGGAACGGTGTTTCATTGGTGTTATATCAGACTTGCATACTACACCATGCAGTGGTATGCCGGGTCACCACATATTTGGACTTTGGTCGCTGTGTATGGTGCATCCCAGGATAAGTTCAAGGCCAACTTTTTACGGGAGATGGTTAATCTTGTGAAGGATAATCCGCATCCAATCATTATCGGAGGGGAATTTAATTTGCTACAACTCCCTCATGAGAAGAGTAGAGGCCATTTTGATGGTCATTGGCCGTTCTTGTTTAATGTTGTCATTGACAGTTTGGACTTGAAAGAGGTTTCAATGACTGGTCGGCAGTTTACATGGGCCAACAGTTTACATGTTCCCCGATACAAAAACTAGACATAGGAGGATAAATACCCTATGGTGGCATGTTCGCGCGCTTAACGTATTGAAAAATTGTGAGACCATGCTCCTATCCTTTTAACTACCGGAATGCCTAGACCTTTGTGCAAGTGCCCGTTCAAGTTTCAACGTGGATGGATACCTCGGGAGGGTTTTTAGGATATGGTTAGAAGGGTTTGGGAAAGACCGGTTTCAGGTAGTTCACCCATTTTGAGGTGGAATAAAAAGATGCGTGCAATGCGCAAACACCTCTGGGGTTGGACCGTCTATGTTGCTGGTATCCTTAGAAAAGAAAAGACTCGGTTATTGTCTACTATAGATGATCTAGAGGCTTTGGCGGAGTTTCGACCCCCGTTTCCACATGATATTGAATTAAAGAGCCAATCGAATGTGAAGATAGCTGAGTTACTTTGTGAGGAGGATCTTAAATGGTATGAGAGATCAAAGGCCCAGTTTATCTTGAAAGGAGATTTGAATACGTTATATTTACATGGCGTTGCCAATGGCAGACATAGGAAAAAACATATTTATTCCCATATACAGGATGATGGGCTGATTGAGGTCCATGAACAACTGAAATCTTACATCATGAATTATTACAAAGGTCTTTTTGGTCCTCCTGAAGAAAGTGTTTTTTTCTCTCGATGAGAACTTAACAGACGATATACCCCAAGTGTGTATGGAAGAAAATGGGATTCTGACAGCACCTTACTCAGAGGAAGAGGTTTAGAAAGCCATTTTCCAGATGGAACGTAATAAAGAACCGGGTCCGGATGGTTTCCCTGCAGAGTTTAATCAAACCTTTTGGAAGTCTGTTAAGGAAGACCTTCTAGAGATGTTCAGTTTTCTTCATGCTGGATAGCTAGAACTATTTCATCTAAATTTTCGTGAAATAATCTTGTTACCAAAAGGTAACGAGGCAGAGAGGATCGAACACTTTCGACCTATCTGTTTGTTAAATGTAAGTTTCAAGACTTTCACGAAAGTGGCCACTATTAGTCTAAATACGGTGGCAGATCATGTTGTTCAGCCTCCGCAAACCTCCTTCATGTAAGGAAGGAATATCCCTGATGGTGTGGCAGTCTTGCATGAGGCGGTACATGAAATGCATACTAAGAAGGTACATGGGGTTATTTTAAAATTAGATTTCGAAACGACCTATGATAAGGTCAAATGGTCTTTTCTACAACAAACTCTTAGGATGAAAGGTTTTCTCCTGAGTGGCGAGTGATGGCTGTGAAATTGCCATATTTTCTCGCGTGTAAACCCCTAGCTAAGTCAATCAATTGACTAATTTACCTCTCAACTTGCCACTAATGTCTAATCAATGCAAAGATGTGCAATCTCTTCTATTGTTGGTTGCTGTGCAGGATATCACGTCAAAATGGCAAATGGACATGCAAAACCGCGTCAAGAGCATGGAAAAGTTGACTACACTCGGAAAGGCGGTAATAGGGGCTTTAACGGGCATCGGTGCGGGCAAGCCCCGCACGTACCGTCCGTCCGTACCACCCACGGTTGCGTTCCCAAGGTCAAACACTATAAAAGTCGTGAAGGGACCGACGCTAAAAAGAGAGCCATTCGTCGCCAAACAGAGTCACCATCCACCAGATCCATCTGCAACACACCGAAGGAGATCCATTACCATAGTTTATCCATTCCATCCTCCATCTCCTTCATAGCCATATCCATCACCATTATAATAGAGATCTCCTTGAGAATTGGTGACCATTGTAAGAATATTGTGATTTCAATCTATGTATTTTGCACAATGATTTCTATGTTTGATCTTGAACTTGGTATTATGTGTGAGTAGTCCTCACGGGCCGCGGGTTGGGGTGAATCCTCGCAGCAATTACGTGCATACAATCTTATGTTATGTGTAAGGATTGAATAGGAGTTTTGGGATCTTGTATCCTTGTATCTTTGCCTCATCTTTCATGATCTGTAGGTACCCATGTCATTAGACTCAAGGGAAGAGGTGGAATGAGTGGAGAACGATGTGCTATCGTGAAACCTCAGTGACAGAAAGGGGAAAGTACCGGTATGTATTTACTTAAAAACTGTTGTTGCTTGCGGCTATTAGGACAATAGTTGGACCAATAGGCTCTTGTCACCTCTGGCTTGAGGGGCAAGGGTATTTACGGATGTGCTACTCACAAATCTCTTATCTCTATTTTATTTATTACACATATGAGATTTATTTATATATGTATGCATAGATGCAGATGAAACCTTAACCCTGATCTATTTCTATCATTGAACACAACCCCCTTAAAAATAAACTAGATATATCCGGTAAACTGAAGATAAAATACACTAGCAAAGTCTTGTAGACGTTTCCTTAATAAACCATTTAGAAGTGCTTCCCAAGGTTCGATTAAACCTAGGCCTTCTAGGGAAAAAAACTTACCATACTACAATCCATAATTTAATAAACCATTTAGAAGTGCTTCCCAAGGTTCGATTAAACCTAGGCCTTCTAGGGAAAAAACTTACCATACTACAATCCATAATCCGGATCGGAGGTATCAACGAGCGTTGATTAATGATTTCGTATCTGGAGGAAGTGTGGCCATCAGGGTAAATGATGACACTGGACATTTCTTCCAAACACGGAAATGCTTGCCCCAAGGCGATCCTTTATCGCCAATGTTATTTAACATTGTGGCAGATATGCTAGCTATCTTGATCGAACGTGCTAAGTCTGATGGTCAGATTGAGGGAGTGATTCCACATCTTGTTGATGGTTGTTTATCAATCCTTCAGTATGCCGATGATACGATTCTTTTTATGGACCATGATCTTGAAAAAGCTCGCAACCAAAAAATGATTTCGGCGGCCTTCGAGCAACTTTCGGGTCTAAAAATTAATTTTCATAAGAGTGAATTGTTTTGTTTCGGTGATTCCCAGGATGATGCAACTCCTTACGCGGAGTTTTTTAGTTGTGGGCAAAGCCAGTTTCCTATTTGTTATTTGGGGATCCCGATTCATTATCGGAGACTTGTAAATGTTGAATGGAAAATAGTTGTGGAAAGACTTCAAAAACGTCTTAGTAGTTGGAAAGGTAAATTTTTATCCCTAGGGGGAAGATTGATACCCATTAATTAAGTATTGACAAACATGGTACTGTATATGCTATCATTCTTTCTTTTACCAAAAGGAGTCCTATAAAAACTCGATTATTATCGATCAAGATTGGTTTGGCAAGGGGATAGTGAGAAAAAGAAATATCGAATGGTTAAATGGAGTATAGTTTGTAGACCTAAAGACCAAGGTGGGCTTGGAGTTCATGATCTTCAGGTCAAGAACTCAGCTTTACTAGGTAAATGGCTGTTTAACCTTCTTACTGAGGATGGGGTCTGGCAAACTATGTTGAGACGAAAGTACATCGGTTCGAAAGTGCTATCCCAAGTGGTTTGGAAATTTGGGATTCACATTTCTGGGCTGGGTTAATGGCATCGAAGAAATTCTTCTTTCACCATGGTTCTTTCTCTATCAATGATGGAACACATATACGGTTTTGGGAGGATATTTGGTTAGGCACCGTCCCCCTATGTGAACAATAACCTACTTTGTATAGCATTGTTCGTCACAGAAGTGATATCATTGCTACAGTAATAGCTACCTCACCTCCGGATGTCACTTTCAGAAGGGATTTGTTGGGTCCACGACTAGTTGCATGGAACTCCTTACTTGTTCGTTTGGAGGATGTTCAACTATCGGATGTACCTGACGAATTTCGATTGAATCTACATGCCAATGGCAAATTCTCGGTAGATTCTCTTTACGAATCAATCCTTCTATCAGATGCACCAGTTGATAATAACAAGAAAATTTGGAAGATGAAGATACCGTTAAAAAACACTTGTTCTTCCAATGTTGGTTCCCTATATCTATATGGTCGATCATCCAAGTAGCTTCCAGCATTTATCCTCCGACTAGTGTTGGGAACGTCTTTGACAATTGACTTCATGGTATCGATTGAAGGTTTCAAAGACTTATTAGGATGGGTGCGCTTGCAGTTATCTGGACGTTATGGCTATGTAGAAAAAAAAATGAATGACAAAAATTATTCTATCTTGCAGGTTATCTACAGATGTATCGGTATTCTCCATTTTGTGGTCGCCTCTTCAGAGGGTGGAGAATCCGATACTTTTTCCCTACATGGGTGGCCGCATAATCTGCGGATTGGAGCTCCTCCTGCTTCTTAGACGTTTTACATTTTATCGTCACGATATGTACTCCGCCTTTTTCTTTACCTCATGAATACTAAGAGAACTCTTAAATGATTGTGTGCATCCTGATTATGCAGAGATCGGGTGTAATTGTTGTTCAAGTAATAAAAACGTCCATTATAAAAAAAAAGTGCCTTCTTTGAGGCCTGGCCTAGATCAATGCATTGTAAACAGAAAAAAATCTAACTAAACATCTTCGGACAGATGGAAGAATGTCATTGAAGATTGCATCATTTCTCCGCTCCTAAAGGCTCGAAGATCCATCATCAAAGCATACGATTATCTATGCCGTGATATGAGTACTTCTTAAGGCTAGCCATAGTGCTAGTATCTTAGCTAGCATCATGCACATTGGTTCCACAAAATTGCTGATGTGGCAGCTAATTAAGCAGGAGAGAAGATAGTAACATAGGTGGCTGTATCATAGCGTATATTACGAGAAAAATTAATGTCAAACAAAATCATGTACACAAATTTGCATTGAGATTCTAAAAAAGTAATAAATATAGAATATATAGATATGATACTACTTCATGATACCACCCACTATAGAGATGGTATCATACACAACTATCATATACATGATACTACTATACTATATGATACTTAGCACTATGACCAGCCTAATCCCGAACCACCAGATGATATGTCGTGCATGCTTCTTGCTGTGTTATGTGCATTAAGTATTCTCTTAAATAAAAGGTATACCACATGTACCAGCTTCGGTTCCTCCATAACTCATACACCCTGTGATTTCTACCCCATATGGTGGCCAGCGCCAGTTCTCCTTGCATATAGACAACTCTCAATGAGTTCATGTTTCAGGATCATATGCATGATGAATCTTCACGTTGGCCTTGCTGGAGCGCCCCAGCAGAATCTTGAGGTGGTCAATCCAATCGACCCTATACTTGTTGTAGTAGATCTCGACGTCTTTGAGGAAATCCAAGCTGAGCTTCCGCTTCCTCCACTTCCGTGGTCTCTTGCACGGGCAGTATGTCGGGCACGTATCATTCCTCTGCAGACGTTTGAATGTATATTAGCTTGAAGTTATATGATAATAGAACATGCATGCAATTGCATATCTTTTGAAAAATCTTCTCGGCGCCACTTATCAAATGTTTATCTACACCTCTTTTTTTGCCTTACCTACACGATGAACTTATAGTTGCGTACCCAGTTAAGTTTATAGAGTGAGCCCTGCTTAATTTTTTTCTAGGTGTCTGGGTCCACCACAAACTACTGCTACTACTAACCTGTTAGTCGATCTGTTCCATAATCTAAGACATTTTGGTAAACTAAAATAGTTGTTTCGAATTATAAATGTTCCAACTTTTTCTGAATCGCATGCATAAACACATTTCCGCGTATTTGTCTACTTATTTTAGTCCCTATGCAGTCCACATTAAAATATAAAAATGTTCTTCGGTTGGACTTGCTCCTACAGAGCTCGTATTTAGTATAGGTTACATAATGTCATAGCCAATTAATTCTTGTAGTTACAAACTTACCGAGGGGTTGTCTGCATAGACGTCGAGCCTCTGTAGCTGGCAGCACCTCGAGAGTAGTTTTGCTATACTCGCTCCGTACATGTGCTGCCAATATGAATTGGTCACTCTTAGGTGAGTGACACCATTAAGTTTAGGTAGTTCTTCAATCATGTCCACCACATTATCTGCATCGATCTGCATATACGGGCAAATATGCATATAATACACGTAAAAATTTCGAGTTAATGTAATGGAGCGTGCTGAAAATCCTTCGGAGGCTCGGAGCTCTCCAGCCTCCGGATTCCCTGGCTGACACGTGTCAACTTTAATCTAAAATTTAGATTTTGCTTTGTCGCAGCAAAAAGCTTCCCGCTTTTGCTTCATTGAAGCAGAAAACGATTCACTTAGAAATAGAAAAGAAAAGACGTGTCCTTCAAGTTTGCTTCGTCGCAGCAAAAAAACCTTCCACTTTTGCTTCATTGAAGCAAAAAACGATTCATTTAGAAATAGAAAAAAAATAAGACCGGTTCTCCTACTTTGTTTCGTCGCAGCAAAACAAAAGCCCCGCTTTTACTTCATCGAAGCAAAAAAAATGATTTCAGTTAAAAATAAAAAAGGACTCGTCAGTAGTCGTCCTTGGCGGAGAAGACAACCAGCATATGCAGCATCTCGACCTCCTCGTCGTTGAAGAAGTTAGCTCGGCTTTTACAGCTCCGTTGAGCAGCCACCGCCGCCCTTCGATCGCAGCTCCATTGAGCAGCCTTTGCAGCACCGCCGCCCTCTCGCAGCTTCGGCTAGGCCTTCACAGCACCGGCGCCCTTCGCTCGCAGCTCCGACGAGCAGCCTTTGCAGCACTGCCGCCCTTCGATCGCAGCTCCGACGAGCATCGTTTGCAGCAGCGCCGCCCTCTCACAGCTCCGGCGAGCAGCCTTTGCAGCTCCGGCAGAGGCCTTCGCAGCACCGGCGCCCTTCGCTCGCATCTCCGGCGAGCGGACTTTGCAGCTTTGGCGAGAGGTCTTCGCAGCACCGCTGCCGTTCGCTCGCAGCTCCGGTGAGTAGCGTTTGCAGCACCGCCTCCCTTCGCTCGTAGCTCCGGCGAGCAGCATTTGTAGCAACGCGACAACCACTGCATGTACTTGCAGCGCCACCGGGCTCGGATGGGAGGCGAGCAGCGCTCGAGGGCGGTGCAGGTCGAGGAGAGCATAACCGCGTCGGGGGAGAGCACCGTAGGGCAGCGACCGATGCTGTTCCGGCAACAACCTTGCCTAGGTCGCGGAAACGGCCATGGCGGCGCGGAAAAACAGGCGATGGAGGCGCGCAGGATCCAACCATAGCGGCTCGCAGGACCGGCGTTGGGGAGAGCACCGGCGATTCTCCTTGTAGCAGCTATGCTTAAGGGCGCCGTCGGCGTTGCCTAGAAGCACCAGCCGTTGCGCGTGGCAGCACCCACCATCAGCAGTCGCAGCACCCAGGGCCTCGATCTCCGGCGACGGCGGGGCGTGGAGGGAGCTGGGCTTACGGGCCTCCGCAGCGGCCTCCATCTCCTGCGACGGCGGGCGTCCGGCGCTGCGCCGCAGCCTCCATCTGCACCGACCCGGAACTGCCGCTGCAGCCTCCAGAAAACACCGCCCCCACTCCTCGAGCGAGCAGCCCAGGTCGCGTCCTCACCGGCCAGGCCGCGCCGTGGCTCCTCCTCCCGCTCCCAGCGTCCCGAGCACCAGCGCCGGGGCTGTTGATTTGGGGGCAATCATGGCGCTATGGCAATGGAGAAACCAAATTCGAGAAGATAAGGCACTGAAGTTGGTGGGGCCCAGAAAAAAGTCATCGTGGCCTCGTGTGAACGTGAGATGGAGGCGGACGCATCAAACGGCCACGAAGCCGGAGGCCGCGTGCGACGCAGCCTCCGGAGGAAATACAGCATTTTCCTAATGTAATTCCTTAATCCGAAAACATATACGAGAGTCCAGAACTTAAATTGTTGCCCACCGCTATGATATTCCGCAGGGAAACGTCAAGGTGTTGGACGCCGGTGCAACTCCGTAGAAGCCAAGGGCCGATGTAGGATTTATATGTTTGGACGTGTGTAAATAGCCCGACGTTGAGACGGCGGACCGTGTCCATGCTGCTAAGGAACTCAACCCTGCTCGCGGGTAGCGAGGCGTTCAAGGGCCAGTGTATCTCCTCGATGCTGGGAGTGCAAAAACTACCCACCAGCTTGCTATCCGTCTGGAAGAGCCTTTTAATGCGGAGCAGGCGGAGCTTGGGACACGACACCTCCAGACGCACTATACCGTCGATGTAGTCCAAATCAAGCTCTTCGAGGAGCTTGCTGGTTATCTTGAGGTCCGGGCCGTCCATCCCCCAAACCGCATGTAGGAGAAGCCTTCGCAGCTGGCCGCACAAGGACAGTAAATCCGAGAGGCCGCCGCCGCCGTCGAGCCGAATATTCACTAGCTCCAGCTCGGTCAACGAGCTGTTCACCGCCGGCGCCGCTGGGAGTTTAAGTGTTAACATTTTATCATCTTGTAGGAACGAGCGGAACGACATGGCGGCCGTCCTCGTATCGTCGCCGCAGGGAAGGTCCAAGACGACATTGCCAAACCCGTGCCAGTGCCATTGGCGGTCCTCAATTGTTATTAGGCGGTAGTCATCCAGCCTGAGGCTGATATTTCCATGCACACGCTCCGCCGCCTGCTGGAGCCACGCGTTTGCGTGGAGCTTGTGGCGAGGATGCTGGATGCGGATCGTGAGGGTATCGTGGCTGTGAGCGAGCGCCGCGTTGATCAACTCGTCGAGACCCGACGTTGGTGTCTTACCGATGTCGGAGAAGGCCAAGGCCGGGAGGCAGAGCCAGACGTGCCGCCACCGCCGCGAGAGGGCTCTCGTGCGGATGGCGTCCTCGGTGGTGGGCACGAAGCTGAGGATGTGCAGGAGCACGTCGTCGGGAAGGCTGCTGATGATGTCGTCATCCGCGGCGCCGCCGGGTTCTAGTAGTTTAGAGTTCATTGACGATCGTCCTGGGTGGTCTGCGAGACAATGATCTTGGGCGTGTATGGGTACTCGCCTACTCGGAGTCTCTAGGACAAACATGTCAAAATCGGGTTCTACTCCAGCACGGCAAGAACTCCTTGACCTCTCAAGTCCCAACGAACGTGCCTCCGGTACATATGGTCCGACAATAGGAATTCCCAATTGTCGGTTGACACTAGATTTTATCGATTTCCTTATACAGTACGGTAAAATTTATGTTTAGGCATTTGCTCCATAGCCTCTATTACAAACTCCTTCTTTAAACTTACTAACATCTCAATCAAAATTACTCACCTATCTATTTTAGTGTGTAGTGAAACTGTGCCTTCAGTCCAATGTTTGTCCTCCCATAGGCATCACACAATGCAACAATGCATAAAGTTATTTTCAGCCGTATACACATGAAAAGTGGAGAAACCCAGTAATAATTTAGAAATATGATTTGCCAAATCAAAACATCTAGTAGCCGGTGGAAGTTAAGAATTCTATCATATTTCCATTTTTCGACATTGTAGATGATTTCCCTAATGGTGAAGGAACTGGCTGAATCATACTACTATGTGGTTATGGAACTGGCATCATATCTGAACTTCAATGTTAGTCAGGATAGAAGCTGAATACTTAGAGCATGTCTAACAGGCCCCTTATAACCCACCCACCCCGTAAAATTTCGGCGGGATACGGGGCAGGCGCGGTTTGGACCGTCTAGCAGGCCCCGTATTCGCACTAGTAGGAAAAGCCTCATCAGTGGCGCACCAAAAATGGATTCTGTGGCGCATGGTTGGTGCGCCACAGAAACGTCGCCACAAAAATAAGGTTTCTGTGGCGCACCTGCCCATGCGCCACAGAATTAAGGTTTCGTGGCGCACTGGTTCTTAGGTGCGCCACAAAAGCGTGCGAATTGATTTTTAGTGCGCCACAGAATTTGCTTGTATTATACACGATTTTGTGCTGCCTGCTATACACATGCAGTATAGACAGCAATACAGATATACAGATACACAGGTTATATACAGCAACATTCAGATATAATATAAATATCATGTACATTGCACAGATATAACATAGACATCATCATCACATTACTTAGAGCCCGATCGAATACATATATAGTGGCAATTAAGTGTCAAATATTTTGCATACAACTCTTAATTCATACAAATTTCACAATTTTGAGATACAAAGTAGTCTTCATCCGGTTCCTCCTTTGCTCCCTCATCTCTACCCACCAGGCTCGCTTGCATCGGGGTCTTCATATCCAGTTCCTACTATGATGAAAATGGAAGAAAGTGAGACCAACAAGTCCGATGCACAAGAGAAATGGAATAAATGCCTCATACATTGTTGGTCAACACAAATATTAACATTTAGGGATGGCGTAAGTGAGACCAAGTCCGATGCACAAGAGATTGATATTTGTGCTATCTTACCAGGCTCACTTACGCCACCCCCAAGTGTACGGGGACCAAACATTTTAATCATCGGCATTTTGAAAATCTCAAAGCAAATGGAATGACAAAATGGAATAAGTGCCTCATACATTATTGGTCAACACAAATACTATGGTCAGAAACCATAGTTGCAGTATACACCGCAGTATACTTTGCAGGGGCCCGTGCCGTTCCGTGAACGGGTCTTTGACGAGACAACAACGCCGATCTGCCTCTCCGGCGCAGAACCACGGTAGTTCCAACCGCCTCCCTTGTGGCCGTGTGTCCCGCGTTTGCACTGTTCTTCTTGCCCGGTGAACCAATAGACTGATCGTAGGAATAAGGAAACCGATGACGGTCGGTCGCAAGATTAGATTGCGATCGGCCGTCATCGGCTTCCTTATTCCAACGATCAGTCTATTGTTCACCGGGCAAGAAGGCGAAGAGTGCATGGCGCAGGAGACGCGGCCACAAGAGAGGCGGCTGGGACTGGCGTGGTTCTGCGCCGGAGAGGCATGTCGGCGTTGTTGTCTCGTCAAAGACTCGTTCACGGAACGGCGGCCGGGGAAAGGGGGCCCGTCTACAAAGTATATTGCGGCGTATAGGTGACCAAACATTCTAATCATCGGCACTAAAATGGAAGAAAGAGCCAAGTGGTATCTCAACTAGATATCATATGCCTCATACTTTGTTGGTCGAAAGAAATATTAACATTCAGGGATGGGGTCAGCGAGGCCAGGTAGGATGCACAAGAGAGATTGATAGTTGTGCCATCGCACCAGGCTCAGTGGCCCCACCCCAAAGTGTACAAGTGACCGAACATTCTAATCATCGGCACTAAAATGGAAGAAAGAGCCAAGTGGTATCAACTAAATAGCATATGCCTCATACTTTGTTGGTCGAAACAAATATTAACATCCCGGGATGGCGTTAGTGAGGCCAGGTAGGATGCACAAGAGATTGATATTTGTGCCATCACACCAGGCTCACTAGCGACACCCCGAGTGTAAGTTGACCGAACATTCTAATCATCGGCACTAAAATGGAAGAAAGAGCCAAGTGGTATCAACTAAATAGCATATGCCTCATACTTTGTTGGTCGAAACAAATATTAACATCCAGGGATGGAGTAAGTGAGGCCAGGTAGGATGCACAAGATATTGATATTTGTGCCATCACACCAGGCTCACTTGCTCCACCCCCGAGTGTACGAGTGATATCGACCAACCATCTAATCATCGGCAAGTACAAAAACACCACCAAACCAGCAACCATGGTGACATAAGTCAAGATGCACAAACACACATAGCATGCATGGAGCAGATGCTCCAAAGGGATTATTCATCACTTGGTATATAGACCAAGTGATGCTGGCAAAAGAGAGGCCAATCAAGAACCAGTAAATCCAGTAAGTGATAGATATGCCTAAACAAGCAACAACACATAGCATATCCCAGCTAACCAGATGAGACAAGTCTTGGTAGCCAACTTAATCACCTAGCACCACCTAGCCTTTTAAAACCATCAGAAACAGTCCTTTTTCTTCAAAGGATACCACAGTGGCATTCATTTACATGATCCCCTACTGTGGATATCTCTATTTTCATCAAAGCCAACAAGAAATAGATCATAAGGCATCAATTAAGGAGGCAACCAGGGACAAAGGCATCAATTGGGGTAATGTTAAAATGTTTGTCTCCATATTTGGGAGAAATTTTTAATATTGGAGTCTAGCTAATGGAAATCAAGAACTAGTCTTGATCTCCAAATGGTGATTAGAGGGAATTTATTCATCTTAAGCAACATTAGGGACAAATGGGATCATGCAAGGGACTTGGGTCATTTGGATCATAAGGCATCAATTAAGGAGGCAACCAGGGACAAAGGGAAACATTTGATGATCCATTATCATAGGCAACAAAGCAGCAACTTTTCCCCTCTAATCTAGCTAGAGTCCTTAAAAGTCCCAAGCCAGGCTACACACACACACAGCCAAACAGCTCACCAGGCAGTGTGCATGCCCAACAGCACACACAGGCCAGTGAGTCACCACATGCTTGCCAGGCCAAAATGGGTAGAATACCCAGTTTGTATCATCATCTGGCTACTAAGCCATTTGGTGGAAGCAAACTGAAGATCAGCCAGAAGGAAATCACCAAGGGAACATTGGTATGTCAGTATGGTGACACTACCAGAGAAATCCAACATGGATTAATCCCTAACTAGCCATCCAAACTCACCTAGCACCACACAGCTAGTTATACCATCAGAATATAGACATTTAAATGTCTATTTTGTTTTCAACAGCAAAAGCTACTGGTAATCTAGTCATGGATCAACCAGATAGCATGAGAGAGTCACAACAACAGCCACAGTAAAGGGGAGCCACCCTTGGACAACATAAAGGCTGTCAGGGCTACCTCAAACCCATAGGAACATTCACTAAGCCACTGCATCATAACCCAATAGGGCTCAGCATGAGCTAGGGTACCCAATCAATGATTGGCAACCCTCTAGCTACATCCAGTCCATCCATGAGATCATTACTGCTCAGCAGTTCATCTCATTTATCTAATCAATCAAGTTAAACTAACCAGATAAATGAAATGCATAATTAACAGTGCACCAGACTATTGCAAATGATCCAGAGGACATTTAAATCCGACAAAGTAATTTGGAGAGCAAACAAGCAGTAGCCATATCACTTGGTAATTTGGAGAGCAAACAAGCAGTAGCCATATCACTCAATCCGACAAAGTAATTTCGTTGAGCACTTTGTGCCCGCACGGGAGAGGAAGAGGGAGGGGAGGGGAGAGGTGGAGCTCACCGACGATGCTGTTGGAGGAGCGGCCGGGTAGAGGAAGAGGGAGGGGCCGGGTAGGGGTGGACGAGGAGGTCGACGATGATGGCAGGGGCGGCGGCTCCTCCTCCTTGACGCGGAGCCGGCCCCTCCTCCTCCATGCGGCGGCCCCTCCTCCTCCACGCCGCAGCGGCTTGTGCTGCTGGTGGCGGGGATGGGTGGAGCGTGGCGGCATGCGGCCCTCGCGGAGGAAGGAGGCGGCGGCGGCGACGACGACAGCCACGCTCACCATGGAAGGCAGCGGCGCGCGAGGGAGAGGAAGAGGGGTGGACGAGGAAGTACGGGCGGCGGCGCGCGAGGGAGAGGAAGAGGGGTGGAGGAGGAAGAAGTACGGGCGGGGGGGGGGGTACGGGTGGTTATAGAAGGCGCTATTTCTGTGGCGCACCAGCACAAGTGCGCCACAGAATCAACTACTTCTGTGGCGCACCAGAGCACGTGCGCCACAGAAACACTTATTTCTGTGGCGCAGCAAGCCATGTGCGCCACAGAAATACCTACACTAATTATTGGTGGTGGCAGGATGTGGGCCCCACATAATTTCTGTGGCGCACGGCACGGTATTGCGCCACAAAAATAGCTTATTTTTGTGGCGCATTCTTCCTCGTGCGCCACAAAAAATCTTTCTGTGGCGCATTTATTTTGGTGCGCCACAGAACTAAGCTTTGCCTATAAGGGTTTTCCTACTAGTGTCGGGCCGGCCCGTTTCGGCGGAATATGGGGCCCAGGAAATCCGCACCGCCGCCCCCTACTTATACCGGGCGAAGGTGCGAGTGAGGGGTTAACCCCTCACTCGCAACCCTAGCTCCGCCGTGCGCCGCCGCCTCCTCCATCCTGCTCCGGCGAGCAATCCCTCACTACCTAGCTCCACATTTCACCCCAGCTTCGGCATGGACGCACGCCGCCGCAGTACCGCCTCGACGGCAAGCGGATCGAAGCGACCCGCTCGCCGGACAACGTGGAGGATGCGTGGCATATCCAATGCAAGAGATCCGCCGCCGGGAGCCGCCGTGCTGCCTGCAGGTACGCCGGCGCCGCGTACGTCCCGCCTAAGCTCGTTGAGTTCGCGGCGGGCGGGTGCTGGTACAACTAGGATCCGCCGCTCAAGCCGATGAGCGGCCCGGACTTCGACAAGTGGCGCGCCGAGTGGGAGCGCCAACGCCGGGCGAAGGTGGCTTGGAACGCGAGCATCGGGAGCACCAGCGGCGGAGGAGCTCCGCTCGCCGGCGAGGAGGAGGAGGAAGAGGACCCCGACTTCTTGAAGGCGATACAAGAGTCCCTCAAGGACGACGCCGAGAAGAAGAGGGCGGAGGAGGAAGATTTGGCGGCGGCCATCGCCGCCGTGAAGGAGGCGCAGCGGCGAGGCGGAGGCGGACACGTACATCGTCGACCTCTCCGACTAGAAGTCGCGTGGGATCGCGCATTTTGTATGTATATACGTTGATCCGTATGTATGATCGACGAACTATGAATATGAACAAGTTTCCCGGGGTTTTAAATTTACGAATTTACGGGATGAAATACGGGGTCTGCTAGACGGAACGGTGTATCGACGAGCACTTTTTTATACGGGGCGAAATAATCGCGAAATATGGGGCAGAAAAGTAAGGGGCCTGTTAGACATGCTCTTAACCCTGTTTGGCATGGTGTATAGAAATAGCTGGTTGAACCATGATGTGTTCTACTTCTGTTCCATTAATCTTCGTGATGTCAGCGCTGATTTATTTTTTTCAAAAATGTATTAGCTGCTCTAGGTTAATGGAACTGCAATGGAATCTTGTAGGGGACAGATTTATTTTTTCAAAAGTGAAATGGGCCACTAAATTATGGGAGCAGTTCCGGCGTATACTGTACCAACATACTGATAGCATGCTGATTTGAATGCGGCAATGGGATTTTCAGATTATATACTGGTAGATGCTCCATCCATGAGCTGGTCATTGTCAAATTCGTACCGGACATGTTGGAGCCGCAATGAACGCCTAGAGGACGCGCTGTGGACCTTGTCCTGGTTCGCGGAAACTGGACTCCATAATCGACACCACATATCAGAGGGCCCTGGTCTCCTGCTGAAGCAGAGGAAAATTGTGGAGTACGTTGTATGCGTCTTGGATCCTGGCAGCACCATGCGTTCCTCCTCCCGTATCTCGTAGAGAATTGACAGCACGCCGGTCCGGCCGCTGCATCAGACGGACTGCCTTGAAGACAGTCCCGTAGAAGACCATTGTCGACCGCACACCAGCCTGTCGCATCTCCCGCCCACGGTTTTCAGACCTTGTCGAGACTCGAGGCGATGCGCGCCGGACCAGCCGTCGAGGAACATGTTTGCTCTATTACGAACCCCTTCTTTAAACTTATAAACTTAAGGCGTGTGCTCCAGTACAACCCCCCCCCTCTCCAAAACTCAGTTTGTGTTCAAAAGCCCGGCGAACCCATATCCAAGCTCGTATGTGTCCGTATGTGAACCGTATATGACCGTATGCTATACCGTATGCCCTTCCTCCCACGATCGTGATCGGTTCTCCTCCACGTTCGAACTCGACGAGCCGGCTGCCGCCGTCCCGTCGCACGATCTCCGACGCCACGATCACCTCCTCACCGCCGCACTCCTCCGCCACAGGGCTCCTCCGTCGCTTCTCCACGATCTCCTCTTCACCGGCATCTCCCCGGAGCTCGACGAGCCGCCGTCGGCGCCGCACTCCGTCACCATAGACCTCCTCCACCAGGGCATATCTTCCCGACGATCTCGGCACTCTCATCTCCACGATCTTCAGGGCCTGCTCGACGAGACGCCTCTGCTGCACTCCGTCGCCTTGAGCTCCGTCTCTCCGGCGTAGCCGATCTTCCGCTGGACACGACGTGGAGGCAGGTTCGAATCTCTGCCCCCGGACACGTCCGGTGGCTCATTTGCGTGTCCGGCGCACGGAAGACAGGCCGGCACACAAGCACCAGACAGTCCGGCCTGCGGCGGACAGGCCGGGGTCTCTCTGCCGGACTGTCCGCTGTCTGTGTGCGTTTAATTAAATGTACTAAATATGAAATAGTGATTTGCATTGCGTATTTTTTAGAATTTTGCATTAGTTCTTTATTGCGTGCTGGTTTTGTGTAGTATTTGGAGAAATGGGGGACTATAGCTCAACTTGGAGTGACGGGGATGATATATATACGGGCGATGATGATTCTAGTTCGGAGAATAGTTTCAAATCTAGGATCTATGAAAATGTACCTCCTCTTGGGGAGAACGTTCCATCATCGGCGTCCTCAGAAAACATGAGTGAAGTATGTTGATTATTTTTTAATGGCTACCAATAAATGGAAGCAATGAAATGACATGTTACATTCTTTGTTTTTCGCTGTGTAGGTGCTAGACGGTGTCACGAGGAGGATGAGTATTCAGACATGGAGGTTGGGTTTGATGAATATAGCGTGGAGGTAGGACTGCATCACGAGGAATCAAGCTCTGAAAATAAGAGCGAAGTAAGTATATAGTTTTAGTATGGCAAACCGTCAATGTTACCGTTGGAACGACAACTTTTATGACTTATTTTCCCTTCATGTGTAGGTGATATCTGGTGCTGACAATGGGCGTGAACATCACAGTCAAGCAGACCCAGATATTGTGAGTAATGAATATAAGATGCACTCAATGGAAGAGCACTGTAAAATACTGGACATGACATTTGATTCCGAACCGGCGGCTTTTGTCTGGTACAACAGCTATGCGAGAGAGAATGGCTTCAGCATCCGAAAGGACATTTTGAAGAGGGAAAAGCAAGAGAAATATGGTAAGGGAGAAATACGGTTAAGGCGGTATGTCTGTTCCAGGGCAGGGAAACGTCAGGAAAAGCTTTTAACGCAGGAAGGCCGCAGTCGTAGGCTAAGACCCGAGACTCGTTGCAACTGCAATGCCAATCTCACCGTGAAGCGTGACCTATCGAGAGGAGTATGGGTTGTCAAAAGTTTTTACGGCAATCACAGACATAAACCAGCTAGACCGGACGAAGTACCATTTCTTCGATCGCACAGAAAGATTAAGCCGTACCAGAGAGCTGAGATACTACCTTTGGGAGCAAGTGGGATGAGAAAGTACATAATTATGAAACACTTTCTCAGAAAACATGGCTACGGTGGTGTAGGCTTCATAAGGCGAGATCTGTAAAACCTATGTTGCAGGGAGAAGAGGAAGCTTATTGCGAAGGGTGATGCTGCCACAACACTTGGTATTATGGTCGCGAGGAAGAAGAGTGATTCTGAATTCCTTTTTGATTACCAAGTAGATGATGAAGGATGGCTGAAAAGCATGTTCTGGTGTGATTCTCAGTCACGGCAGGACTATCAGGATTTTGGCGACGTGGTGGTGTTTGATAGCACGTACAAGATGAACCGGTATGCTATGCCATTTATTCCTTTTGTAGGCCTGAACAATCATCGTAAGACTACGGTGTTTGCATGCGCTCTCGTGTCAGACGAGACAGAAGATACATATGCTTGGCTGCTTCGGACATTCTTGACTGCAATGTGTCAGAAGAAGCCCAAAGGTCTTATTACTGATGGGGACGCCGCGATGATATTAGCTATTCAGAATGTCCTTCCAGACGTGTGGCACCGTCTATGTACTTGGCACATAGAGAAAAACATGAAGAGACACCTTGGTCATAAGTCGCTAAAGGAATTTCGGCCATTCTTATACAACGCCACTTCAGAAGCCATTTTTGAGGAAAGATGGAGCGCGTTTTGTCGCAAGTGGGAGACAGATAGTACCCAAGAATGGCTCAAAAGGATGTACAATAAGAAGAGAATTTGGGCCCTTATATAGGAGGCGGAGCCGAGGATTTCGTATTACACTAGTTACAAAACGCTGGGAGACTCTTTTGAGTTCGTCCCGTGAAGTTACAAGTCTCTTTATTCCTAATCTATCTCTATTTACCATAGTCAATGCTTTAGTGGGCTTCTGGGCTTCATGAACTTCGGGTCGTGGGCCTTCAGTAAACTCCGGGTACCATCTTCGGCAGGCCCACCCGGGATGCCTATGTTACTAACCTCATAAAGTGAGTTCAGAAAAAGCGTTTCGACATTTGGGGCCATGGATAAAAGTTTGATACTTGTCATCTGCATTTTTCTTCACTTGCAATGAACCTTCAAGAGAGATAGGCGGAGGAATTGGACATTGCATACCATGAAAACCCAAGCTTGAAAGTGAACCAGGAAACCAAAGCTTGAGAACTCACATCTGTCCCATGAGAAATGGTGGCGTTAGTTCATTGCCGGCCAGACCGACGAGAGATGTCGGTCAGGCCGACAGAAGCTGCTGCATGTAAGTCTTCTCCCCGGACAGGCTGGTGGCTGTCGCTGGACCGACCGGAATGCAGTGCCAAATCTCATCGAATATTCGTTAATTATTTGCCGGCCTGGCTGGTTCTCGATGCCGGTCAGGCCGACAAAAGATGCGTTCAGAAACTCCTGGGCCGGACAGGCCGGCTCGGCTGGCCAGACAGGCTGATGGAATTAGCAAATGCCTCTGGAAATTTTATGTTCCTCCGGAACAACATGACCGGTCAGTCTGGCGTATATGCCGGACAGTCTGTCCTGTCGATCACGTAAACCGCGCCCCGGACAGTCTGTTCGGCTATGCACTGGATGTCCGCCGAGACCCGGACTGTCCGGCCAGGTCCCCACCGGACTGTCCGGTGTCGCCGATCTGCCATGGCCGGCCGGCGCCCACCACGATGGTGCACAGGTCACGATGATCCGCCAAACTCGCATGGGGCCCACAATTGTGCCGTACTTGTATCTTGTATAATTGAATTGGGCTATACGAGTTTTGTACAGTGCCACGTATCGTAATTTTATACTAATAACGAAGGGGTATCGAGCGATCTTAGCCATTGAGATCACTTGGTACCTGATACGTCCATTTTGCATCACTATTTTATATCATAATTTGCTGTTATTCATTGATATATTTCATATTTGGAGATGATACTTATGTGATTTCATCTATTTTGCATGTTTCATGATTATTTGGGGATCGCGCACCGGAGCCAGGATTCTTGGAAAAAGCACCGTCAGATGCAATATTTCGGAAGATCAGCAGTTGACGGAAATTATATGAAAATTCCTATTTTCCCAAGTCGAAGGGAAGGGGGAGCCGAGGGACCCGAGGTGGGCCCACCTCAGGCCGGCGCGGCCCAAGGCTGGCCGCGCCGCCCTGTGAGGAGGGGGCCACAGCCCTCTCTCGCCTCCTTTTCGCGTACGTCTTCGTCCGAAAACCTAAGCCCCAGAGGATAGTCGCGGAGAGTCATAGCCGCCTGCGGGGGGAGAACACCAGAGAAAAGAGCTCTCCGGCGGGCAGAGCCGGGGAAATTCCCTCCCGAGGGGGAAATCGACACCATCGTCACCGTCATCGAGCTGGACATCATCTCCATCACCATCGTCATCATCATCATCACCGCCATCTCCACCGCTGCACCTCGTCACCGCTGTAACAATTCGGGTTGGATCTTGATTGTTTGATAGGGGAAACTCTCCCGGTGTTGATTTCTACTTGTTATTGATGCTATTGAGTGAAACCGTTGAACCAAGGTTTATGTTCAGATTGTTATTCATCATCATATCACCTCTGATCATGTTCCATATGATGTCTCGTGAGTAGTTCGTTTAGTTCTTGAGGACATGGGTGAAGTCTAAATGTTAGTAGTGAATTATGGTTGAGTAATATTCAATGTTATGATATTTAAGTTGTGGTGTTACTCTTCTAGTGGTGTCATGTGAACGTCGACTACATGATACTTCACCATTTATGGGCCTAGGGGAGTGCATCTTGTATTCGGTTGCTAATTGCGGGGTTGCCGGAGGACAAAACCGAGCCCCCGTTGGTATATCGATGCAGGAGGGATAGCAGGATCTCGAGTTTAAGGCTGTGGTTAGATTTATCTTAATTACTTTCTTGTATTTGCGGATGCTTGCAAGGGGTATAATCACAAGTATGTATTAGTCCTAGGAAGGGCGGTGCATTAGCATAGGTTCACCCACACAACACTTATCAAAACAATGAAGATTAATCAGCTGTATGAAGCGAAAGCACTAGACTAAATTCCCGTGTGTCCTCAAGAACGTTTGGTCATTATAAGTAAACAAACCGGCTTGTCCTTTGTGCTAAAAAGGATTGGGCCACTCGCTGCAATTATTTCTCTCGCATTTTACTTACTCGTACTTTATTTATCTGCTACATCAAAACCCCCTAATACTGTCTGTGAGCATTTACAGTGAATCCTTCATCGAAACTGCTTGTCAACACCTTCTGCTCCTCGTTGGGTTCGACACTCTTATTTATCGAAAGTACTACGATACACCCCCTATACTTGTGGGTCATCAAGACTATTTTCTGGCGCCGCTGCCGGGGAGTGAAGCGCTATTGGTAAGTGGAATTGGTAAGGAAAACCTTTACTGTTTGTGCTGATTTTATTTCTGCTGCTATAAGTCATTATGGAGAGATCTTCTCTTCAATTTCTATTTGGAAAATCTACTACTACTGCAACGGTAGTGGATGAGGAAGGAATACCATACAAAATACCTATGAAAATTATTGAACGTGTTATGGATAACCGCTATGAAGGGGATGGAACTGTCCATCCTGGTGATCATTTACTGTTTTACATGAATTATGCGGGTTATTCAAATGTGCAGGTATTGCTATGGATGAAGTTAGAAAGAAACTATTCTCTATATCGCTGTCTGGTAAAGCGGCGCACTGGTATAAATTGTGAAGAATAGGGATTCTCTTAATTGGGAGGACATTGTGCCTTTATTTTATTCCAAATTCTACCCTCCAAGTGAAATTCACAAAGATCGGAACCGCATATATAATTTCTGGCCTCATGATGGAGAGAGTATTGCCCAAGCATGGGGGAGATTGAAGTCTTTAATGCTCAAATGCCCCATTCATGAGCTTCCTGGTAATGTTATTATTGATAATTTCTATGCAAGACTTTCTTTTCAAGACAAAACCTTGCTGGATACTTCTTGTTCTGGATCATTTACACGCAACAAAGAAGAGTTTAAAAGGGACCTTCTTGATCGGATCCAGGAGAATACTGAAGGATGGGAGAACGACAAAGATAGAGAGTCAGGTATAAACTTTGATTATAAATGCATTGAAGTTTTTATGGATACTGATAAATTTCACAATATCAGTGCTACTTATGGTCTTGATTCTCAAGTCGTTGCATATCTTTATAAAGCTTTTGCCTCTCATTATGAATTGCCTAAGAAGAATTTTGATAAGTATCATGAACCGTATAAAGATAAAATTGATTCATCTATAAACAAATGTGTTGTGATTGAAACTGTTGATCATGTTATTCCTGAAGCTTATATTGAAAAAACTCCTTTTCCTGCTAAAATGAAGGAGTACTGTTATATCTAGTGCGGTTAATAAAAGTGAAAAGAAACCTATAGAACCCGAAGAACAAATAAAGTTGAACCTGCTATTGCAATAGTTAAAGATCTTGTGACTGAAAATGTGGAAGATGGTCATATTATTTTCTGTGAAGATGCTTCTAATATTGTTTCGCATCCTAATAAGTCTAGAAAAACTAGTGTTCCTATGCTATCTGTTAGAATTGGTGATCATTGTTATTATGGTTTATGTGATATTGGTGCAAGTATTAGTGCTATTCGTTATGAGCTTTACAAGGAGATTATGCACGAAATTGGTTCTTGTGAACTTGAAGATATTGATGTGGTTATTCGGCTAGCTAATAGAGAAACTATTTCTCCAATTGGTATTGTTCGAGATGTGGAAGTTCTATGTGGTAAGATTAAATATCCTGCTGACTTTTTGGTACTTGGTTCTGCTGCTAGTAAGTATTGTCCTATTATTTTTGGTAGACCTTTTCTAAATACTTGTGGAGCTGTTATAGATTGCAAGAAGGAGAAAATTTTGACTAAATTTGCTGGTGAATCTTATGAGTTTAATTTCTCTAAATTTGCCAAAACCCCTTATAAAGCTTATTTGCCTAATAATGATTTTAAAGTTGAACTGTGTGCATCTATTGCTGTTGCTCCTAATAATCCTTTGCAACAACATTTGGAGAATAGTGAGAGTGAAGTCTTTAGAGAAGAAAGAAATGAGCTTGATGAAATTTTCCTTCGTCAACCTATTCTTAAACATGACTTGCCGGTTGAAGATCTAGGTACAACACCACCACCAAAGGAAGATCCTGTTTTTGATTTAAAACCATTGCCTGATAATCTTAAATATGCTCATATTGATGATAAGAAAATATATCCTGTTATTATTAGTTCTAAGCTTTCAGAGATTGAGGAAGAAAGTTTATTGTAAATATTGAAGAAACACCGAGGAGCTATTGGCTACACTCTTGATGATTTGAAGGGGATTTCTCCCTCTATTTGCCAACATGCTATCAATATGGAAGATGATGCAAAGCCTGTTGTTGAACATCAATGTCGTCTAATTCCGAAGATGAAGGATGTGGTAAGGAATGAGGTATTAAAACTTCTTGAAGCTGGTATTATATATCCTATTGCTGATAGTAGATGGGTTAGTCCTGTGCATTGTGTTCCTAAGAAAGGAGGAATGACTGTTGTGCCTAATGATAATGATGAGCTCATCCCTCAAAGAGTAGTTGTAGGATATAGAATGTGCATTGATTTTTAAAAGTTAATAAGGTTACTAAGAAAGATCATTACCCTTTACCATTTATTGATCAAATGTTAGAAAGGTTGTCTAAAAATACTCATTTTGCTTTCTTGATGGTTATTCTGGGTTTCACAAATTGTTGTTAAAACTAAAGATCAAGAAAAAACCACTTTCACTTGTCCCTATGGAACTTATGCTTATAGGCGTATGCCTTTTGGTTTATGTAATGCTCCTGCTACTTTTCAAAGATGCATGTCTGCTATTTTTCATGGCTTTTGAGAGTATTGTAGAGGTATTCATGGATGATTTTTCTGTCTATGGGAATTCTTTTGATAATTGCTTGCGAAACCTCGATAAAGTTTTGCAGAGATGTGAAGAAACTAACCTTGTTCTTAATTGGGAGAAATGCCACTTTATGGTTAATGAAGGAATTGTATTGGGACATAAAATTTCTGAGAGAGGTATTGAAGTTGATAGAGCTAAAGTTGAAGCAATTGAGAAAATGCCCTATCCGAGGGATGTTAAAGGTATTCGTAGTGTTCTTGGTCATGCTGGGTTTTATAGGAGATTTATTAAAGATTTCTCCAAGATTTCAAAGCCTCTTACTAATCTTCTTCAAAAAGATGTACCTTTTGTTTTTGATGATGATTGTAAGGAAGCTTTGAAACTCTAAAGAAAGCCTTAACAACTGCTCCTGTAGTTGAACCTCCTGATTGGAATTTGCCTTTTGAAATTATGTGTGATGCTAGTGATTTTGCTGTAGGCTGTTCTTGGACAGCGAGTAGATAAAAAATTAAATGTTATTCATTATGCTAGCAAGACTCTTGATGCTGCTCAAAGAAATTATACTACAACTGAAAAAGAATTATTAGCTGTAGTCTTTGCTTGTGACAAGTTTAGATCCTATATTGTTGATTCAAAAGTCACAATTCATACTGATCATGCTGCAATTAGATACCTTATGACAAAGAAAGATGCTAAGCCAAGGCTTATTAGATGGGTACTTCTTTTGCAAGAATTTGATCTGCATATTATAGATAGGAAAGGTGCTGATAATCCTGTTGCTGATAATTTGTCTAGATTGGAAAATATTGCTTATGATCCTGTTCCTGTTAATGATAGTTTTCCAAATGAACAATTGGCTGTAATAAAGGTGAACTCGCGAGATAGCCCTTGGTACGCTGATTATGCTAACTTTATTGTATCCAAGTACTTGCCTCCAACCTTTTCAGCTCAGCAAAGGAGAAAATTCTTTTATGACTTGAGGCATTATTTTTGGGATGTCCCACACTTATATAAAGAAGGAGTGGATGGTATTAAGATGTGTTCCTGAATATGAACAACAGGAGATATTGAGTAAATGTCATGGTAGTGCTTATGGAGGACATCACGCGGAGATAGAACCGCACAAAAGGATCTACAATCAGGTTTTTATTGGCCAACTCTCTTCAAAGATGCAAGGAAGTTTATTTTATCTTGTGATGAATGTCAAAGGGTTGGTAATATCTCCAGACGCAATGAAATGCCTATGAATTATACTCTTGTTATTGAACCATTCGATTGTTGGGGATTCGACTTCATGGGTCCTTTCCCTTCTTCAGAAGGTAACACTCATATACTTGTCGCTGTTGATTATGTTACTAAATGGGTAGAAGCCATACCCACAAAAAGTGCTGATGGTGAGACTTCTTTAAAAATGCTTTTAGATATTATTTTTCCTAGATTTGGAGTACCTAGATATATTATGACTGATGGAGGTTCTCATTTTATTCATGGAGGTTTTAGAAAAACTCTTGCTAAGTATGGTATTAATCATAGAATTGCTTCCGCTTATCACCCTCAAACTAACGGGCAAGTAGAATTATCAAATAGAGAGATTAAATCTATTTTGGGAAAGACTGTTAATAAGTCTAGAAAGAATTGGGCTAGTAAATTAAAGGAAGCACTATGGGCTTATAGAACTGCTTATAAAAATCCCATGGGTATGTCACCTTATAAAATTGTTTATGGGAAAGCTTGTCATTTACCTTTAGAACTAAAGCACAAAGCTTATTGGGCTGTAAGAGAACTAAATAAAGATCCTAAACTTGCCGGTAAGAAGAGATTGCTACAATTGAGTTCTTTAGATGAATGGAGAAATGAAGCATATGAAAATGCTAAACTCTTTAAGTAGAAAGTTAAGAAATGGCATGATAGAAGAATTATCAAAAGAGAATTTAATGTTGGGGATAAAGTCCTATTGTATCGGTCTCGTCTCAGATTCTTTGCAGGGAAATTGCTCTCAAAGTGGGAAGGACCATATGTTATTGTGGAGGTTTATCGTTCAGGGGCAATTAAAATTAGTTCTCTGCAAGGTGATGCCACACAAGTAGTTAATGGACAAAGACTCAAGCACTATATCTCTGGAGATTCTTATAATGAAGATGTTGATGTTATTCAAGTGGTAACTCCGGAAGCTTTCATCAAAGGTCAAATTGACAGTTCGCAGAGTTCGACTTTGAATAGGTAACAGTACAGGTAATAAAAAGTCCGCGATTTACTTTCCGAACAATGTTTTTGCTGTTTTTGGAAAATATGAAAAATTACGAGATCGAAACGGAGTGGAGGAGAGGGGGCGTGCCCCCATAGGCCGGCGCGGGCCCCAGCCGGCGCGCCGCCCTATGAGGACACCGCCTCGTTGTCCCCCTCCGACTCTTGTTCGACCTGGTACTTTCCTTCTGTCGTAAAAATTACTGCTATATAATCCCCCGGACCCCTGGAGGTCCGTATATCGTTTTCTCGACGTGTTTTGTTTCGAGTTGTTTTCTGCCAGGATCCGTTTTTGATCTAGAAGCACCATGGTCTCCAACAACAAGGACAAGGGACCCTTGGAGGAAGATATTCAAGACCCCGAGTTGAAGAAAGAGGTCGAAAGCGAGGATGAAGGAGAAGTGGAGGAAACTCCGCGAGTACACCCGCGCGCCACCGTCGCAAGCATTGGCGTGATAGCAAATCCGTCCAACACCAAGAGAAGTGCACGGATCGCCACCGGAGGAGGAGTTCCACGTCATTACCTAGCTCCAAAGACATCTTCTCCAGGCACTTACCACCCCTTCCGCAATCTAATTTACAATAATCAAATTGAAAGGACTCCCAAGGCAGCATTGCCTAGCAATTGGGATATAGATCGTTCTAACACTGCAGGAAGGATGAAGCCTGAAGCTGAAGAGTGGGGAAATAACTCCAAGAGTTGGGACTCGCCGTCGGACATACTTCTTAACCGCGTCGAGCACAATTCGGAGATGATCCGCAACCTCATGTACAAGATTGATGAGCTTCAGGAGCTTGTTGAGAAGCTTGTCAAGAATTCACCATTACCCCCGAAGGAGTAATTCATCATCGGTATTGGCATCCCCTTGGTTTGTTCCAAGCTTGGGGGAGTGCCGCGGTATCACATCGTCACTATCTTTTACCTTTTTATTACCAAGTAGTGTCATATCATGAGTAGGGAAGTTATCATATAAGATGTGTTGCGGTATGGAAGTATCTCTCTTTAGTTGGTTATCTATGTATCCCTTGGTGTGAGTTATCGTTATGAAATATTAATGAGAAGTTCTATCATTTACATATTGCACATCTTATTTTAGTTTGCAATCTCTATTATGTGGTTGATCTTGTTGTTAGTATTGGTATCACTTTGGGAGCATTGAGTAAATCTATTTGGTTTTGGCAAACTTAGCATTGGTCAATAGCAACAACACTTTGAGTTTTAAGTAGAGAAGAGGAAATACATGTAGATATGTTATTATCTTTCTTGTTAGTTCTTAGCTTAGTATTCTGAAGTTAAAATTGTTTGTGCTTACAAGTAAGATGCATGATTGTTTCTATCACATGCATATTTGTTTGTTTCCCTCAACTCTTATGCTTGCTAATTAACCTTGCTAGCCAAAGACCTGTACTGAGAGGGAATGCTTCTCGTACATCCAAATCTTTTAACCAAAACCCGTGCCATGTGTGTCCACTATAACTACCTATTATGTGGTATTTCCTGCCACTCCAAGTAAATACTTCATGTGCTACCTTTAAACAATTCAAAACTTTATTACTCCTTATTTGTGTCAATGTTTTATAGCTCATGAGGAAGTATGTGGTGTTTTATCTTTCAATCTTGTTGGGCAACTTTCACCAATGGACTAGTGGCTTCATCCACTTATCCAATAATTTGCAAAAAGAGCTGGCAATGGGGTTCCCAGTCCCAAGTTAATTAACTTTTGTAATTTTACAAATAGACACTCCTCCATGGTATGTGATTGATTGGACGGCACCCGAGGATTCGGTTATCCATGGCTTGAGAAAGCAAAGGTGGGGAGGAGTGTCATCTAAATAAAACTAAAATAAAAAGACACTCCTTCATGGTATGAGATTGTTGGCAGGCACCCGAGGATTCAGTTAGCCATGGTTTGTGAAAGCAAAGGTTGGAAGGAGTGTCAACCAAAAATAAAACTTTATGGGAGCCGCTCTTTGAGAGTTTGTCTGGCAAGGGGGTTAGAGTACCCGCTACCAGTCATTGACAACAACAAACACCCCTCAAAACTTTGCTTTTATGCTCTCTATATGATTTCAAAACTTGAAAAGCTCTTGCACATGATTTAATCCCTGCTTCCCTCTACGAAGGGCCTGTCTTTTACTTTATGTTGAGTCAGTAAACCTATTTCCCTCCACCTTAAGCAAGCATTTGAGTTGTTGTGATCCAACCATCTATATTATAATACATTTAATCATGCATTTTATTCTTCCTTGTTTAGTACAAGTTTTATCTGATGAATATAGTTTTGAAGATTATCAATGATTATGAGGAGATTATTATGATTGAGTATGCAAGTTGTGCTATATAAGCTTTAATATAAGAGCTCCGCTCGATAGATAAGTATAATCTGTTAACTGTTCTTTGACCAAGAACGAAGTTTGCCATCACCAATTATGATTTTCTATGCACCTTTACTTGTGATTTCCTTTTACTTGCTTCAAGTTGAATTATATGAGGAGGTTGTTCACTATTATGTCTTGTGTGAATTAATATGATGCTTCTTGTCCGTATTTTATTTATCGACTCTTCACTCCATAAACATGTGGTCTTGTTTACCGAGTTCAGTTTCGCTTGGGGACAAGCGAAGTCTAAGCTTGGGGGGAGTTGATACGTCCATTTTGCATCACTATTTTATATCATAATTTGCTGTTATTCATTGATATATTTCATATTTGGAGATGATACTTATGTTATTTCATCTATTTTGCATGTTTCATGATTTTTGGGGATCGCGCACCGGAGCCAGGATTCTGCTGGAAAAAGCACCGTCAGGATGCAATATTTCGGAAGATCACAGTTGACGGAAATTATATGAAAATTCCTATTTTTCCAGAAGTCGAAGGGAGCCAGAAGGGGGAGCCGAGGGGACCCGAGGTGGGCCCACCTCATAGGCCGGCGCGGCCCAAGGCCTGGCCGCGCCGCCCGTGAGGAGGGGGCCCACAGCCCTCTCTCGCCTCCTTTTCTTCGCGTACGTCTTCGTCCCGAAAACCTAAGCCCCAGAGGATAGTCGCGGAGAGTCATAGCCTGTTGGAGATATGCCCAAGAGGCAATAATAAAATGGTTATTATAATATATCTTTGTGTTTATGATAATGTTTACATACCATGCTATAATTGTATTAACCGAAACATTGATACATGTGTGTTATGTAAACAACAAGGAGTCCCTAGTAAGCCTCTTGTATAACTAGCTTGTTGATTAATAGATGATCATGGTTTCGTGATCATGAACATTGGATGTTATTAATAACAAGGTTATGTCATTATGTGAATGATGTAATGGACACACCCAATTAAGCGTAGCATAAGATCACGTCATTAAGTTCATTTGCTATAAGCTTTCGATACATAGTTACCAAGTCCTTTCGACCATGAGATCATGTAAATCACTTATGCCGGAAGGGTACTTTGATTACATCAAACACCACTGCGTAAAATGGGTGGTTATAAAGGTGGGATTAGGTATCCGGAAAGTATGAGTTGAGGCATATGGATCAACAAGGATTTGTCCATCCCGATGACGGATAGATATACTCTGGGCCCTCTCGGTGGAATGTCGTCTAATTAGCTTGCAAGCATATGAATGGTTCATAAGAGACCACATACCACGGTACGAGTAAAGAGTACTTGTCATGAGACGAGGTTGAACGAGGTATAGAGATACCGATGATCAAACCTCGGACAAGTAAAATATCGCGTGACAAAGGGAATCGGTATCGTATGTAAATGGTTCAATCGATCACTAAGTTATCGTTGAATATGTGGGAGCCATTATGGATATCCAGATCCCGCTATTGGTTATTGGTCGGAGAGAAGTCTCAACCATGTCTGCATAGTTCGCGAACCGTAGGGTGACACACTTAAGGTTTGATGTCGTTTTAAGTAGATATGGAATATGGAATGGAGCTCGAATGTTCGGAGTCTCGGATGGGATCCAAGACATCACGAGGAGGTTCGGAATGGTCCGGAGAATAAGATTCATATATGGGAAGTCATTTTCCGGGGTTCGGAAAAAGTCCGGTGTTTTGACCAGAGCTTCTAGAAGGTTCTAGAAGGACCGGAATAGTCCGGAATATTATGGAAGGTTCCGGAAGTGTCCGGGATGACCCGGGATGTCTAAGGAAGTCCGGAGGGTTCCATAATAGGTGCAACCACGTTGCCTTAAGGGAAAAGGAGTCTTTCCTTAATGCAATTTCGGAATTGGCAAAAGAGTCCGAGTAGGACTAGGTTTTCGGAACCGGAAACCTATCGGAACTCAGTCAAACTTGGGGGCAGGTTTTTGGACGACCCAAGGGGCTTGGACACCTATTTAAAGAGGCCAAGGGGCACCCCAAGGGCACCACAAGTCGCAGCCCTAGCTCCCCAAGTCGCAGCACCACCCTGCGCCCAAACCCTAGCTATTCCCTCCTCCTTCTTCTCCCGCAGCGCTTGCGGCGAAGCCCTGCCGGAGATCTCCACCACCACCGTCACCACGCCGTCGTGGGCGGGATTCCGAGGAGGATCTACTACATCCGCTGCCCGCTGGAACGGGGAGGAGGACGTCGTCTTCATCAACACCGTACGTGTGACCGAGTACGGAGGTGCTGCCCGATTGTGGCACCGTCAAGTTCTTCTACGCGCTTTTGCAAGCGGTCAAGATCTTCTACGCGCTTTTGCAAGCGGCAAGTGATCGACTACATCCACCACGAGATCTAATCTCGTTAGGCTTTGGAAATCTTCGAGGGTTAGTCTCATGATCTTCTCGTTGCTACCATCTATTAGATTAGATCTTGGCTTGTGTTTTCGTTCTTGCGGTAGGAAAATTTTTGTTTTCTATGCTACGAATCCCAACAGTGGTATCAGAGTCGTGTCTATGCATATATTGGTTGCACGAGTAGAACACAATTGTTTTGTGGGCGTTGATGCTTTTGTTGTCTTTAGTTCGTGTACTTTGCATCTTGCGGCATAGTGGGATGAAGCGGCTCGGGCTAACTTTACATGACCGCGTTCATGAGACTTGCTCCACATTCGACATGCAACTTGTATTGCATAAGTGGCTTTGCGGGTGTCTGTCTCTCCCACTATAGTGAAGATCCAATTTACTCTTTCTATTGACAACACTAGTATCACCGTTGTGGTTCATGTTCGTAGGTAGATTGGATCTTACTCGAAAACCCTAAACCACGTAAAATATGCAAACCAAATTAGAGACGTCTAACTTGTTTTTGCAGGGTTTGGTGATGTGATATGGCCATGATGTGATGATGAATATGTATGAGATGATCATTATTGTATTGTGGCAACCGGCAGGAGCCTTATGGTTGTCTTTAAATTTCATGTTGAGTAGTATTATCAAAGTAGTTGTAATAGTTGCTACATGGAGAACAATCATGAAGACGGCGCCATGGACCTTGACGCTACGCCGACGATGATGAAGATCATGCCCGTTGATGATGGAGATCATGTCCGTGCTTTGGAGATGAAGATCAAAGGCGCAAAGACTAAAGGGCCATATCATATCACATATGAATTGCATGTGATGTTAATCCTTTATGCATCTTATTTTGCTTAGATCGCGACGGTAGCATTATAAGATGATCCCTCACATTAATATCAAGATAATAAAGTGTTCTCCCCTCGTATGCACCGTTGCTACAGTTCGTCGTTTCGAAGCATCTCGTGATGATCGGATGTGATAGACTCTACGTTCACATACAACGGGTGTAAGCCATGTTTGCACACGCGGAATACTTGGGTTTGCTTGACGAGCCTAGCATGTACAGACATGGCCTCGGGACAACGGAAACCGAAAGGTTGAACACGAGTCATATGGATGATATGATCAACATGTTGATGTTCACCATTGAAGCTACATCATCTCACGTGATGATCGGTTTTGGTGTAGTGGATGTGGATCGTGTACCACTTAACAACTATGAGGGATGTTGTATTAAGTGGGAGTTCATTAGTAATTAGATTAAAACTTGAACTAATTATCATAAACATAGTCTGAGTAGTATTTTGAATTAAATTTGTAGAATTGGCATCCGTTTTTCTACCATGCGTTAGTCTTGTAATTGAGATTGAAATACTGTTAAGTCTGACAATTAACTTTACGGACTGGTACCGTATTGTTAAAGAATCAAGAAATAATTAAGTCCTATTGCAAACTTTTAGTAAACCTCACATTGTTGATTCAAATAGCTATGGTTTCAATTAGTACCTACAATTATCTTGTCTCCGTGAAACTTGATGTTCAAATTTGTTTGAAAAGTAAGGAGCTGAAAAGTTTTGTTTTCAGAAAGAAGCGAGGTATGAGATATATGCGATATCTAAGACCTTACTGCAAGATGATAGAATATAATCTAGTGAGACTACATAAACTCATAAGTTTTATGGGAATGTACGAAGGTTGAAGACGCCAGGCGTCCCAATCCTCCAACTATTGAGGCACTAACAATATTCGCATGTCCATGAAGTGATCGTCCTTAGTATGCACCGTTGCTAAGACTCGTCGTTTCGAAGCATCTCGTGATGATCGGGTGTCATAGATTTCACGAGTGCATACAACGGGTGCAAGCCAGATTTGCACATGTGAATACTAAGGTTAAACTTTACGAGCCTAGTATGTACAGACATGGTCTCGGAAAGTCATCATGATATGATGGATAAAATTATGAGTGAAATTGTTCATCATATTACAAAGTTACTAATAGTGAAATCAGGAACACTTGTCATATGATGATCAACTTCAAAGTAAGAACCTCAAGGTTATTGGTATTTGACCAACAAATCTAGAAGTCTATGATGTTGAAGTGTTTTTCTGAATAATGAGGAAAGCTAAAAGAGAAACTATAAAAGATATTTTGGCAGAAAGAAAAGAAAAGACTAGAAAGTCTAGCTCAGGTGTATATAAATGATATACATGTTATGGTTGTATTCCTAGTTTGGTCACACAATAAAATTCTTGGGTATTTGTACCATATTGGTTGGTATGAAGTGTCATGCAAAACAACGCAATACAAGAATACAATGGCCGAAGTGACCGACAAGGAATATGATAGGAATACACGTCTGGAACAAAAATAAAGTGTTATTATGTTCGTCGTTGGTATTCTATCTAGCCCTTAGAATTTATAATAAAGAACTTAATAATTGTTATTTTGCTCTGGTCAAATGAAAACAATGAGTTGTTCAAATTATGACATTACTCCATGTACGATGGATAAAGTTATTATAAATATTAATGGTGAAACACACATACATAACACTGACGCTAAAATGCCATGAGGCAAATGATTTGAATTCTACTTATTTGTGGAACCGCCATTTAGGTCATGTTAGAAAGGAACGCATGAAGAAACTCCATGCAAATGGATTTTTGGAGTCATTTGATTTTTGAATCGTTTGGCGCTTGCAAATCTTTTCTAAAGAGAATGACTGAAATACCGTTCATAGGCCAAGAGTTGAACGGGCAACTAACTTAGTGGAAACATACATGATGATGTATGTGGTTCACTGGGCATAGTTGTGTGCGGGAGATTCTTCTACTTCATGAAAACTTCCAACAATGAATTGAGTATATATATATGGATATATTCGATAAGGAAGAAGTTTGAAACATTTGAATGGATTCAAATAAATTTCAGCATGAAGTGGAAATCATCGTAATAGAAAAGTCAAATATCTATGATTGGATCATGGTGGAAATATTTGAATTACGAATTTTAGTGAACATCTAAGAGAGTTATGAAATTGTTCTACAACTCACGTTTCTTGGAGTATCATAGTGATGATGGAGTATCCGAGAGATGTATCCAAACCTTGTTGGCTCAATGATGATATAAAATATTGATGCCATTATATTTTTGTGGATTATGCTTTAGTGACTACCGCTTTTACACTGAATAAAGCATCATCATGATCCGTTGAAATGACACCATACGAATTATGGCATGGGTATGAACCCTAATAGTCTTTTCTTAAATTTTGGTATGCATAGCATAAGTAAATGAGTTTACAACCAAAATCGGATGAATGTCTTTGTTGGTTATCCCAGAGATTAATTGGGAATTCTTTCCACTATGGAGACAAAGACAAAAGTGTTTTTCGATGTTTCTTACTTATTTCCAAGAAATTGTTTTCTAGCGAAATATTTGAGTGGGAGGACAATAGAACTTGATAAGGTTTATGAACCTGAGCAAAATGATGAGTAGCGCAGCGTCGGAAATGGTTCCGGAAGCGGCCACGACGATCATGGCTCCCATGACTACAAAGTGTTTTAGTCATGGAGATCAAAGTACATATTGAACATTGTAGGCATGGTTTACTTTGTGATCAAATAAATGATTTGTGAACAAAGGATTGATTTTGATCAATAAATAAACCAACTACAAACAAAGAAGTTATGATGGGCCCTGACTCCGTTAAAATGGCTATACGCCGTGAAATCCAAGATAGATGAATACTTTTTGAAAGTAAATGGATCTATAAAATTGATGGACTTGGATGAAATATCCTTGAAGAAGCTCAACTTGTCGAAAAGTTGTTTACGACAAAGTTCAAAGAGTTGACTACGATAAGATTAGATCTTCCGTAGCAATGCTTATAGTCCATGTGGATTATTCTAGTAATCGCTACATATTTCTTTTATGAGATGTGCTAGTAGGATGGCAAAATATATTACTTAACAGAAGTGTGTATTAAAGGTGTATACAAGATACAACCAAGGTTTTGCTAGTCCGTAGAATACTAGATAGGTATACGAACTTCAATTGGATGAAGTGAGTATCACGGAGTTGGAATCTTCACCGGATGAAATAGTCAAAGAGTTTTGATTTCATCAGAGACGATGAAGGTACTTGCATTTGCAAGAAATTAAGTGGGAGCGCTGAGACATATTTGTAATACTTTATGTAGCTGACATATCGTTGATTATAAATAGTGTAATTATATAATTGATTAAAAAGGTTTCATTGAGAATTAACTTCAATGAAAGGATATGGACTAAAACATATTTAGTGTCAAGATCTATGAAGATAGATTAAAACACATAATAAGTTTAAGTCAAAGTACATAGAATGGATATTGAAGTAGTTCAATATAGAAATATTAAGAAGGTGTTCTTTGCATACAAAGGTTTAACAAGACTTGAGTGTATTTGACACTTGATGAGTAAAAACACATGAGTGATTTTGGATCACAAATAATATGTACAAAATCAGATGTCCTGTGCTCTAAAAAGTTAGGAGCATATACCAGAATGATTCATGTGATGATCATTGGACAAACAGTAAGAATATCCCTGTGTGCTTCAGAAGAACCAAGGATATATATATAATTTTATATGGAGTAATGACAAACAAATCGCTGTAAGGTGTTGCACCGATATTAGTTTGGTCACATATAAGAATTAATTTCAAATCTCAATTAGGCTAAGTGTTGTTTAATAGGTAGCACAATGCTAGATTTAGAAGAGTTCTAAATGTTGTGACGGATTCTACAAACGAAGGTAGAATATGTCATTGTTTTGACAATGACTAAAGATGTTAAGTCAAAAAGTTCTTTGAGAACTTGGTGTAGTTCCGATAGTGTCAGAACTTTGAAGCTATATTGTGTATGACAATATTAGTGACATATTTCAGACCGCGGAATTAAGGTTCCACCAGAAGACCAAACATATTTAATACCGACTCATTTGGAAAATGAGTGATGCGTGAAGACGCATATGAATTGCAAAATACATACGTTTCTGAGCGTGTCAGATCCGTTGACTAAAACCTCTCCCGTGAGCATAACATGATAAAACACCAGAAAGGCCAAGGTGTTATATCTTTACAAATGTAAACTAGATTATTGACTCTAGTGCAAGTGGGAGACTGTTGGAGATATGCCCAAGAGGCAATAATAAAATGGTTATTATAATATATCTTTGTGTTTATGATAATGTTTACATACCATGCTATAATTGTATTAACCGAAACATTGATACATGTGTGTTATGTAAACAACAAGGAGTCCCTAGTAAGCCTCTTGTATAACTAGCTTGTTGATTAATAGATGATCATGGTTTCGTGATCATGAACATTGGATGTTATTAATAACAAGGTTATGTCATTATGTGAATGATGTAATGGACACACCCAATTAAGCGTAGCATAAGATCACGTCATTAAGTTCATTTGCTATAAGCTTTCGATACATAGTTACCAAGTCCTTTCGACCATGAGATCATGTAAATCACTTATGCCGGAAGGGTACTTTGATTACATCAAACACCACTGTAAATGGGTGGTTATAAAGGTGGGATTAGGTATCCGGAAAGTATGAGTTGAGGCATATGGATCAACAGTGGGATTTGTCCATCCCGATGACGGATAGATATACTCTGGGCCCTCTCGGTGGAATGTCGTCTAATTAGCTTGCAAGCATATTGAAAGATCGAGATGTCGCCTAGAGGGGGGGGTGAATAGGCAATTACAAACTCTTGCGGATTTGTCTTGTAAGAATGCGGAATTAAACTATCGTTTAGTTTACAAGCACAAACCCTAAGTATGCTAAGCTCAACTAAGTGTGACAATGGCAACTAGAGCTAAGCAAGATAGGCACAAGATATATGTAGCACAAGTGATAGCAAGATATATGTACTTCAAGCACGATGGCTATCACAAGGAAAGAGAGCTCGGGTATAGAAATAACCGAGGCACGCGGAGACGAGGATGTATTCCCGTGTTCCCTTGCTTTGCAACAAGGTACGTCACGTTTGGAGGAGTGGAGGTCCCACGAAGGATTCCCCGCGCCACGAAGGCTCACCCTATTCTCCGAACCACACCCACGAAGGATAATGGCCCTTTCCTTATGGTTAGCTTTTCCTCCGCTCCGGAGATGGCAAGCTCCACAACCACTTCACAAGCTCCGCGAAGGAGAAGCCCGGGCCTCTTCACAATCTTCTTGAAGAGATCACCGGAGCACCAATCACCAAGCCAACTAGGAGGTCACCCTCCAAGAGTAACAAGCTCACGGTCTCTCACTCGAACAAATCGTGGTGGAGAGCTCAACACTATGCAATGATGCAAAGCAAGAACACCGGAGGTGTTCAAGTCCTTCACACTCAAATCCCACCAAAGCAACGAATGCTAGGATGAGATTGGAGAGGAAGAACAAGGGGGAAAGTCAACCAAAGACTCCAAGATCTAGATCCCAAGAGATTCCCTCACTTAGAGAAGAATTGGTTTGGTGGAAGTGTAGATCTAGATCCACTCTCTCAAATCCTCAAATATGAGCAAGAATGGTTGGAGGATTCAAGAGGAAGAGCAAGTTCTTCAAATAGTAGCAATGGAGGAGAGAGAATGGGAAGAACTCATTTGGCTCAAGGTGGAAGAAGCCTATTTATAGCAAAGGGAGAAATAGAGCTGTTGGGGAAAAAGACAGGAAATAAACAAAGGAAAACGGGCTGAAAAAACGCTCTAAAAGGCAGCCCAGCCGGTTGCCAGGCCGGTTGACCGGCCTGGGCACTGAGTGGCCTGGTCGGCGGCCCGGACCGACCGGCCCAGCGACCGGACTGGGCAGCGGCCGCGCTGGGCGGCGGATAAGAGGGAGGAGCGCTGGGCAGGTGGGCCGCGCTGGAGCTTGAAGCCCAGCCGGCGCAGAGGCCGGATCGGCCGGGGCCTCCACCGGGCGGCCCGGTAGGAAACCGGAGCTGGGCCGGACAAACCCGCCAGGCCCACTGGAAATTGCCCGGATGGCAATGGCGCCCGGGCCGGTCAACGACCGGGTGGGCCGGCGCCAGGCCCGGCTGGCCGGCAGGCCGACCGGCTGCCCCTTCCCATTTTTTTCTTTTTCTTTTTATTCTTTTTCCTTTTTCTCTTTTCTTTAATAACTTTTGCTCCCGAACTCCGATTGACATGAAACCAATTTTGTTGGAAAGATAACGACGAATAGAACCCCAACAAAAACTGGAAATATGGAGACTCCTCACATAACATTTTTAGATGATTTTAGAGAGGGAGTCTCCCACCGTCAAGAAACGGTGAAGACGTCCAAACTCGAAAACGCAATAGAAGATGCATGCGGATTCCGTTTTCGATGAACTTGGGCTTGTTGTAAAGCTAGCAACAAGCTCAAGAACCTCACACAGAGAAACACCAAGAAGCAATAAAGATATGCAAAGTATGCAAAGGGTTGAGCTCCCTAAGACGATGTGATCAAGTTACCCAACCGAAAGCCCCTCTTAATAGTGCGGCTATCTATCCTATAATCCGGTCTCCCAACAACCACCTTGAGACCGGTAAAAGGAAAACCTATCAAGGTCATACCTTTGCCTTGCGCATCCCGCTTGATCTTGATGATAACACTTCACGCTCCACTCAAGCCGGAATGCATCACTTGATCATTGTCGCTTCGTGTATACTCACAAATGCTCCCCCATACACCATGATGGAAAAGCTTCATTGATGCACATCTTCACATGTCCATTATCACCAAATGGACGGCAAGCTTCAAGCATGTGATCCACTCAAGATGCTCATCTTGAACTTGCCCAACTCAACCTTGTATCTTCTCATACTCACTTAAGATAGAGCATGGCTAATATTGAGTTCCACATAAGAACTCCATCTTCATTTCTTCTTCTTGATCATATCACATATATATCTTCATACCGATGATCTTGATGCCAATACACAAGGTATATCTTTATCTTCATGGCATCCATACTTGAATCCAACACATGGAGAGCAAGTAGTACCTATGGAATATTCCTTCATATAAACTCAATGAAAACATTAGTCCATAGGGGTTGTCATTAATTACCAAAACCACACATAGGGGCAATGTACCCTTACAATCTCCCCCATTTTGGTAATTGATGACAACCACAATAAGAGGGTTTATATAATGAATATTAGTGACAAGTACGCAACTTATCCGAGAATAAGTTGTATACAAGAGGTTGTATTTGATATGGTCAAGTAACACAAAGCAACTAGTCCATATCAAAACCGGCTCTACTCACACAACTACAACAAATGCAATGGATGTGAGTAGAACCAATATATATAGAGAAAACTCCCCCACAATGTATGCACGTGTGATGAATATGAATTCATTGCATACATTGTCAAGATTAACCTTTGGGATAGTTTCCACTATATATATACAACCATGCAAGACATATAAATATGGAATGCATGAGAGGCAAAACACTTAAGCACAAACCAAACTTAAGTATAAAACCATTCCCTTAAACCCTCTAAACTTCTCCCCCATTGGCATCGATTGTCAAAATGGGTGAAAAATTTAGAAGGCCAATATAATGTGAGTTCCTCCCCAAAGTGTGCACTTCTCATAATTTGAGTGGAATCAAGTGCACATATCCAATGATGAATACTTGAAGGAAGTCAAACTATATTGAGGATCAAAGATTGCAAAAAGATAACATGGTGAAGTGAGCTTCAATAAATAAAGCAAGCAATCAAAGATCCAATTGGACAAACAAAGATATCATGATAAGAGAGATATAGTGCTCTAAATAAAATAAGAAAGCTCCCCAAGGTTTGTGCACAATTTATAATGTTTGCATTTGAATACAATATGCACAAACATGGAATCCTCACTCCCTATATATCATTTAGAACGCAACTAAGATAAAGAGAATATGCTTATCAAGAACAACTTTAGTCCAACAATTACGAGATATGAGTGCAAGAAGGAAAACAAATAAATCAAGCACTCATAAATCTCCTTTACCAACACCACTAAGAAACAAAGGATAAAAGATGGTCGGCAAAGAACAAAGATATCAAGGTGATGGATTAACGCTCTCATGTATATAAGTTTCTAAAGTGGACATAGTGATCCACAAAGAAACATGCACACACAAGAGGTTAACAAAATAAATAAGATACGATATCCAAGATGAAGTCATAAAATATACCAAAGGATGTTTGCTTAAAAGCATATATAGCCTATGGCTCCATTTTTCACTTATGGTATATAAATGAACTTCAACAAAATAAGATCTCAAAAACATCACAACTAACAATAAGGGAAGTAAGGCTAGTTGGAATGTTTTGAGAAAGGTAACAAGTATCTCAAATACGGATTTATTTCACAAATTCATCAATATTGCACACAAGAGCTCTTTGAGGAATTGATATGCAATAAATTGCTAGAGGGCATATTTGTGATAGGTGAATCATAAAATATGATATATATATATATAACCTATCATATGCATCTTCTCAAATTACTCAAATGTTCAATAAGAGGTTTTATTTTAAAAGGGTTTTTCAAGAACCGCAATATTTTTGAAATAAATAATTTCATGCCAAGATACAACCTACAAGAGGTTGGATGCTATATGAGAATGCATGAATAAGATACTTGTTACCGAGATAGCAATGGCTTGATGTAGTAGATAAGAGTTCAACGATCATCCTAACTTGACTCCAATTCTCACATGGTGACAACACCTTCCTTATAGATGAGACAAGCCTCCATTGCATCTCCAATGTACCTAAAACATCATTCAAGTACATCTTGGTCCCCAAACTCATTGGGTCCAAAATGGTTAGACTAACCACAATACATAGGATACACTCCATATCAATATGTGCATATTTATAGATGAAATTTGAATTTCATGCACATCTTAGCCGTTTAGGATTTGATGGAGTATACCCTATATAATGGATCGAAGAAAGAAAGCATGCTATAAATATAAATAAATTGCATATAAGCACGCACAAAGACTTTTAAAGATCCAAGAAAGATATACTTTGGACAAAACACCAAATGAATTGAATAAGGCATAAAGGTGTGACCAAACAAATTTGTTGTCCAAATAATATCAAAGACGCAAATCACAAAAGATTTGTTCAACAAAGTTCAACAAATGAACTAAGAAGAAACCATTGAGCATAAAGGATGAAATAAAGCAAACATGCTCAACGATTTATCTCATTCAAGCAAATGAATCATGTAAGAAAGAATGAGATAGCAAACTCCCCAAAAGAGCAAGGTTCAAACAAAATAAACCAAACCCTATACACTTTTCACAATGGCACAATGTACCGTAAGGAAAAAGGTTTGTCTTCCAAAACAAACACTTGATATGAATCAAGAGAATTTATCAAAAGATTTTTCAAAGGGACAAAGAAGACACGTGGGAGCAACAAAGATTTCTTGGAAATAAGATAAGTAAATAAGAAGCAATCCAAGGTGAAGATGATCCATGAATTCAACCACATACAAGGTTATCAATTGTCAAGGACAATGAGTATATTGGAAATAATTTCCGGTGGTGAATTTAAAATGATAGTAAGGATCAACTTCACAATAAAAGGCATAGGATAAGTATATAGAATTAAGCACTATGCACGAATGAAGATTCTTGATGGCTTCAATTAGTCAAACAATCACGCACGGCAATGATTAGAATAAATTGAAGCAAACGGTGTCCCAAATAAGATATAGAGATATGTATTTGAGGAAAACCGTACCAAGAATTTCTTAATCAAACAAGAGTCCATAAGATGAGCCAATAAAATATTTTTATTAGGAATGGAGCTTGTTTGAGCAAACATGCCACCTAGGAACAAGATAATTAAGAGCATCAACTCTAAGTGGCATAACCTCATATGTTCACATTTTCTAGGTTTGTGATATGTACAAAACATATTACTCCCCCATAATGTGATGTTCCATTAATCACTCAAAGAGAGCCAAATAAGATATCATCAAGATGCATTAGGCTCCCAATAATACACAAGTATATGATGAGTCAATCAAACATACTTGAATACACAAGATAGGTAAGTAAGACACAACACATACACACAAATATTTGGTACAAAACCAAACATGCAAAGGGGCAAGTAACTTACAATAAATATGGTGAGTTGAAGTATAAGTTACCGCAAGGAGGAACATTGGATATAAGATATAGATAATGATCCATACGACTTGGCTTGGTCAAAATATAATATATGAAGATCCCTAAATTCTTCATGAATTAGCCAAGTCTCCAATGACCTCCACATGCACCTATTGATCACGTTTGAGCTTGTTGGTCCCCAACCAAGTTGGGTCCTAAGAGGTTAGTCACAATAGGCTTGGCAACCCAAATGGTCCTTTTCTTGAGACCACTTTGAGTTCCAACAAACTTAGCAAACACATTGCCATCCTTATCCTTTCCTAGAGAATAATCATCATCAACAATTATAGGGTTAGATAAGGTACCACTTAAACATGAAGAAGCAAAGTGCCCCTTCACACGGCATAAGTAGCAAGTGTTCCCCTTTCTCTTCTTTATTGATTTCTTCTCTTGGGGAACAACATCTTGATTCTTCTTGGGAAGTGGCCTATCTTCAACTTGAGGTCGAGCATGAGCTTGACCTTGACCTTGTGGCCGTTTCCCTTGTTGTTTCTCACTCAAGTGCTTCTTCTTCTTCAATGGGCATGATCTAACATGATGCCCTTCAACCTTGCACTTGAAGCAAACCATCTTGGCCGGATCCTTGACTTTGTCTTGGCCCTTCTTTTTGTTGCTCTTGCTCTTGGACTTGTTCTTGTTATTGGAATTGAATCCAAGTCCACTCTTGTCATTGGGGGATTGTTGCATACTCAACATCTTGTCAAGTGCGGATTTCCCTTCATGACGCTTTTCCAAGTCTTTCTTTAAAGAAAGGACTTGGGCCTCGAGCTCTTTGATTTCCTCTACATGGTTAGTAGAAATACAAGTACTAGAGGAAGTAGAAGCTTCATTATTAGAGCAACAAGGCAAAGCAAGTAATCCAACACAAGGTGTATCACTAGTTTGACTAGATGGACTACTAGGACTAGCACATGTCGATATAGCATTTGTAGTAGAGATTGTGCTAATGTCCACATGAGGCTCACAAGATGTTACCTTAGTGATACAAGCCTCATGAGCTAACTTTAGCCCATCATAGGAAATTAGAAGATCATTATGAGAGCTTGAGAGCTTTTTATGACTTTCTTCCAATTCCCTATAATTGCTAGTTAGCAACTCTAGTTGAGCCCTTAGCTCAACATTCTCCTCTAAGGTAGATGCTTCACAAGAATTAGAGTTAGTAGCACAAGCATCAACAATAGTTTTCTCATTTTCATGCTTATAGGATTCAAATTTTTGTGTGAGCATAAAATTAGTATGCTTCTCATCTTTTAGCTCATGCTTGAGGAGAGTGAATCTCATTTCCCCATTTTCGATATGGGACTCCAACTCCACTATGGTTTCCCTATATTTACTCAAGGTATCCATAGAGTGTTCGAGATTAGCACGAGCTTCTTTATTACCATGAAGAGAAGCATATACCATTGCCATATTATGCACCAAGATATTATATTCTTCATCATTGTCATCATCATCACTTTCATCATTAGAGGAAGTATTAGGAGTCAAAGTAGGAGATACCTTTGATCCATTTGCCATAAGGCACATGTGCAAACCGGAGGATGAAGATGAAGAAGTTCTTGAATCCTCATTTGAAAACATGTCTTGATCCATAGAGTGTTCGGTTTCCTCTACATTGTTAGTCAAACAACTAGAGGAGATAGAAGCATTTTGATTATGGGAGCAAGACAAGGCAAGCATATCATCATGGGATTTATGTGAGCAATTTACACATGATATGCGAGGACTATCAACACAAGCATGTAGATTATTTTCAATGCTAGATGTGTTTAAGTCCAAAGAGGAAGCATTGCAATGGGATAGAGATGAAGAATCATCACTATTGAGCACAATATCAACATTGCAATTTTCCTCACCACTCACCATATCATTACCTCGTGTCTTGCTACACGTTGGTGAAGTGGAAGAAGATGAGAACTCATCACGGCCGGAGGTGGAAGCAACTTGGAGCTCTTCATGATGTGAAGGGGAAGAGAGCTCCTCGGAGTCACCACCAACCAAATGAGAAGTGGATCCACCAAACATTTCCTTAAGCTTGATCCACATCTCATGAGACGATTTTCGCTTTATATATATCAAGAACCTATGAAAATCTGGTCTCAAAGAGAATACAAGCTCATTAGATACTAGAGCTTCAAGATGTAAGTTTTTCTCATCCTCTAAAGATAGATTTTGATGGTCCATCGGAGGAGAAAAACCTACATCTAGAAATTGCTCAATGTTTGGACACAAGGTCCGAAGTTTACAAAGCAAGCAATTTCGCCACAAATGATAATTTGTGCCAACAAAGATAATTGTGTCATTGTGCACTAAATTACTAGCCGACATCTTTACTCTCAAGGCGGTGAAGCCTAAAACAAGGAGAGACCTTGCTCTGATACCAATTGAAAGATCGAGATGTCGCCTAGAGGGGGGGTGAATAGGCAATTACAAACTCTTGCGGATTTGTCTTGTAAGAATGCGGAATTAAACTATCGTTTAGTTTACAATCACAAACCCTAAGTATGCTAAGCTCAACTAAGTGTGACAATGGCAACTAGAGCTAAGCAAGATAGGCACAAGATATATGTAGCACAAGTGATAGCAAGATATATGTACTTCAAGCACGATGGCTATCACAAGGAAAGAGAGCTCGGGTATAGAAATAACCGAGGCACGCGGAGACGAGGATGTATTCCCGTGTTCCCTTGCTTTGCAACAAGGTACGTCACGTTTGGAGGAGTGGAGGTCCCACGAAGGATTCCCCGCGCCACGAAGGCTCACCCTATTCTCCGAACCACACCCACGAAGGATAATGGCCCTTTCCTTATGGTTAGCTTTTCCTCCGCTCCGGAGATGGCAAGCTCCACAACCACTTCACAAGCTCCGCGAAGGAGAAGCCCGGGCCTCTTCACAATCTTCTTGAAGAGATCACCGGAGCACCAATCACCAAGCCAACTAGGAGGTCACCCTCCAAGAGTAACAAGCTCACGGTCTCTCACTCGAACAAATCGTGGTGGAGAGCTCAACACTATGCAATGATGCAAAGCAAGAACACCGGAGGTGTTCAAGTCCTTCACACTCAAATCCCACCAAAGCAACGAATGCTAGGATGAGATTGGAGAGGAAGAACAAGGGGGAAAGTCAACCAAAGACTCCAAGATCTAGATCCCAAGAGATTCCCTCACTTAGAGAAGAATTGGTTTGGTGGAAGTGTAGATCTAGATCCACTCTCTCAAATCCTCAAATATGAGCAACAATGGTTGGAGGATTCAAGAGGAAGAGCAAGTTCTTCAAATAGTAGCAATGGAGGAGAGAGAATGGGAAGAACTCATTTGGCTCAAGGTGGAAGAAGCCTATTTATAGCAAAGGGAGAAATAGAGCTGTTGGGGAAAAAGACAGGAAATAAACAAAGGAAAACGGGCTGAAAAAACGCTCTAAAAGGCAGCCCAGCCGGTTGCCAGGCCGGTTGACCGGCCTGGGCACTGAGTGGCCTGGTCGGCGGCCCGGACCGACCGGCCCAGCGACCGGACTGGGCAGCGGCCGCGCTGGGCGGCGGATAAGAGGGAGGAGCGCTGGGCAGGTGGGCCGCGCTGGAGCTTGAAGCCCAGCCGGCGCAGAGGCCGGATCGGCCGGGGCCTCCACCGGGCGGCCCGGTAGGAAACCGGAGCCTGGGCCGGACAAACCCGCCAGGCCCACTGGAAATTGCCCGGATGGCAATGGCGCCCGGGCCGGTCAACGACCGGGTGGGCCGGCGCCAGGCCCGGCTGGCCGGCAGGCCGACCGGCTGCCCCTTCCCATTTTTTCTTTTTCTTTTTATTCTTTTTCCTTTTTCTCTTTTCTTTAATAACTTTTGCTCCCGAACTCCGATTGACATGAAACCAATTTTGTTGGAAAGATAACGACGAATAGAACCCCAACAAAAACTGGAAATATGGAGACTCCTCACATAACATTTTTAGATGATTTTAGAGAGGGAGTCTCCCACCGTCAAGAAACGGTAAAGACGTCCAAACTCGAAAACGCAATAGAAGATGCATGCGGATTCCGTTTTCGATGAACTTGGGCTTGTTGTAAAGCTAGCAACAAGCTCAAGAACCTCACACAGAGAAACACCAAGAAGCAATAAAGATATGCAAAGTATGCAAAGGGTTGAGCTCCCTAAGACGATGTGATCAAGTTACCCAACCGAAAGCCCCTCTTAATAGTGCGGCTATCTATCCTATAATCCGGTCTCCCAACAACCACCTTGAGACCGGTAAAAGGAAAACCTATCAAGGTCATACCTTTGCCTTGCGCATCCCGCTTGATCTTGATGATAACACTTCACGCTCCACTCAAGCCGGAATGCATCACTTGATCATTGTCGCTTCGTGTATACTCACAAATGCTCCCTCATACACCATGATGGAAAAGCTTCATTGATGCACATCTTCACATGTCCATTATCACCAAATGGACGGCAAGCTTCAAGCATGTGATCCACTCAAGATGCTCATCTTGAACTTGCCCAACTCAACCTTGTATCTTCTCATACTCACTTAAGATAGAGCATGGCTAATATTGAGTTCCACATAAGAACTCCATCTTCATTTCTTCTTCTTGATCATATCACATATATATCTTCATACCGATGATCTTGATGCCAATACACAAGGTATATCTTTATCTTCATGGCATCCATACTTGAATCCAACACATGGAGAGCAAGTAGTACCTATGGAATATTCCTTCATATAAACTCAATGAAAACATTAGTCCATAGGGGTTGTCATTAATTACCAAAACCACACATAGGGGCAAAGTACCCTTACACATATGAATGGTTCATAAGAGACCACATACCACGGTACGAGTAAAGAGTACTTGTCATGAGACGAGGTTGAACGAGGTATAGAGATACCGATGATCAAACCTCGGACAAGTAAAATATCGCGTGACAAAGGGAATCGGTATCGTATGTAAATGGTTCAATCGATCACTAAGTTATCGTTGAATATGTGGGAGCCATTATGGATCTCCAGATCCCGCTATTGGTTATTGGTCGGAGAGAAGTCTCAACCATGTCTGCATAGTTCGCGAACCGTAGGGTGACACACTTAAGGTTTGATGTCGTTTTAAGTAGATATGGAATATGGAATGGAGCTCGAATGTTGTTCGGAGTCTCGGATGGGATCCAAGACATCATGAGGAGGTTCGGAACGGTCCGGAGAATAAGATTCATATATGGGAAGTCATTTTCCGGGGTTCGGAAAAAGTCCGTTTTGACCGGAGCTTCTAGAAGGTTCTAGAAGGACCGGAATAGTCCGGAATATTATGGAAGGTTCCGGAAGTGTCCGGGACGACCCGGGATGTCTAAGGAAGTCCGGAGGGTTCCATAATAGGTGCAACCACGTTGCCTTAAGGGAAAAGGAGTCTTTCCTTAATGCAATTTCGGAATTGGCAAAAGAGTCCGAGTAGGACTAGGTTTTCGGAACCGGAAACCTATCGGAACTCAGTCAAACTTGGGGGCAGGTTTTTGGACGACCCAAGGGGCTTGGCCACCTATTTAAAGAGGCCAAGGGGCACCCCAAGGGTATAAAAAGTCGCAGCCCTAGCTCCCCAAGTCGCAGCACCACCCTGCGCCCAAACCCTAGCTATTCCCTCCACCTTCTTCTCCCGCAGCGCTTGCGGCGAAGCCCTGCCGGAGATCTCCACCACCACCGTCACCACGCCGTCTGTGCGGGATTCCGAGGAGGATCTACTACATCCGCTGCCCGCGGAACGGGGAGGAGGACGTCGTCTTCATCAACACCGTATGTGACCGAGTACGGAGGTGCTGCCCGATTGTGGCACCGTCAAGTTCTTCTACGCGCTTTTGCAAGCGGTCAAGATCTTCTACGCGCTTTTGCAAGCGGCAAGTGATCGACTACATCCACCACGAGATCTAATCTCGTTAGGCTTTGGAAATCTTCGAGGGTTAGTCTCATGATCTTCTCGTTGCTACCATCTATTAGATTAGATCTTGGCTTGTGTTTTCGTTCTTGCGGTAGGAAAATTTTTGTTTTCTATGCTACGAATCCCAACATAGCCGCCTCTGCGGGGCGGAGAACACCGAGAGAGAGAGCTCCTAGCAGGAATCCGGGAGGGGGAAATCGACACCATCGTCACCGTCATCGAGCTGGACATCATCTCCATCACCATCGTCATCATCATCATCATCACCGCCATCTCCACCGCTGCACCTCGTCACCGCTGTAACAATTCGGGTTGGATCTTGATTGTTTGATAGGGGAAACTCTCCAGTGTTGATTTCTACTTGTTATTGATGCTATTGAGTGAAACCGTTGAACCAAGGTTTATGTTCAGATTGTTATTCATCATCATATCACCTCTGATCATGTTCCATATGATGTCTCGTGAGTAGTTCGTTTAGTTCTTGAGGACATGGGTGAAGTCTAAATGTTAGTAGTGAATTATGGTTGAGTAATATTCAATGTTATGATATTTAAGTTGTGGTGTTACTCTTCTAGTGGTGTCATGTGAACGTCGACTACATGATACTTCACCATTTATGGGCCTAGGGAGTGCATCTTGTATTCGGTTGCTAATTGCGGGGTTGCCGGAGTGACAACCTGAGCCCCCGTTGGTATATCGATGCGGGAGGGATAGCAGGATCTCAGAGTTTAAGGCTGTGGTTAGATTTATCTTAATTACTTTCTTGTATTTGCGGATGCTTGCAAGGGGTATAATCACAAGTATGTATTAGTCCTAGGAAGGGCGGTGCATTAGCATAGGTTCACCCACACAACACTTATCAAAATAATGAAGATTAATCAGCTATATGAAGCGAAAGCACTAGACTAAATTCCGTGTGTCCTCAAGAACGTTTGGTCATTATAAGTAAACAAACCGGCTTGTCCTTTGTGCTAAAAAGGATTGGGCCACTCGCTGCAATTATTTCTCTCGCATTTTACTTACTCGTACTTTATTTATCTGCTACATCAAAACCCCCGAATACTTGTCTGTGAGCATTTACAGTGAATCCTTCATCGAAACTGCTTGTCAACACCTTCTGCTCCTCGTTGGGCTCGACACTCTTATTTATCGAAAGTACTACGATACACCCCCTATACTTGTGGGTCATCAGTACCCCTTCGTTATTAACATTAAATGGATATATAACAAAATCTATATGGCCCAAGTAAATTATATGAATCTGCTGCATAGTATAGATATGATTATGTAAGTACCTGGATCATTGGTGGCGACTCTTTCGCGCGGTGGCGATTGTGGCCGCCGGGCGGGAAGGACGACAAGGCGGTGCTAGTCGACCACGAGGCACTGCGAGGCGGCGTTGGGCAACACGAGCCTTGCCAATGCCTCGTAGGTGCGTGCCGGCAGCGTTGGGGTGGCGTGCAGGCTAGGAGGCATGGCAGCGCGATGAATTGTCGGTCAGTCCGCCCCGGACAGTTTGGGGCAATTTGGACAGACTACCCGTCGCATTGCAAACGAGACTAGCCGGACTGTCTTGCGGTGCCCATGCCAGACTGTCTTGCGACACCAGACTGTTTTACGGCGCCTGCGTCAGACTATTTTGCGACGGCGGTATGTCTATACCTAGGGATACCAGGTTTTGGACATGGACCTTGTCAACACCCGGATTTTTAAGTCCGGATGCCTATTATGTCATACATCGCAATCCCAGGAATATTGTTGTTGCGAGGCATAATAGTTAAGTATCACAGTCATCATTCATTACAACTCATAAAGTCTTACAAATTGGAATCACATGATCCATATTACACAAATAGTTGATCTAACGATCAACGAACTGATCAACGAACAAACACAAGTTCATAGCGGAAGCGTAAGATACAATGACTCTATAGTCCACGGCCAACGCTTGACGTTAGCAGACTCCTAGTTGTTGTAGACTTCCACCGTCCTCTCATACGTCTTTCCTCTTCATAGTCTGGCCATTTGAATAGCCAGGGACACAGCCGTGAGTACTTTATGTACTGCAAACTAATACTAGTGTAAGTGCTAACATTTCTAGTAGAGGGGTGCTAAACTCTAGTTTATTTGCGTAAAGCCAATTTTATTTTGCAAGTATTTACTAAAGACTTATTCATGTGCTAACTAACTCAAGTGGGAACATTAGTGTCATTCCCACAACTCTGTTGTTTTTCAATATACTCAAGTCACCATTCACCATTTATATCAATACATGATCAAACTCTAACACTGGAAAACTGTATGGCCTTTCCAACCGTCCGTAACCGTGGACACGGCTATTCGAATAGGTTTACACTGCAGAGGTTGCACACTTGTGCCACAACATTTGATTTCATCCGTCGGGATTTCCCCGAATCATCGTAACAGTACGCGGATCATCAACCATAACCTTTCATTTACTAACCCTAGTATGAGCACCTCTCCCCATGAGCTTGGCCTCCCAGTGAAGACCAACTGTCAACCTGGGAACTGCACAGGGCTTGGCCGTACAATTCACTTCACATCATTTCTCAACAACGGAGGCAGCCTCGGCATAACCCCTATGATGTGTGTTCAGAGGGCACTCATACTAAGATACATAAACTTCTAGTTAAGCCCTTACCCATAATCAGGTATTGTGGGGGTACTCAATAATTGGAAAGGTATCGCATCCAAACCAATATTAGTTTTTAATCAAAAATCACCATCTTCTCTTGGTCATATTCACCTTCAAAAGTCATTTCATTATTTCGCCACACATGTTCCCATCTAGAGTAGTCATTTTTAATTTAGCACTAGCATCTAAGGATGAGGGTGCTAAGTAATTTGCTTTGCTTCTAGGCTAACTTTGATACTCTTGTACTAATCTAACATTAACCCTATTGAATTATGAATCAACAGTACAAAATAACAGTAAGTAAAACTTAAAAATAAAACTGGGAATTAGGCTCATAATATAAAGTAAATGGGTGGTGCTTGGCTCAGGATGAGCTAGCACTTTGCAAGAGTATTATCTTGCCTTGGTTGGGAAACTGGTCAAAGTGGTCTTCTTCTCCTTGACAGTAGACCTCCTCCTCCTCCGGATACTCCTCGGTACTAGCGTCTAAAATACGAATACGGGGTACACAATCATCATACCAAACAAATTTACTAAACTAGTCACACTCATGATTTACAACACTTAAACTAGCATCACATATCACTCTTAGGTTGGTGGATGTGTTTTTCTTATTAATTAAGAAAAATAATTTCCTCTCATACTAATCTTGAATGTTACTTTGAATTATTCAGAGAAATAATTTCCTCTCATTATCTTATTAAGATTTAATTTCTCTTATGCATAATATGTGACCTAGGTTGACTCAGGTCAACCTCTTCACACTTATCATGTTGAGAAAATGATTTAAATGGGGTGTAGTACCCCATACAATTTAATCTTAGCATGGTAAAGAATTAATATCATCACAAACCATATGAGATTTTATTGACCAGAGTCTTTACCTCATATTACATTGTTCATGACAAGATTTAAATGAAAGAAAATACTCCCATATGATTTACTAATATTTTTGGACAATAGTTTTGACTAGAAATAGTCTTATAGTCCTTTAATTTAACTAGGCCATGATCATACACAGTAAGCATGGCATATTTTCGTAGAAACAATTAATATAAGTGAAATATGAACTTATAGGAGTTGGAATTAACTTAAAAGCATGTTTGGTTGATTTTTAATAATTATTCTAATGCAGAAAAGTCCCTGCCTTGTTTATTTTTCTATTTTAATTCTATAATAGATCTACAGTTAATTCCAGTGGCATTGTATAGATAAATTCCTAAGGTTTCCAAATATATAAAGTTTGTAAAATTTGGCTGGGTAGATTTGTCCCTATTAAATTTCAAAGTCAGCATCAGATTGCATATTCTATTTATTCTGAAAATTCGAATTTTAAACTGGTGGGCTCGCGCGGGAAAGCTAGCTGGGCTGCAGAGGGAAAAGGGTTGGGCCGGCCCACTTCGCGTCCAGCGCGAGCAGGCCGTCGACGGCGGGGGCCACGCGTCGGTGGGGCTTAGAGCCCGGCGGTGCGGGGAAGGAGAGCCGTGCGATCGATCGCCAATCAACGGCTGGTGTGCGTCGTCGACGGCGAGAACGGACTCACCGGCGGCGGCGAAGGGGGTCGGAGGACGCCCGAGGGCTCCGGCGGTCGTCGGAGAGGTGCGCCGCGTCGTTGTCGAGGACGAGGATCCCCCTGGTAGCAGCGGCGCTTGGGGTGGCCTCCTGCTCCGGCGAACTCCGGCTACGGCGGCGGCTCCGAGCTAGCTGGCGGCCTCCGGCGACTATTTGGTGAAATTGAAGTGGCGAGGAGAAGCTGGGAGAGGAGAGGAAATGATCGGTGTGCTCAATTTGGTGGGAGAAGCCCTCCTTTTATAGGAGCGGGAGGTGGCCGTGCGCCCGGCTAGGGTCGTCGTCGTCGCCGTCGTTCCATGGCGCGAAGAGGCAAGGGATGGGCTCCGTGCTACTGGTGTCCTGGCGAGGCTGACGCGCTTGACGGTGAGGAAAACGAGGCTCTGAGGCGACGGTGAGCTTGACGGGAGCGTGCGTCACCGTGGCGGAAGCTCGTCGTCGTGGTCTTCGCGCAGGTGCTCCCGCGGGCAGGTGCGTGTGTCCAGGCGGTCCAGTGAGCCGTCGTGCGTCGACTGGTGCTGAGGGGAGGGCTCGAGGTGACGTGAGGACGCGGGCGTCGTCACGCTCTGGGCGTCCAGGGTGTGCGCCATGCGCGCGGCGCGGCATGGGCGTGCTCGGGCTTGTCTGGGCGCTCGTGTGCCGACGCGCACGAGTTCGGTCTCGGTCAAGGGATGGCATGAGCGTGTTCAGGAGAGTGAGGAGAAGCTGCCAGACATGGTGGGGTGGTGCTGAGCTGAGAGGGGAGAGAGAGGGCATGGTGTGGCCATGCCATGCCACGGCATGGTCATGCCATTGTCATCTAGGGCAAGTGGGGGAGGGGCACTGGTGCTGATGGATGTGGGGAGGTGAGAGGGAGGTGCCAGGGTGCAGAGAGGCTCAGGTTGGACCAAGTCCACCTCAAATTTTTCAGTATGGGCTCATGTGTAAACCCTGCCTGCAAGGTGTTTGTCAAAATGGCCGTAAGAAAATAATTTTCGAATTTTGAGAAAATTTTTAGTGGAGTGTAATCATATATTAAATGGAGCATTTTGGTGGTGGTGGTGATCAAAATAGAATTGATTTGCAAAAATTCATTTTGCATGTGATCTTGCATATATGAATTTGTTCCAACTTTGCATGCTTCTCATTTGAGATTGGTACAGAATTTGGGATGGTGGTTTTGGGCAAAGTTGTAGTGCTTGATGTTGTCTTGGATGAGGTGAAAAGGTTTGACCAGGTGTAGAAGTGAAAAGTAAAAATCCAGGGGCTCAAAGTGGGCATCAGGGTAAAAATGGCACATATGACCATAATCATATGTGAGCTCATATTTGCTTTAATTTCGATTTGAAATGTGTTTGATGGTTTCCAAAGTGGTTAATATATGTTTAGTATCCATTTACACCCAATGGTGCAAACCAAATTGGTCTATATCAAAGATTTGTAAAAATGGCCTAAGCCACATGTGTGTGTGAAGTTAATTTTTAGCATTTCTTTTCTATTTCACTTTTATTTGAATTTGGGTGATCAAGTGATCATGGCTAGGGTTTTAGAGTGAGAGAGATCACCTAAGCAAACATCATGGCAATTGCACACTCAACATAATTAAAAAGGTGATCTACATGCATAAACCTATATGAGGAGAAAAAGTTTTTGTTAACTCTAATTTTTGGGGTTCTTGAATTCTCTCTTGTCCATTTTATTGAAATTTGGGATGTTACAAACCCTTCCCCTTACAAAAGATCTCGTCCCGAGATCGAGAGAAAACTAGGTACTAAAGAGATCGGGGTATTCTTTCTTCATGTCTTCTTCGTGTTCCCAAGTGGCTTCGTCTTCAGTGTGATTGCTCCACTGAATCTTCAAGAACTTGATACTCCTGGTGCGGGTGGTTCTGTATGCTTCCTCCAGGATGCGAATAGGCACTTCGCGGTATGTCAAGTCGGTGTTGATATCCACTGAACGATGATCTATATTCTTGAATACTTCAGTCTTCTCCGGTACTTCAAGGCACTTAGGAGTGGAGATGTGAAACACATTGTGCACGGCTGCCATTTCTTCGGTAGTTCCAGTTGATAAGACACTTCGCCTCGGCGGCTCGGAACTTTGAAGGGTCCGACATATCGGGGTGCGAGTTTTCCTTTCAGCTGGAATCTCTGCATTCCTTGAGGGGTGACACCTTGAGGTAGACAAAATCTCCAATCTCAAAGGTCATCTCTCGGCGTCTTTTGTCGGCGTAGCTCTTCTGTCGGGATTGCACGGTCTTGAGGTATTCGCGGATCTTGTGCACCTTCTCTTCGGCTTCTCGAAGAACATCGGGTCCAAAGACTTGGCTTTCTCCGACTTCTTCAGAGGGTACGGCATTTCCTTCCGTACATGGCTTCAAAGGGGGCCATCTAGGCTGGCTTGATAACTGGTTGTACGAGAATTCTGCATATGGCAAGCAGTCTTCCCACTTGGATCCATATTCCAGTACACATGCTCTCAACATATCTTCTAGTATCGATTGACTCTCTCTCTGTCCGTCGGTCTGCGGGTGATAAGCGGTGCTGAAGTTCAGACGGGTTCCTAGTCCTTCATGCACTTTCTGCGAATCTTGAGGTGAACTGATCCTCTATCTGACACAATTGACTTCGGGGTTCCTGTGGGTGACTATCCTTGAGATGTATAACTCAGCTAACTTTGGGCCTTGGTAAGTGGTCTTGATAGGGATGAAGTGTGCAACCTTGGTCAACCTATCAATGACAACCCAAATGGAGTCATTTCCTCTGCTAGATTTGGGCAATCTGTGATAAAGTCCATAAGACAGAATCCCATTTCCACTCGGAATGTAAGGGTTGCAACATCTGCGGGTCGTTGATGTTCTGCCTTGACTCGCCGACGGATATCACACTTGGCGATATAACTTCCTATCTCTCGCTTCATTCCGTGCCACCAAAATTGTTCCTTCAGGTCTTGGTACATCTTGGTTCCTCCGGATGAATGGAATACAGGTGTCGTGCTCTTCCTTGACTTGCTTCAATTCTGAATCCGACGGTACACACAAGCGGTACCAAAGTACTCCTTCTTCATCTATGGTGAATCCTGGTGCCTTTCTGCAGCTATCGACTCTTGATTCCGTCAATGCGCATTTCCGGGCTTCTTTGATCTGTCCAATCAAAGTAGGCTGCAGTTCTATGTGGCTAGGTATCCTTCACTAACTAGCTCCATTCTGAAATGTTCAAACTCTTGGTGTAGGCTAGGCTGTTCCTTTGCTATCATGGAGTTTAACTGACAAGGCAGTCTACTCAGGGCTCACACTACATTGGCCTTGGGGTGATAGTGGATTTCCATATCATAATCCTTGATTAGTTCTAACCATCTGCGTTGCCTCATGTTCAGCTCCTTCTGGTGAAGATATACTTCAGGCTCTTGTGATCCGAATAGATCTCGCATCGATTACCCATGAGGTAATGACGCCAAACTTTCGGCTAACACTACGGCTGCGAGTTCGAGGTCATGGGTTGGGTAGTTATGTTCATGCTGCTTCTTGACAGGTATGATATCACTTTGCCCTCTTGCATTAACACACATCCAAGACCAATCTTGGACGCATCACAGTAGACATCAAATGGCTTGGTGACATCCGGCATGATCAGTATTGGGGTTGTGGTCAATCTGCTCTTGAGCTGTTGGAAACTTTCTTCACATTTGGCAGTCCATTCAAACTTCTTGTCCTTCTTCAGCAGTTGCGTCATGGGTCGGGCTATGCTGGAAAATCCTTCAACGAATCGGCGGTAATACCCCGCTAATCCGAGGAATGCGCGGACCTCCGTTTGAGTGGTTGGGGCTTTCCATTCGGTGACAGTCTTGATCTTGGCGGGATCTACAGCAATTCCTCCTGCGGACAATATATGTCCCAGGAATCCTACCTCCTTCAGCCAAAACTCACACTTGCTGAACTTGGCATATAACTTGTGCTGCCTCAGGGTTTCTAGGATTATTTCCAAGTGTTGTTCATGTTCCTCTTCAGTTTTGGAGTAGATAAGAATGTCATCGATGAAAACGACGACAAACTTATCCAAAAAGTTCATGAAGACCTTGTTCATGAGGTTCATGAAATAGGCGGGGGCATTGGTTAATCCAAATGACATGACATTGTACTCATACAGTCCATATCTGGTGGTGAAGGCAGTCTTTGGGATATCCGTTGCACGGATCTTCAGTTGATGGTAGCCAGTCCTAAGGTCAATCTTGGAGAATACGGTGGCACCGGCTAGCTGGTCAAACAGATCTTCTATCTTTGGCAATGGGTATTTGTTTTTGATGGTGACATCGTTAAGCTTACGATAATCCGTACATAACCGATTGGCACCATCTTTCTTATCCACAAACAAAACTGGTGATCTCCAAGGCGACGCACTTGGTCGAATCAGACCTTTGTGCAACATATCATCCAGTTGCTTCTTCACTCTATTAATTCCGGGTTCATGCTATAGGCTCTCTGGGCTATAGGTCCTGTTCCAGGAATTAACTCGATGATAAACTCGATATCCCGATCCGGGGCATACCGGTAGATCATCGAAACACATCGTATCGACAACGACCTGATCGATCCGAGTTGGTTTGGCTACTCCTTGGTTGCAAGTGAAATTTATGGGAGTTTTCAGACACATGTTCTATTGTTATTCGGTGCTACTAGTCATGGTGATGGCCTTCTTGGCGCATCTATCAATCCATGATGTTTCGCCATCCAATCCATTCCTAGTACTACTTCCAATCCTTTTGTTCCCAGAACAATTAAGTTTGCAAAAAACATTATTTCTTGAATTCTGATGGGTACTTCTTTGCAAAATTTTCTAGCTTTAGTGGTTGATCCAGGTATTTGAACTATCATGACATGTTTCAAGCTGATTGGTTGAATCTTACTAGTGCTCACAAAATCTTCGGTAACAAATGAATGTGATGCTCTGGAATCAAACAACACTCTTGCTGGTATTGAGTTAACAGAGAACATACCCAGCACCACATCTGGCTTCCGGGCTTCCTCGGCGTTCATGTGGTAGAGGCGACCTCCGCGGTTGTGCGGGTTGTTGGGGGCGAACTTCTGCCGGGGAGACACACCGCTGACGGCAGTGTGCGGTGCCAAGCTTGGCCAGCCTTTTGGGGCACTCATTGGAGAAGTGTCCCACCACTCCACATTCATAGCAGGTGATTGTGGACTTGTCCTTGGTTCCAACCGGAATGGCATTGCTTCCGGTCCTTGGTGCAGTGTTGGTGTTGTTGTTGTTGTTGTTGGGGGCTCGCGGCGGAGCGCGGTTGAAGGTTGTTGTGGTGCACATAGGAGTTGGGGTTGTTGTTGTGGTGGGGGCCTCCTGGCCTTGGGTTCTCCTCTCTCCGAAACCGGGCGCGACACTGGTTACGGGGCTTCTTGTTTCGGGGCAAAACCACCGCTTGAGCTAGGGCGGTATCTTGGGGCATTGCTGGGCCCACTGTTCATCATGCGGCGCTTGCGGTTTTCATTGGCCTGGTGCAACTTGCCTTCCATTTGGATGGAAGAATCCACTAGGGCTTCAAGGTCAGCAAAGGGAATGTTGACCAATGCTGCATCTCGTCGTGCAGCCGTTCAGGAATCTCTCCTTCCTTTTCTCATTGGTGTCGGTTCATCGGGGGCGTATCTCGACGGGTGAGGAACCTGTCGCGGTATTCTACCACCGACATCCGGCCTTGCTTCAGTTCCCGGAATTCATCCCTCATCTTCTTGATCAAACCTGGTGGTACATGGTACTTGCTAAACTTGAGCTTAAAGTCAGCCCAAGTCATCATCTGTCCGGCATTTAATGCACGGGCGCTGGTCCACCAAGCTCTTGCTGGTCCCGCTAAGTAGTGCGTAGCAAACAGCACTTTCTCATTTTCATCCACTCCAGCTACTTCCAAGTTATTTTCCATTGTTTGCAGCCAATCATCTGCATCTAAGGGCTCTTCAGTCTTGCTGAAACAGGTGGGTTGGTGTTTTGGAAATTCTTGAGTTTGGATCCTGGATGGTCATGGTGTCCATGGCCTGCTGATTGTTGGCTAACTGTTGCAGTGCTGCGAGGCTGGCTTGACGTTCAGCTCGGTCAGTCTCCCTGTCTGCCATCGGGTCCAGCAGTTGCATCATAGCATCCGCGTTTGCGTTGCGATGAGCCATCAATGGTAGATAGATCATGAGATAAGAGGGAATTTTCTATGGCTTATTTTGGGTAAGTTTTAGACTTAAAGACTTTTGATGATGCACATAACACACATACATTCATTCATTCATGACAAGCATCACACATTACAAGTTAACACACTAAGGGTTTTAAGAACCCTTCTTCCACAATCTACGATACATGGTGCGGGATACAACTCACACCTACGTAAGTGAAGCTAGTGCAGCTACTACTCCTCATCTTCATCCACATCAATGGGAATGATCCCATCCTCCTCGGACTCCAGAAACGCGTAGTCCTCCTCATCAGTGAACTCATCATCCTCAAAGTCGTTATCGTCACTCAGGAAGTCATCGCCTCCCTGAATGTCGTCTCCATCCTCTTCCATCTCTTGGATCTGGTCCTGCTGGGTCCGGATCAAGGGCGCGTATCTTCTCGCGAAGACGGTGGATGGTGGCATCCTTCTTGGCGCTGCAGCGGAGTGACTTGCGGTCCTTGGCGAGCATCTGATGGCGTCGGCATGATGAGCCAAAGCCATCTGGGCACGGTGGTTGTGAACACGCGTCCAGTTCCTTCCGGGTCTCATGGAGCATGAAGTCCAAATGCTGCACATGGATCTTGAGCACCGGGTGCGAAGAGAGTGCCATGGGTTCTCCCATGGTGTCGTGCCTTGCGAAGTGGGCGAAGCGGCTTCCCCGGAGTGCGGCGATGTTCTGTCCGCACACCCGAGCAAGTCCCTCCTGAAGAGCGTGGGCAAGCCCGTCCGGCTAGTTGCATGCCTTGAAGGAGAAAAGAATCCTCTCCGAGATGGGAGGCTCCGAACTTCCCTTCAAGTCAGCGGTGATCATCCATCGCTGTTTCCCGGTGGGGGTGTCGTGGATCCGGACTCCATGGAACTGGGAGGGGGCGTTCGAGCCTCTCGGACACGAGGTACAAATCGCGCTCGAACACCGGACTTCCTCCGTTCTCCGGATCGTAGGTCTCTCCTGGACGTAGGGCTCCATCTGAAAGTGAAATGGATGAGTAAGTTAGAGATGTGACTAAGTGTGGCAAAATTTTAGGTATATTTCTTAAGGAAGAACATGACTTCTTATTTTTCAAAGGACTTTAAAGAGAAGACAAAGACTTAGTTTTTCAGAAATACTTCATTCCTTTTTGCAACTAAATTTTTTTCAGGACGTCCATTCTAAACTAGGGTCTCCTAAGGTCAAACAATGGCTCTGATACCAACTTGTCAACACCCGGATTTTTAAGTCCGGATGCCTATTATGTCATACATCGCAATCCCAGGAATATTGTTGTTGCGAGGCATAATAGTTAAGTATCACAGTCATCATTCATTACAACTCATAAAGTCTTACAAATTGGAATCACATGATCCATATTACACAAATAGTTGATCTAACGATCCACGAACGATCAACGAACAAACACAAGTTCATAGCGGAAGCGTAAGATACAATGACTCTATAGTCCACAGGCCAACGCTTGACGTTAGCGACTCTAGTTGTTGTAGACTTCCTGCTGACCGTCCTCCTCGTCTGCTGCTCCTCTTCATAGTCTGGCCATTTGAATAGCCGGGACACAGCCGTGAGTACTTTATGTACTCAAACTAATACTAGTGTAAGTGCTAACATTTCTAGTAGAGGGTGCTAAACTCTAGTTTATTTGCGTAAAGCCAATTTTATTTTGCAAGTATTTACTAAAGACTTATTCATGTGCTAACTAACTCAAGTGGGAACATTAGTGTCATTCCCACAACTTGTTGTTTTTCAATATACTCAAGTCACCATTCACCATTTATATCAATACATGATCAAACTCTAACACTGGAAAACTGTATGGCCTTTCCAACCGTCCGTAACCGTGGACACGGCTATTCGAATAGGTTTACACTCTGCAGAGGTTGCACACTTGTGCCACAACATTTGATTTCATCCGTCGGGATTTCCCCGAATCATCGTAACACAGTACGCGGATCATCAACCATAACCTTTCATTTACTAACCCTAGTATGAGCACCTCTCCCCATGAGCTTGGCCTCCCAGTGAAGACCAACTGTCAACCCGGGAACTGCACAGGGCTTGGCCGTACAATTCACTTCACATCATTTCTCAACAACGGAGGCAGCCTCGGCATAACCCCTATGATGTGTGTTCAGAGGGAACTCATACTAAGATACATAAACTTCTAGTTAAGCCCTTACCCATAATCGGGTATTGTGGGGGTACTCAATAATTGGAAAGGTATCGCATCCAAACCAATATTAGTTTTTAATCAAAAATCACCATCTTCTCTTGGTCATATTCACCTTCAAAAGTCATTTCATTATTTCGCCACACATGTTCCCATCTAGAGTAGTCATTTTTAATTTAGCACTAGCATCTAAGGATGAGGGGTGCTAAGTAATTTGCTTTGCTTCTAGGCTAACTTTGATACTCTTGTACTAATCTAACATTAACCCTATTGAATTATGAATCAACAGTACAAAATAACAGTAAGTAAAACTTAAAAATAAAACTGGGAATTAGGCTCATAATATAAAGTAAATGGGTGGTGCTTGGCTCAGGATGAGCTAGCACTTTGCAAGAGTATTATCTTGCCTTGGTTGGGAAACTGGTCAAAGTGGTCTTCTTCTCCTTGACAGTAGACCTCCTCCTCCTCTGGATACTCCTCGGTACTAGCGTCTAAAATACGAATACGGGGTACACAATCATCATACCAAACAAATTTACTAAACTAGTCACACTCATGATTTACAACACTTAAACTAGCATCACATATCACTCTTAGGTTGGTGGATGTGTTTTTCTTATTAATTAAGAAAAATAATTTCCTCTCATACTAATCTTGGATGTTACTTTGAATTATTCAGAGAAATAATTTCCTCTCATTATCTTATTAAGATTTAATTTCTCTTATGCATAATATGTGACCTAGGTTGACTCAGGTCAACCTCTTCACACTTATCATGTTGAGAAAATGATTTAAATGGGGTGTAGTACCCCATACAATTTAATCTTAGCATGGTAAAGAATTAATATCATCACAAACCATATGAGATTTTATTGACCAGAGTCTTTACCTCATATTACATTGTTCATGACAAGATTTAAATGAAAGAAAATACTCCCATATGATTTACTAATATTTTTGGACAATAGTTTTGACTAGAAATAGTCTTATAGTCCTTTAATTTAACTAGGCCATGATCATACACAGTAAGCATGGCATATTTTCGTAGAAACAATTAATATAAGTGAAATGTGAACTTATAGGAGTTGGAATTAACTTAAAAGCATGTTTGGTTGATTTTTAATAATTATTCTAATGCAGAAAAGTCCCTGCCTTGTTTATTTTTCTATTTTAATTCTATAATAGATCTACAGTTAATTCCAGTGGCATTGTATAGATAAATTCCTAAGGTTTCCAAATATATAAAGTTTGTAAAATTTGGCTGGGTAGATTTGTCCCTATTAAATTTCAAAGTCAGCATCAGATTGCATATTCTATTTATTCTGAAAATTCGAATTTTAAACTGGTGGGCTCGCGCGGGAAAGCTAGCTGGGCTGCAGAGGGAAAAGGGGTTGGGCCGGCCCACTTCGCGTCCAGCGCGAGCAGGCCGTCGACGGCGGGGGCCACGCGTCGGTGGGGCTTAGAGCCCGAAACGGGGAAGGAGAGCCGTGCGATCGATCGCCAATCAACGGCTGGGGTGCGTCGTCGACGGCGAGAACGGGACTCACCGGCGGCGGCGGTAGGGGGTCGGAGGACGCGAGGGCTCGGCGGTCGGAGAGGTGCGCCGCGTCGTTGTCGAGGACGAGGATCCCCTGGTAGCGCGGCGCTCGGGGTGGCCTCCTGCTCCGGCGAACTCCGGCTACTGGCGGCGGCTCCGAGCTAGCGATTGGCGGCCTCCGGCGACTATTTGGTGAAATTGAAGTGGCGAGGAGAAGCTGGGAGAGGAGAGGAAATGATCGGTGTGCTCAATTTGGTGGGAGAAGCCCTCCTTTTATAGGAGCGGGAGGTGGCTGTGGCGCCCGGCTAGGGTCGTCGTCGTCACCGTCGTTCCATGGCGGCGAAGAGGCAAGGGATGGGATCCTCGTGCTACTGGTGTCCTGGCGAGGCTGACGCGCTTGACGGTGAGGAAAACGAGGCTCTGAGGCGACGGTGAGCTTGACGGGAGCGTGCGTCACCGTGGCGGAAGCTCGTCGTCGTGGTCTTCGCGCAGGGTGCTCCCGCGGGCAGGTGCGTGTGTCCAGGCGGTCCAGTGAGCCGTCGTGCGTCGACTGGTGCTGAGGGGAGGGCTCGAGGTGACGCGATGACGCGGGGCGTCGTCACGCTCTGGGCGTCCAGGGTGTGCGCCATGCGCGCTCTGGCGCGGCATGGGCGTGCTCTGGGCTTGTCTGGGCGCTCGTGTGCTGACGCGCACGAGTTCGGTCTCGGTCAAGGGATGGCATGAGCGTGTTCAGGAGAGTGAGGAGAAGCTGCCAGACATGGTGGGGTGGTGCTGAGCTGAGAGGGGAGAGAGAGGGCATGGTGTGGCCATGCCATGCCACGGCATGGTCATGCCATTGTCATCTAGGGCAAGTGGGGGAGGGGCACTGGTGCTGATGAATGTGGGGAGGTGAGAGGGAGGTGCCAGGGTGCAGAGAGGCTCAGGTTGGACCAAGTCCACCTCAAATTTTTCAGTATGGGCTCATGTGTAAACCCTGCCTGCAAGGTGTTTGTCAAAATGGCCGCAAGAAAATAATTTTCGAATTTTGAGAAAAATTTTAGTGGAGTGTAATCATATATTAAATGGAGCATTTTGGTGGTGGTGGTGATCAAAATAGAATTGATTTGCAAAAATTCATTTTGCATGTGATCTTGCATATATGAATTTGTTCCAACTTTGCATGCTTCTCATTTGATATTGGTACAGAATTTGGGATGGTGGTTTTGGGCAAAGTTGTAGTGCTTGATGTTGTCTTGGATGAGGTGAAAAGGTTTGACCAGGTGTAGAAGTGAAAAGTAAAAATCCAGGGGCTCAAAGTGGGCATTAGGGTAAAAATGGCACATATGACCATAATCATATGTGAGCTCATATTTGCTTTAATTTCGATTTGAAATGTGTTTGATGGTTTCCAAAGTGGTTAATATATGTTTAGTATCCATTTACACCCAATGGTGCAAACCAAATTGGTCTATATCAAAGATTTGTAAAAATGGCCTAAGCCACATGTGTGTGTGAAGTTAATTTTTAGCATTTCTTTTCTATTTCACTTTTATTTGAATTTGGGTGATCAAGTGATCATGGCTAGGGTTTTAGAGTGAGAGAGATCACCTAAGCAAACATCATGGCAATTGCACACTCAACATAATTAAAAAGGTGATCTACATGCATAAACCTATATGAGGAGAAAAAGTTTTTGTTAACTCTAATTTTTGGGGTTCTTGAATTCTCTCTTGTCCATTTTATTGAAATTTGGGATGTTACAGACCTACTGAAAGGATGAGATGTCGCCTAGAGGGGGGGTGAATAGGCGTTCAAAAACTCTTGCGGATTTGGCTTGTAAGAATGCGAAATTAAACTAACGTTTAGTTTACAAGCACAACTCCTAAATATGCTAGGCTCAACTAAGTGCAACAATAACAACTAGAGCTAAGCAAGATAGGCACAAGATATATGAAGCACACGTGATAGCAAGATATATGTACTTCAAGCACGATGCCTATCACAAGGAAAGTAAGCTCGGTTATAGAAATAACCGAGGCACGCGAAGACGAGGATGTATTCTTGTGTTCCTTTCATTTGCAAGAAGGTACATCACGTTTGGAGGAGTGGAGGTCCCACGAAGGATTCCCCAACGCCACGAAGGCTCACCCTATTCTCCGAGCCACACACACGAAGGATAATGACCCTTTCCTTATGGTTAGTTTTTCCTCCACTCCGGAGATGGCAAGCTCCACAACCACTTCAAAGCTCCACGAAGAAGAAGAAGCCCGGGCCTCTTCACAATCTTCCTTGAAGAGATCACCCGAGCACCAACCGCCAAGCCAACTAGGAGGTCTCCCTCCAAGAGTAACAAACTCACGGTCTCTCACTCGAACTAATCATGGTGGAGAGCTCAACACTATGCAATGATGCAAAGCAAGAACACTAGAGGTGTTCAAATCCTTCACACTCAAATCCCACCAAAGCAACAAATGCTAGGATGATATTAGAGAGGAAGAACAAAGAGGAAATCAACAAATGACTCCAAGATTTAGATCTAAAGAGTTCCCCTCACTTAGAGGAGAGATGGATTGATGGGGATTGTAGATCTAGATCTCCTCTCTTAGATCCCTCAAGAATGAGCAAAAATCATGGGGGGAATCAAGAGATAGGGCAAGTTCTTCAAAGTCAACAATGGAGGAGAGAGAGTGGAGGAATTTTGTTATGCCCAAGGTGGAAGAAGGCCTATTTATAGTGTAAGCCAAAATGTAACCGTTGTGGAAAAAGTCGGGCTGAGAAAACTGACCGTTTGAGGCAAAGTCGAGCAGCCCGGTATCTGACCCGGTAGTACCGGACCACATACCAGGCTGCCCGGTAGCAGCATCCGGTTGACCGGACTGCTGAAATGCCCGGCAGCAGACCCGGCAGGCCGCCAGACCGGCTGACCAGAGGCTGGGCCGGTCGGCACCACACCCGGTTGGCTGGGCATGCCGCCCGCCCGGCAGGCTCGGTAGGCCGGCGGAAGACGGCAGCAGACCTGGACCGGGCAGATACCGGAATTCAGCTCGAAAACCTAAAAAATAGAAAATGCTCCCGAACTCCGATTGACATGAAACCAATTTTGTTGGAAAGATAACGACAAATGGAGACTCCTCACAGGATATTTTTAGATGATTTTAGAGATGGAGTCTCCCACCGTCAAGAAACGGTGAAGGCGTCCAAACTCGAAAACGCAATAGAAGATGCATGCGGATTCCGTTTTCGATGAACTTGGTCTTGTTGTAAAGCTAGCAACAAGCTCAAGAACCTCACACAGAGAAACACCAAAAAGCAATAGGGATATGCAAAGTATGCAAAGGATTGAGCTCCCTAAGAAGAATCAAGTTACCCAACCAAAAGCCCTTCTTGATAGTGCAGCTATCTATCCTATAATCCGGTCTCCCAACATCCACCTTGAGACCGGTAAAAGGAAAACCTAGCAAGGTCATACCTTTGCCTTGCGCATCCCGCTTGATCTTGATGATAGCTCTTCAAGCTCCACTCAAGACGGAATGCCTCACTTGATCATTGTTGCTTCGTGAAGACTCACAAATGCTCCCTGATACACCATGATGGGAAAGCTACATTGATGCACATCTTCACATGTCCATTATCACCAAATGGACGACAAGCTTCAAGCATATGATCCTCTTGAGATGCTCAACTTGAACTTGCCCAACTCGACCTTGATGACGATCACCACTTGATGTCATCCTCTCATGGGCTATATGAGATCTTCCTTTTGATGCATGCCCATGGAAAGATACCTAGCCCACATAGACAACACAAGGGCACATATATGATGGGTTAGTTCATAAAGCATAATTGACAAAGTTTACCATACCACATGACTTCACGTGGCACATTTTTCATGCTTCATGTGTTGACCAAACTTGAATTATTCTTCACTCTTTGTATTGGTCAACCTTGTATCTTCTCATGCTCTATCATACTATCTTGAGGTGTATAAAAAATTCTTCATTTGTTTGCATGCTCTAAATCTTAGTCAACCATATCTCAACTTATGGGACTATCATGGCACTGACTTAGAGCCATAACTTGAATTCTTCACTTGAAATCAAGCACTCAAGATCTTGATCATCCATTGCTTATCACATAAGTTAGAGCATGGCTAATATTGAGTTCCACATAGGAACTCCATCTTTATTTCTTCTTCTTGATCATATCACATATATGTCTTGAAATCGATGATCTTGATGCCAATACTCAAGGTATATCTTTATCTTCATGGCATCCATACTTGAATCCAACACATGGACTACAAGTAGTACCTATGGAATATTCCTTCATATAAACTCAATGAAAACATTAGTCCATAGGGGTTGTCATTAATTACCAAAACCACACATAGGGGCAATATACCCTTACACCTACACATCACCGATTGAGTTTGGTTGAGTATGGGAGAGGGGGTTGTACTGGAGCAAGCCTCTCTTATGTTTATATACTACTAGTTGATACCCTGTGCAGTGCCATGGACAAAATAATAGCAAATAACATAGAGGCGATATAAATCTGACAAACCAGTCACATGAAGTCAAATAAGCTTACGATTCTTGAGCGTATTTGGGTCTATGTTAAATGATCCCACAATCCCACCTAAGGCACATATAGATGAAAATAAAATTTAAATACCAAAAATGCGAATGGATTCAATCACATGTCGAAGAAAGCCATCACAAAATTCTTGGAGCTAGAGTCATTTACTCCTTTGCATTTCGTTCCTTGAGAAGGTGGAACCCTATCCTCCACACCCTTTCAAGAGCTTCTCGCAAGATTGAGGATTCAACCTTCTAGACTGCGATCTCTAGGAACAACAATCTACTTGAGTTTGTTTTGAAGTGAATCAATTGCTCAAGCGAGCCCTTCTCTCTTCTCTTGGATGTACTCTGTTTTCTCGGAAAGGATGAGATGAACAACCTGCCTCTTCATCGGTTGATGCACACATCCATTCTTGAATGGACACTTAGCTCACCTAATAGTAGATCTAGATGACCAAGATTTAAACCCATCCACGAAAAATGCACTCCTATGAAGTGAAAGGTTCAATTAAAGCTTGCTTTTGTTCAAGGACAACACATAGGCAAAAGTACATCTAGACTTCTAGAGAGACTAGTGAAAGCTCAATCAGCCCAAAAAGCTCTTTACAAAAGCAGTTTTATGATTTAAAATATTCTCGTCGCCTTCAATAAATCAAATGTATGGACGGAATTCAAAGGTTCAATAAATCAGGCTCCAAATTAAGATGCGCTCATTGATGGCAGGAGAGGCTGGTCTGAGCGTTCTGTACTATACTTTCCGGCCAAACGTTTGTGACGCTGGGCACCGGGCCAAGTTCAACCACCAGTTGCACAACAGCACACAAAGTTGCCGCCTTGACCGCCCAACCACCAGCTGCACAACAGCACACAAAGTTGCAGCCTTGACCACCCGCTGATGCAATTTCGGTGTAGTAGATTCTTTAATCTTACCACACAAACCATATGCTAGCTTAGCTTGTGGTAAGAAGTAAGATCACAACAGATGCCATGGGAGGAGCACGATCGAGCTGCTGCTGTGAGTGGCATGGGAATGCTGCGCTTATGATTTGCCCCAAATGGACGGCTCGAGCTGCTCCTTGACCCATCAATTCGCTATGCGAATATACGAGTGATAGATGATTTGATATAGAATGGCAGGGGCAAGTTACTTGGCCGGTGCAGCTTTGGCAATGTGCACACACAAACACACCAAGAACTAACTGCTCGTTGTTGATTCGTCACAACTCACACCAGATAGACCGAAGAGCAAGTAGGTGCTCGAATTAACTAGCAAATTTAAAGCCACTGCCAAACAAGGTACTACTCCAGTTCTAAACTTCTAATGAAGGCTACTTCAAAACGGCGCCAGCGACACGCGCGGAGATCAAGCGACGAGCGCGGGCGCCGGACCGGTGGTTCAGCTACGGCTTTGTGGGGTCGGAGACGGCGGCGGCGTCCATCTCGGCCAGCGCCGCCTCCAGGGCGACGATCTCGTCCTTGGCGCTCGCGATCTTCTTCTGCAGCTCCGCTTTCTCCGCTTCCCTCATAACGCGCGCCTCCTTCGTCATCGTCTCCTCGGGGGCGGGCACGAATCCCGGACGGTAGGAGAGCGACCCTCCGGCCGCCGCCACGCCGTTTCCTCCTCCGCCGGCCGCCGGAACCGCCGGAGATTTTCCCGTGGAGACCGACATGGTTGCTCGCTGAGTTGTGGGTGTGCAGCGACAAGAAGGTGGTGGCGGTGGTGTGTGACTTTTGCTTTGAACATTGGCTTGAGAATTTCCAGCTCCCACCGTCTATTTGTAGGCGCTTCCGCTTTCTTTTTCTACCAGAGTGGCCCTCAATCTTTCGGCTTTTGCTCAATCAAAGTCCTATAGAGTACTACCTTCCTCTCCTCTCGCGTCTGAACAGTGTTTTGAGAGTCCCTCTCTCTCCGCCGGCTCCCCTCTCCCTCTCCTCCGGCGGCCTCGCCGGCCGGAGTGACTGGGGGAGGGGAGGCCGGCCCCCTTCTGTATATAGTAGTATAGGTTTAGCTTGTGTTCCCCTAGTGGAGTCTGGCGATATGCCGGCGGATGGTGAGCTTCCCGCGCTTCCAAGCGGCGACGGGTGGCCGGTGATGGAGGTCCTGGTGGTTCTGGCGGCGTGGTGCTGGTGGCTGCCGCTCAAGATCTCCTCTCCCCTGTCCAAGAATAAGCTTGAAGGTGTGGTCAGGGCTCTGGATCTAGAATCCAGGGTCAGGGCTACAGATATGTGCAGATCCAGGGCGGCTGAAGGTTTGTGCCTCCTGCTCGATGCTCGCTGTGGTGGCGAGAACGGCGGGATGCTCCAGATCTCCGTCTGCCTCCTCCTGGTTTTGCGCCGGGGGACAACTGAAGCACCTCCTGGGAGTTTCTACACGGCTGTCCTCGATTGGCAGTCGTCTGAACGGGTCGTAGGGCGACTACTCCCTCCTCCTTCGCCGGCGGCGACAGTGTTCTCAAGCCGGCGGAAGCAGGTCTACAACAACCTCCAGGCCATTATGCCGCAGCGGAGGCCTTTCAGCTTCGACGGAGTTAGCTCCGGCCTCCATGCCCCAAGTGGTTTCGTCCCCGGCGGCATGGAGGTTGGCTCCGGCGAGCTTTTCGGTGGTGGAACCGGAGCTGGACTCGATCGCGTTTTCACTTTTCAGTCAAAGGTCCTTTGTGCTAAATGTGTGGGTCGATTTGTAATTTCCTACTTCTCCTGGACCCTTTTTGTAATTTGTACCACCACTGCTGATAATGAAAAGATGCTCTAGGTCCTTCGGGACCTTCCCCTGTTCAAAAAAAAAAAAAAGAGTACTACCTTCCTCTAAAAAAGTTGAGACACTTTTTTAATCAAAGTCTAATGTAGAGTACTCTCTCTAAAAAAGATTCTCCCTCCATGATGATTTATTAGGTTTTGAAAAACTTGAACCACTAATTTGGTTAAAAAATTTAAGACATAAGTTTTGTGGCATATATTTTATATTTTGTTAACCAAATTAGCGGCTAATTTTTTCTCTCTAAAAACCACTATGGAGGGAGTAGCATGAAAAGTTCAAACGGAGACCGACCTATATGTAGTCATTTATTTGCAAACACTTAGAATCTGTATTTCAATGTTTAAAAAAATTCAAATCAAAATTCTGCAGATAGTTAATGGTATATATACTACAATTGTGTAAAATCTCAATACAAACTACTTTATATTCTAGGCTACACAAAAATAACAAATTTTGACAAATTTTATAGTGAATACTGCATGTTTCAAGACTACGGAATTTGTCAGATTTTGTCAATTTCATGTAGCCCAGAATACAAATATGTTTGCATTGAGATTTTACAACATTGTAACATACATCATTGGCTAACTCTAAAATTTTGTTCAATTTTTTAAAACTTTAAGTGTTTGAAAACAAAGAGCTACATGTAGCTCAGCCTCCAAAACGCCACACTCGGAGTAGCACATGTATACACCACTAGTACTTACTTAAATTGGCACTCTGTGTATATGGAGCACTCGATGACCAATCAGGTCATGCTTTGGTGGAGCTGTCTAGCATCGTGGTGACGTTGGTGGCAGGCCTCGCAAGGTCATTGCATTGATCTCTCCTGAAGATGGGTATGCGGAAGACGGTGGCGGCGAGGACTTCTGGAACGTGTATGATGGTACACGCCGAGGGTCTGCCGGACCGGTTGTGCCACCTGCTCGCCATTGGGCGACCTGTCGAGGCTTTCGGTTTTTTGATGATGCGCGTTGGTGTGATGTCAGGGTGTTGGCTCTGTTCATCGACCCCCCCCCTCCCTCATCGGTGATGTAGGATTAGCGAGCTGTCGTTAGTTTTGGTGGCTTCGGTTCGATCTTTGTATTTCTTCTTGTAAGGTGTTGTGAATAATCTAATAAAAAACCGTGTGCAACCTTGGATGCAGAAGCTGGGGTCATATTTCCCCCATTTCGAAAAAAAGTTCATGCTTTGGTGTATAGTACACCACGCGTAACTTTTTAAAAATGCAGACAAAATATCTGCCTCATCCATTAATTAGTAGAAGGGATTTTGTCTACTATGTTTAATTTTGACTGAGATTTTCTTTAAGCCTCAATCATTTGAGAAAAACCCGCAAGTGCAGTTGAAGAAAAGTACAACTCATTTCAGTTGCGTATTGTGTGCAATTGCAATTTTTTTTTTGCTAGAGTAGTGCAACTGAAGCACTTTTTTAAGTGACTAAAACATAAGAAATTCTCCGTCAACTGAGCGTATCAAACGTTGTACGAAAACCGTAACAAAACAGCTGAGCGGCGGCGTAGGCTGGATATCTCACACACACACCTCCAAAAGGGCCTTGTACGTCCAACGGCAGAAGAGCAAGTGTATTTAGAACCCAACTACTTGTACTCCAACGGCAACACCATTCAAACTGATATGCAGCTTTTATCCTGGCACACGCATACGTGCAACGGCTATAAGTTCATATTCACAACGGAACCAAATTTGCTTTCAAGGCTGTCATTTGATACTCGTTATGTCTTGCAATGTGACCTATATATATGTGTCTTAGAAAAGCACATATATAGGAAAATGGACATAGTGTCAGCCTTTCTCATCAAACAAAAAGAGTGGAAACGTGTGAAACTGAAAATGGAGAAAGTATAATTTCCGGTGAAAAAACATGCGACAACAAAATTTCTGTGTAAGCAAGTATACGCGTGAATATTAAATTATGTTGTTACATATTTTCTTTGTCGCTATTTCTTATACACTTTTTTAACGCGAACCGGCAGGAGCTCTGCTATTGCACTATAATAAGGAGAAAAAAAAAGTTATAGTAACAAGCCGAGGCTTAGGAAACCAAAGAGGAGAACGACAAGAAAAAAAAAGCCATTTGTTGAGAACGAAGTTCCTTGGAAGGTTATGTGGCTCCTACCCCACATAGGTAGCGAAATAAACCTCTTTCTTCTTCAACTCTGTTGACAACGAAGTGCATTTGATTTGTTGACAACCAAGTTCTTCTTTTTCTTCCTCCTCTTCTTCCTATGTATATTGCTACGGAGGAATGTGGATTGTATAAATATTTTTAGCACGTGTCCATTGCTTGTCCAATATCACTGTGTCAGTTAGCAAAACACATTTGTTTATTCTGAAAGAAGGAATGTTAGATTTGTGTGGGGAGCAGTTAGAAGGAATGCGCCTGCAACACCTCATGTTAGATTTGGTGGCTTTGTGAGCTTGTGTTTCTAAAAAAAAACCAGGCATAGACTATCTGGATCGAACGGCCCACACACACACCGCTCGCGTTTCCCCACGGGGCCAACGCGCACGATCTGGACTGGACCCGCGGCTCGCATTCTCCGAATCCCGACCCGCCGACCGGCAAGCCCAGGCCAGCCGCACCGAACCCACTGACCAGGCCAGCCGCATCCATGGTGGCGCGCCGCCCAGAACCCTAAACCCTTCGCTAAGCCCCGACCAGCCGCACCGCATCGGCGCCAATGGCGGCGTCGCCGCCCTCTCCCCCTCCGCCTCCCGCCACGGCCGCCGTCCGGAGCCCCGCCCACCAGTCGCCGTCTCCGAACCTCGCCAACTTCTTCGGTAGGTGCTCTGCTCTCCCTCCCCCTCTCGTTTCGCTGGGCGCTATACATCGGATCGCTAGCTTCCGCGGCCGCGCTCTTGTCTCCCAGCCTTGGGATCTCATGTAGTATTAGCTTTGAGATGGGGCATGAGACGGAGGTGACCCTCACCGCATGAGATTGTGTTTTATTGGGGCTTATGATTTCGACCTGAGTGATGATATGACCCGTCTCTCTTCCGTTTCCTGCAATCAAGTTATTTCTTTAATATGCACTATTGTTATTATTTTGCCTGGCATTGGATGGTTACGCAGTAACATGCTATAGTGAACAACAGAGCATATTATTCTGATTAGATTCGGACATGGCAATGGGCGCGTTTTATCTTCTTAACCCACTGATGAAGCAGATAAAAAGCTCGACATTTTTAGAACAGGTTATCTATTTCACTACAGTAAGATAGAGGTTTTCATGGCCGTTCACTTTCCCCAAATTTGGCCACACCTTTCAACAGCACAGAATATTATAATTTGTACAGCACTAAAGTTTCCATTGAGTTTTCTTATGCAATTGGGGCTTATGTACCCATGTTTTTATTACTACTACTTTGCCTTGCATTGGATGGTTATGCAAGTAACATGCTTTAATGGGCAACAGAGAAAACTATTTTGATTAGATTTGGACATGGAAATGGGTGCATTGTATCTTCTTAACCCACTGATGAAGCCGATAAATAGTATGACGGTTTTAGAACAGTTTATCTGTTTCACTGCAGTAAGATAGTAGAGGTCGTCGTGTTGGTTAATTACAGCAAAACCTTTCTGCACCTTCAACATCAGACTGCATTGCATTTTTTACCAGAGTTTTACAGTAACCAAGCAACACATAATCCCCAAAATGTGCACCAGATTGTTACTGAGATGACATTTATGCTGCAGTGTGGAGGGAATTTGTGTGGGGAGCAATTGCAGGCGCATTTGGAGAAGGCATGATGCATCCAGTCGACACTCTGAAAACAAGGCTTCAGAGTCAGGCTATAATGACAGGGGCTCAGGTATGGTATCGTGTCCTAAAATCCTCTGTTCACTTTACATGGACGTGAGTTCCTTGCTGTAATGCATGATTTTGACACATGGGTGCCCTGTCTTTCTTCATTTGTTCTCAATAGGCTCAGAAGAATATTTTTCAGATGGTCAGGACAGTTTGGGCTTCTGATGGTCTGAGAGGTCAGCCCCTCTGCTTTTTTTTATTGAAAAAGAGAGAGAAACCTGGAATACTGTTGTAATAGCGATGTGGAAACCAGAGATAATATTCCTGTGCCTGAGCCCTGAGGTTGGGGATGGCCAAATGTTTGATCCTATTCAGAGCTCTATCGTCATCCTTATAAACCCTAGTACTCTTGTCCTATTTCAGGTTTTTACAGAGGAATCGGTCCAGGTGTTACTGGTTCACTTGCTACAGGTGCAACATATTTTGGTGTTATTGAATCAACTAAGACATGGCTGGAGAATGCTAATCCTAATCTAAGTGGTCATTGGTCTCACTTCATTGCTGGAGGAATTGGTGAGAAATTGTTTTCTTATATTTGTTGTATTTCACTTTACAGAAAGTCTTATGATGTCACTTCAAATTTATACTCCCTCTGTCCCATGAAAGTTGTCTTAGATTTGTCTAAATTTGGATGTATCTAGACATTATCTAGTGTGTAGATACATCCAAATTTTGACAAACTTAGAAAACTTTCATCGGACGGAGGGGGTACTAGGTTTTATCAGCATGTTACTAGGATTTAGACGCAGAAGGGGATGTCCTTACATGATGACTGCACAGAGTTTTCAGTGAGTGTCCTTTGGCATTTCGTGTGCCACACGCATGCAATGCATTTTTTTAAAAAAAATTCTGCGCATGCAGATTTTCTTTTTGTGGTATTCTCCTTTGACACTCATGTCATCAAAATTTTCTATTCTGCTTCCTTGACACCACATAATTGTTTGTTCCTTATTCCAGGAGATACACTTGGATCTTTTATCTATGTGCCGTGCGAAGTCATGAAACAACGAATGCAAGTCCAAGGCTCTAGCAAATCATGGGCATTGAATGCTACAAAAGGAAATGTTTCTCAATCTCCTGGGACTCAGATGTATGGCTACTATAACGGAATGTTCCATGCTGGTCGTTCTATCTTGAGAGATCATGGTCTGAAGGGACTCTATGCAGGGTACTGGCGCTGACATCTTGTTTATAAATAATGTATTTCTTTTGTTTTCTGATAGAGCTCATGGTCCGAAGACTCTATTTCTGTTTGTTATGCTGTTTCTGCTATGTAAACCCACTTAGTATCCTGGCAAAAGAAAACATATACTCCCTCCGATTCATATTAAATATTAATTTACTCAATTTTGTCTAGATATAAATATATCTAGTAAATAAACGGCTAGATACATCCGTATCTAGACAAAGTTGAGTCAATTAATTTGGATTGGAGGAATAGTATTTTCAAGGAAGAAGCCTGTTGAGTTAGCATTTTATTTTCCCTCCATGCTAAAATCAAATCCAATGAAGTATGCTAGCACACTCGAATACAGTTATACAAGTAGCAGTTTCTATGTCAAAAGCTATCACAGGAAATTTGTATTACATTTGACAAAAAGTGAGGCGGTATTACTTAGCTTAGGACAGATGCCATTTCTCTTGTTTAGCCAAGAATTAATTGCTCAAGCTGAACCAGCTGGTAGTCTTTGTTTTTCTGCACACTATTCCTGGATGTATGAATGCACGGTTGTTCATGGAACAACCTGGTCAGTTTTTGTGTGTAAAAAACTGATGCCATTCTGCACATGATGATGTTCTAGTTATCACACATTTCAGTTTTGCTCAATCAATGAAACCATTTATTTCTCGCAGGTATGGGTCTACGCTTGCCAGGGATGTCCCTTTTGCTGGTCTAATGGTAAGTGGGAAGTGAGCATATGCTTTTATCATTGTTCTAGTAATTTTGGCAAATCTATTTGCTACTTGGAAGAAACGACAGTTGCTTTATGTTTGGGCTAAGCTCCTATGGCCAGCAGGCAGTATACATGGCTAAATCCTAGTCATTAGAGTCAACCATTTCTTGTGGATATTGGTTTTCTCTGAGTGCATTGCCAGATCTGCAGAGTTAGAAAATCATTAACATGCCTGCTGCAGACAGCTTAAGATATTTTTGTTTCAATCCTTTTATGCGCATGTTCTTTGGCATCTCCAGGTAACTTTCTACGAAGGACTGAAAGATCTGACTGAGTATGGGAAGAGGAAGTATTTGCCAGACAGTGATTTACAAGTCAGCAATTCCTTTGAAGGGCTTGTTCTAGGAGGATTATCAGGCGGTATGTATTTAATAAATCATACTCCTATGTTGGTAATCATATTTCATTGAGAGTAATAAAGTGTTTTGCCTCTCTGTTTACTAGTCTTTTCCATTGTATTTTGCAGGTTTCAGTGCATACTTGACAACCCCCTTGGATGTGATCAAGACAAGGCTGCAAGTACAAGGATCAACAACTAGGTAAAGGGCAAATCTGCTTCTGTGATTGGTACATGCATCTATTTTCTGTTAGGCAGTTTGATATTCATGATGGACATTGGTATTTTGCATTTTCCTCCCTATTTTTTTTATGCTACGCCAGTTATTCATAAGACATACAGTAGTACAATAAATACTGAAAACCAATCATACTCTCTTACTCTCTCTCTGACTGTTTGACTATATATGATTTTTGTCCTAAGAAACTAATATCCATTTGTTGCACAATCAGGTACGATGGGTGGCTGGATGCTATTAAAAAGACATGGGCATCCGAGGGAGCAAGTGGCTTGTTCAAGGGGAGTGTTCCCAGGATCATATGGTACATACCCGCATCTGCATTCACGTTCATGGCGGTGGAATTCCTGAGGGAGAATTTCAACAAGAAGATCGATACAGATGCGGAGATGCCCCTGAACTGACTGCCCTCTCAACGGTTCTTTTTACTGCGCAAGAGAGAATTGACCCAGAGGAATTTTTTGGTGTGTCTGGCATTGAAGTTCGTGTCACTCTGTAGCAGTAGAAATGCGCTCTTCAGTTCTGTGAAACTTTTGTAAGTAGGAGACGGAAACAGAGAAACTGACCATCCTTCGGCGAGACGGAATTCTTGGGAGTTAGGAATCAGCATTCTTTGGGGGCAGATCTTATTAGCCTGTCTTAGAGATAGGTGCTGCATCAGTTCCATTTGTAGCTCCTGCCATTTTTTGTCACATCTATAAGATTATAAATGCTGTTACGATGTATATTTTATTTCTTGTGCAAATGCTGACGAGCCATTCGGCTTTCTGAAACTCATATGCAAAATCTCAATGCTGGGTAGTGGAGTATAGGGGAAATTTATTATTTGCCCTTTTTTACTTGATACCTCTATGATTTGCCCTTCTTTACTTTGACCTTATATGTTTTCCGGGACTGTCCAAATCCATACATTCTGCACGAACACTACTCCCTGCAGACCTGGAGCGGTCGAGCGCTGACAAATCAAACGTGCGTAGTCGAGCGCGGCAAGATCGGAATCAGCGGCTCCCTCCCTGCCACTCTCCCAGTCAACTCCACTACCCCGCCTCCGCCTCCTCCCTGATGGGCCACGGCGAGCCTGATGCGGCGGCGGCGGCGTGGGTGACGGTCGAGGAGTGGGGCGGCTCCTCCGGCTCCGCGCTCTCCCGCACCGCCGTCCTCACCGCCTCCGCCTCCTCCCTCACCTCCCACAGGTGACGCCTCCTCCCCCTCTCCAGACACTCCCGTCCGTTCACTTCCTTCGTTTTCGATCCGCTCTCAGTCTCACGCGCGCGCGTTCACCGACCCAGGTTCGGCAGCCGGTGGGGGCGGATCGTCAGCCGCGTGCTCGGCGCCTTCGTGCCCGAGGTGAGTCAGCCTGAACCTCTGCTACTCTCAGCTCTCACCCCTATCATCATCATCACACACAAATATTTGCGGATGCCAATCAACACTGTGACCATGCTCCACTAGACGTCTACTTTTGCATATCCTGAGTACCCTGTCCTCTTCATGTGAACAATAACCATTAGAAGTCGTATGAATTACTATGTGTTAAGCTGGTGGTTCTGAACTTTGCTCTGCTGTAGTCTTCTCCATTTCACTTGTGGACATTAAATGACGAGCGAGGCCTTCGATTGGCAGGGCTTTCCTGGCAGCGTCACTCCGGACTACGTCTCGTTCCAGATGTGGGATACCTTACAGGTAAAATCCTTTGGTCGCAAAAACTGCTTGCAAGCTTTCTCGACCAGCAATCTGATTCCTCTTTAGATCTCACCCATGGTTTCTCTGATGTAGGGGCTGTCGACATACATCCGCGCGATGCTGTCTACTCAAGTAAGCTTGGCAGCGCCGTGTTCGCTCATATTTGTTTAGTTTTTGTTTCTTATGTTTGTTTTGCTGGTCTAAATGGACCGCCACCTGAACTGGCTTCAGGCTCTTTTAGGTGCGATTGGCGTGGGCGAGAAATCTGCCACAGTCATAGGTGCCACTTTTCAGGTAGATTCCCCCCACCAATCTTTATTTATATAATATACATATATGCCTGAACTTGCACTTGTTCCTAGAAGCTAGCGCATAACATGAGAACTATTTCATGAACATATGTAATCTTCCTTAAAACAATCCTGAAATATGTGCATATTTGAAAAAAGATTACTGGGATTAGTGTGGCTGCATGCGCCGCTGGTCCTGTATGCTCGTCGCTGTTATGATTGGCCCACAACGTAGCGATGATTCGCGTGAGTACATTAAAGACAGCCAGCTTTTTCTCGATTTCCTGAGCAATGTGCGATTGGGAATAACTAGGCAGCCTGGCCTGCACCTTCTTATTTTATTGGGCTTATTGCTGTATTTTCTCATCTTTTTTTTTTCTGAATACTTTCTATTCTGGCAGTGGTTTCTCAGAGATTTGACAGGAATGCTCGGAGGCATATTGTTCGCCTTTTATCAGGTACCCAGTTTTCTTACTAGTTAGAATAGGAAGCATTATCATTGTACTGCTGGAATAATTTATTTACAGATGAGATGATTTATGTGGTCACTCTGCACTAAGTGTTCATTATTTTGTCTTTTCCACCAGGGCTCTAACCTTGACAGTGACGCTAAAATGTGGCGTTTAGTTGCAGACTTTATGAATGACCTTGGTAATGTTTAATTGAAATCAAGTTATCAGTATTAAAATGATTAGTATGCTGTAAGTTGAATTAATTGTTACCATTGTAAGGAGTAGTACTTACTTATTTCTCCGGGATTCTTCTGTAGTAGCCCAATGGTACAATTCAGTGTGTAACATGTTCCTGGACATATACCTTACATGATCCGACCTATACAAAGTGTGATAACACCGTTTGTTGTTGTTTTACAGGAATGTTGATGGATCTCTTAAGCCCTTTGTTTCCTTCATCATTGATAGTCATAATGTGCTTAGGCAGCTTATCTCGCTCGTTCAGTAAGATAATTTACATGTCAATAATTTAGAAGCTTCTAAGGAAAAATTGGATGGTTATTTTCTTAGCCAGTTTGTTGGTCATTATGTATAGCTGGTGTTGCTAGTGGAGCAACTAGAGCAGCATTAACACAGCATTTTGCACTTGCAAATAATGCAGCTGATATATCTGCAAAGGTACATTTGAACAATCTCAACAATTTTATAGCTGCAATTCGGATGGTAAATTATTAAATGTAGCTAAAGGAGTATATTTCACTCGTCAGGAGGGCAGCCAGGAGACACTTGCAACAATGTCTGGAATGGGACTGGGAATGCTGTTGGCGCATGTTACCAGGGGGCATGATTTTGTTGTATGGGTTTCATTCCTTTCTCTCACAATATTCCATATGTTTGGTGAGTGTGTCATTACTCTATTTTAGACGTACCTACTATTCTATGACATTGTTTCAAAATAGACCAATTATAATTGAATCATCTGTATCATCACCGTGGTCTGTGGGTGCCCTACTGTTAGAACAATTATGGCATATGTGATAGAGGAAGAAAAGAAAAGCTTCTGCTTAACTTCTACCATTAAGCATATCCTTGCATGACTGCAAATTGTGTTGATCTTTTCTGGAAGAAAACCATGTTGAATCTGTTACATGGTAGATATTGTATTAATATCTGTTCATTATGGAAGAATGCGCCCCAAAAGAAAAGAAAAAACATAAAATGGGAAAATGAAATAATACACCAGATATGTTTGAAGTACGTTATCCAGTATATTGTTGTCTGCATGAATCCAAGATGGAATTTTCCTCGGTTTCTGTTAACTTCAAATAGCAAGATATTCAAACAAGACAGTAATTAATTTTGAGTTTCTAGTAAAAATCCTCAGTCTCGATCTCCTATTCTCCTGTTAAGTTGTGCGGCCCCACTAGAGTTTGATCTCATGAGAAATATCCAGGAAATAATGTTGACTTGATAGTGTATTTAATTAGCACAACTGAGATTTGAAGAAATCTTCTGTTTACAAACTTTAACTTGTTTTTGTTTGCACAAATTCAGCAAATTACAAGGCAGTGCAGTCACTTTCACTCAGTACACTAAATTATGAGAGAACTTCCATTTTGCTCCATTCTTTTATGGAAGATGATGAAGGTGAGTGTACCCCTTTACTTTTCCTGGTTTCACGAAATCCATCTTCTTGTGCTTTGCGGTTAGTAACCATGCAGGATCAGTTAGCATCTAAGTAACTCAACTGAGTTTAGTTTGTGTTTAGCGGACCTAACAAGATATATTCCATAGTGAGAATCTTAGTTAATTTTATTATCAATTATATTGTATGCTCCAAATTGTGGCTCTTTATCTTGTCATGTCTCATATGCAGTTTTATTGTAGATCTGTTTGTGGCATTGTAATTATCGTCTCAAGAATAACTTATACTGCTTCATTTGTTAGAATCTGCTAAAATTCGATGCAAGAAGTTTTATTATTTATTCATCAAACTCTTTTCCTAGTTCTTACTCCACAACAAGTTTCCAAGCAAGAGCACATTCTTCCGTTTTGGTCAACCTGGCGGAAATTTCTTAGAGTTAAACTTCCACATGAGCTTGTACACCTAGGTGCTAAAGCCTCAACTCTTACACACTCTGATATGTAAGTTCTAACTTCTGAACTGTGTTTCTTATGTGTGAGACATTGCCTGAGGATTAAAGAGAGATTTATGGAGTATATGTAAATTTAACAGGTTGCTAATAGCGAAAACAAGATCCTACTATACAAATGGTATGATCTTTTTGTTTTGTTTAATCTGATAGTATATGAATTGCTGCTGACTTTCTTCACATCCCAAATTTATTCAGCCAACTACTTTTTGCTGGACAAGGAAGGCAGCGTTCACATTTTCATACACAAGCAAGCAGTGGCAACTGATGTTTTGAAGTCCTTCATACATGGGCTCGTCTTAGCACGTCTGATGCAGAAAAGCAAATCTTGCCATGAGGAGGCTCACCAATGGATGGATGAGAAATACAGCACCTTCATCTCAAAGGTAAAACCCTGTACATCCTAAGATGCCCACCTTGTGATTGTCTTGTTAGGGTTGGTATTTAATGCTTTACTAAATAGAAGCTTAGCCTCTCAGTGTTCCTGTATACACGTACAAACAGTGAAAGTTCAAAATGTCGAAAATAACAACGCAGATCAAAGAATCAGATATCATAGTTAATTCCGTGTTCTTATTGTTAATGCTAGGCTTGTGGAGATTACTCTCTCAGCTTTAGGTAATGAAAAGGAGTACCGATGTGTCCGTTGTATATGGGGAATCAATATATACAGTTTGTGAATTGATGCCTGTAAGTCACCCTATAATTTTCTTTAGCCTTGATGCATCACGGGGTGGCCTTATGCAGGTTTGTAGGACAGGGAGCTTAAATTATGAAAAAGTAGTGCCTCCACAGTTATTTTCGTCATAATCTTGTGATCGACTGTTTTTGCACTTAGATTTTATTGTATCCATTATTTTCCCAGCGAGTTCATGGCTCATTTACCCAAAATTATTTATCACAGCTGAAACTGGAAGGTTACTCAACAGAACGGCTTCTCTCGCATTCGATTGTTTGGAAGGCACATTGGCTTTACGGTCCATCGGATGAGAAGACAAAGTAGGAGGAAACAGCTGTAGATGGTAGTATCTATTTGACATGGCCGCGTTGTATGATGAAGGATGTGCATTGCCAGGACCAAACTGTCACAGAAGAGCAAAGAAAGCACCAGCAGATGGTGAAACTGAGAATTGCGGAGAGAAGGAAACAAAAGACTAAAAATCATTCATGTTGCCTAGCTAACTGATGTTCTCCTGCAAAGTGATTCCACACTACTGGAAGTTCACACATTGTTGAATTTTTCCAGTCCTAGTTTTATCAAGTTGCACAAATTCGGCAGCTCCATTGTAACAGGGCTTGGACTTATGAATCCGTTGGTATTGTTCAAATCGAGAACTGCATCATGCATGCTGTTTTTTTTACGGGTTGCATCATGAATGCTCAATTATGATCACAAAAAACAGTGGACAGGGACAAAAATTTCAGAACATTGATCAGATCAGGTAAGAGAACAACATCAACAATTTTAGTTTGAACGGGCGAACTACAGATGTAAGTAGCGACCATACAAGATGAGTTAATGTAACATCGAACACATTACACTTTGCTAAGAATTCGGATCTAACTGACAGCTCCAAACGAGAAGAATCCCGGAACACATTACACTTCGCTAAGTAATTCGGATCTAATTGACAGCTCCAAACGAGAAGAATCCCTGAACACATTACACTTTGGCTAAGAAATTCGGATCTAAATGACAGCTCCAAACGAGAAGAATCCCTGAAGCCATGGAGCGTGAAAGTCGGCTGCCGCGGTGTTGTAACTGCACCCCTTGTAGAGCAGTGCTTGTTGGGCGTCGTGTTCAGCCAAGAGGCTCCGCAGGTCCTCTGGAAGCTCCCAGTCAGCTGATGGCGCAGGCTGGTGTGTGTCGACCTGTTGGATGTTGTTCTTCTCAGCCTCGATCGGGGGAGTTTGCTCCTCTTGTGCCGCTGATTCCCAGCCATCATCATCCTCCCAAGGCTTGAGCAGCAGGTGCACTTCTGATTCCCTGTTTAGTGAGTCCCAGTCGAAGTCCTCATCTTCCACGGCCACGGGGAGAGTTTGCTCCTGTTGTTGCTGTGGCCCGAGAAGCTCTTCCATGGTGCAAGAAAACCGGCCCGTGTCGCCGTCAGCTTCAGGCGCGTGGGGCACCTCCGTGGACGCAGCCGGCGACGAAACGGGCGCGGCAGACGTGAACCACACCGGACAATCCTCGTACTCCATCTCCTCGGGTGCTGGGACGGGAATGCGGTACAGCTTCTGTGCGTGCGCGCTGGCGGCAGGCACCCACACCGGGCACTCAGGTTGCGGGACGGGCGCTGCCATCCGCATCTTCTTGGAGCAGGGAGGATCGGCAACCGGCGCTGGCCTCTTGTGCGATTGCTGCGCGGGTGTAGGCTGTGCTGGTTCTTGAGGAAGCAGCTTGTACGCGTCGGATTCTTGGCGGGCGGCGGCGGGCGCGTGCTGAGCCAGGTGGATCTTGCAGAGCACCATCTCCCCGCCGGCGACGACGGCCTCCGGACGCAGGCAGCGGTACTCCTTCATGACCCAGCCGGTGGTTGTCCTGCCCTTCTTGAACGACAGGTGCTTGGCCTCGCCGACCTTGGCCCCCTCGTGGTAGACGTCCTCGGTGGTCTGGACGGCCCAGGTGCCGGCCCCGGCACGGCGCACGACCCGGGCGTCATTCCCGCTCTTGCGCCTGCAGGTAGTGAAGAAGAAGCGGTCGCCGGTGCTGGCGGCGTTAGGCACGGGCGCGAACTGGGCGGCGAGGTCCCTGGGCTCGCAGGCGTAGACGTCGGCATGGCGGATGAGGCTGTCGGCGCCGTACGGCAGCGGCGTGCCGTCGAGGAGGCGCGGCAGGAAGTAGGTGACGGCCTCCTCCTTGGAAGGCTTGAACTGGTGGTGCATGTAGAAGTGGTCGAGCTGCCCATCCGTCTCCATGGATATGGATCGGACGCGGCCGGAGCTGCTCTGCGTCTAGGTTGGGTGGTCGAGTTGAAACTTGAAAGGAAGTGGAGAAGTTTGGATGGCGGGAGGAAGAAACCTAGGTTGGACTGCGGGAGAGGGAGTGGTGCCGGATGCAGAGTGGGATTCAGCTATTTATAATCCAAATCACGCGTACTAGAAAGGAAACTAGGAAATATTGCCAGAGCCCAGAGGGTCGAATCGGTTTCCAATTCAATACGGTTGGTTTCCATGTTTTGTGTCCCAGTTATTTCCATGTTTTGAATCCGAGCCATTCTTCTCTTCTGGTGGCTAACTTGCCAGCAAAGTTTCGATCTACTTTAGCCTTGCAGGCGTGTGCACGAGTCCGAATCAAAGTGCAGTTTGTAAATTCTTTGTCAAGTTTAATTAGCAAGCTCAGTTAGATTCCTCGGATCATCTATTCACATTTTTTTAAACAAGTGCTTACAAGCTTCCTCTCAAAGTAGCTAATCGTATGGATAGGTTCCCTGAATCTTGTTGTATTGTGAATCTGTTCTTCAGTTAGAGCATCTCTACCCGTGCATACGATAGTGACCCCAATAGCAATTTGGAGGTCCGGTGTGATTTTTGGGCCACAAAGGCGCATGGCGGCTTGTTGCAGAGCTCAATGCAATCGCCGGCAACCCCGTGCCGGTCCCTTCGCGCGGGTGCCGAACGGGCGCGCCGATGCCTCGCGCGACGTCGGATTTAGCGTGTGAGTCCGTCCTAGCAGGAGAGTAACCGCTAGTCGCAATTAAATGCCTGCGTGGAGGTGGCCGGTCGTCATCTTCAATGGGCGTGACGGTTTCGGCGGCGATGGCGAAACGATGGGACGCCGCCCGCCAGTTCCACGCGGCGGCGGTACAACGCTCCTCCGCCCGCCATAAACCGCCTGTTCCTCCCCGTGTCCTCCCATTCCACCACTCCCCTCCTCCATCAAACCCTAGCCGCCGCTGACATCTCATGTTTGCCTCCATGGCGCACAATCACGAGGCCGGCGGTAGCGGCACCGACATTCGTGAAGGCAGGTCACACAACCTAAACCTCGATGAGGCGGAGGTGTTACCGAACCCGCCTTCTCGTGCCACCGGAGTACCGCCTCCCGCACGGGTGGCATTTGTCCAACGCCGGCTACGCCATCCCGCCGCTGCCCGGCGGGGCGGAGTTCTGCGCGCTCATCGAGAATCGATGAGCACAGATGACGCCGCAGCAGCGCACCCAGCCAAGGTGGTCGTAGTCAACCCGCGGCTGGGTGGACGTGTTCCAGCGGCAATGCGAGGCGGAGATTGCCAGGTTTGCCGGTCCTAACTCTGGCCGGTTCAACCGCGTCGGCTGGCGAGCCTGGTGGCACGAGCGTGTCGTCGATGAGACGTCGCGTATGGCTACCTCCCACGGCTGCCTCGGGAGTCTCCTCGCCGGCCACTGTCCTACCCAGTGGCCCTGTCCAGCAATCCCACGGCTCCTTGGGGTCGTCGCGCTCTAGCTACAACTCCAGCGGCCAACAGCGATCGGCGCCCTACCCTACGCCGAGACGGAGTGGCGGAATCAACATCCACGATGGGGCTAGGTCATCGTCCTCGGTATCCGCGCCCCTCCCTCCGAAGAAGGAGCCGGCGGTGAAGGAGGAACCGCCCTCGCCGCCTCGCGGCCGCTTGTACCTCGAGCGCCAAACGCCGATGTCCTACTGTTCCAGCCGCCGTAGCCAGAGAAATAGTGGTGGTGAATGGAGAAGATAAAGTAGGAGGAAACAGCTATAGATGGTAGTATCTACTCCCTCCGATCCAAACTTTGTAGTATTAAATCCGCGTCGATTAAAGGGAATTGGAGGGAGTATTACACATGGCCGTGTTGTATAAACGAAGGATGTGCACTGTCAGGACCGAACTGTTAAAAGAAGAGCAAAGAAAGCACCAGCAGATGGTGAAATTAAGAGTTGCCGAGAGAAGGAAACAAAAGACTAAAGATTATTATGTTGCCCTGATGTTCTCCTGCAACGTGTTTCCATGTTGGATTCTTTTACGGTAGAGATAGAGAACCAGCAACCGTCGAACCACCAAGATCCAAGGGATGAGGTTGACCAATACTTGTTAGGCAAAGGAGTAGTATATTTCCACCAAAGAGTAAAATAGGTAAGTTTCTGCCTGCATGTGGGATATTTCGGGAGATCTAAAATTATCCATCCGGCTAGGCTGCTCCCCCAATCCCATTCCACTTATGCGCACAACATTTTCCATTTTATAGGCTGCCGCATAACAGATTATTTTTGGGTCCATTTGTATTTAGAGGCGGGGTCAGGCAGATACGAAATAGGGCTCGATCCGGTTGCGGCCGGACGCGATCCAACGGGGTCAAAACCAAAAAAGAATCCTTCGATTCAAATTAATTGACTCAAATTTAACCAGATAAAGATGTATCTGGAGTTAAGTAACTTAATTTATATATATTTGAGACTCAAAAGCCCCCAGATTTTTTCACCCTAAAAAAAAGAAAAAAAAAATAGAAACATAGGATAATCCCGTTGCCGGGATGCTAGCCGGCTGCCTCCTTGCCCTAGCGCTGAGGTCAATGAAGACATGTGGCGATGGCCACACATTGGCCGTCGCAGGAGGCGGCGATAGGTACTCCGGTCCTGGAGGTGGTGCCGGCGCCTCCCCGTCCTCCTCAGAGGCCTGGATGACCTCGTAGAGGAGGGGTCATTTAGGGCGCTCCGCAAAGGAGATGACCTCCGCGCACGCGAGGGCCTCCTTCTTCGTCAGCTCCGTGGCGTCCTCCTCCATTGACTGGTAGTTGAGGTCGCCGTCGTCTTCAGGCATGTCCTCCACCGCTGCCTCCTGGTACACGGTCCTTGAAAGCGCCGACACCCACGTGAGGAGCTCGATGTACTGGGTGTACGCCCCCTAGTACTAGGACCAGTCGGCATGGCCCGCTCGCGGCATGGGGAAGGTGTACCCCAATGGCGGGAGCGTGTCCTCCTCCTCCTTCACAAGCGATGGTGGTTGAGGCGCCTGCCTCGGTGGAGGCGTAGGCGCCTACTGCGGTGATGGTGGCGGTTGTGAGTGCTTGAAGGCCGCCTCGGCCTCCTCGTAGTCGAAGTCGTCATCGTCGAGGCCCCATATTGCACCGAGCGTCGCGCTCGGCCTCAATCCACAGCGCCCAAAACGGGTAATCAATGGCGTAGATCCGGCGGCAGGTGGCACGGCGGCGAAGGATTTCATGGCAGCGCGTGGGGCCGCTCCTCGGGATCGCGGGCACCGGCACCCATGACTGGTTGAGGTGCCATCCGTGCGGAAAGTGCACGCCCGGCTATGGGTGCGGGGTGCCGATGTTGACGTAGAGGCGCACCGTCGTCGTGTCGATGTTCAAGCGCGTCTCGGAGCGCGGAACGGGAGGAGGGCGCGGTGGCCTTCGTGTTTCCAGGGGCCTCCTATGTAATATCCCAATATTTGGGGTTACAAAAAGAGAGGAAGCAGATGTGTGCATTGCATTCATGCATAGAAAATCCAGGGAATTTTCGCGCTTTAAAGTAAAACAGTCACAGTAACTGAAGTTTCACTTGACCTTGGTGGAATTGAAGTAGCTCATCAAGTCAAGCGCTATAAACCTCAATGTGACCTTTGATAAAACCTTGTTTTCGGTAGAGATGATTTGATCAAGGGGTTAGATCAAATGGAATTAAAACTAACACAACAACACTTTAATCAAGGATTAATTGCTTGATCTTATAAAAGATCATAACATGGTAATCCTTGCCATAACATATGAACATCTATTTAACTACAAATCAAGTAACAATAAAATGGAGAAATCATTCCTCATTTATCTTTTCCATGTCTTCAACTAATCCATGATCCTACCATGAACCTCATGGTATTCATTTTACTTCATTCTTAGAAACATGACAAGGAGATCAACTCTAGAAATATATATTCTTCTCTATTCAAAATTATTACACATCAAACCTAGAGAGGTGAGAGTTCTATATTATTTATTAGAAAATCAATGACAAGATTTGAGTTAAACCTTGGATATATATCCATGTATTCAAAACATCATCTTCAAGAAGAACCCTAGGATACTATTCAAGACAATCCCTAGAGAGAAAACCCATTTATGTTAATCATAGATATTGATGATCACATCATTCTCTATGGAGCCTAATCTTAGGATGGTATTAAATCCTTCCCAAATGAGAGAGACCATTCATACCAATCCTAGTTTTACCTATTTAAGAATAAAGGACAACCTTTGAACTAAAGTATTAGGTTGTAAACCATTTCACCTTGGAGTGGTGAGATAACCTAATATCACATGGAATAAGACTATATCCATGAATTGATAAAGTAAGGAGGAAACCAATCCAATTAAGTTAGACAAATGGAATCTTAGGCTAGATACCAAAGGAGATATTAGGAGTACACCCTAAACCCTAGAATAACTATCCCTATATGAGATAACTCAAGCTATGATGTTACACTCAAGATAGTTGAGGCAACACTTGGATTTGAGGGAGAGAACTACCCATATATCTTGATGATTAAATCATCATTCATTGAGAAGAACTCTAAGTAAATATCTCAGGCATTCTCCTGGGATATAATCTATTGAGACAACCATAGCCATGTCCACCCAAGAAATTATAAGAGATACCCTAGTTGATCAAGACAATACTTGATCTTAGAAGTGAGAAACCTAATTCAGGAGAGATACCTTAGGAGGCCAAACCTTGATCATTATAAATTGGGTAATGATCATAAACCCTAAGAACTTGAGGTAGAAGACATTAATAACAAGTTGATCATATCTAATCCATGATCAAACCTTGGAGATATATAATTACCAGTTAAACCCTAGAGGGTTAAGCAGCTATAATCCAATACTTAAAATCATAGGGGAACTACTAGCAACCCTAAACCATTTCCAATATGTTAATTAGTGAAACAACTGAATATAACAAATCTTTGTCTAGTCCAGCCCTATATCAATTCAAATGATTTTGGATTGAATCATCCTATGTGTGGTGAGGAAGAGCAACCCTAGCCATAGTAATATGGTGTTAAGTCACATATAGAACCTATGCCATATCTCAAATTAACTTGTGTATTACTTGGTGATCACAAGTAAAACCCTAAACTACATCTCAACCTTAGTTTGTGCATCACTTGGTGATCACAATTAAAACCTAGTTCACATTTGAGTTCGAAAACGTATGCCATTAGGTGAATATCATTAGAACCTTAGTATTGCACTCAAATCAAACCCTATGCTTTAATATGGAACTTAAGAATAACCTAGTGCTAAACCATCTGATTAAACCCATGGTGGTGATCAACCACTTATCTCTATAACCAAAACCAAACCATGAAGAGAGTAATAATTTACTCTAGGCATTTCATGGTGTTATTAAAATATAACATTAGTAATAAACTTAAAAGGGGGTTATGATAGAAAATTATAAAACCCTAATAAATTAGTACTCACATAAAATAACATGTAAGTCATCCACTTCTCAAATAAGAAACCAAATCCTAATAACAATCTCTCAAATACCTTGAGTTCAAAGTATCAACTCTAATCATTCCAAAGGATTTGATTCATAAGAAAAAGGCAATTAAAATGAGGATATCAATTCATGCCTATTTGCTATTTTGAATAATCCACAAGTATGTAATATAATCCAATATAAAATACTTGTTCAAATAGAATAGTGGTGTAATAGTCATTACACAACATCCAAATGGAACTAACATAATTAAAACACCTGCAAAAATAACAGAATTCAAATATGAATTTAAATGGGCAAATAATAAAACAGATAAAGAAAAACAGATAAAAAAGAAAAGAGAGGAGAAGGAGCTTACCTGGCCATTGAGAAGCCCAGCAGCAGCTCGTCCACGCCGTCCAAACCGACCCAGGAGCAGCCCAGTAATCGAGCCCAGCAACGCATCCCAGCAGCAGCATGGCCCAGCCCCCATACCCTTCGCCAAAATATCAGAGGGAGGGGTCGTCCTCATCCTCTTCTCCCGCATGGAGGACAGCACGGAGACGTGCCCTCCTTCTCATCGTCGCTGGCGGCTTCTCCTCGTCCGGTGGTGTGACGAGCCACGATCCTGAGGCGTATAAAACCCCAACGACGAACCCTAGCCCGAGTTCTTCCTCCTCTGCTTCACATTCCCCAATTTCCGAAACCCTAGCTCAACCCGGTCTCCGACCATCGCCGCCGATGAGGACCTCCCCAGGACTCGCCGTGACCACCAGTGTGACCGCCGTCCTCGACATGGCCACCGTACGGGAGGAATTGAGCCGGAGCGTCCTGAAGCGACCTCACCGAGCTCATCTTCTCCGCTCCCGACCATCGTCTCCGTCGATGGTGGAGTCGCCGTCCGGCCACCCGTACCCCGCCTGAGCCCTCCTACGCATTCTTGGTGAGCTCCTACACCTCGTGGACCACTCTGCACCCTCCTAGCTCCCTGTACCGCGCCGTCGTCGTGGACCTGCAAGCCCCGCCGCTCGGTCTTGCCGTCGAGCAAGCGCCGGCGACCAATAATGGGCGGCGCCACCACCGTTAGCATCCCCGTGTTGCGTAGAGCAGCAAGAGCATCACCGCGCGCCCGCAAATCGTCTAGAGCCTCGCCGCCGTCGTCAATTCCCGCCGGCAGTGAGCTCACAGGCCATAGTTTCGATTTTGACCTCGGTCAATGACACCGTGGCGGCTGACGTGGACATAGGCCCACTGGTCAGTGACCACGGGTAGAATCAGCTGGGTGTGTTTAGCAGTTTCTTTTGTTTTAATTCTAATTCAATAATATCTGCAACTTTAAATAAATATAGAAAATTCATTTTAACTCATAAAAATATAAATGAGATATCAAAATTCTTATAAATATAAACTCTATCCAATAAAAATATAATATGAGATTTTTATTTTGAATAAAAATTTAGTTATTTAATCCTATTTAATTAAGCCTTTTCTTTTTATTCCAAATTCTAATAAAATTCAATAATTGGAAATTTTTCTAAAATTAATAAAAACCAGTAAGAAAATAAAGAAAACATTAAAACTAATTTTCTTTATTTATTATTTTGTTAAATCCTTATTAGAAGGATTTAAACCATAAATAATAATTACCTTAATTATCAATTCTTTAAAAATAATAAAATGCCTAATTCAACATTATTTTTATTTCAAAGTTATTAATAACTTCAACTTTTTAATGAAGTTATTACCTTAAGAACTATATGGTAGATTAGAAAACCCTAGTTCCATTATACATAAAATAGTAGTTCATAATTTTATGTGGATTCCGAAAATCCTAATGCCACTAGGAACCCTAACTCCATTACTTCATATGAACCCTAAATTGTTTCCAAACCTAAACCCCAAGTTAACATGTGATCATGTTACTTCAATAGTAGTCATAGAACCATAATAGCAACTAAATATTTGCCATGACCACATAAATATAGAAACCCTATCACTACTAAATTAGCATCTCATGTGTTCATCTTAATCAAACCTAGATGATCAAATAGGATCAACCCTAGTCCTTATCACCAAGGATCTCATCCTTAATCATTCCTATTTAGCATCACACCATTGTGATGAACTCCAAAAGAAACTATACCAAATAGCATGCATTACTTAGTGGAATCATCCTATTTAGGAACCAACCATTATTTACTTAGTGGATCCAATAGCAAACCTAGACAATCTCAACCTTAATTGAGATACTTCTTATAACTTAAGAAGTGTGTTCTTCAAAAGTTATTATTTTGAAGAAAATAGAGAGTATTCATCCAACGTATATAAACCCTAGCTAGCTATCACCAACAAGATGAATCAACCTTGATAACAACCATATATAATTAATTGCTTAGGATGCCTAGGCTTAACTCAACCTTACAAGCCCTAGGTGTCGATGAATCCAACCTTTTTATGATCCATCTAATCCTTACTCCAGAAACTAGTTTGGAACCCATAGTAAACCATAGAAACCCACAACCCTAATTACCATACTTATTCTTTATCAAAGAACATGTTCTTCAAAAGTTATTATTTTGAAGTATATAATAAGTAATCATCAACCATGCACTATAGGACCTAAAATGTACAACTGCTCTTTACTTATTATACAACTACTATTCCTTGGTGTATATGATTGTTACTATGAATTATACCACTTGTTTATGATTCTAAGACAACAACACCCTAATAAAAACCTTGTTACTTGTGGAATCACTCTAAAAGTGCAACACACCCTAAACAAATCACTACAACTCACTAATCCTAAATCATCGGGGTTAGGTCACGCTTAGAGCGATTGCATCTCATACATATGCATTATTGCATCCTTGCCAATCTTTTAAACATCGTCCTTACCGGACGATGATGCTATTTCAGAATTTGGAGTTATTGCGTATCGAAGACCTTGCATGCATAATCTTGCAGTCAAGAAAGGCAAGTTCATCGCTTGCTCATGTCAATTGAGTATTTTTACCAAATTACTTGCAAAGTACTATGCTTATCACTCTTGCATAAAAACCAAAAGAACTATTTTCATAACTATGAATATGACTATGTGGTGGGAAATGGAACCATGGTATGTGTTGATATGGTGGAGGTTCCATTGCAAGGGTTTATATCCATCTATGATTAAACAACAAATGTCGTCCAGTGATTCTTGTGCCGTAAAACTCGTGTTAACCATAAGATCTGGAGTGGGACGGAGTAGTCAATTGTATTTCCACCTCTCGTACATCAACGGATGCGCTTACCGTAGACACTTGATCCAGAAAAGGACAAGCGGTGTGGTTGGGGAAACCCTAAGTCCCCACGATAATGCGGTCTATGATGGGTTGCATCTACCGGCAAAGGAGTTTATGGTAGTTGGCCCAGAACTGTCGTCGTGGTCGGGGGCCATCCTTAATTGGTATAAGTACACCGGCGAGGACCCAGGGTCGGGGATTGCAACAAAGGGTGGGTGTGTGAGGTAGCGGAGGAATATGATTGGCTAGGACCTTATACCGGGCCTCACACCAAAGGAAGTGTGGACGGGAAACTCGAGCCCGGTTGGCACCAAGGTTAAGATCTCTTATGGGTAAAGCAACACACCTCTGCAGAGTGTAAAGAATCGTGACCTGTCACTCCCGTTGGGATATGGAACTGCGAACGCTGCCGGAAAGGAACTCCGTGAAGTTCTAATCAACCGGTGAAGGCTGACGGACATAGCTCTTCTAAAAGCAACCTTTTGAAGAAATGTTTACAAAAACTTGCATTGCCTATGACTTTCTGGTCTATGGCCGTAGCTAGTGCATTAAACACCTCTTTCCTATAATGAACTTGTTGAGTACGCTCGTACTCATCCCACTCTTAAATCCCCTGCTTAGATATGGAGGCATCAAAGGAGGATCTACAGTGCAACTCGAAGACCGAGGAGTCAACAACTACTTCAAGGGACATGAACCTATTAGAAGAGTCAAACACCACATCCAACAAGGAGAAAACCTAGATTAGCAATAGAAGGGAACTAGTTTCCTAAACCTAGCCCCTATTTAGCTAGAATCCATTTATAACTTCTTTAGCCAGTTAAGTAACTCTTTAGACAAAGTTCATGATAGGATTAGACTACGAGTCGTTCTTCTGGAGTTTATTTGCAGATTTACCTCATTGTAAAGTAGGAGGCTGTGCTGATCTTCTGTAACAGAGTCTGTATGTAATTTTATAGACATGCCTTGGACCCGTATATGTTTTTGTTGTACCACTCTGAGCGATGTAATACTAGTGGAACGGTGTTTCATTGGTGTTATGTCAGACTTGCATATATACTACACCATGCAGTGGTATGCTGGGTCACCACATCCTAGCGGGCACGCAGGTGTTCTGGTGGCCGCCATTGTCGCCGCGATGGCCGCTGGAACGTGACCCTAGGCCTCGTGGTCGTTCCGGCCAAGATGGAACCTGCCGCCCCCTTCTTCGCCATGGCCTCGAGGTGGCTTGGTTCGGGAGCTCGGGGTAGCTATGGTTTGGAAGTTTCGTGTATAGTGGGGGACTGGAGTGAGAGGGAGTGATGGTCTCCATTTAAGAAGACCTGTGCGCGTGTGCCAGTGTGGCCCCGCGCCTCCTCGCCTCCATCGGCCGCTGACGTGTGGGCTTGTGGGTATTTCAGGAGGACACACGCATAGTCATGTGCCATCCGTGGCCATCGTAAACCGAGCACATCTAAAAATGGGGCACACGTGGACCCAACCTCGAGCTCATGTCATTGAGCGACTCTTCGAGGATGACCATGATCCTCGGGCTGTCATCGAGCCTTTCATCCGCGAGGTGGCGTCGGTTTCCATCCTGGATCGCAAAAGTAAACGACGTGGCGTTCACACTGGATTTTGTCAGGTGCTCCCTCAAAACCCCATTTGATTCGGATCATCGGGAGACATCAGACATTTTGTTGGGCTGTGTTGGACACTAGCACGCTATGTGGGGTGGGCTACTAGGGCAGCGTCTAAATGCTCTTAGAGCAACTCCAACAACCACGCTATATCCCGCCCGGGATATTTTGGGCACATGCTCACGCGCGTTATAAAACACGGCTCGCACGCGGGAGGAGATCGTGAATCAGGCTGCACGCGTACGATGCGGCGGCGTGGCGCCTCGGCCGCCCATGTCGCGATATGAACTTCGACGACGTCAACTCGCCCGCCGAGGTGGAGTTCATGGCGTCGCCTCCAGTCCTCATAACCGACGAGGATCGTCACCGCCAACGACAGGCGCAGCAGCGGCTCGCCATCTCACCATGGCTGACAAGCTCGCTATCCAAGCCTGGCGCGCCAACTTCCCCTAGGACGTCGTCGAAGAGAGGGACTTCTTCCTGCAGAAGCGGGCGGAGAGGAGCGTGAAGCGGGTAGACCAACGTCGAAGGAAGACATTCATCAATGCCTAGCTAGAGGGTCCGTCTACCATCTCTGACGACGAACCAATGTGGGATGACCTGTGGACCGAGTCCGACGACACCACCTCCGATGATGAGTAGATTTTAGGTTTATTTCTGTTTATTCTTAGTTTCTGCACTAGAACCTGGCACTATGTTTATTTTCAGTTTTATGTAATATGTTTCTAGCCTATTTTCTAGATTTAATTTTCATATGCACATGCGTGAAAATTTGTTTTTCGCGTTGCATTTTAGCGCGTCTAGTAAAGGACTTTTTCCCTGCCTTGCGTGCTGTATTTTAGCGTATCCACTATCCAGTAAACCCCGTGCCCACGCTCCAAATGAAATATAGCGCGCCGGGTTTTGACGAGGATGTTGGGTTGCTCTTAGAGTCTAGGCTCACATATTTTTGGGGCAGGCGCCAGATGTCTGTCGGTTCACCAGAATTGGTAAGTCAACATCGGAGTATCAAATTGTGGTCAGCACGATTGCACGTAGTAACAGATCAAACAAAATCCGTGCCATGATTTTCTTTCCTTGTGAATGGCCCAGAATACTACTACTTCGCAGGACTAGTAAATACTACTACAGGAAGTTGTAACACATTGCTGAATTGTTGTAGTCCTAGTTTCGTCAGATTGCACAATTCAGCAGCTCCACTGTATAGGGCTTGGACTTGTGAATCCGTTGGCATTGTTCAAATCGAGAACTGCATCACGCATGCTGTTTTTTTATTTTAATTATTTGCGGGTTGCATCATGAATGCTCAATTAGAATCACAAAAAAAAAACAGTGGACAGGGACAGAAATTTCAGAACATTGATAAGATGAGGTAAGAGAACAACATCAACAATTTAGTTTGAATGGGCGAACTACAGCTGTAAGTAACAACCATACAAGACGAGTTAATGTAGTAACATCGAACACATTACACTTTGCTAAGAATTCGGATCTAATTAACAGCTCCAAACGAGAAGAATCCCTGAACACATTACACTTTGCAAAGAATTCGGATCTAATTGACAGCTCCAAACGAGAAGAACCCCTGAAGCGATGGAGCGTGAAGGCAGGCCGCCGCTACGGTGTTGTAGCTGCACCCCATGTAGAGCAGTGCTTCTTGGTCGTCGTGCTCTGCCAAGAGGCTCCGCAGGTCCTCTGGAAGCTCCCAGTCAGCTGATGGCGCAGGCTGGTGTGTGTCGTCGACCTGTTGGATGTTGTTCTTCTCAGCCTCGACCGGGGGAGTTTGCTCCTCTGATTCCCATTCATCATCATCCCAAGGCTTTAGCAGTAGGCGCTCTGATTCACTGTCAAGTGAATCCCAGTCGAAGTCATCATCTTCCACGGGGAGAGTTTGCTCCTGCTGTTGCTGTGGCCCGAGAAGCTCTTCCATTGTGCAAGACATCCGGCCCGTGTCATCGTCAGCTTCAGGCGCATGGGGCACCTCCGTGAACGCAGCCGGCAAGGAAACGGGTGCGGCGGACGTGAACCACACCGGACAATCCTCGTACTCCATCTCCTCGGGTGTTGGGACGGGAACGCCGTACAGCTTCTGTGCGTGCGTGCTCGCGGCAGGCGTGACCGGGCAGTCAGGTTCCGGGACGGGGGCTGCCATCCGCATCTTCTTGGAGCAGGGCGGATCGGCGGCGGCAGCAGGCGCTGGCCTCTTGTGAGATGATTGCTGCGCGGGTGCAGGCTGTGCTGGTTCTTGACGAAGCAGCTTGTACGCGTCGGATTCTTGGCGGGCGGCGGCGGGCGCGTGCTGAGCGAGATGGATCTTGCAGAGCACCATCTCCCCGCCGGCGACGACGGCCTCGGGACGCAAGCAGCGGTACTCCTTCATGACCCATCCGGTGGTGGTCTTGCCCTTCTTGAAGGACAGGTGCTTGGCCTCGCCGACCTTGGCCCCCTCGTGGTAGACGTCCTCGGTGGTCTGGACGGCCCAGGTGCCGGCCCCGGCGCGGCGCACGACCCGGGCGTCATTCCCGCTCTTGCGCCTGCAGGTAGTGAAGAAGAAGCGGTCGCCGGTGCTGGCGGCGTTAGGCACGGGCGCAAACTGGGCGGCGAGGTCCCTGGGCTCGCAGGCGTAGACGTCGGCGTGGCGGATGAGGCTGTCGGCGCCGTACGGCAGCGGCGTGCCGGCGAGGAGGCGCGGCAGGAAGTAGGTGACGGCCTCCTCCTTGGAAGGCTTGAACTGGTGGTGCATGTAGAAGTCGTCGAGCTGCCCGTCCGTCTCCATGGATATGGATCGGACGCGGCCGGAGCTGCTCTGCGTCGAGGTTGGGTGATCGAGTTGAAAGGAAGTGCAGAAGTGTGGATGGCGGGAGGAAGAAACCTAGGTTGGACTGCGGTCTGCGGGAGAGGGAGTGGTGCCGGATGCAGAGTGGGATTCAGCTATTTATAATCCAAATCACGCGTACTAGAAAGGAAACTAGGAAATATTGCCAGAGCCCAGAGTGTTGGGTTTCGATTTTCGAATCGGTTTCCAATTCAGCACGGTGGGTTTCCATGTTTTGTGTCCCAGTTATTTCCATGTTTTGTGTCCGAGCCGTGCTTCTCTTCTGGTGGCTAACTTGCCAGCAAAGTTTCAATCTACTTTAGCCTTGCAGGCGTGTGGACGAGTCCGAAACTCCGAATCAAAGTGCAGTTTGTAAATCCTTTGTCAAGTTTAATTAGCAAGCTCAGTTAGATTCCTCGGATCATCTATTCACATTTTTGCTTATAAGCTTCCTCTCAAAGTAGCTAATCGTATGGATAGGTTTCCTGAATCTAGTTCTATTGTTAATCTGTTCTTCAGTTAGAGCATCTCTACCCGTGCGTACAATAGTGACCCCAATAGCAATTTGGAGGTCCGGTGTGATTTTTGGGCCACACCGGCGCATGCCGGCTTGTTGCAGAGCTCAATAGAATCGCCGGTAACCCTGTGCCTGCCCCTTCGCGCGGGGTGCCGAACGGGCGCGCCGATGCATCGCGCCACATCGGATTTAGCGTGTGAGTCCGTCCTAGCAGGAGAGTAACCGCTAGTCGCGATCAAATGCCCGCGTGGAGGTGGCCGGTCGTCATCTTCAATGGGCGTGACGGTTTCGGCAGCGATGGCGAAACGATGGGACGCCGCCCGTTAGTTCCACGCGGCGGCGGTACAACGCTCCTCCGCCCGCCATAAACCGCCTGTTCCACCCCGTGTCCTCCCATTCCACCACTCCTCTCCTCCATCAAACCCTAGCCGCCGCTGACATCTCATGTTTTCCTCCATGGCGCACAATCACGAGGCCGGCGGTAGCGGCACCGACATTCGTGAAGATAGGTCGCACAACCTAAACCTCGATGAGGCGGAGGTGTTACCGAACCCGCCTTCTCGTGCCACCGGAGTACCGCCTCCCGCACGGGTGGCATTTGTCGAACGCCGGCTACGCCATCCCGCCGCTGCCCGGCGGGGCGGAGTTCTGCGCGCTCATCGAGAATCGATGAGCACAGATGACGCCGCAGCAGCGCACCCAGCCAAGGTGGTCGTCGTCAACCCGCGGCTGGGTGGACGTGTTCCAGCGGCAATGCGAGGCGGAGATTGCCAGGTTTGCCGGTCCCAACTCTGGCCGGTTCAACCGCGTCGGCTGGCGAGCCTGGTGGCACGGGCGTGTCGTCGATGAGACGTCGCATATGGCTACCTCCCGCGGCTGCCTCGGGAGTCTCCTCGCCGGCCAGTGTCCTACCCGGTGGCCCTGTCCAGCAATCCCACGGCTCTTTGGGGTCGTCGCGCTCTGGCTACAACTCCAGCGGCCAACAGCGATCGGCGCCCTACCCTACGCCGAGACGGAGTGGCGGAATCAGCATCCACGATGGGGCTAGGTCATCGTCCTCGGTACCGGCGCCCCTCCCTCCGAAGAAGGAGCCGGCGGTGAAGGAGGAACCGCCCTCGCCGCCTCGTGGCCGCTTGTACCTCGCGCACCAAACGCCGATGTCCTACTGTTCCAGCCGCCGTAGCCAGAGAAATAGTGGTGGTGAATGGAGAAGATAAAGTAGGAGGAAACAGCTATAGATGGTAGTATCTACTCCCTCCGATCCAAACTTTGTAGTATTAAATCCGCGTCGATTAAAGGGAATTGGAGGGAGTATTACACATGGCCGTGTTGTATAAACGAAGGATGTGCACTGTCAGCACCGAATTGTTAAAAGAAGAGCAAAGAAAGCACCAGCAGATGGTGAAATTAAGAGTTGCCGAGAGAAGGAAACAAAAGACTAAAGATTATTATGTTGCCCTGATGTTCTCCTGCAACGTGTTTCCATGCTGGAGTCTTTTACGGTAGAGATAGAGAACCAGCAACCGTCGAACCACCAAGATCCAAGGGATGAGGTTGACCAATACTTGTTAGGCAAAGGAGTAGTATATTTCCACCAAAGAGTAAAATAGGTAAGTTTCTGCCTGCATGTGGGATATTTCGGGAGATCTAAAATTATCCATCCGGCTAGGCTGTTCCCCCAATCCCATTCCACTTATGCGCACAACATTTTCCATTTTATAGGCTGCCGCATAACAGATTATTTTTGGGTCCATTTGTATTTAGAAGCGGGGTCAGGCAGATACGAAATAGGGCTCGATCCGGTTGCGGCCGGACGCGGTCCAACGGGGCCAAAACCGCAAAAAGAATCCTTCGATTCAAAATAATTGGCTCAAATTTAACTAGATAAAGATGTATCAGGAGTTAAGTAACTTAATTTATATATATTTGAGACTCAAAAGCCCCCAGATTTTTTCACCCTAAAAAAAGAAAAAGAAAATAGAAACATAGGATAATCCCGCTGCCGGGATGCTAGCCGGCCGCCTCCTTGCCCTAGCGCTGAGGTCAATGAAGACATGTGGCGATGGCCACACATTCGCCGTCGGAGGAGGCAGCGACAAGTACTCCGGTCCTGGTGGTGGTGCCGGCGCCTCCCCGTCCTCCTCGGAGGCCTGGATGACCTCGTAGAGGAGGGATCATTTAGGGCGCTCCGCAAAGGAGATGGCCTCCGCGCACGCGATGGCCTCCTTCTTCGTCAGCTCCGTGGCGTCCTCCTCCATTGACTGGTAGTTGAGGTCGCCGTCGTCTTCAGGCATGTCCTCCACCACCGCCTCCTGGTACACGGTCCTTGAAAGCGCCGATACCCACATGAGGAGCTCGATGTACTGGGTGTACGCCCCCTAGTACTAGGACGTACCTGTCGGCATGGCCCGCTCGCGACATAGGGAAGGTGTACCCCAATGGCGGGAGCGTGTCCTCCTCCTCCTTCACAGGCGATGGTGGTGGAGGCGCCTGCCTCGGTGGAGGCGTAGGCGCCTACTGCGCTGATGGTGGCGGTTGTGAGTGTTTTTAGGCCGCCTCGGCCTCCTCGTAGTCGAAGTCGTCATCGTCGAGGCCCCATATCGCACCGAGCGTCGCACTCGGCCTCAATCCACAGCGCCCAAAACGGGTAATCAATGGCGTATGCCGGCTCCCAAAGTAGATCCGGCGGCAGGTGGGCACGGCGGAGAAGGATTTCATGGCAGCGCGTGGGGCCGCTCCTCGGGATCGCGGGCACTGGCACCCATGACTGGTTGAGGTGCCATCCGTGCGGCAAGTGCACGTCCGGCCATGGGTGCGGGGTGCCGATGTTGACGTAGAGGCGCACCATAGCCGTGTCGATGTTCAAGCGCGTCTCGGAGCGCGGAACGGGAGGAGGGCGCGGTGGCCTTCGTGTGTCCAGGGGCCTCCTAGCGGGCGCGCAGGTGTTCTGGTGGCCGCCATTGTCGCCGCGCTGGCCGCTGGAACGTGATCCAAGGCCTCGTGGTCGTTCCGGCCAAGATGGAACCTGCCGCCCCCTTCTTTGCCATGGCCTCGAGGTGACTTGGTTCGGGAGCTCGGGGTAGCTATGGTTTGGAAGCTTCGTGTATAGTGGGGGACTGGAGTGAGAGGGACTGATGGTCTCCATTTAAGAAGACCTGTGCGTGCGTGCCAGTGTGGCCCCGCGCCTCCATCGGCCGCTGACGCGTGGGCTTTTGGGTATTTCAGGAGGACACGCATAGTCATGTGCCATCCGTGGCCATCGTAAACCGATCACATCTAAAAATGGGGCACACGCGGACCCAACCTCGAGCTCATGTCATTGAGCGACTCTCCGAGGATGACCATGATCCTCGGGCTGTCATCGATCCTTTCATCCATGAGGTGGCGTCGGTTTCCATCCTGGCTCGCAAAAGTAAACGACGTGGCGTTCGCAGCGGATTTTGTCAGGTGCTCCCTCAAAACCCCATTTGATTCGGATCAGTCGAGAGACATCGGACATTTTGTTGGGCTTTGTTGGACACTAGCACGCTATGTGGGGTGGGCTACTAGGGCAGCGTCTAAATGCTCTTAGAGCAACTCCAACAACCATGCTATATCCCGCGCGGGATATTTTGGGCACATGCTCACGCGCGTTATAAAACACGGCTCGCACGCGGGAGGAGATCGTGAATCAGGCTGCACGCGTACGATGCGGCGGCGTGGCGCCTTGGCCGCCCATGCCGCGATATGAACTTCGACGACGTCAACTCGCCCGCCGAGGTGGAGTTCATGGCGTCGCCTCCAGTCCTCATAACCGACGAGGATCGTCACCGCCAACGACAGGCGCAACAGCGGCTCGCCATCTCGCCATGGCTGACAAGCTCGCTATCCAAGCCTGGCGCGCCAACTTCCCCTAGGACGTCGTCGAAGAGAGGGACTTCTTCCTGCAGAAGCAGGCGGAGAGGAGCGTGAAGCGAGTGGACCAACGTCGAAGGAAGACATTCATCAATGCCTAGCTAGAGGGTCCGTCTACCATCTCTGACGACGAACCAACGTGGGATGACCTGTGGACCGAGTTCGACGACACCACCTCCGATGATGAGTAGATTTTAGGTTTATTTCTGTTTATTCTTAGTTTCTGCACTAGAACCTGGCACTATGTTTATTTTCAGTTTTACGTAATATGTTTCTAGCCTATTTTCTAGATTTAATTTTCATATGCACATGCGTGAAAATTTGTTTTTCGCGTTGCATTTTAGCGCGTCTAGTATAGGCCTTTTTCCCTGCCTTGCGCGCACTGTATTTTAGCGTATCCACTATCCAGTAAACCTCGTGCCCACGCTCCAAATGCAATATAGCGCGCCGGGTTTTGACGAGGATGTTGGATTGCTCTTAGAGTCTAGGCTCACATATATTTGGGGCAGGCGCTAGATGTTTGTCGGTTAAAACCACGCCTACAAGAAAATGGCATTTCCTCTCAAAAAAAAAAAAAAAATGGCATTGGGCTCACCAGAATTGGTAAGTCAACATCGGAGTATCAAATTGTGATCAGCACGATTGCACGTAGTAACAGATCAAACAAAATCCGTGTCATAATTTTCTTTCCTTGTGAATGGCCCAGAATACTACTACTTCGCAGGGATATAATACTACTACATGAAGTTGTAACACATTGCTGAATTGTTGAATTTTTTTGTAGTCCTAGTTTCGTCAGGTTGCACAATTCAGCAGCTCCATTGTAAAGGGCTTGGACTTGTGAATCCGTTGGCATTGTTCAAATCGAGAACTGCATCACGCATGCTGTTTTTTTATTTTAATTATTTGCAGGTTGCATCATGAATGCTCAATTAGGATCACAAAAAAAACACAGTGGACAGGGACAGAAATTTTCAGAACATTGATAAGATCAGGTAAGAGAACAACATCAACAATTTAGTTTGAATGGGCGAACTACAGCTGTAAGTAACAACCATACAAGACGAGTTAATGTAGTAACATCGAACACATTACACTTTGCTAAGAATTCGGATCTAATTAAAGCTCCAAACGAGAAGAATCCCTGAACACATTACACTTTGCAAAGAATTCGGATCTAATTGACAGCTCCAAACGAGAAGAATCCCTGAAGCGATGGAGCGTGAAGGCAGGCCGCCGCTACGGTGTTGTAGCTGCACCCCATGTAGAGCAGTGCTTCTTGGTCGTCGTGATCAGCCAAGAGGTTTCGCAGGTCCTCTGGAAGCTCCCAGCTAGCTGATGGCGCAGGCTGGTGTGTGTCGACCTGTTGGATGTTGTTCTTCTCAGACTCGATCGGGGGAGTTTGCTCCTCTTGTGCCGCTGATTCCCAGCCATCATCATCCTCCCAAGGCTTGAGCAGCAGGTGCACTTCTGATTCCCTGTTTAGTGAGTCCCAGTCGAAGTCCTCATCTTCCACGGCCACGGGGAGAGTTTGCTCCTGTTGTTGCTGTGGCCCGAGAAGCTCTTCCATGGTGCAAGAAAACCGGCCCGTGTCGCCGTCAGCTTCAGGCGCGTGGGGCACCTCCGTGGACGCAGCCGGCGACGAAACGGGCGCGGCAGACGTGAACCACACCGGACAATCCTCGTACTCCATCTCCTCGGGTGCTGGGACGGGAATGCGGTACAGCTTCTGTGCGTGCGGGCTGGCGGCAGGCACCCACACCGGGCACTCAGGTTGCGGGACGGGCGCTGCCATCCGCATCTTCTTGGAGCAGGGAGGATCGGCAACCGGCGCTGGCCTCTTGTGCGATTGCTGCGCGGGTGTAGGCTGTGCTGGTTCTTGAGGAAGCAGCTTGTACGCGTCGGATTCTTGGCGGGCGGCGGCGGGCGCGTGCTGAGCCAGGTGGATCTTGCAGAGCACCATCTCCCCGCCGGCGACGACGGCCTCAGGACGCAGGCAGCGGTACTCCTTCATGACCCATCCGGTGGTGGTCTTGCCCTTCTTGAAGGACAGGTGCTTGGCCTCGCCGACCTTGGCCCCCTCGTGGTAGACGTCCTCGGTGGTCTGGACGGCCCAGGTGCCGGCCCCGGCGCGGCGCACGACCCGGGCGTCATTCCCGCTCTTGCGCCTGCAGGTCGTGAAGAAGAAGCGGTCGCCGGTGCTGGCGGCGTTAGGCACGGGCGCGAACTGGGCGGCGAGGTCCCTGGGCTCGCAGGCGTAGACGTCGGCGTGGCGGATGAGGCTGTCGGCGCCGTACGGCAGCGGCGTGCCGGCGAGGAGGCGCGGCAGGAAGTAGGTGACGGCCTCCTCCTTGGAAGGCTTGAACTGGTGGTGCATGTAGAAGTCGTCGAGCTGCCCGTCCGTCTCCATGGATATGGATCGGACGCGGCCGGAGCTGCTCTCTGCGTCTAGGTTGGGTGATGGAGTTGAAAGGAAGTGGAGGAGTTTGGATGGCGGGAGGAAGAAACCTAGGTTGGACTGCGGGAGAAGGGAGTGGTGCCGGATGCAGGGTGGGATTCAGCTACTTATAATCTAAATCACGCGTACTAGAAAGGAAAGTAGGAAATATTGCCAGAGCCAAGAGGGTTGGGTCGATGTTCGAATCGGTTTCCAATTCAATACGGTTGGTTTCCATGTTTTGTGTCCCAGTTATTTCCATGTTTTGAATCCGAGCCGTGCTTCTCTTCTGGTGGCTAACTTGCTAGCAAAGTTTCGATCTACTTTAGCCTTGCAGGCGTGTGGACGAGTCCGAATCAAAGTGCAGTTTGTAAATCCTTTGTCAAGTTTAATTAGCAAGCTCAGTTAGATTCCTTGGATCATCTATTCACATTTTTGCTTACAAGCTTCCTCTCAAAGTAGCTAATCGTATGGATAGGTTTCCTGAATCTAGTTGTATTGTGAATCTGTTCTTCAGTTAGAGCATCTCTACCCGTGCGTACGATAGTGACCCCAATAGCAATTTGGAGGTCCGGTGTGATTTTTGGGCCACACCGGCGCATGCCGGCTTGTTGCAGAGCTCAATACAATCGCCGGCAACCCTGTGCCGGCCCCTTCGCGCGGGGTGCTGAACGGGCGCGCCGATGCCCTGATGTTCTCTTGCAACGTGTTTCCATGCTGGAGTCTTTTAGGTAGGGATAGAGAACCAGCAACCGTCGAACCACCAAGATCCAAGGGATGAGGTTGAGCAATACTTGTTAGGCAAAGGAGTAGTATATTTCCACCAAAGAGTAAAATAGGTAAGTTGGGATATTTCGGGAGATCTAAAATTATCCATCCGGCTAGGCTGCTCCCCCAATCCTATTCCACTTATGCGCACAACATTTTCCATTTTATAGGCTGTCCGCATAACAGATTATTTTTGGGTCCATTTGTATTTAGAAGCGGGGTCAGGCAGATACGAAATAGGGCTCGATCCGGTTGCGGCCGGACACGGTCCAAGAATCATTTCGATTCAAATTAATTGACTTAAATTTAACTAGATAAAAATGTATCTGGAGTTAAGTAACTTAATTTATATATATTTGAGACTCAAAAGCCCCCAGATTTTTTCACCCTAAAAAAAGAAAAAGAAATAGAAACATAGGATAATCCCGCTGCCGGGATGCTAGCCGGCCACCTCCTTGCCCTAGCGCTGAGGTCAATGAAGACATGTGGCGATGGCCACACATTGGCCGTCGGAGGAGGCGGCGACAGGTACTCCGGTCCTGGTGGTGGTGCCGGCGCCTCCCCGTCCTCCTCGGAGGCCTGGATGACCTCGTAGAGGAGGGGTCATTTAGGGTGCTCGCAAAGGAGATGGCCTCCGCGCACGCGATGGCCTCCTTCTTCGTCAGCTCCGTGGCGTCCTCCTCCATTGACTGGTAGTTGAGGTCGCCGTCGTCTTCAGGCATGTCCTCCACCGCCGCCTCCTGGTACACGGTCCTTGAAAGCACCGACACCCACGTGAGGAGCTCGATGTACTGGGTGTACGCCCCCTAGTACTAGGACCAGTCGGCATGGCCCGCTCGCGGCATGGGGAAGGTGTACCCCAATGGCGGGAGCGTGTCCTCCTCCTCCTTCACAGGATATGGTGGTGCAGGCGCCTGCCTCGGTGGAGGCGTAGGCGCCTACTGCGGTGATGGTGGCGGTTGTGAGTGCTCGAAGGCCGCCTCGGCCTCCTCGTAGTCGAAGTCGTCATCGTCGAGGCCCCATATCGCACCGAGCGTCGCGCTCGGCCTCAATCCACAACGCCCAAAACGGGTAATCAATGGCGTATGCCGGATCCCGAAGTAGATCCGGCGGCAGGTGGGCACGGTGGCGAAGGATTTCATGGCAGCGCGTGGGGCCGCTCCTCAGGATCGCGGGCACCGGCACCCATGACTGGTTGAGGTGCCATCCGTGCGGCAAGTGCACGTCCGGCCATGGGTGCGGGGTGCCGATGTTGACGTACAGGCGCACCGTCGCCGTGTCGATGTTCAAGCGCGTCTCGGAGCGCGGAACGGGAGGAGGGCGCGGTGGCCTACGTGTTTCCAGGGGCCTCCTAGCGGGCGCGCAGGTGTTCTGGTGGCCGCCATTGTCGCCGCGCTGGCCGCTGGAACTTGACCCAAGGCCTCGTGGTCGTTCCGGCCAAGATGAAACCTGCCGCCCCCTTCTTCGCCATGGCCTCGAGGTGGCTTGGTTTGGGAGCTCGGGGTAGCTATGGTTTGTAAGCTTCGTGTATAGTGGGGGACTGGTGTTGGAGATATGCCCAAGAGGCAATAATAAAATGGTTATTATAATATATCTTTGTGTTTATGATAATGTTTACATACCATGCTATAATTGTATTAACGAAACATTGATACATGTGTGTTATGTAGACAACAAGAAGTCCCTAGTATGCCTCTTAAACTAGCTTGTTGATTAATGGATGATTAGTTTCATAATCATGAACATTGGATGTTATTAATAACAAGGTTATATCATTATATGAATGATGTAATGGACACACCCAATTAAGCGTAGCATAAGATCTCGTCATTAAGTTATTTGCTATAAGCTTTCGATACATAGTTACCTAGTCCTTATGACCATGAGATCGTGTAAATCACTTATACCGGAAAGGTACTTTGATTACATCAAACGCCACTGCGTAAATGGGTGGTTATAAAGGTGGGATTAAGTATCCGGAAAGTATGAGTTGAGGCATATGGATCAACGGTGGGATTTGTCCATCCCGATGACGGATAGATATACTCTGGCCCTCTCGGTGGAATGTCGTCTAATGTCTTGCAAGCATATGAATAAGTTCATAAGAGACCACATACCACGGTACGAGTAAAGAGTACTTGTCAGGAGACGAGGTTGAACAAGGTATAGAGTGATACCGATGATCAAACCTCGGACAAGTAAAATATCGCGTGACAAAGGGAATTGGTATCGTATGTGAATGGTTCATTCGATCACTAAGTCATCGTTGAATGTGTGGGAGCCATTATGGATCTCCAGATCCCGCTATTGGTTATTGGTCGGAGTGAGTACTATATGTTTCGCGAACCGTAGGGTGACACACTTAAAGTTGGATGTTGAAATGGTAGAACTTGAATATGGAATGGAGTTCGAATATTTGTTCGAAGTCCCGGATGAGATCCCGGACATCACGAGGAGTTCCGGAATGGTCCGGAGAATAAGATTCATATATAGGAAGTCATATTCCAAGTTTGGAAATGATCCGGTGCATTTATGGCAGGTTCTAGAAGGTTCTAGAAAAGTCCGGAAGAATGGCACTTTGGAAAGTGGAGTCCCGAAGAGACTCCACTTGCATGACCAGCCAACCCTAAAGGGAGGAGTCCAAGGTGGACTCCCCTAGGGTGGCCGGCCAACCCACCTCAAGGAAAGGTGGGAGTCCCACCTTGAGTGGGACTCCCTCCTTGAGTAGGTTTCCCACATATGGGAGGTTTTAGTGTTGGGGTCTTATTCGAAGACTTGGACTAGAACTCTTGGGGCTTCCACCTATATAATGAGGGGCATAGAGAGGGGGCTGGCCACTTCAAGCCTCAGCCTTGGCCGCACCCCTTAGAGGGCCGGCGCCCAACCCCCCTCTCTCCCCAAACCCTAGCGGTCTCTCTCCTCCACCACATCCCGCACGCTTAAGCGAAGCTCCGCCGGATTTCTCCACCACCACCGACACCACGCCGTCGTGCTGTTGGATTCAAGAGGAGCTACTACTTCCGCTGCCCGCTGGAACGGGAGGTGGACATCGTCTTCATCAACAACCGAACGTGTGACCGAGTATGGAGGTGCTGCCCGTTCGTGGCGCCGGAACCGATCGTGATCAAGATCTTCTACGCGCTTTTGCAAGCGGCAAGTGATCGTCTACCGCAGCAATAAGAGCCTACTCTTATAGGCTTTGGAATCTCTTCAAGGGTTAGTCTTGATCATCCCCTCGTTGCTACCGTCTTCTAGATTGCATCTTGGCTTGGATTGCGTGTTCGCGATAGGAAAATTTTTGTTTTCTATGCAACGTTATCCTACAGTGGTATCAGAGCCGTGTCTATGCATAGATGGTTGCACGAGTAGAACACAATGGTTTTGTGGGCGTTGATGCTCTTGTTATCTTTAGTTTGAGTACTTTGCATCTTTGTGGCATAGTGGGATGAAGCGGCTCGGACTAACTTTACATGACCGCGTTCATGAGACTTGTTCCTCGTTCGACATGCAACTTGTATTGCATAAGAGGCTTTGCGGGTGTCTGTCTCTCCTACTATAGTGAAGATTCAATTTACTCTTCTATTGACAACATTAGTATCACCGTTGTGGTTCATGTTCGTAGGTAGATTAGATCTCTCTCGAAAACCCTAAACCACGTAAAATATGCAAACCAAATTAGAGACGTCTAACTTGTTTTTGCAGGGTTTGGTGATGTGATATGGCCATGATGTGATGATGAATATGTATGAGATGATCATTATTGTATTGTGGCAACCGGCAGGAGCCTTATGGTTGTCTTTAAATTTCATGTTGAGTAGTATTTCAAAGTAGTTGTAATAGTTGCTACATGAGGTGAACAATCATGAAGACGGCGCCATGGACCTTGACGCTACGCCGATGATGATGGAGATCATGCCCGTTGATGATGGAGATCATGTCCGTGCTTTGGAGATGAAGATCGAATGCGCAAAGACTAAAGGGCCATATCATATCACATATGAACTGCATGTGATGTTAATCCTTTATGCATCTTATTTTGCTTAGATCGCGACGGTAGCATTATAAGATGATCCCTCACATTAATATCAAGATAATAAAGTGTTCTTCCCTCGTATGCACCGTTGCCAAAGTTCGTCGTTTCAAAGCATCTCGTGATGATCGGATGTGATAGATTCAACGTACATATACAACGGGTGTAAGCCATGTTGCACACGCGGAATACTTGGGTTTGCTTGACGAGCCTAGCATGTACAGACATGGCCTCGGGACAACGGAAACCGAAAGGTTGAACACGAGTCATATGGATGATATGATCAACATGTTGATGTTCACCATTGAAGCTACATCATCTCACGTGATGATCGGTTTTGATGTAGTGGATTTGGATCGTGTACCACTTAACAACTATGAGGGATATTTTATTAAGTGGGAGTTCATTAGTAATTAGATTAAAACATGAACTAATTATCATAAACATAGTCTGAGTAGTATTTTGAATTAATTTTGTAGTATTGGCATCCGTTTTTCTACCATGCGCTAGTCTTATTATTGAGATAGAAATTCTGTTATAATCTGATAAGAAACTTTACGGATTGGTACCGTATTGTTAAAGAATCAAGAATTGATTAAGTCCTATTGCAAACTTTTAGTAAACCTCACATTGTTGATTCAAAGAGCTATGGTTTAAATTAGTACCTACAATTATCTTGTCTCCGTGAAACTTGATGTTCAAATTCGTTTGAAAAGTAAGGAGCTGAAAAGTTTATTTTCAGAAATAAGCGAGGTATGAGATATATGCGATATCTAAGACCTTACCAAGATGATAGAATATAATCTAGTGAGACTACATAAACTCATAAGTTTTATGGGAATGTACGAAGGTTGAAGACGCCAGGTGTCCCAATCCTCCAAATATTGGGGCACTAACGATATTCGTGTTGGAGATATGCCCAAGAGGCAATAATAAAAGTGGTTATTATATATCTTTATGTTTATGATAAATGTTTATATACCATGCTATAATTGTATTAACTGAAACATTGATACATGTGTGATATATAAACAACAAAGAGTCCCTAGTAAGCCTCTTAACTAGCTTGTTGATTAATAGATGATTAGTTTCATAATCATGAACATTGGATGTTATTAATAACAAGGTTATATCATTGTATGAATGATGTAATGGACACACCCAATTAAGCGTAGCATAAGATCACGTCATTAAGTTATTTGCTATAAGCTTTCAATACATAGTTACCTAGTCCTTATGACCATGAGATCATGTAAATCACTTATACCGGAAAGGTACTTTGATTACATCAAACGCCACTGCGTAAATGGGTGGTTATAAAGGTGGGATTAAGTATCCGGAAAGTATGAGTTGAGGCATATGGATCAACGGTGGGATTTGTCCATCCCGATGACGGATAGATATACTCGGGCCCTCTCGGTGGAATGTCGTCTAATGTCTTGCAAGCATATGAATAAGTTCATAAGAGACCACATACCACGGTACGAGTAAAGAGTACTTGTCGAGACGAGGTTGAACAAGGTATAGTGTGATACCGATGATCAAACCTCGGACAAGTAAAATATCGCGTGACAAAGGGAATTGGTATCGTATGTGAATGGTTCATTCGATCACTAAAGTCATCGTTGAATATGTGGGAGCCATTATGGATCTCCAGATCCCGCTATTGGTTATTGGTCGGAGTGAGTACTCAACCATGTCCGCATAGTTCGCGAACCGTAGGGTGACACACTTAAAGTTGGATGTTGAAATGGTAGAACTTGAATATGGAATGGAGTTCGAATATTTGTTCGGAGTCCCGGATGTGATCCCGGACATCACGAGGAGTTCCGGAATGGTCCGGAGAATAAGATTCATATATAGGATGTCATTTTATGTGAATAAAATGATGCGGAAGGTTCTATGGAAGGTTCTAGAAGGTTCTAGAAAAGTCCGGAAGAAACCACCAAGGAAGGTGGAGTCCACAAGGGACTCCACCTCCATGGCCGGCCAGCCCTAGTGGGGGTGGAGTCCCAAGTGGACTCCACCATAGGGGGCCGGCCACCCCCCACATGGGAGGTGGGAATCCCACCTTTGGGTGGGAGTCCTAGTTGGGCTAGGTTTCCCCCTCCTATGGAAGGTTTTGGTTTCGGGTCTTATTCGAAGACTTGGACACCAACACTTGGGATCCACCTATATATAGAGGGCCAAGGGGGGGGCCGGACACACCAAAGCCTCAAGCTTGGCCGCCCCCATAGTGGCCGGCCACCCCCTCTCCCAAACCCTAGCGCCCGCTCCTCCACCATATCCCGCACGCTTAGCGAAGCTCCGCCGGATTTCTCCACCGCCACCGACACCACGCCGTCGTGCTGTCGGATTCAAGAGGAGCTACTACTTCCGCTGCCCGCTGGAACGGGGAGGTGGACGTCGTCTTCATCAACAACCGAACGTGTGACCGAGTACGGAGGTGCTGCCCGTTCGTGGCGCCGGAACCGATCGTGATCAAGATCTTCTACGCGTTTTTGCAAGCGGCAAGTGAACGTCTACCGCAGCAACAAGAGCCTCCTCTTGTAGGCTTTGGAATCTCTTCAAGGGTTAGTCTCGACAATCCCCTCGTTGCTACCGTCTTCTAGATTGCATCTTGGCTTGGATTGCGTGTTCGCCGTAGGAAAATTTTTGTTTTCTATGCTACGTTATCCTACAGTGGTATCAGAGCCGTGTCTATGCATAGATGGTTGCACGAGTAGAACACAATGGTTTGTGGGCGTTGATGCTCTTGTTATCTTTAGTTGAGTACTTTGCATCTTTGTGGCATAGTGGGATGAAGCGGCTCGGGATAACTTTACATGACCGCGTTCATGAGATTTGCTCCACGCTTGACATGCAACTTGTATTGCATAAGTGGCTTTGCGGGTGTCTGTCTCTCCTACTATAGTGAAGATTCAATTTACTCTTCTATTGACAACACTAGTATCACCGTTGTGGTTCATGTTCGTAGGTAGATTGGATCTTGCTCGAAAACCCTAAACCACGTAAAATATGCAAACCAAATTAGAGAACGTCTAACTTGTTTTTGCAGGGTTTGGTGATGTGATATGGCCATAATGTGATGATGAATATGTATGAGATGATCATTATTGTATTGTGGCAACCGGCAGGAGCCTTATGGTTGTCTTTAAATTTCATGTTGAGTAGTATTTCAAAGTAGTTGTAATAGTTGCTACTTGGAGGACGATCATGAAGACGGCGCCATTGACCTTGGTGCTTCGCCGACGATGATGGAGATCATGCCCGTTGATGATGGAGATCATGTCCACGCTTTGGAGATCAAGATCAAAGGCGCAAAGATAAAAGGGCCATATCATATCACATATGAACTGCATGTGATGTTAATCCTTTTATGCATCTTATTTTGCTTAGATCGCGACGGTAGCATTATAAGATGATCCCTCTCACTAAAATCTCAAGATAATAAAGTGTTCATCCTTAGTAGCACCGTTATCAAGTCTTATCGTTTCGAAGCATCTCGTGATGATCGGGTGTGATAGATTCGATAAGTACATATGACGGGTGCAAGACAGTTTGCACATGCGGATACTAAGGTGGCCTTGACGAGCCTAGCATGTAAAGACATGGTCTCGGAACACGTGATACCGAAAGGTAGAGCATGAATCATATGATTGATATGATGAACACTTTGAGTGTTCGCCATTGAAATTACATCTTGTCTCGTGATGATCGGGCATAGGTATGATGGATTTGGTTCGTGTGATCACTAAGACAATGCGAGGGATATTGTTTTGAGTGGGAGTTCACCTAGATTTTTAATTATGTAGAATTAAAATTTGAACTCAATTTGTCATAAACTTAGTCTAAACTATTGCAAATATGTTGTAGATATGGCGTCCTCAATCAATTTTAACCAGTTCCTAGAGAAAGAAAAGCTTAAGAGCAACGGTAGCAACTTCACCGACTGGTTCCGTCATGTGAGGATCTTCCTCAATGGCGGAAATCTGCAATATGTGCTTGATGCACCGCTAGGTGACCCTCCTGCAGAAACTGAAACCGATGAAGTAAAGAATGTTTACATGACTCGGAAAACTCGGTACTCTCAAGTTCAGTGTGCCATCTTATGCAGTCTGGAATCCGATCTTCAAAAACGTTTTGAGCACCACGATCCTCATGAGTTGATAAAAGAGTTGAAGACTATTTTTGAGACTCATGCGGCCGTGGAATGCTATGAAGCATCGAAACACTTTTTCAGCTGTATGATGGAAGAAGGCAGCTCCATCGGTGAGCACATGCTCGTTATGACCGGGCATGCGAAGAAACTCAGTGACTTGGGAATAGTGATTCCTAACAGACTGGGGATTAATCGTGTCCTTCAATCACTGCCACCAAGTTATAAGAACTTTGTGATGAACTACAATATGCAGAACATGAACAAGGAGTTTCCTGAACTCTTTGGCATGCTAAAAGCTGCTGAGATTGAGATCAAGAAAGAGCACCAAGTGTTGATGGTCAACAAGACCACCAAGAAACAGGCAAGTCTAAAGGCAAGAACAAGAAGAGTGGCAAGAAAGCTGCCACGCCTCTGAAACCTAAGTCTGGCCCTAAGCCTGATGCTGAGTGCTATTACTGCAAGGAGAAGGGACACTGGAAGCGTAATTGCTCCAAGTATTTGGCGGATCTGAAGAGCGGCCTTATCAAGAAAAAGAAAGAAGGTATATCTGATATACATGTTATAGATGTTTATCTCACTAGTTCTCGTTCTAGTACCTGGGTATTTGATACTGGTTCGGTTGCTCATATTTGTAACTCGAAACAGGAACTAAAGAATAAACGACAACTGCTGAAAGATGAAGTGACGATGCGCGTTGGAAACGGATCCAAGGTCAATGTGATCGCAGTCGGGACACTTCCTCTACATCTACCTTCGGGATTAGTTTTAAGCCTAAATAATTGTTATTATGTACCCGCGTTGAGCATGAACATTATATCAGGATCTTGTTTAATGCAAGACGGTTATTCATTCAAGTCTGAGAATAATGGTTGTTCTATTTTTATGAATAATATCTTTTATGGTCGAGCACCACAAAAGAATGGCTTATTTCTGTTAGATCTCGATAGTAGTAATACGCATATACATAACATTGATGCTAAGCGAATTAAATTGAATGATAATTCTACTTATATGGCACTGTCGTCTTGGTCATATTGGAGTGAAACGCATGAAGAAACTCCATACTGATGGATTACTTGAATCACTTGACTTTGAATCACTTGATAGATGCGAAGCATGTCTGATGGGAAAAATGACTAAGACTCCATTCTCGGGTATGATGGAGCGAGCTACTGACTTATTGGAAATCATACACACAGATGTATGTGGACCAATGAGTGTAGCATCGCGCGGTGGTTATCGTTATGTTCTAACCTTCACAGATGATTTGAGTAGATATGGGTATATCTATTTAATGAAACATAAATCCGAAACTTTCGAGAAGTTTAAGGAATTCCAAAGTGAAGTAGAAAATCAACGTAACAAGAAGATTAAATTTCTACGATCTGATCGCGGAGGTGAATATCTGAGTTATGAGTTTAGCATGCATTTAAAGAAATGCGGAATACTTTCACAATTGACACCGCCGGAACACCACAACGAAACGGTGTGTCCGAACGTCGTAATCGAACTCTCTTAGATATGGTTCGTTCTATGATGTCTCTTACTGATTTGCCGTTATCATTTTGGAGTTATGCATTAGAGACAGCCGCATTCACTTTAAATAGAGCACCATCAAAATCCGTTGAAACGACACCGTATGAATTATGGTTTAATAAGAAACCTAAGTGTCGTTCCTAAAAGTTTGGGGTTGCGAAGCCTATGTAAAAAAGTTACAACCGGACAAGCTAGAACCCAAAGCGGAGAAATGCGTCTTCATAGGATACCCTAAGGAAACTATAGGGTACACTTTCTATCACAGATCCGAAGGCAAGATCTTTGTTGCTAAGAACGGAACCTTTCTTGAGAAAGAATTTCTCACTAAAGAAGTGACTGGAAGAAAAGTAGAACTCGATGAGATTGAAGAATCTCTACTCGTTGATCAGAGTAGCGCAGTACCGGAAAATGTTCCTGTACCACCTACACCAACAACAGAGGAAGCTAATGATAATGATCATGAAACTTCATATGAGACAACTACTGAACCTCGCAGATCGACAAGGGATCGTGCCACTCCAGATTGGTATGATCCTTGTCTAAATGTCATGATTGTGGATAACAATGATGAAGACCCTGCGACGTATGAAGAAGCGATGATGAGCCCAGATTCCAACAAATGGCAAGAAGCCATGAAATCCGAAATGGGATCCATGTATGATAACAAAGTATGGACTTTGGTAGACTTACCTGATAACGCTGTCGAGAATAAATGGATCTTCAAAAGAAAAACAGATGCTGATGGTAATATTACTGTCTATAAAGCTCGACTTGTCGCAAAGGGTTTCCGACAAATTCAAGGTGTTGACTACGATGAGACTTTCTCACCTGTAGCGAAGCTAAAATCTGTGAGGATTTTGTTAGCAATAGCTGCATTTTTCGATTATGAGATTTGGCAGATGGATGTCAAAACAGCGTTCCTTAATGGAGACATTGAGGAAGAGTTGTATATGGTACAACCCAAAGGTTTTGTCGATCCTAAAAATGCTGACAAAGTATGCAAACTTCAGCGTTCAATCTATGGACTGAAGCAAGCATCGAGAAGTTGGAACCGACGTTTTGATAAGGTGATCAAAGACTTCGGGTTTATACAGTGTCATGGAGAGGCCTGTATTTACAAGAAAGTGAGTGGGAGCTCTGTAGCATTCCTGATATTATATGTAGATGACATATTATTGATTGGGAATGATATAGAACTATTAAGCAGTGTAAAGGGTTATTTGAATAATAGTTTTTCAATGAAAGACCTTGGTGAAGCATCATACATATTAGGCATCAAGATTTATAGAGATAGATCAAGACGTCTAATAGGGCTATCACAGAGTACATACCTGGACAAGATTCTAAAGAAATTTAGAATGGACGAAAGTAAGAAAGGATTCTTACCTATGTTACCAGGCAAGGTCTTGAGTAAGACTCAAGGACCTACGGAAGAAAGAGAAAGGATGAGTCAGATCCCCTATGCCTCGGCAGTAGGCTCTATCATGTATGCCATGCTATGTACAAGACCGGATATAGCACATGCTGTTAGTTTGACTAGCAGATATCAAAGTGATCCAGGAATGGAACACTGGACAGCGGTCAAGAATATCCTGAAGTACTTGAAAAGAACTAAGGATATGTTTCTTTGTTATGGAGGTGACCAAGAGCTCGTTGTAACAAGTTACACCGATGCAAGTTGGAACACTGATCCTGATGACTCTAAGTCACAATCTGGTACGTGTTTATATTGAATGGTGCTGCAGAAGCTGGGCAAGCTCGAAGCAGTGCACGGTGGCGAAATCCTCAACGAATCGGAGTACATAGCGGCTTCGAGGCTTCATCAGAAGCGGTATGGATGAAGAGGTTCATTGTAGAGCTCGGTGTGGTTCCTAGTGCATTGGACCCATTTGTCATCTACTGTGATAATATGGGTGCCATCGCCAATGCACAAGAGCCAAGGTCACACAAGAGGCTGAAGCATATCAAGCTGCGTTACCACTCGATTCGCGAATACATCGAAGATGGAGAAGTAAAGATTTGCAAAGTACACACTGATCTGAATGTAGCAGATCCGTTGACTAAAGCTCTCCCTAGGGCAAAGCATGACCAACACCAGAATGCCATGGGTGTTAGGTATATTACAATGTAATCTAGATTATTGACTCTAGTGCAAGTGGGAGACTGTTGGAGATATGCCCAAGAGGCAATAATAAAAGTGGTTATTATATATCTTTATGTTTATGATAAATGTTTATATACCATGCTATAATTGTATTAACTGAAACATTGATACATGTGTGATATATAAACAACAAAGAGTCCCTAGTAAGCCTCTTAACTAGCTTGTTGATTAATAGATGATTAGTTTCATAATCATGAACATTGGATGTTATTAATAACAAGGTTATATCATTGTATGAATGATGTAATGGACACACCCAATTAAGCGTAGCATAAGATCACGTCATTAAGTTATTTGCTATAAGCTTTCAATACATAGTTACCTAGTCCTTATGACCATGAGATCATGTAAATCACTTATACCGGAAAGGTACTTTGATTACATCAAACGCCACTGCGTAAATGGGTGGTTATAAAGGTGGGATTAAGTATCCGGAAAGTATGAGTTGAGGCATATGGATCAACAGTGGGATTTGTCCATCCCGATGACGGATAGATATACTCTGGGCCCTCTCGGTGGAATGTCGTCTAATGTCTTGCAAGCATATGAATAAGTTCATAAGAGACCACATACCACGGTACGAGTAAAGAGTACTTGTCAGAGACGAGGTTGAACAAGGTATAGTGTGATACCGATGATCAAACCTCGGACAAGTAAAATATCGCGTGACAAAGGGAATTGGTATCGTATGTGAATGGTTCATTCGATCACTAAAGTCATCGTTGAATATGTGGGAGCCATTATGGATCTCCAGATCCCGCTATTGGTTATTGGTCGGAGTGAGTACTCAACCATGTCCGCATAGTTCGCGAACCGTAGGGTGACACACTTAAAGTTGGATGTTGAAATGGTAGAACTTGAATATGGAATGGAGTTCGAATATTTGTTCGGAGTCCCGGATGTGATCCCGGACATCACGAGGAGTTCCGGAATGGTCCGGAGAATAAGATTCATATATAGGATGTCATTTTATGTGAATAAAATGATGCGGAAGGTTCTATGGAAGGTTCTAGAAGGTTCTAGAAAAGTCCGGAAGAAACCACCAAGGAAGGTGGAGTCCACAAGGGACTCCACCTCCATGGCCGGCCAGCCCTAGTGGGGGTGGAGTCCCAAGTGGACTCCACCATAGGGGGCCGGCCACCCCCCACATGGGAGGTGGGAATCCCACCTTTGGGTGGGAGTCCTAGTTGGGCTAGGTTTCCCCCCCTATGGAAGGTTTTGGTTTCGGGTCTTATTCGAAGACTTGGACACCAACACTTGGGATCCACCTATATATAGAGGGCCAAGGGGAGGGGGCCGGTGAACACCAAAGCCTCAAGCTTGGCCGCCCCCATAGTGGCCGGCCACCCCCTCTCCCCAAACCCTAGCGCCCCGCTCCTCCACCATATCCCGCACGCTTAGCGAAGCTCCGCCGGATTTCTCCACGCCACCGACACCACGCCGTCGTGCTGTCGGATTCAAGAGGAGCTACTACTTCCGCTGCCCGCTGGAACGGGAGGTGGACGTCGTCTTCATCAACAACCGAACGTGTGACCGAGTACGGAGGTGCTGCCCGTTCGTGGCGCCGGAACATCGTGATCAAGATCTTCTACGCGTTTTGCAAGCGGCAAGTGAACGTCTACCGCAGCAACAAGAGCCTCCTCTTGTAGGCTTTGGAATCTCTTCAAGGGTTAGTCTCGACAATCCCCTCGTTGCTACCGTCTTCTAGATTGCATCTTGGCTTGGATTGCGTGTTCGCCGTAGGAAAATTTTTGTTTTCTATGCTACGTTATCCTACAATTCGCATATCCGTAAAGTGATCGTCTTTAGTATGCACCGTTGCTAAGACTCGTCGTTTCGAAGCATCTCGTGATGATCGGGTGTTATAGATTCCACGAGTGCATACAACGGGTGCAAGCCAGATTTGCACATGCGAATACTAAAGTTAAACTTTACGAGCCTAGCATGTACAGACATGGTCTCGGAAAGTCGTCATGATATGATAGATAAAATTATGAGTGAAATTGTTCATCATATTACAAAGTTACTAATAGTGAAATCTGGAACACTTGTCATATGATGATCAACTTTAAAGTAAGAACCTCAAGGTTATTGGTATTTGACCAACAAACCTAGAAGTTATTGATGTTGAAGTGTTTTTCTGAATAATGAGGAAAGCTAAAAGAGAAACTACAAAAGATATTTTGGCAGAAAGAAAAGAAAAGACTAGAAAGTCTAGCTCAGATGTATATAAATGATATACATGTTATGGATGTATTTCTCATTTGGTCACATAATGAAATTCTTGGGTATTTGTACCATATTGGTTGGTATGAAATGTCATACAAAACAACGCAATACAAGAATACAATGGCTTAAGTGACTGATAAGGAATATGGTAATAATGCACGTCTGGAACATAATAAAGTGTTATTATGTTTGTCGTTGGCATTCTACCTAGCCCTTAGAATTTATAATAAAGAACTTAATAATTGTTATTTTGCTCTGGTCAAATGAAAACAATGAGTTGTTCAAATTATGACATTACTCCATGTACGATGGATAAGTTATTATGAATCTTAATGGTGAAAACACACATACATAACACTGACGCTAAAATGCCATAAGGCAAATGATTTGAATTCCACTTATTTGTGGCACCGCCATTTAGGTCATATTAGAAAGGAACGCATGAAGGAACTCCATGCAAATGGATTTTTGGAGTCACTTGATTTTTGAATCATTTGACGCTTGCAAATCTTTTCTAAAGAGAATGATTAAAATACCGTTCATAGGCCAAAAGTTGAACGGGCAACTAACTTAGTGGAAAAATACATGATGATGTATATGGTTCACTGGGCATAGTTGTGTGCGGGAGATTCTTCTACTTCATGAAAACTTTCAACAATGAATTGAGTATATATATATGTGGATATATTCAATAAGGAAGAAGTTTGAAACTTTTTGAATGGATTCAAATAAACTTCAACATGAAGTGGAAATCATCGTAATAGAAAAATCAAATATCTATGATTGGATCATGGTAAAAATATTTGAATTACGAGTTTTAGCGAACATCTAAGAGAGTTATGAAATTGTTCTACAACTCACATTTCTTGGAGTATCATAATGAAGATATAGTATCCGAGATATGTATCCAAACCTTGTTGGATTAATGATGAGATAAAATATTATGACGCCATTATATTTTTGTGGATTATGCTTTAGTGACTACCGCTTTTACACTGAATAGAGCATCATCATGATCCGTTGAAATGACACCATACGAGTTATGGTATGGGTATAAACCCTAATAGTCTTTCTTTAAATTTTGGTCTAAGAGTTTACAACCAAAATCGGATGAATGTCTTTGTTGGTTATCCCAGAGATTTAATTGGGAATTCTTCCCACGAGACAAAGACAAAAGTGTTTGTCAATGTTTCTTATTTCCGAGAAATTGTTTCTAGTGAAGTATTTGAGTGGGAGGACAATATAATTTGATAAGGTTTATGAACCTGAGCATAATGATCAGAGTAGCGCAGCATCGGAATTTGTTTCGGAAGCGGCCACGACGATCATGGCTCCCATGACTACAAAGTGTTTTAGCCATGGAGATCGAAGTACATATTGAACCTTGTAGGTATGGTTTACTTTGTGACCAAATAAATGATTTGTGAACAAAGGATTGATTTTGAATAATGATAAACCAACTACAAACAAAAAAGTTATGATGGGCCCTGACTCCGTTAAAATGGCCATGCGCCATGAAATCCATAATAGACGAATACTTTTTGAAAGTAAATGGATCTATAGACTTGGATGAAATATCCTTAAAGAAGCTCGACTTGTTTACGACAAAGTTCAAAGAGTTGACTACGATAAGATTAGATCTTCGTAGCAATGCTTATAGTCTATGTGGTTTATTCTAGTAATCACTACATATTTCTCTTATGAGATATGCTAGTAGGATGGCAAAATACATTACTTATCAGAAGTATGTATTAAAGGTGTATACAAAATACAACCAAGAGTTTTGCCTGTCCGTAGAATACTAGATAGGTATACAAAACTTCAATTGGATGAAGTGAGTATCGCGGAGTTGGAATCTTCACCAGATGAAATAGTCAAAGAGTTTTTGATTTCATCAAGAGACGATGAAGAGGCTTGTATTTGCAAGAAATTAAGTGGGAGCGCTGAGACATATTTATAATACTTTATGTAGGTGACATATAGTTGGTTATAAATGATGTAATTATATACTTGATTAAAAGGTTTCATTGAGAAATTAATTTCAATGAAAGGATATGGACTGAAACATATTTAGTGTCAAGATCTATGAAGATAGATTGAAACACATAATAAGTTTAAGTCAAAGTACATAGAATGGATATTGAAGTAGTTCAATATATAAATATTAAGAAAATGTTCTTGTCATGTTAAGTTTTAACAAGACTTGAATGTATCTGACACTCAATGAGTAAAAACACATGAGTGATTATAGATCACAAATAATATGTACACAATCAGATGTCATGTGCTATAAAAAGTTATGAGCATATACCAGAATGATTCATATGATGATCATTGGACGACAGTAAGAATATCCTTGAGTACTTTAGAAGAACTAAGGATATATATATATAGTTTTGTATGAGGAAATGACAAACAAATCACTGTAAGGTGTTACACCAATATTGGTTTTGTCACATATAAAATATAATTTCAATCTCAAATTAGACTAAGTGTTGTTTAAAAGGTAGCACAATGAGCTAGAAGTTGTCTATGCTAGATTTAGAAGAGTTCTAAATATTGTGACGGATTCTACAAAAGAAGGCAGAGTATGTCATTGTTTTGACAATGACAAAGGATGTTAAGTCAAGAGGTTCTTTGAGAACTTGGTGTAGTTCCGAGTCAGAACTTTGAAGCTATATTGTGTGTGACAATATTAGTGACATATTTCAGACCGCAAAATTAAGGTTCCACCAGAAGACCAAACATATTTAAATACCGACTCATTTGGAAATGAGTGATGCGTTGAGACGCAAATAAATTACAAAATACATACGTTTCTGAGCATGTCAGATCCGTTGACTAAAACCTCTCCCGTGAGCAAAACATGATAAAGCACCAAGGCCAAGGTGTTATATCTTTACAAATGTAAACTAGATTATTGACTCTAGTGCAAGTGGGAGACTGTTGGAGATATGCCCAAGAGGCAATAATAAAATGATTATTATAATATATCTTTGTGTTTATGATAATGTTTACATACCATGCTATAATTGTATTAACTGAACATTGATACATGTGTGTTATGTAGACAACAAGAAGTCCCTAGTATGCCTCTTAAACTAGCTTGTTGATTAATGGATGATTAGTTTCATAATCATGAACATTGGATGTTATTAATAACAAGGTTATATCATTATATGAATGATGTAATGGACACACCCAATTAAGCGTAGCATAAGATCTCATTAAGTTATTTGCTATAAGCTTTCGATACATAGTTACCTAGTCCTTATGACCATGAGATCGTGTAAATCACTTATACCGGAAAGGTACTTTGATTACATCAAACGCCACTGCGTAAATGGGTGGTTATAAAGGTGGGATTAAGTATCCGGAAAGTATGAGTTGAGGCATATGGATCAACAGTGGGATTTGTCCATCCCGATGACGGATAGATATACTCGGGCCCTCTCGGTGGAATGTCGTCTAATGTATTGCAAGCATATGAATAAGTTCATAAGAGACCACATACCACGGTACGAGTAAAGAGTACTTGTCGGAGACGAGGTTGAACAAGGTATAGAGTGATACCGATGATCAAACCTCGGACAAGTAAAATACCGCGTGACAAAGGGAATTGGTATCGTATGTGAATGGTTCATTCGATCACTAAGTCATCGTTGAATGTGTGGGAGCCATTATGGATCTCCAGATCCCGCTATTGGTTATTGGTCGGAGTGAGTACTCGACTATGTCCGCATAGTTCGCGAACCGTAGGGTGACACACTTAAAGTTGGATGTTGAAATGGTAGAACTTGAATATGGAATGGAGTTCGAATATTTGTTCGAAGTCCCGGATGAGATCCCGGACATCACGAGGAGTTCCGGAATGGTCCGGAGAATAAGATTCATATATAGGAAGTCATATTCCAAGTTTGGAAATGATCCGGTGCATTTATGGCAGGTTCTAGAAGGTTCTAGAAAAGTCCGGAAGAATGGCACTTTGGAAAGTGGAGTCCCGAAGAGACTCCACTTGCATGACCAGCCAACCCTAAAGGGAGGAGTCCAAGGTGGACTCCCCTAGGGTGGCCGGCCAACCCACCTCAAGGAAAGGTGGGAGTCCCACCTTGAGTGGGACTCCCTCCTTGAGTAGGTTTCCCACATATGGGAGGTTTTAGTGTTGGGGTCTTATTCGAAGACTTGGACTAGAACTCTTGGGGCTTCCACCTATATAATGAGGGGCATAGAGAGGGGGCTGGCCACTTCAAGCCTCAGCCTTGGCCGCACCCCTTAGAGGGCCGGCGCCCAACCCCCTCTCTCCCCAAACCCTAGCGGTCTCTCTCCTCCACCACATCCCGCACGCTTAAGCGAAGCTCCGCCGGATTTCTCCACCACCACCGACACCACGCCGTCGTGCTGTTGGATTCAAGAGGAGCTACTACTTCCGCTGCCCGCTGGAACGGGGAGGTGGACATCGTCTTCATCAACAACCGAACGTGTGACCGAGTACGGAGGTGCTGCCCGTTCGTGGCGCCGGAACCGATCGTGATCAAGATCTTCTACGCGCTTTTGCAAGCGGCAAGTGATCGTCTACCGCAGCAATAAGAGCCTACTCTTATAGGCTTTGGAATCTCTTCAAGGGTTAGTCTTGATCATCCCCTCGTTGCTACCGTCTTCTAGATTGCATCTTGGCTTGGATTGCGTGTTCGCGATAGGAAAATTTTTGTTTTCTATGCAACGTTATCCTACAACTGGAGTGAGAGGGACTGATGGTCTCCATTTAAAAAGACCTGTGCGCGTGTGCCAGTGTGGCCCCGCGCCTCCTCGCCTCCATCGGCCGCTGACGCGTGGGCTTGTGGGTATTTCAGGAGGACGCACACATAGTCATGTGCCATCCGTGGCCATCGTAAACCGAGCACATCTAAAAATGGGGCACACGCGGACCCAACCTCGAGCTCATGTCATTGAGCGATGACCATGATCCTCGGGCTGTCATCGAGCCTTTCATCCGCGAGGTGGCGTCGGTTTCCATCCTGGCTCGCAAAAGTAAACGACGTGGCGTTCGCAGCGGATTTTGTCACGTGCTCCCTCAAAACCCCATTTGATTCGGATCAGTCGGGAGACATCAGACATTTTGTTGGGCTATGTTGGACACTAGCACGCTATGTGGGGTGGGCTACTAGGGCAGCGTCTAAATGCTCTTAGAGCAACTCCAACAACCACGCTATATCCCGCGCGGGATATTTTGGGCACATGCTCACGCGCGTTATAAAACACGGCTCACACGCGGGAGGAGATCGTGAATCAGGCTGCACGCATACGATGCCGCGGCGTGGCGCCTCGGCCGCCCATGCTGCGATATGAACTTCGACGACGTCAACTCGCCCGCCGTGGTGGAGTTCATGGCGTCGCCTCCAGTCCTCATAACCGACGAGGATCGTCACCGCCAACGACAGGCGCAGCGGCTCGCCATCTCGCCATGGCTGACAAGCTCGCTATCCAAGCCTGGCGCGCCAACTTCCCCTAGGACGTCGTCGAAGAGAGGGACTTCTTCCTGCAGAAGTGGGCGGAGAGAAGCGTGAAGCGGGTGGACCAGCGTCGAAGGAAGGCATTCATCAACGCCTAGCTAGAGGGTCCGTCTACCATCTCCGACGACGAACCAATGTGGGATGACCTGTGGACCGAGTCCGACGACACCACCTCCGATGATGAGTAGATTTTAGATTTATTTTCGTTTATTCTTAGTTTCTGCACTAGAACCTGGCACTATGTTTATTTTCAGTTTTGTAATATGTTTCTAGCCTATTTTCTAGATTTGATTTTCATATGCACATGCGTGAAAATTTGTTTTCCGTGTTGCATTTTAGCGCGTCTAGTAAAGGCCTTTTTCCCTGCCTTGCGCGCGCTGTATTTTAGCGTATCCACTATCCAGTAAACATCGTGCCCACGCTCCAAATGCAATATAGCGCGCCGGGTTTTGACGAGGATGTTGGGTTGCTTTTAGAGTCTAGGCTCATATTTTTGGGGCAGGCGCTAGATGTCTGTCGGTTAAAACCACGCCAACAAGAAAATGGCCTTGGGCTCACCAGAATTGTGATCAGCACAATTGCACGTAGTATCAGATCAAACAAAATCCGTGTCATGATTTTCTTTCCTTGTGAATGGCCCAGAATACTACTACTTCGCAGGACTAGTAAATAATACTAGGAAAACGCTTCTATTCCGTCGGAGGCACGCGCGGTGGCAGCCTCCGGACGCCGCACCGTTGGATGGCCTTGATCCTACGGGCCACCTCATGACACGTGCAACCGTGGGCCCGCCCACGTTCACAGCTGCCGAAGTCAAAGACGTGAGAAACATCCCTATCCGCCCCTACCTTATCCTTTCGCTCGTCGTCCTCTCTCCATCGCTCCCCGCCTCCACTAAATCCTCTCTCCTCTCTCTCCGGCGAGAATCACCATGGGCGCCATGAAGGCTGGCACTGCTCCCACCGGAGGCTCACGCTGCTCTCACCCTCCGTCGGCGTTGCTGCAAAAGGCCAAGGCGTTGCTGCAGAATGCCCACGCCGCCGGCGGATTCTGCAGTGGACATGGCGGCGGTGCTCAAGTGGTTGGAGCCGGTGCTTCCGTCGGCAACAGGCGCTGCTCCCACAGGCGGATCTAGATGCTCCCTTGGTCCGTTGTTTGCGTTGCCGGCGGATGCTGCAAGCCCTCGCCGCCGCTGGATTCTGCAGTGGACATGGCGGCGGTGCTCAAGCGGTTGGAGCATGTGCTTCCATCGGTGTCCGGCGCTGCTCCCACAGGCGGCTCTTGATGCTCCCTTTGTCCGTCGGTTGTGCTGCCGACGGATGCTGCAAGCCCCCGCCGCCGGAGCCACAATCCACCACTGTCGGAGCTGCAAGCGCCTTCCGTTGGTGCTTCCATGGGCGGGCGCCGGAGCTGCAATCCAACACTGCTGGTGCTACAAGGGCCTTCCGCCGGAGCTCCCATCGGCTGGAGCTGGAGCTGCAAGCAACCACCGCAGGTGCTGCAAATGCCTTAAGCGGGAGCTGCCATAGGCGGGCGCTGGAGCTGCAAGCGGCCAGCGGGGAAGCAGCGTGATGCAAGCTCTGCTACTATATGCCGGAGCGGTTCAACGCTGGCGGCGGCAACTGCTGCCGCGAGTGGCGCCACCGTGGTCGACAGTTCTTCAAGTCGGAGACCAGGATCCGGCGACGCGGTCTTCTCCGGCGACCCGGTCTTCCGACGACGGGTTCTCCGGCGAGGATTCTTCGGCGACGGCCAGGACAGGTTCTCCGGCGACGGCCGTGGCTCACTGGAGGAGCAACGCCGGCGCAGGGTGGAGTGAGACTTGACAGCGGCTTCGCTGCAACACATGTGCGGGAGAACGGTAGAGCGAGTAGTTTTCTCATTGCTTTTTCGGTTTTTTTAGGGAGAAAGGACACGTGTCAGACAGGGAACCCGGAGGCTGGTTGCTTTGGAGCCTCCGGAGGATTATCAGCACGCCCCATAATACTACTACTGGAAGTTGTAACACATTGCTGAATTGTTGAATTTTTTTGTAGTCCTAGTTTCGTCAGGTTGCACAATTCAGCAGCTCCATTGTAAAGGGCTTGGACTTGTGAATCCGTTGCCATTGTTCAAATCGAGAACTGCATCACGCATGCTGTTTTTTTATTTTAATTATTTGCGGGTTGCATCATGAATGCTCAATTAGGATCACAAAAAAGACACAGTGGACAGGGACAGAGATTTCAGAACATTGATAAGATCAGGTAAGAGAACAACATCAACAATTTAGTTTGAATGGGCGAACTACAGCTGTAAGTAACAACCATACACGACGAGTTAATGTAGTAACATCAAACACATTACACTTTGCTAAGAATTCGGATCTAATTAACAGCTCCAAACGAGAAGAATCCCTGAACACATTACACTTTGCAAAGAATTCGGATCTAATTGACAGCTCCAAACGAGAAGAATCCCTGAAGCGATGGAGCGTGAAGGCAGGCCGCCGCTACGGTGTTGTAGCTGCACCCCATGTAGAGCAGTGCTTCTTGGTCGTCGTGATCAGCCAAGAGGTTTCGCAGGTCCTCTGGAAGCTCCCAGCTAGCTGATGGCGCAGGCTGGTGTGTGTCGACCTGTTGGATGTTGTTCTTCTCAGACTCGATCGGGGGAGTTTGCTCCTCTTGTGCCGCTGATTCCCAGCCATCATCATCCTCCCAAGGCTTGAGCAGCAGGTGCACTTCTGATTCCCTGTTTAGTGAGTCCCAGTCGAAGTCCTCATCTTCCACGGCCACGGGGAGAGTTTGCTCCTGTTGTTGCTGTGGCCCGAGAAGCTCTTCCATGGTGCAAGAAAACCGGCCCGTGTCGCCGTCAGCTTCAGGCGCGTGGGGCACCTCCGTGGACGCAGCCGGCGACGAAACGGGCGCGGCAGACGTGAACCACACCGGACAATCCTCGTACTCCATCTCCTCGGGTGCTGGGACGGGAATGCGGTACAGCTTCTGTGCGTGCGGGCTGGCGGCAGGCACCCACACCGGGCACTCAGGTTGCGGGACGGGCGCTGCCATCCGCATCTTCTTGGAGCAGGGAGGATCGGCAACCGGCGCTGGCCTCTTGTGCGATTGCTGCGCGGGTGTAGGCTGTGCTGGTTCTTGAGGAAGCAGCTTGTACGCGTCGGATTCTTGGCGGGCGGCGGCGGGCGCGTGCTGAGCCAGGTGGATCTTGCAGAGCACCATCTCCCCGCCGGCGACGACGGCCTCAGGACGCAGGCAGCGGTACTCCTTCATGACCCATCCGGTGGTGGTCTTGCCCTTCTTGAAGGACAGGTGCTTGGCCTCGCCGACCTTGGCCCCCTCGTGGTAGACGTCCTCGGTGGTCTGGACGGCCCAGGTGCCGGCCCCGGCGCGGCGCACGACCCGGGCGTCATTCCCGCTCTTGCGCCTGCAGGTCGTGAAGAAGAAGCGGTCGCCGGTGCTGGCGGCGTTAGGCACGGGCGCGAACTGGGCGGCGAGGTCCCTGGGCTCGCAGGCGTAGACGTCGGCGTGGCGGATGAGGCTGTCGGCGCCGTACGGCAGCGGCGTGCCGGCGAGGAGGCGCGGCAGGAAGTAGGTGACGGCCTCCTCCTTGGAAGGCTTGAACTGGTGGTGCATGTAGAAGTCGTCGAGCTGCCCGTCCGTCTCCATGGATATGGATCGGACGCGGCCGGAGCTGCTCTCTGCGTCTAGGTTGGGTGATGGAGTTGAAAGGAAGTGGAGGAGTTTGGATGGCGGGAGGAAGAAACCTAGGTTGGACTGCGGGAGAGGGGAGTGGTGCCGGATGCAGGGTGGGATTCAGCTACTTATAATCTAAATCACGCGTACTAGAAAGGAAAGTAGGAAATATTGCCAGAGCCAAGAGGGTTGGGTTTCGATGTTCGAATCGGTTTCCAATTCAATACGGTTGGTTTCCATGTTTTGTGTCCCAGTTATTTCCATGTTTTGAATCCGAGCCGTGCTTCTCTTCTGGTGGCTAACTTGCTAGCAAAGTTTCGATCTACTTTAGCCTTGCAGGCGTGTGGACGAGTCCGAATCAAAGTGCAGTTTGTAAATCCTTTGTCAAGTTTAATTAGCAAGCTCAGTTAGATTCCTTGGATCATCTATTCACATTTTTGCTTACAAGCTTCCTCTCAAAGTAGCTAATCGTATGGATAGGTTTCCTGAATCTAGTTGTATTGTGAATCTGTTCTTCAGTTAGAGCATCTCTACCCGTGCGTACGATAGTGACCCCAATAGCAATTTGGAGGTCCGGTGTGATTTTTGGGCCACACCGGCGCATGCCGGCTTGTTGCAGAGCTCAATACAATCGCCGGCAACCCTGTGCCGGCCCCTTCGCGCGGGGTGCTGAACGGGCGCGCCGATGCCCTGATGTTCTCTTGCAACGTGTTTCCATGCTGGAGTCTTTTAGGTAGGGATAGAGAACCAGCAACCGTCGAACCACCAAGATCCAAGGGATGAGGTTGAGCAATACTTGTTAGGCAAAGGAGTAGTATATTTCCACCAAAGAGTAAAATAGGTAAGTTGGGATATTTCGGGAGATCTAAAATTATCCATCCGGCTAGGCTGCTCCCCCAATCCTATTCCACTTATGCGCACAACATTTTCCATTTTATAGGCTGTCCGCATAACAGATTATTTTTGGGTCCATTTGTATTTAGAAGCGGGGTCAGGCAGATACGAAATAGGGCTCGATCCGGTTGCGGCCGGACACGGTCAAAGAATCATTTCGATTCAAATTAATTGACTTAAATTTAACTAGATAAAAATGTATCTGGAGTTAAGTAACTTAATTTATATATATTTGAGACTCAAAAGCCCCCAGATTTTTTCACCCTAAAAAAAGAAAAAGAAATAGAAACATAGGATAATCCCGCTGCCGGGATGCTAGCCGGCCACCTCCTTGCCCTAGCGCTGAGGTCAATGAAGACATGTGGCGATGGCCACACATTGGCCGTCGGAGGAGGCGGCGACAGGTACTCCGGTCCTGGTGGTGGTGCCGGCGCCTCCCCGTCCTCCTCGGAGGCCTGGATGACCTCGTAGAGGAGGGGTCATTTAGGGTGCTCGCAAAGGAGATGGCCTCCGCGCACGCGATGGCCTCCTTCTTCGTCAGCTCCGTGGCGTCCTCCTCCATTGACTGGTAGTTGAGGTCGCCGTCGTCTTCAGGCATGTCCTCCACCGCCGCCTCCTGGTACACGGTCCTTGAAAGCACCGACACCCACGTGAGGAGCTCGATGTACTGGGTGTACGCCCCCTAGTACTAGGACCAGTCGGCATGGCCCGCTCGCGGCATGGGGAAGGTGTACCCCAATGGCGGGAGCGTGTCCTCCTCCTCCTTCACAGGATATGGTGGTGCAGGCGCCTGCCTCGGTGGAGGCGTAGGCGCCTACTGCGGTGATGGTGGCGGTTGTGAGTGCTCGAAGGCCGCCTCGGCCTCCTCGTAGTCGAAGTCGTCATCGTCGAGGCCCCATATCGCACCGAGCGTCGCGCTCGGCCTCAATCCACAACGCCCAAAACGGGTAATCAATGGCGTATGCCGGATCCCGAAGTAGATCCGGCGGCAGGTGGGCACGGTGGCGAAGGATTTCATGGCAGCGCGTGGGGCCGCTCCTCAGGATCGCGGGCACCGGCACCCATGACTGGTTGAGGTGCCATCCGTGCGGCAAGTGCACGTCCGGCCATGGGTGCGGGGTGCCGATGTTGACGTACAGGCGCACCGTCGCCGTGTCGATGTTCAAGCGCGTCTCGGAGCGCGGAACGGGAGGAGGGCGCGGTGGCCTACGTGTTTCCAGGGGCCTCCTAGCGGGCGCGCAGGTGTTCTGGTGGCCGCCATTGTCGCCGCGCTGGCCGCTGGAACTTGACCCAAGGCCTCGTGGTCGTTCCGGCCAAGATGAAACCTGCCGCCCCCTTCTTCGCCATGGCCTCGAGGTGGCTTGGTTTGGGAGCTCGGGGTAGCTATGGTTTGTAAGCTTCGTGTATAGTGGGGGACTGGTGTTGGAGATATGCCCAAGAGGCAATAATAAAATGGTTATTATAATATATCTTTGTGTTTATGATAATGTTTACATACCATGCTATAATTGTATTAACTGAAACATTGATACATGTGTGTTATGTAGACAACAAGAAGTCCCTAGTATGCCTCTTAAACTAGCTTGTTGATTAATGGATGATTAGTTTCATAATCATGAACATTGGATGTTATTAATAACAAGGTTATATCATTATATGAATGATGTAATGGACACACCCAATTAAGCGTAGCATAAGATCTCGTCATTAAGTTATTTGCTATAAGCTTTCGATACATAGTTACCTAGTCCTTATGACCATGAGATCGTGTAAATCACTTATACCGGAAAGGTACTTTGATTACATCAAACGCCACTGCGTAAATGGGTGGTTATAAAGGTGGGATTAAGTATCCGGAAAGTATGAGTTGAGGCATATGGATCAACAGTGGGATTTGTCCATCCCGATGACGGATAGATATACTCTGGGCCCTCTCGGTGGAATGTCGTCTAATGTCTTGCAAGCATATGAATAAGTTCATAAGAGACCACATACCACGGTACGAGTAAAGAGTACTTGTCAGGAGACGAGGTTGAACAAGGTATAGAGTGATACCGATGATCAAACCTCGGACAAGTAAAATATCGCGTGACAAAGGGAATTGGTATCGTATGTGAATGGTTCATTCGATCACTAAGTCATCGTTGAATGTGTGGGAGCCATTATGGATCTCCAGATCCCGCTATTGGTTATTGGTCGGAGTGAGTACTCGACTATGTCCGCATAGTTCGCGAACCGTAGGGTGACACACTTAAAGTTGGATGTTGAAATGGTAGAACTTGAATATGGAATGGAGTTCGAATATTTGTTCGAAGTCCCGGATGAGATCCCGGACATCACGAGGAGTTCCGGAATGGTCCGGAGAATAAGATTCATATATAGGAAGTCATATTCCAAGTTTGGAAATGATCCGGTGCATTTATGGCAGGTTCTAGAAGGTTCTAGAAAAGTCCGGAAGAATGGCACTTTGGAAAGTGGAGTCCCGAAGAGACTCCACTTGCATGACCAGCCAACCCTAAAGGGGAGGAGTCCAAGGTGGACTCCCCTAGGGTGGCCGGCCAACCCACCTCAAGGAAAGGTGGGAGTCCCACCTTGAGTGGGACTCTCCTTGAGTAGGTTTCCCACATATGGGAGGTTTTAGTGTTGGGGTCTTATTCGAAGACTTGGACTAGAACTCTTGGGGCTTCCACCTATATAATGAGGGGCATAGAGAGGGGGCTGGCCACTTCAAGCCTCAGCCTTGGCCGCACCCCTTAGAGGGCCGGCGCCCAACCCCCCTCTCTCCCCAAACCCTAGCGGTCTCTCTCCTCCACCACATCCCGCACGCTTAAGCGAAGCTCCGCCGGATTTCTCCACCACCACCGACACCACGCCGTCGTGCTGTTGGATTCAAGAGGAGCTACTACTTCCGCTGCCCGCTGGAACGGGGAGGTGGACATCGTCTTCATCAACAACCGAACGTGTGACCGAGTACGGAGGTGCTGCCCGTTCGTGGCGCCGGAACCGATCGTGATCAAGATCTTCTACGCGCTTTTGCAAGCGGCAAGTGATCGTCTACCGCAGCAATAAGAGCCTACTCTTATAGGCTTTGGAATCTCTTCAAGGGTTAGTCTTGATCATCCCCTCGTTGCTACCGTCTTCTAGATTGCATCTTGGCTTGGATTGCGTGTTCGCGATAGGAAAATTTTTGTTTATGCAACGTTATCCTACAGTGGTATCAGAGCCGTGTCTATGCATAGATGGTTGCACGAGTAGAACACAATGGTTTTGTGAGCGTTGATGCTCTTGTTATCTTTAGTTTGAGTACTTTGCATCTTTGTGGCATAGTGGGATGAAGCGGCTCGGACTAACTTTACATGACCGCGTTCATGAGACTTGTTCCTCGTTCGACATGCAACTTGTATTGCATAAGAGGCTTTGCGGGTGTCTGTCTCTCCTACTATAGTGAAGATTCAATTTACTCTTCTATTGACAACATTAGTATCACCGTTGTGGTTCATGTTCGTAGGTAGATTAGATCTCTCTCGAAAACCCTAAACCACGTAAAATATGCAAACCAAATTAGAGACGTCTAACTTGTTTTTGCAGGGTTTGGTGATGTGATATGGCCATGATGTGATGATGAATATGTATGAGATGATCATTATTGTATTGTGGCAACCGGCAGGAGCCTTATGGTTGTCTTTAAATTTCATGTTGAGTAGTATTTCAAAGTAGTTGTAATAGTTGCTACATGAGGTGAACAATCATGAAGACGGCGCCATGGACCTTGACGCTACGCCGATGATGATGGAGATCATGCCCGTTGATGATGGAGATCATGTCCGTGCTTTGGAGATGAAGATCGAAGGCGCAAAGACTAAAGGGCCATATCATATCACATATGAACTGCATGTGATGTTAATCCTTTATGCATCTTATTTTGCTTAGATCGCGACGGTAGCATTATAAGATGATCCCTCACATTAATATCAAGATAATAAAGTGTTCTTCCCTCGTATGCACCGTTGCCAAAGTTCGTCGTTTCAAAGCATCTCGTGATGATCGGATGTGATAGATTCAACGTACATATACAACGGGTGTAAGCCATGTTGCACACGCGGAATACTTGGGTTTGCTTGACGAGCCTAGCATGTACAGACATGGCCTCGGGACAACGGAAACCGAAAGGTTGAACACGAGTCATATGGATGATATGATCAACATGTTGATGTTCACCATTGAAGCTACATCATCTCACGTGATGATCGGTTTTGATGTAGTGGATTTGGATCGTGTACCACTTAACAACTATGAGGGATATTTTATTAAGTGGGAGTTCATTAGTAATTAGATTAAAACATGAACTAATTATCATAAACATAGTCTGAGTAGTATTTTGAATTAATTTTGTAGTATTGGCATCCGTTTTTCTACCATGCGCTAGTCTTATTATTGAGATAGAAATACTGTTAAAATCTGATAAGAAACTTTACGGATTGGTACCGTATTGTTAAAGAATCAAGAATTGATTAAGTCCTATTGCAAACTTTTAGTAAACCTCACATTGTTGATTCAAAGAGCTATGGTTTAAATTAGTACCTACAATTATCTTGTCTCCGTGAAACTTGATGTTCAAATTCGTTTGAAAAGTAAGGAGCTGAAAAGTTTGTTTTCAGAAATAAGCGAGGTATGAGATATATGCGATATCTAAGACCTTACTGCAAGATGATAGAATATAATCTAGTGAGACTACATAAACTCATAAGTTTTATGGGAATGTACGAAGGTTGAAGACGCCAGGTGTCCCAATCCTCCAAATATTGGGGCACTAACGATATTCGCATATCCATAAAGTGATCGTCTTTAGTATGCACCGTTGCTAAGACTCGTCGTTTCGAAGCATCTCGTGATGATCGGGTGTTATAGATTCCACGAGTGCATACAACGGGTGCAAGCCAGATTTGCACATGCGAATACTAAAGTTAAACTTTACGAGCCTAGCATGTACAGACATGGTCTCGGAAAGTCGTCATGATATGATAGATAAAATTATGAGTGAAATTGTTCATCATATTACAAAGTTACTAATAGTGAAATCTGGAACACTTGTCATATGATGATCAACTTTAAAGTAAGAACCTCAAGGTTATTGGTATTTGACCAACAAACCTAGAAGTTATTGATGTTGAAGTGTTTTTCTGAATAATGAGGAAAGCTAAAAGAGAAACTACAAAAGATATTTTGGCAGAAAGAAAAGAAAAGACTAGAAAGTCTAGCTCAGATGTATATAAATGATATACATGTTATGGATGTATTTCTCATTTGGTCACATAATGAAATTCTTGGGTATTTGTACCATATTGGTTGGTATGAAATGTCATACAAAACAACGCAATACAAGAATACAATGGCTTAAGTGACTGATAAGGAATATGGTAATAATGCACGTCTGGAACATAATAAAGTGTTATTATGTTTGTCGTTGGCATTCTACCTAGCCCTTAGAATTTATAATAAAGAACTTAATAATTGTTATTTTGCTCTGGTCAAATGAAAACAATGAGTTGTTCAAATTATGACATTACTCCATGTACGATGGATAAGTTATTATGAATCTTAATGGTGAAAACACACATACATAACACTGACGCTAAAATGCCATAAGGCAAATGATTTGAATTCCACTTATTTGTGGCACCGCCATTTAGGTCATATTAGAAAGGAACGCATGAAGGAACTCCATGCAAATGGATTTTTGGAGTCACTTGATTTTTGAATCATTTGACGCTTGCAAATCTTTTCTAAAGAGAATGATTAAAATACCGTTCATAGGCCAAAAGTTGAACGGGCAACTAACTTAGTGGAAAAATACATGATGATGTATATGGTTCACTGGGCATAGTTGTGTGCGGGAGATTCTTCTACTTCATGAAAACTTTCAACAATGAATTGAGTATATATATATGTGGATATATTCAATAAGGAAGAAGTTTGAAACTTTTTGAATGGATTCAAATAAACTTCAACATGAAGTGGAAATCATCGTAATAGAAAAATCAAATATCTATGATTGGATCATGGTAAAAATATTTGAATTACGAGTTTTAGCGAACATCTAAGAGAGTTATGAAATTGTTCTACAACTCACATTTCTTGGAGTATCATAATGAAGATATAGTATCCGAGATATGTATCCAAACCTTGTTGGATTAATGATGAGATAAAATATTATGACGCCATTATATTTTTGTGGATTATGCTTTAGTGACTACCGCTTTTACACTGAATAGAGCATCATCATGATCCGTTGAAATGACACCATACGAGTTATGGTATGGGTATAAACCCTAATAGTCTTTCTTTAAATTTTGGTCTAAGAGTTTACAACCAAAATCGGATGAATGTCTTTGTTGGTTATCCCAGAGATTTAATTGGGAATTCTTCCCACGAGACAAAGACAAAGTGTTTGTCAATGTTTCTTATTTCCGAGAAATTGTTTCTAGTGAAGTATTTGAGTGGGAGGACAATATAATTTGATAAGGTTTATGAACCTGAGCATAATGATCAGAGTAGCGCAGCATCGGAATTTGTTTCGGAAGCGGCCACGACGATCATGGCTCCCATGACTACAAAGTGTTTTAGCCATGGAGATCGAAGTACATATTGAACCTTGTAGGTATGGTTTACTTTGTGACCAAATAAATGATTTGTGAACAAAGGATTGATTTTGAATAATGATAAACCAACTACAAACAAAAAAGTTATGATGGGCCCTGACTCCGTTAAAATGGCCATGCGCCATGAAATCCATAATAGACGAATACTTTTTGAAAGTAAATGGATCTATAGACTTGGATGAAATATCCTTAAAGAAGCTCGACTTGTCGAAAAATTGGTTACGACAAAGTTCAAAGAGTTGACTACGATAAGATTAGATCTTCTGTAGCAATGCTTATAGTCTATGTGGTTTATTCTAGTAATCACTACATATTTCTCTTATGAGATATGCTAGTAGGATGGCAAAATACATTACTTATCAGAAGTATGTATTAAAGGTGTATACAAAATACAACCAAGAGTTTTGCTGTCCGTAGAATACTAGATAGGTATACAAACTTCAATTGGATGAAGTGAGTATCGCGGAGTTGGAATCTTCACCAGATGAAATAGTCAAAGAGTTTTTGATTTCATCAAGAGACGATGAAGAGGCTTGTATTTGCAAGAAATTAAGTGGGAGCGCTGAGACATATTTATAATACTTTATGTAGGTGACATATAGTTGGTTATAAATGATGTAATTATATACTTGATTAAAAGGTTTCATTGAGAAATTATTTTCAATGAAAGGATATGGACTGAAACATATTTAGTGTCAAGATCTATGAAGATAGATTGAAACACATAATAAGTTTAAGTCAAAGTACATAGAATGGATATTGAAGTAGTTCAATATATAAATATTAAGAAAATGTTCTTGTCATGTTAAGTTTTAACAAGACTTGAATGTATCTGACACTCAATGAGTAAAAACACATGAGTGATTATAGATCACAAATAATATGTACACAATCAGATGTCATGTGCTATAAAAAGTTATGAGCATATACCAGAATGATTCATATGATGATCATTGGACGACAGTAAGAATATCCTTGAGTACTTTAGAAGAACTAAGGATATATATATATAGTTTTGTATGAGGAAATGACAAACAAATCACTGTAAGGTGTTACACCAATATTGGTTTTGTCACATATAAAATATAATTTCAATCTCAAATTAGACTAAGTGTTGTTTAAAAGGTAGCACAATGAGCTAGAAGTTGTCTATGCTAGATTTAGAAGAGTTCTAAATATTGTGATTCTACAAAAGAAGGCAGAGTATGTCATTGTTTTGACAATGACAAAGGATGTTAAGTCAAGAGGTTCTTTGAGAACTTGGTGTAGTTCCGAGTCAGAACTTTGAAGCTATATTGTGTGTGACAATATTAGTGACATATTTCAGACCGCAAAATTAAGGTTCCACCAGAAGACCAAACATATTTAAATACCGACTCATTTGGAAATGAGTGATGCGTTGAGACGCAAATAAATTACAAAATACATACGTTTCTGAGCACGTCAGATCCGTTGACTAAAACCTCTCCCGTGAGCAAAACATGATAAAGCACCAAGGCCAAGGTGTTATATCTTTACAAATGTAAACTAGATTATTGACTCTAGTGCAAGTGGGAGATGTTGGAGATATGCCCAAGAGGCAATAATAAAATGGTTATTATAATATATCTTTGTGTTTATGATAATGTTTACATACCATGCTATAATTGTATTAACTGAAACATTGATACATGTGTGTTATGTAGACAACAAGAAGTCCCTAGTATGCCTCTTAAACTAGCTTGTTGATTAATGGATGATTAGTTTCATAATCATGAACATTGGATGTTATTAATAACAAGGTTATATCATTATATGAATGATGTAATGTGTTGGAGATATGCCCAAGAGGCAATAATAAAAGTGGTTATTATATATCTTTATGTTTATGATAAATGTTTATATACCATGCTATAATTGTATTAACTGAAACATTGATACATGTGTGATATGTAAACAACAAAGAGTCCCTAGTAAGCCTCTTAACTAGCTTGTTGATTAATGGATGATTAGTTTCATAATCATGAACATTGGATGTTATTAATAACAAGGTTATATCATTGTATGAATGATGTAATGGACACACCCAATTAAGCGTAAGATCACGTCATTAAGTTATTTGCTATAAGCTTTCAATACATAGTTACCTAGTCCTTATGACCATGAGATCATGTAAATCACTTATACCGGAAAGGTACTTTGATTACATCAAACGCCACTGCGTAAATGGGTGGTTATAAAGGTGGGATTAAGTATCCGGAAAGTATGAGTTGAGGCATATGGATCAACAGTGGGATTTGTCCATCCCGATGACGGATAGATATACTCTGGGCCCTCTCGGTGGAATGTCGTCTAATGTCTTGCAAGCATATGAATAAGTTCATAAGAGACCACATACCACGGTACGAGTAAAGAGTACTTGTCAGACGAGGTTGAACAAGGTATAGTGTGATGATGATCAAACCTCGGACAAGTAAAATATCGCGTGACAAAGGGAATTGGTATCGTATGTGAATGGTTCATTCGATCACTAAAGTCATCGTTGAATATGTGGGAGCCATTATGGATCTCCAGATCCCGCTATTGGTTATTGGTCGGAGTGAGTACTCAACCATGTCCGCATAGTTCGCGAACCGTAGGGTGACACACTTAAAGTTGGATGTTGAAATGGTAGAACTTGAATATGGAATGGAGTTCGAATATTTGTTCGGAGTCCCGGATGTGATCCCGGACATCACGAGGAGTTCCGAATGGTCCGAGAATAAGATTCATATATAGGATGTCATTTTATGTGAATAAAATGATGCGGAAGGTTCTATGGAAGGTTCTAGAAGGTTCTAGAAAAGTCCGGAAGAAACCACCAAGGAAGGTGGAGTCCACAAGGGACTCCACCTCCATGGCCGGCCAGCCCTAGTGGGGGTGGAGTCCCAAGTGGACTCCACCATAGGGGGCCGGCCACCCCCACATGGGAGGTGGGAATCCCACCTTTGGGTGGGAGTCCTAGTTGGGCTAGGTTTCCCCTCCTATGGAAGGTTTTGGTTTCGGGTCTTATTCGAAGACTTGGACACCAACACTTGGGATCCACCTATATATAGAGGGCCAAGGGGAGGGGGCCGGCCAAGCCTTGGCCGCCCCCATAGTGGCCGGCCACCCCCTCTCCCCAAACCCTAGCGCCCCGCTCCTCCACCATATCCCGCACGCTTAAGCTCCGCCGGATTTCTCCACCGCCACCGACACCACGCCGTCGTGCTGTCGGATTCAAGAGGAGCTACTACTTCCGCTGCCCGCTGGAACGGGAGGTGGACGTCGTCTTCATCAACAACCGAACGTGTGACCGAGCACGGAGGTGCTGCCCGTTCGTGGCGCCGGAACCGATCGTGATCAAGATCTTCTACGCGCTTTGCAAGCGGCAAGTGAACGTCTACCGCAGCAACAAGAGCCTCCTCTTGTAGGCTTTGGAATCTCTTCAAGGGTTAGTCTCGACAATCCCTCGTTGCTACCGTCTTCTAGATTGCATCTTGGCTTGGATTGCGTGTTCGCCGTAGGAAAATTTTTGTTTTCTATGCTACGTTATCCTACAGTGGTATCAGAGCCGTGTCTATGCATAGATGGTTGCACGAGTAGAACACAATGGTTTGTGGGCGTTGATGCTCTTGTTATCTTTAGTTGAGTACTTTGCATCTTTGTGGCATAGTGGGATGAAGCGGCTCGGGCTAACTTTACATGACCGCGTTCATGAGATTTGCTCCACGCTTGACATGCAACTTGTATTGCATAAGTGGCTTTGCGGGTGTCTGTCTCTCCTACTATAGTGAAGATTCAATTTACTCTTCTATTGACAACACTAGTATCACCGTTGTGGTTCATGTTCGTAGGTAGATTGGATCTTGCCCGAAACCACGTAAAATATGCAAACCAAATTAGAGAACGTCTAACTTGTTTTTGCAGGGTTTGGTGATGTGATATGGCCATAATGTGATGATGAATATGTATGAGATGATCATTATTGTATTGTGGCAACCGGCAGGAGCCTTATGGTTGTCTTTAAATTTCATGTTGAGTAGTATTTCAAAGTAGTTGTAATAGTTGCTACTTGGAGGACGATCATGAAGACGGCGCCATTGACCTTGGTGCTTCGCCGACGATGATGGAGATCATGCCCGTTGATGATGGAGATCATGTCCACGCTTTGGAGATCAAGATCAAAGGCGCAAAGATAAAAGGGCCATATCATATCACATATGAACTGCATGTGATGTTAATCCTTTTATGCATCTTATTTTGCTTAGATCGCGACGGTAGCATTATAAGATGATCCCTCTCACTAAAATCTCAAGATAATAAAGTGTTCATCCTTAGTAGCACCGTTATCAAGTCTTATCGTTTCGAAGCATCTCGTGATGATCGGGTGTGATAGATTCGATAAGTACATATGACGGGTGCAAGACAGTTTGCACATGCGGATACTAAGGTGGCCTTGACGAGCCTAGCATGTAAAGACATGGTCTCGGAACACGTGATACCGAAAGGTAGAGCATGAATCATATGATTGATATGATGAACACTTTGAGTGTTCGCCATTGAAATTACATCTTGTCTCGTGATGATCGGGCATAGGTATGATGGATTTGGTTCGTGTGATCACTAAGACAATGCGAGGGATATTGTTTTGAGTGGGAGTTCACCTAGATTTTTAATTATGTAGAATTAAAATTTGAACTCAATTTGTCATAAACTTAGTCTAAACTATTGCAAATATGTTGTAGATATGGCGTCCTCAATCAATTTTAACCAGTTCCTAGAGAAAGAAAAGCTTAAGAGCAACGGTAGCAACTTCACCGACTGGTTCCGTCATGTGAGGATCTTCCTCAATGGCGGAAATCTGCAATATGTGCTTGATGCACCGCTAGGTGACCCTCCTGCAGAAACTGAAACCGATGAAGTAAAGAATGTTTACATGACTCGGAAAACTCGGTACTCTCAAGTTCAGTGTGCCATCTTATGCAGTCTGGAATCCGATCTTCAAAAACGTTTTGAGCACCACGATCCTCATGAGTTGATAAAAGAGTTGAAGACTATTTTTGAGACTCATGCGGCCGTGGAATGCTATGAAGCATCGAAACACTTTTTCAGCTGTATGATGGAAGAAGGCAGCTCCATCAGTGAGCACATGCTCGTTATGACCGGGCATGCGAAGAAACTCGTGACTTGGGAATAGTGATTCCTAACAGACTGGGGATTAATCGTGTCCTTCAATCACTGCCACCAAGTTATAAGAACTTTGTGATGAACTACAATATGCAGAACATGAACAAGGAGTTTCCTGAACTCTTTGGCATGCTAAAAGCTGCTGAGATTGAGATCAAGAAAGAGCACCAAGTGTTGATGGTCAACAAGACCACCAGCTTCAAGAAACAGGGCAAGTCTAAAGGCAAGAACAAGAAGAGTGGCAAGAAAGCTGCCACGCCTCCTGTGAAACCTAAGTCTGGCCCTAAGCCTGATGCTGAGTGCTATTACTGCAAGGAGAAGGGACACTGGAAGCGTAATTGCTCCAAGTATTTGGCGGATCTGAAGAGCGGCCTTATCAAGAAAAAGAAAGAAGGTATATCTGATATACATGTTATAGATGTTTATCTCACTAGTTCTCGTTCTAGTACCTGGGTATTTGATACTGGTTCGGTTGCTCATATTTGTAACTCGAAACAGGAACTAAAGAATAAACGACAACTGCTGAAAGATGAAGTGACGATGCGCGTTGGAAACGGATCCAAGGTCAATGTGATCGCAGTCGGGACACTTCCTCTACATCTACCTTCGGGATTAGTTTTAAGCCTAAATAATTGTTATTATGTACCCGCGTTGAGCATGAACATTATATCGATCTTGTTTAATGCAAGACGGTTATTCATTCAAGTCTGAGAATAATGGTTGTTCTATTTTTATGAATAATATCTTTTATGGTCGAGCACCACAAAAGAATGGCTTATTTCTGTTAGATCTCGATAGTAGTAATACGCATATACATAACATTGATGCTAAGCGAATTAAATTGAATGATAATTCTACTTATATGTGGCACTGTCGTCTTGGTCATATTGGAGTGAAACGCATGAAGAAACTCCATACCGATGGATTACTTGAATCACTTGACTTTGAATCACTTGATAGATGCGAAGCATGTCTGATGGGAAAAATGACTAAGACTCCATTCTCGGGTATGATGGAGCGAGCTACTGACTTATTGGAAATCATACACACAGATGTATGTGGACCAATGAGTGTAGCATCGCGCGGTGGTTATCGTTATGTTCTAACCTTCACAGATGATTTGAGTAGATATGGGTATATCTATTTAATGAAACATAAATCCGAAACTTTCGAGAAGTTTAAGGAATTCCAAAGTGAAGTAGAAAATCAACGTAACAAGAAGATTAAATTTCTACGATCTGATCGCGGAGGTGAATATCTGAGTTATGAGTTTAGCATGCATTTAAAGAAATGCGGAATACTTTCACAATTGACACCGCCGGGAACACCACAACGAAACGGTGTGTCCGAACGTCGTAATCGAACTCTCTTAGATATGGTTCGTTCTATGATGTCTCTTACTGATTTGCCGTTATCATTTTGGAGTTATGCATTAGAGACAGCCGCATTCACTTTAAATAGAGCACCATCAAAATCCGTTGAAACGACACCGTATGAATTATGGTTTAATAAGAAACCTAAGCTGTCGTTCCTAAAAGTTTGGGGTTGCGAAGCCTATGTAAAAAAGTTACAACCGGACAAGCTAGAACCCAAAGCGGAGAAATGCGTCTTCATAGGATACCCTAAGGAAACTATAGGGTACACTTTCTATCACAGATCCGAAGGCAAGATCTTTGTTGCTAAGAACGGAACCTTTCTTGAGAAAGAATTTCTCACTAAAGAAGTGACTGGAAGAAAAGTAGAACTCGATGAGATTGAAGAATCTCTACTCGTTGATCAGAGTAGCGCAGTACCGGAAAATGTTCCTGTACCACCTACACCAACAACAGAGGAAGCTAATGATAATGATCATGAAACTTCATATGAGACAACTACTGAACCTCGCAGATCGACAAGGGATCGTGCCACTCCGATTGGTATGATCCTTGTCTAAATGTCATGATTGTGGATAACAATGATGAAGACCCTGACGTATGAAGAAGCGATGATGAGCCCAGATTCCAACAAATGGCAAGAAGCCATGAAATCCGAAATGGGATCCATGTATGATAACAAAGTATGGACTTTGGTAGACTTACCTGATAGCCGCAAGGCTGTCGAGAATAAATGGATCTTCAAAAGAAAAACAGATGCTGATGGTAATATTACTGTCTATAAAGCTCGACTTGTCGCAAAGGGTTTCCGACAAATTCAAGGTGTTGACTACGATGAGACTTTCTCACCTGTAGCGAAGCTAAAATCTGTGAGGATTTTGTTAGCAATAGCTGCATTTTTCGATTATGAGATTTGGCAGATGGATGTCAAAACAGCGTTCCTTAATGGAGACATTGAGGAAGAGTTGTATATGGTACAACCCAAAGGTTTTGTCGATCCTAAAAATGCTGACAAAGTATGCAAACTTCAGCGTTCAATCTATGGACTGAAGCAAGCATCGAGAAGTTGGAACCGACGTTTTGATAAGGTGATCAAAGACTTCGGGTTTATACAGTGTCATGGAGAGGCCTGTATTTACAAGAAAGTGAGTGGGAGCTCTGTAGCATTCCTGATATTATATGTAGATGACATATTATTGATTGGGAATGATATAGAACTATTAAGCAGTGTAAAGGGTTATTTGAATAATAGTTTTTCAATGAAAGACCTTGGTGAAGCATCATACATATTAGGCATCAAGATTTATAGAGATAGATCAAGACGTCTAATAGGGCTATCACAGAGTACATACCTGGACAAGATTCTGAAGAAATTTAGAATGGACGAAAGTAAGAAAGGATTCTTACCTATGTTACCAGGCAAGGTCTTGAGTAAGACTCAAGGACCGGCTACGGCAGAAGAAAGAGAAAGGATGAGTCAGATCCCCTATGCCTCGGCAGTAGGCTCTATCATGTATGCCATGCTATGTACAAGACCGGATATAGCACATGCTGTTAGTTTGACTAGCAGATATCAAAGTGATCCAGGAATGGAACACTGGACAGCGGTCAAGAATATCCTGAAGTACTTGAAAAGAACTAAGGATATGTTTCTTTGTTATGGAGGTGACCAAGAGCTCGTTGTAACAAGTTACACCGATGCAAGTTGGAACACTGATCCTGATGACTCTAAGTCACAATCTGGGTACGTGTTTATATTGAATGGTGCTGCAGAAGCTGGGCAAGCTCGAAGCAGTGCACGGTGGCGAAATCCTCAACAGAATCGGAGTACATAGCGGCTTCAGAGGCTTCATCGAAGCGGTATGGATGAAGAGGTTCATTGTAGAGCTCGGTGTGGTTCCTAGTGCATTGGACCCATTTGTCATCTACTGTGATAATATGGGTGCCATCGCCAATGCACAAGAGCCAAGGTCACACAAGAGGCTGAAGCATATCAAGCTGCGTTACCACTCGATTCGCGAATACATCGAAGATGGAGAAGTAAAGATTTGCAAAGTACACACTGATCTGAATGTAGCAGATCCGTTGACTAAAGCTCTCCCTAGGGCAAAGCATGACCAACACCAGAATGCCATGGGTGTTAGGTATATTACAATGTAATCTAGATTATTGACTCTAGTGCAAGTGGGAGACTGTTGGAGATATGCCCAAGAGGCAATAATAAAAGTGGTTATTATATATCTTTATGTTTATGATAAATGTTTATATACCATGCTATAATTGTATTAACTGAAACATTGATACATGTGTGATATGTAAACAACAAAGAGTCCCTAGTAAGCCTCTTAACTAGCTTGTTGATTAATGGATGATTAGTTTCATAATCATGAACATTGGATGTTATTAATAACAAGGTTATATCATTGTATGAATGATGTAATGGACACACCCAATTAAGCGTAGCATAAGATCACGTCATTAAGTTATTTGCTATAAGCTTTCAATACATAGTTACCTAGTCCTTATGACCATGAGATCATGTAAATCACTTATACCGGAAAGGTACTTTGATTACATCAAACGCCACTGCGTAAATGGGTGGTTATAAAGGTGGGATTAAGTATCCGGAAAGTATGAGTTGAGGCATATGGATCAACAGTGGGATTTGTCCATCCCGATGACGGATAGATATACTCTGGGCCCTCTCGGTGGAATGTCGTCTAATGTCTTGCAAGCATATGAATAAGTTCATAAGAGACCACATACCACGGTACGAGTAAAGAGTACTTGTCAGGAGACGAGGTTGAACAAGGTATAGTGTGATACCGATGATCAAACCTCGGACAAGTAAAATATCGCGTGACAAAGGGAATTGGTATCGTATGTGAATGGTTCATTCGATCACTAAAGTCATCGTTGAATATGTGGGAGCCATTATGGATCTCCAGATCCCGCTATTGGTTATTGGTCGGAGTGAGTACTCAACCATGTCCGCATAGTTCGCGAACCGTAGGGTGACACACTTAAAGTTGGATGTTGAAATGGTAGAACTTGAATATGGAATGGAGTTCGAATATTTGTTCGGAGTCCCGGATGTGATCCCGGACATCACGAGGAGTTCCGGAATGGTCCGGAGAATAAGATTCATATATAGGATGTCATTTTATGTGAATAAAATGATGCGGAAGGTTCTATGGAAGGTTCTAGAAGGTTCTAGAAAAGTCCGGAAGAAACCACCAAGGAAGGTGGAGTCCACAAGGGACTCCACCTCCATGGCCGGCCAGCCTAGTGGGGGTGGAGTCCCAAGTGGACTCCACCATAGGGGGCCGGCCACCCCCCCATGGGAGGTGGGAATCCCACCTTTGGGTGGGAGTCCTAGTTGGGCTAGGTTTCCCCTCCTATGGAAGGTTTTGGTTTCGGGTCTTATTCGAAGACTTGGACACCAACACTTGGGATCCACCTATATATAGAGGGCCAAGGGGAGGGGGCCGGCCACACCAAAGCCTCAAGCTTGGCCGCCCCCATAGTGGCCGGCCACCCCCTCTCCCCAAACCCTAGCGCCCCGCTCCTCCACCATATCCCGCACGCTTAGCGAAGCTCCGCCGGATTTCTCCACCGCCACCGACACCACGCCGTCGTGCTGTCGGATTCAAGAGGAGCTACTACTTCCGCTGCCCGCCGGGGAGGTGGACGTCGTCTTCATCAACAACCGAACGTGTGACCGAGTACGGAGGTGCTGCCCGTTCGTGGCGCCGGAACCGATCGTGATCAAGATCTTCTACGCGCTTTTGCAAGCGGCAAGTGAACGTCTACCGCAGCAACAAGAGCCTCCTCTTGTAGGCTTTGGAATCTCTTCAAGGGTTAGTCTCGACAATCCCCTCGTTGCTACCGTCTTCTAGATTGCATCTTGGCTTGGATTGCGTGTTCGCCGTAGGAAAATTTTTGTTTTCTATGCTACGTTATCCTACATAATGGACACACCCAATTAAGCGTAGCATAAGATCTCGTCATTAAGTTATTTGCTATAAGCTTTCGATACATAGTTACCTAGTCCTTATGACCATGAGATCGTGTAAATCACTTATACCGGAAAGGTACTTTGATTACATCAAACGCCACTGCGTAAATGGGTGGTTATAAAGGTGGGATTAAGTATCCGGAAAGTATGAGTTGAGGCATATGGATCAACAGTGGGATTTGTCCATCCCGATGACGGATAGATATACTCTGGGCCCTCTCGGTGGAATGTCGTCTAATGTCTTGCAAGCATATGAATAAGTTCATAAGAGACCACATACCACGGTACGAGTAAAGAGTACTTGTCAGGAGACGAGGTTGAACAAGGTATAGAGTGATACCGATGATCAAACCTCGGACAAGTAAAATATCGCGTGACAAAGGGAATTGGTATCGTATGTGAATGGTTCATTCGATCACTAAGTCATCGTTGAATGTGTGGGAGCCATTATGGATCTCCAGATCCCGCTATTGGTTATTGGTCGGAGTGAGTACTCGACTATGTCCGCATAGTTCGCGAACCGTAGGGTGACACACTTAAAGTTGGATGTTGAAATGGTAGAACTTGAATATGGAATGGAGTTCGAATATTTGTTCGAAGTCCCGGATGAGATCCCGGACATCACGAGGAGTTCCGGAATGGTCCGGAGAATAAGATTCATATATAGGAAGTCATATTCCAAGTTTGGAAATGATCCGGTGCATTTATGGCAGGTTCTAGAAGGTTCTAGAAAAGTCCGGAAGAATGGCACTTTGGAAAGTGGAGTCCCGAAGAGACTCCACTTGCATGACCAGCCAACCCTAAAGGGGAGGAGTCCAAGGTGGACTCCCCTAGGGTGGCCAGCCAACCCACCTCAAGGAAAGGTGGGAGTCCCACCTTGAGTGGGACTCCCTCCTTGAGTAGGTTTCCCACATATGGGAGGTTTTAGTGTTGGGGTCTTATTCGAAGACTTGGACTAGAACTCTTGGGGCTTCCACCTATATAATGAGGGGCATAGAGAGGGGGCTGGCCACTTCAAGCCTCAGCCTTGGCCGCACCCCTTAGAGGGCCGGCGCCCAACCCCCCTCTCTCCCCCAAGCGGTCTCTCTCCTCCACCACATCCCGCACGCTTAGCGAAGCTCCGCCGGATTTCTCCACCACCACCGACACCACGCCGTCGTGCTGTTGGATTCAAGAGGAGCTACTACTTCCGCTGCCCGCTGGAACGGGGAGGTGGACATCGTCTTCATCAACAACCGAACGTGTGACCGAGTACGGAGGTGCTGCCCGTTCGTGGCGCCGGAACCGATCGTGATCAAGATCTTCTACGCGCTTTTGCAAGCGGCAAGTGATCGTCTACCGCAGCAATAAGAGCCTACTCTTATAGGCTTTGGAATCTCTTCAAGGGTTAGTCTTGATCATCCCCTCGTTGCTACCGTCTTCTAGATTGCATCTTGGCTTGGATTGCGTGTTCGCGATAGGAAAATTTTTGTTTTCTATGCAACGTTATCCTACAACTGGAGTGAGAGGGACTGATGGTCTCCATTTAAAAAGACCTGTGCGCGTGTGCCAGTGTGGCCCCGCGCCTCCTCGCCTCCATCGGCCGCTGACGCGTGGGCTTGTGGGTATTTCAGGAGGACGCACACATAGTCATGTGCCATCCGTGGCCATCGTAAACCGAGCACATCTAAAAATGGGGCACACGCGGACCCAACCTCGAGCTCATGTCATTGAGCGACTCTTCGAGGATGACCATGATCCTCGGGCTGTCATCGAGCCTTTCATCCGCGAGGTGGCGTCGGTTTCCATCCTGGCTCGCAAAAGTAAACGACGTGGCGTTCGCAGCGGATTTTGTCACGTGCTCCCTCAAAACCCCATTTGATTCGGATCAGTCGGGAGACATCAGACATTTTGTTGGGCTATGTTGGACACTAGCACGCTATGTGGGGTGGGCTACTAGGGCAGCGTCTAAATGCTCTTAGAGCAACTCCAACAACCACGCTATATCCCGCGCGGGATATTTTGGGCACATGCTCACGCGCGTTATAAAACACGGCTCACACGCGGGAGGAGATCGTGAATCAGGCTGCACGCATACGATGCCGCGGCGTGGCGCCTCGGCCGCCCATGCTGCGATATGAACTTCGACGACGTCAACTCGCCCGCCGTGGTGGAGTTCATGGCGTCGCCTCCAGTCCTCATAACCGACGAGGATCGTCACCGCCAACGACAGGCGCAGCGGCTCGCCATCTCGCCATGGCTGACAAGCTCGCTATCCAAGCCTGGCGCGCCAACTTCCCCTAGGACGTCGTCGAAGAGAGGGACTTCTTCCTGCAAAAGCGGGCGGAGAGGAGCGTGAAGCGGGTGGACCAACGTCGAAGGAAGACATTCATCAATGCCTAGCTAGAGGGTCCGTCTACCATCTCTGACGACGAACCAATGTGGGATGACCTGTGGACCGAGTCCGACGACACCACCTCCGATGATGAGTAGATTTTAGGTTTATTTCTGTTTATTCTTAGTTTCTGCACTAGAACCTGGCACTATGTTTATTTTCAGTTTTATGTAATATGTTTCTAGCCTATTTTCTAGATTTAATTTTCATATGCACATGCGGGAAAATTTGTTTTTCGCGTTGCATTTTAACGCGTCTAGTAAAGGCCTTTTTCCCTGCCTTGCGCGTGCTGTATTTTAGCGTATCCACTATCCAGTAAACCTCATGCCCATGCTCCAAATGCAATATAGCACGCCGGGTTTTGACGAGGATGTTGGGTTGTTCTTAGAGTCTAGGCTCACATATTTTTGGGGCAGGCGCTAGATGTCTGTCGGTTAAAACCACGCCTACAAGAAAATGGCATTGGGCTCACCAGAATTGGTAAGTCAACATCGGAGTATCAAATTGTGATCAGCATGATTGCACGTAGTAACAGATCAGACAAAATCCGTGTCATGATTTTCTTTCCTTGTGAATGGCCCAAAATACTACTACTTCGCAGGATTAGTAAATAATACTACTACAGGAAGTTGTAACACATTGCTGAATTGTAGTCCTACTTTCGTCAGGTTGCACAATTCAGCAGCTCCATTGTAAAGGGCTTGGACTTGTGAATCCGTTGGCATTGTTCAAATCGAGAACTGCATCACGCATGCTGTTTTTTATTTTAATTATTTGCGGGTTGCATCATGAATGCTCAATTAGGATCACACAAAAAAAACAGTGGACAGGGACAGAAATTTCAGAACATTGATAAGATCAGGTAAGAGAACAGCATCAACAATTTAGTTTGAATGGGCGAACTACAGCTGTAAGTAACGACCATACAAGACGAGTTAATGTAGTAACATCGATCACATTACACTTTTCTAAGAATTCGGATCTAATTAACAGCTCCAAACGAGAAGAATCCCTGAACACATTACACTTTGCAAAGAATTCGGATCTAATTGACAGCTCCAAACGAGAAGAATCCCTGAAGCGATGGAGCGTGAAGGCAGGCCGCCGCTACGGTGTTGTAGCTGCACCCCATGTAGAGCAGTGCTTCTTGGTCGTCGTGCTCTGCCAAGAGGCTCCGCAGGTCCTCTGGAAGCTCCCAGTCAGCTGATGGCGCAGGCTGGTGTGTGTCGTCGACCTGTTGGATGTTGTTCTTCTCAGCCTCGACCGGGGGAGTTTGCTCCTCTGATTCCCATTCATCATCATCCCAAGGCTTTAGCAGTAGGCGCTCTGATTCACTGTCAAGTGAATCCCAGTCGAAGTCATCATCTTCCACGGGGAGAGTTTGCTCCTGCTGTTGCTGTGGCCCGAGAAGCTCTTCCATTGTGCAAGACATCCGGCCCGTGTCATCGTCAGCTTCAGGCGCATGGGGCACCTCCGTGAACGCAGCCGGCAAGGAAACGGGTGCGGCGGACGTGAACCACACCGGACAATCCTCGTACTCCATCTCCTCGGGTGTTGGGACGGGAACGCCGTACAGCTTCTGTGCGTGCGTGCTCGCGGCAGGCGTGACCGGGCAGTCAGGTTCCGGGACGGGGGCTGCCATCCGCATCTTCTTGGAGCAGGGCGGATCGGCGGCGGCAGCAGGCGCTGGCCTCTTGTGAGATGATTGCTGCGCGGGTGCAGGCTGTGCTGGTTCTTGACGAAGCAGCTTGTACGCGTCAGATTCTTGGCGGGCGGCGGCGGGCGCGTGCTGAGCGAGATGGATCTTGCAGAGCACCATCTCCCCGCCGGCGACGACGGCCTCGGGACGCAAGCAGCGGTACTCCTTCATGACCCATCCGGTGGTGGTCTTGCCCTTCTTGAAGGACAGGTGCTTGGCCTCGCCGACCTTGGCCCCCTCGTGGTAGACGTCCTCGGTGGTCTGGACGGCCCAGGTGCCGGCCCCGGCGCGGCGTGTCGTTGTGGATCGATCTCACTCTCTCTAGTTTTTCGTCAGAACTGAAGAACAAACAGGAGACAAGTAGTTTTGGTGCTGCGTGCGTAAAAAGCAGCTTTTCTGTTTCTTGCCTTTTATTCAGTGATTACAAACTGATCCAAGAAAAGAGGATCATGACCGAGAATAGTGGAGCTGCCATCCCAACCCCTCTCGCTCACGTCCTTGACTAAGCATGCGGTGATCATCAGATCGTGCCATCCCACGACTTGATCAGCGCAGCCACTAACTAATCTAGCTACAGATAAGGATCCTAGACTAGTTGATCTGTCAGTGTACAGGCACACGTGGCAGATCCTTTTATTTGAACAGGGAAAGAAAATATAACTGAAGATGCAGCCGTTCATCAGAGTTCAAAGTGCAGGGTTTACTCCAACACTTCACCCCCTTAAACCTGCACCGAAACAACTCCAAGCTTCACCCTCATTTCAATGAAACGAGTTCTTCCCAATGCCTTGGTGAGAGCATCAGCTAACTGAGCGTCAGTCCTGACGTGGTAGACGTCCAGCTTCCCTTTCTCAATGCACTGCCGAATCTTGTGAAACTTGATGTCGATGTGTTTGGTCCGATCATGATGTACTGGATTCTTGCAGAGGGCAATCGCGGATTTGTTGTCAACATAGAGCTTGAACTTCTCCCGCGACTTGCCTGTCAGATCAGCAATGAGGTTACTGAGCCACACTCCCTGACAAGCACCAGCCCCTGCAGCTATGTACTCTGCCTCGCAAGAAGACATGGCCACCACCTTCTGTTTCTGCGAGGTCCATGAGATTGTGCTTCCGCCGAGGAAGAAAACCACGCCTGAAGTGCTCTTTCGATCGTTCACATCTCCGGCGTGATCACTGTCAGTGTAGCCAACCAGCTCCGGTGACCCAACTCCTTTCATGTATCTGCACCCATGGTTAAGCGTACCACTGACGTACCTCAATATTTGCTTCACCACTGCCCAATGGATTGTGCTTGGTGATTCCATGAATCTGCTGGCCACACCCACCGCGAGTGCGATGTCTGGACGTGTGTTGACGAGGTACCGAAGACAGCCGATCACACTTCTGAATTCAGTTGCGTCAACCTTCTGTGCCCCATCCTCCTTCTTCAGCTTGAGCCGCGCCTCCATTGGCGTGTGGCATGCATTGCAGCCTGCCATGCCTGCTCGCTCGAGGATCTTCTCTGCGTAGGCGCGCTGGCACACTGTGATCTCACCATGTTCTTGCCTGACCTCAATGCCAAGGTAGTAAGACAACAGCCCGAGATCGCTCATCTTGAAGAGACGGTGCATCTCACCCTTGAAAGCCACAATCTCTTCGACGCAGGTGCCGGTGATGATTAAGTCATCGACGTACACTCCTACTAGCAGATAATCCTTGTCGTTGCCTCGCCGGTACACAGCATGTTCCACTGGGCTGCGCGTGAAACCAAGATCGACGAGTGAGGAGTCTAGCTTGGCGTACCACGCGCGTGGAGCCTGTCGAAGGCCATAGAGCGCTTTGCTCAGCTTCAGCACGGCATGGTGATCCTCCTCGACCACAAACCCAGGTGGCTGCTGGACGTACACTTCCTCAGCGAGCTCACCGTTGAGGAACGCCGATTTCACGTCCATGTGGTGGACCTCCCAGCCACCGTGCGCCGCGAGAGCCAGCAGGACCCGCACGGTTTCCATGCGCGCGACAGGAGCGTACACTTCATCGAAGTCCACCCCCTGTCGCTGTGCGTAGCCCTTGACAACGAGCCTCGCCTTGTACTTGACAACATTGCCATCGGGGTCCTTCTTGAGTTTGAATACCCACTTCAGGCCGATCGCACGGTGACCTGCAGGAAGCACGGTCCGCGTCCAGGTTTTGTTGTCAGCGATGCAGCTCATCTCCTCCTCCATAGCTCTCCTCCACTCTGGGGTTTGCAAGGCTTCCTCGACGCTCGCTGGCTCCTCAGCAGCCACGAGTCCGAGGACCTGAGTGTCGACGATCTCATCATCGGGCTCATCGGGCTCGTCGAGCTCGGCGTCAGGCGTGGTGGTGTCGTAGATGTTCGCGACGCGCCTGTACCGGTGCACCTCATTTCCTTCGTCAGCAGCATCCAGGGCGCTGTCCCTCGACGGTGGCGTGCACCATTGTACAGTGGGCATCGGCGTCGGCGAGGGCGAAGTGGCCGGCGTGGACAGCGGCGTCGTGGCTGGTGTCGTGCTCGGCGTGCCCCTGGACGGCGGAGGGAGCGAGCCTGGGCTGGTGTTCCCGTTCGACTCACTTCCGTCGTCAGAGAGACTCGCGCCAGCTTCGGTGACGTACACCACTGAGAACGTGGACGGTGTGCTGGAGTTCTGCTCCGGCGCCCAGCTCCACGGGCGGCGCTCCTCAAACACCACGTCGCGCGTGACGTAGAGCCTCGCGCCGACGGGATCGTACACCCTGTAGGCCTTGGATCCTTCCTCGTACCCGACGAAAACTGTCAGTAGCGAGCGGTCTGACAGCTTTGTCAGGCCTGGTCCAGTTTTCTTCATGTGAGCGACACAACCGAATGTGCGGAGGTGCTCGACTGTGGGCTTGCGACGATTCCAGGCTTCATAGGGTGTGACACCATTCAAGCTGCGTGTTGGTGCGCGATTGAGAATGTACACCGCACACTTCACTGCTTCGCCCCAAAACATGGCTGGCATTGCCATACTCTTCAGCATACACCTTGCCATCTCCACCACAGTCTGGTTCCGGCGTTCGACGACGCCGTTCTGCTGTGGTGAGTAGGGTGCTGTGGTGAGGTGTTGTATCCCCTCCTTCGAGCACCACTGGATGATCTCGTTGGAGTTGAATTCCCCGCCACGGTCAGAACGGAAAGCCCTCAGCCGACAGTGTTGTTTTGCTTCAGCTAGAGCCTGCACTTTTCTGAATTTACTGAATGCCTCGTCCTTGGTCTTCAGTAGCTCGAGCCACATGTATCTGCTGCAGTCGTCAACAACCAGGAGGAAGTATTGATTCCCTGCAGCTGTGGCTGGTTTGATTGGACCACAAAGATCAGTGTGCACCAAGTCAAGGGCATGCTCTGAACGGTGCTTGGTCGCCTGAGGGAAAGCCAGCCTGTGTTGCTTGCCAATCGTGCAACCGTCGCAGATCTCATCGATGTGATCGAGCTGCGGCATTCCGCGTACCATCCCGCGCCTCGACATGGTGTTCACTGCCCGGAAGTGCAGGTGGCCAAGGCGAGAATGCCAGAGCCACGCTGGATCATCTACCCTGGCCAGGAGACAGACAGGAGCAGCGATGTTCAGGTTCAGAACATACAGGCGATTTGCCGCCCGCTTCACACGAACAAGGAGTCGGCGCTGTTGATCGTAGACGCGCAGGTGGCCTTCCTCGATCACAGACTTGCATCCGTTCTCATCCAGCTGACCCAAGGAGACGATGTTCGTCTTCAGCTTCGGGATGAAGAACACACCGGCGAGCACCCTCTGATTGCCATCAGTGCACCGGAACAGCACGTTCCCTTTTCCGCCAATCTGCACCAAGGATCCATCACCAAAGCGCACGGACCCTGTCACGGACTCGTCGAGGGTGACGAAGGCGTCCTTGCTGCCTGTCATGTGGCTGCTAGCTCCAGTGTCCATGTACCACACGCCGGCAGCGGCGGGGACTGGGACTACTTTCTCCTCATTCAGGTGCACTGCCTGCTCTCCTACCACGGTCACCAAGGCGGTGTCGTGCTCCGCGGTCGCTCCTGGCGCGTCGCTGGCGCCCTCGATCGCCGCCAAAAGGAGGGCAGGGGCATCGACCTGTTCTTCGGCGACATGCGCCGCCTCTCCTTTCCGCTCGCGATCTCGCTGGGCCTTGCGACATTCCTTGGCCCAGTGTCCAGCCTTGCCGCAGTAGCGGCAGTTGCCGGCGCGGCGCGGCGCGCCGTTTCCGCCGCCGCCGTTGGTGCCGCTGCCACCTTGCTGGGGTTTTGCCTTAGCGTTCTGCTTCTGCCCCGTAGACGGCGGTCCGTGCCCGCGCTGCTGGCGAGCGGCCCATTCCTCCTCCGTGAGGAGAAGTTTGCTGCCGACGCCGTCGGTGACGTCGTCGAGCTCGTAGCCCTCCTCGGCGGTGGTCAGGCGACCAGTGAGGTCCTCGATCGTCAGATCGCGGAGTTTCACCGTCTGCTCAATGGCCATGACCATCGGCCTGAACTTCTTTGGGACGACGCGGAGGAACTTGAGGACGGCTCTGTACTCATCTTGGGGATCGCCGAGGAGCTCAAGGTCGTTGACGATGGCCGTGAGGCGGATCGAGAACTCCTCGATCGATTCCCCTGGCTTGAAACGAAGTTCCTCGAACTCGCGTCGTCGCGTCTGCGCCTTCGCTTCCCGCACACGCTCACAACCAAGACGCATGGTCTTGATCGTCTCCCATGCCGTTTTGGCACAGTCCTTCATCGCCAGAGTGCGCACGAGCTCCGGCGGCACGGCGCGAAGGAGCGCGGCCAGCGCCGCCCGGTCGTCCTGCTCGTCGTCGGCGCCGTACTCGATGACGTCCCACAGGCGCGCGGCCTGCAGCTGCACACGCATGACCATGGCCCATTCTGCATAGTTAGAACGGGTCAGCGTCGGGTAGTTCGCGTTGCCGGAGCTCTCACGAACCACCCGCTCCCGGACCACAATTTCGCCACCACCACGTCGAGAGGGGCTGCGGCCTCGCCGCGGAGCCGGAGATGTGGAGGGACGCCGGCGCTGGGCCGGCGGCGGCTTGGACCCGCTCCCCTCGGCTGCAACCTCCTTACTCTTCTCGATTGTCGATGGTGACTTCGACATCTTGCTCTGATACCAAATGTCGTTGTGGATCGATCTCACTCTCTCTAGTTTTTCGTCAGAACTGAAGAACAAACAGGAGACAAGTAGTTTTGGTGCTGCGTGCGTAAAAAGCAGCTTTTCTGTTTCTTGCCTTTTATTCAGTGATTACAAACTGATCCAAGAAAAGAGGATCATGACCGAGAATAGTGGAGCTGCCATCCCAACCCCTCTCGCTCACGTCCTTGACTAAGCATGCGGTGATCATCAGATCGTGCCATCCCACGACTTGATCAGCGCAGCCACTAACTAATCTAGCTACAGATAAGGATCCTAGACTAGTTGATCTGTCAGTGTACAGGCACACGTGGCAGATCCTTTTATTTGAACAGGGAAAGAAAATATAACTGAAGATGCAGCCGTTCATCAGAGTTCAAAGTGCAGGGTTTACTCCAACACGGCGCACGACCCGGGCGTCATTCCCGCTCTTGCGCCTGCAGGTAGTGAAGAAGAAGCGGTCGCCGGTGCTGGCGGCGTTAGGCACGGGCGCAAACTGGGCGGCGAGGTCCCTGGGCTCGCAGGCGTAGACGTCGGCGTGGCGGATGAGGCTGTCGGCGCCGTACGGCAGCGGCGTGCCGGCGAGGAGGCGCGGCAGGAAGTAGGTGACGGCCTCCTCCTTGGAAGGCTTGAACTGGTGGTGCATGTAGAAGTCGTCGAGCTGCCCGTCCGTCTCCATGGATATGGATCGGACGCGGCCGGAGCTGCTCTGCGTCGAGGTTGGGTGATCGAGTTGAAAGGAAGTGCAGAAGTGTGGATGGCGGGAGGAAGAAACCTAGGTTGGACTGCGGTCTGCGGGAGAGGGAGTGGTGCCGGATGCAGAGTGGGATTCAGCTATTTATAATCCAAATCACGCGTACTAGAAAGGAAACTAGGAAATATTGCCAGAGCCCAGAGTGTTGGGTTTCGATTTTCGAATCGGTTTCCAATTCAGCACGGTGGGTTTCCATGTTTTGTGTCCCAGTTATTTCCATGTTTTGTGTCCGAGCCGTGCTTCTCTTCTGGTGGCTAACTTGCCAGCAAAGTTTCAATCTACTTTAGCCTTGCAGGCGTGTGGACGAGTCCGAAACTCCGAATCAAAGTGCAGTTTGTAAATCCTTTGTCAAGTTTAATTAGCAAGCTCAGTTAGATTCCTCGGATCATCTATTCACATTTTTGCTTATAAGCTTCCTCTCAAAGTAGCTAATCGTATGGATAGGTTTCCTGAATCTAGTTCTATTGTTAATCTGTTCTTCAGTTAGAGCATCTCTACCCGTGCGTACAATAGTGACCCCAATAGCAATTTGGAGGTCCGGTGTGATTTTTGGGCCACACCGGCGCATGCCGGCTTGTTGCAGAGCTCAATAGAATCGCCGGTAACCCTGTGCCTGCCCCTTCGCGCGGGGTGCCGAACGGGCGCGCCGATGCATCGCGCCACATCGGATTTAGCGTGTGAGTCCGTCCTAGCAGGAGAGTAACCGCTAGTCGCGATCAAATGCCCGCGTGGAGGTGGCCGGTCGTCATCTTCAATGGGCGTGACGGTTTCGGCAGCGATGGCGAAACGATGGGACGCCGCCCGTTAGTTCCACGCGGCGGCGGTACAACGCTCCTCCGCCCGCCATAAACCGCCTGTTCCACCCCGTGTCCTCCCATTCCACCACTCCTCTCCTCCATCAAACCCTAGCCGCCGCTGACATCTCATGTTTTCCTCCATGGCGCACAATCACGAGGCCGGCGGTAGCGGCACCGACATTCGTGAAGATAGGTCGCACAACCTAAACCTCGATGAGGCGGAGGTGTTACCGAACCCGCCTTCTCGTGCCACCGGAGTACCGCCTCCCGCACGGGTGGCATTTGTCGAACGCCGGCTACGCCATCCCGCCGCTGCCCGGCGGGGCGGAGTTCTGCGCGCTCATCGAGAATCGATGAGCACAGATGACGCCGCAGCAGCGCACCCAGCCAAGGTGGTCGTCGTCAACCCGCGGCTGGGTGGACGTGTTCCAGCGGCAATGCGAGGCGGAGATTGCCAGGTTTGCCGGTCCCAACTCTGGCCGGTTCAACCGCGTCGGCTGGCGAGCCTGGTGGCACGGGCGTGTCGTCGATGAGACGTCGCATATGGCTACCTCCCGCGGCTGCCTCGGGAGTCTCCTCGCCGGCCAGTGTCCTACCCGGTGGCCCTGTCCAGCAATCCCACGGCTCTTTGGGGTCGTCGCGCTCTGGCTACAACTCCAGCGGCCAACAGCGATCGGCGCCCTACCCTACGCCGAGACGGAGTGGCGGAATCAGCATCCACGATGGGGCTAGGTCATCGTCCTCGGTACCGGCGCCCCTCCCTCCGAAGAAGGAGCCGGCGGTGAAGGAGGAACCGCCCTCGCCGCCTCGTGGCCGCTTGTACCTCGCGCACCAAACGCCGATGTCCTACTGTTCCAGCCGCCGTAGCCAGAGAAATAGTGGTGGTGAATGGAGAAGATAAAGTAGGAGGAAACAGCTATAGATGGTAGTATCTACTCCCTCCGATCCAAACTTTGTAGTATTAAATCCGCGTCGATTAAAGGGAATTGGAGGGAGTATTACACATGGCCGTGTTGTATAAACGAAGGATGTGCACTGTCAGGACCGAATTGTTAAAAGAAGAGCAAAGAAAGCACCAGCAGATGGTGAAATTAAGAGTTGCCGAGAGAAGGAAACAAAAGACTAAAGATTATTATGTTGCCCTGATGTTCTCCTGCAACGTGTTTCCATGCTGGAGTCTTTTACGGTAGAGATAGAGAACCAGCAACCGTCGAACCACCAAGATCCAAGGGATGAGGTTGACCAATACTTGTTAGGCAAAGGAGTAGTATATTTCCACCAAAGAGTAAAATAGGTAAGTTTCTGCCTGCATGTGGGATATTTCGGGAGATCTAAAATTATCCATCCGGCTAGGCTGTTCCCCCAATCCCATTCCACTTATGCGCACAACATTTTCCATTTTATAGGCTGCCGCATAACAGATTATTTTTGGGTCCATTTGTATTTAGAAGCGGGGTCAGGCAGATACGAAATAGGGCTCGATCCGGTTGCGGCCGGACGCGGTCCAACGGGGCCAAAACCGCAAAAAGAATCCTTCGATTCAAAATAATTGGCTCAAATTTAACTAGATAAAGATGTATCAGGAGTTAAGTAACTTAATTTATATATATTTGAGACTCAAAAGCCCCCAGATTTTTTCACCCTAAAAAAAGAAAAAGAAAATAGAAACATAGGATAATCCCGCTGCCGGGATGCTAGCCGGCCGCCTCCTTGCCCTAGCGCTGAGGTCAATGAAGACATGTGGCGATGGCCACACATTCGCCGTCGGAGGAGGCAGCGACAAGTACTCCGGTCCTGGTGGTGGTGCCGGCGCCTCCCCGTCCTCCTCGGAGGCCTGGATGACCTCGTAGAGGAGGGATCATTTAGGGCGCTCCGCAAAGGAGATGGCCTCCGCGCACGCGATGGCCTCCTTCTTCGTCAGCTCCGTGGCGTCCTCCTCCATTGACTGGTAGTTGAGGTCGCCGTCGTCTTCAGGCATGTCCTCCACCACCGCCTCCTGGTACACGGTCCTTGAAAGCGCCGATACCCACATGAGGAGCTCGATGTACTGGGTGTACGCCCCCTAGTACTAGGACGTACCTGTCGGCATGGCCCGCTCGCGACATAGGGAAGGTGTACCCCAATGGCGGGAGCGTGTCCTCCTCCTCCTTCACAGGCGATGGTGGTGGAGGCGCCTGCCTCGGTGGAGGCGTAGGCGCCTACTGCGCTGATGGTGGCGGTTGTGAGTGTTTTTAGGCCGCCTCGGCCTCCTCGTAGTCGAAGTCGTCATCGTCGAGGCCCCATATCGCACCGAGCGTCGCACTCGGCCTCAATCCACAGCGCCCAAAACGGGTAATCAATGGCGTATGCCGGCTCCCAAAGTAGATCCGGCGGCAGGTGGGCACGGCGGAGAAGGATTTCATGGCAGCGCGTGGGGCCGCTCCTCGGGATCGCGGGCACTGGCACCCATGACTGGTTGAGGTGCCATCCGTGCGGCAAGTGCACGTCCGGCCATGGGTGCGGGGTGCCGATGTTGACGTAGAGGCGCACCATAGCCGTGTCGATGTTCAAGCGCGTCTCGGAGCGCGGAACGGGAGGAGGGCGCGGTGGCCTTCGTGTGTCCAGGGGCCTCCTAGCGGGCGCGCAGGTGTTCTGGTGGCCGCCATTGTCGCCGCGCTGGCCGCTGGAACGTGACCCAAGGCCTCGTGGTCGTTCCGGCCAAGATGGAACCTGCCGCCCCCTTCTTTGCCATGGCCTCGAGGTGACTTGGTTCGGGAGCTCGGGGTAGCTATGGTTTGGAAGCTTCGTGTATAGTGGGGGACTGGAGTGAGAGGGACTGATGGTCTCCATTTAAGAAGACCTGTGCGTGCGTGCCAGTGTGGCCCCGCGCCTCCATCGGCCGCTGACGCGTGGGCTTTTGGGTATTTCAGGAGGACACGCATAGTCATGTGCCATCCGTGGCCATCGTAAACCGATCACATCTAAAAATGGGGCACACGCGGACCCAACCTCGAGCTCATGTCATTGAGCGACTCTCCGAGGATGACCATGATCCTCGGGCTGTCATCGATCCTTTCATCCATGAGGTGGCGTCGGTTTCCATCCTGGCTCGCAAAAGTAAACGACGTGGCGTTCGCAGCGGATTTTGTCAGGTGCTCCCTCAAAACCCCATTTGATTCGGATCAGTCGAGAGACATCGGACATTTTGTTGGGCTTTGTTGGACACTAGCACGCTATGTGGGGTGGGCTACTAGGGCAGCGTCTAAATGCTCTTAGAGCAACTCCAACAACCATGCTATATCCCGCGCGGGATATTTTGGGCACATGCTCACGCGCGTTATAAAACACGGCTCGCACGCGGGAGGAGATCGTGAATCAGGCTGCACGCGTACGATGCGGCGGCGTGGCGCCTTGGCCGCCCATGCCGCGATATGAACTTCGACGACGTCAACTCGCCCGCCGAGGTGGAGTTCATGGCGTCGCCTCCAGTCCTCATAACCGACGAGGATCGTCACCGCCAACGACAGGCGCAACAGCGGCTCGCCATCTCGCCATGGCTGACAAGCTCGCTATCCAAGCCTGGCGCGCCAACTTCCCCTAGGACGTCGTCGAAGAGAGGGACTTCTTCCTGCAGAAGCAGGCGGAGAGGAGCGTGAAGCGAGTGGACCAACGTCGAAGGAAGACATTCATCAATGCCTAGCTAGAGGGTCCGTCTACCATCTCTGACGACGAACCAATGTGGGATGACCTGTGGACCGAGTTCGACGACACCACCTCCGATGATGAGTAGATTTTAGGTTTATTTCTGTTTATTCTTAGTTTCTGCACTAGAACCTGGCACTATGTTTATTTTCAGTTTTATGTAATATGTTTCTAGCCTATTTTCTAGATTTAATTTTCATATGCACATGCGTGAAAATTTGTTTTTCGCGTTGCATTTTAGCGCGTCTAGTATAGGCCTTTTTCCCTGCCTTGCGCGCACTGTATTTTAGCGTATCCACTATCCAGTAAACCTCGTGCCCACGCTCCAAATGCAATATAGCGCGCCGGGTTTTGACGAGGATGTTGGATTGCTCTTAGAGTCTAGGCTCACATATATTTGGGGCAGGCGCTAGATGTTTGTCGGTTAAAACCACGCCTACAAGAAAATGGCATTGGGCTCACCAGAATTGGTAAGTCAACATCGGAGTATCAAATTGTGATCAGCACGATTGCACGTAGTAACAGATCAAACAAAATCCGTGTCATAATTTTCTTTCCTTGTGAATGGCCCAGAATACTACTACTTCGCAGGGATATAATACTACTACATGAAGTTGTAACACATTGCTGAATTGTTGAATTTTTTTGTAGTCCTAGTTTCGTCAGGTTGCACAATTCAGCAGCTCCATTGTAAAGGGCTTGGACTTGTGAATCCGTTGGCATTGTTCAAATCGAGAACTGCATCACGCATGCTGTTTTTTTATTTTAATTATTTGCGGGTTGCATCATGAATGCTCAATTAGGATCACAAAAAAAACACAGTGGACAGGGACAGAAATTTTCAGAACATTGATAAGATCAGGTAAGAGAACAACATCAACAATTTAGTTTGAATGGGCGAACTACAGCTGTAAGTAACAACCATACAAGACGAGTTAATGTAGTAACATCGAACACATTACACTTTGCTAAGAATTCGGATCTAATTAAAGCTCCAAACGAGAAGAATCCCTGAACACATTACACTTTGCAAAGAATTCGGATCTAATTGACAGCTCCAAACGAGAAGAATCCCTGAAGCGATGGAGCGTGAAGGCAGGCCGCCGCTACGGTGTTGTAGCTGCACCCCATGTAGAGCAGTGCTTCTTGGTCGTCGTGATCAGCCAAGAGGTTTCGCAGGTCCTCTGGAAGCTCCCAGCTAGCTGATGGCGCAGGCTGGTGTGTGTCGACCTGTTGGATGTTGTTCTTCTCAGACTCGATCGGGGGAGTTTGCTCCTCTTGTGCCGCTGACTCCCAGCCATCATCATCCTCCCAAGGCTTGAGCAGCAGGTGCACTTCTGATTCCCTGTTTAGTGAGTCCCGGTCGAAGTCCTCATCTTCCACGGCCACGGGGAGAGTTTGCTCCTGTTGTTGCTGTGGCCCGAGAAGCTCTTCCATGGTGCAAGAAAACCGGCCCGTGTCGCCGTCAGCTTCAGGCGCGTGGGGCACCTCCGTGGACGCAGCCGGCGACGAAACGGGCGCGGCAGACGTGAACCACACCGGACAATCCTCGTACTCCATCTCCTCGGGTGCTGGGACGGGAATGCGGTACAGCTTCTGTGCGTGCGCGCTGGCGGCAGGCACCCACACCGGGCACTCAGGTTGCGGGACGGGCGCTGCCATCCGCATCTTCTTGGAGCAGGGAGGATCGGCAGCAGGCGCTGGCCTCTTGTGCGATTGCTGCGCGGGTGCAGGCTGTGCAGCTGGTTCTTGAGGAAGCAGCTTGTACGCGTCGGATTCTTGGCGGGCGGCGGCGGGCGCGTTCTGAGCCAGGTGGATCTTGCAGAGCACCATCTCCCCGCCGGCGACGACGGCCTCCGGACGCAGGCAGCGGTACTCCTTCATGACCCAGCCGGTGGTGGTCCTGCCCTTCTTAAACGACAGGTGCTTGGCCTCGCCGACCTTGGCCCCCTCGTGGTAGACGTCCTCGGTGGTCTGGACGGCCCAGGTGCCGGCCCCGGCGCGGCGCACGACCCGGGGGTCATTCCCGCTCTTGCGCCTGCAGGTAGTGAAGAAGAAGCGGTCGCCGGTGCTGGCGGCGTTAGGCACGGGCGCGAACTGGGCGGCGAGGTCCCTGGGCTCGCAGGCGTAGACGTCGGCGTGGCGGATGAGGCTGTCGGCGCCGTACGGCAGCGGCGTGCCGGCGAGGAGGCGCGGCAGGAAGTAGGTGACGGCCTCCTCCTTGGATGGCTTGAAGTGGTGGTGCTTGTAGAAATCCTCGAGCTGCTGCCCGTCCCTCTCCATGGATCGGACGCAGGGTTGAAAGGAAGTGGAGAAGGAGGTTGGATGGCGGGAGGGAGAAAGCTAGGTTGGATTGCGGGAGAGGGAGTGGTGCCGGATGGAGAGTGAGATTCAGCTAGTACTTATATTGCCCGAGGGTTTGGGTTTGGAGTCGATTTCCAATTCAATAGGCGGTGGTGGCTTTCCATGTTTTGTTTCCAATCGGTTTCCGGCATTCCATGTTTTGTTTCCAATCGGTTTCCGGCATTCCATGTTTTGTTTCCAATCGGTTTCCGGCATTCCATGTTTTGTTTCCAATCGGTTTCCGGCTTTCCATGTTTTGTTTCCAATCGGTTTCCACTTTCCAATCGAAATCACTCGTACTGTTGTTTCCATGTTTCGATTCCGTGAGGCATGCTGGGACTGGGACGGGCCGGAACGCGGCCGGACAAAGCATGGATGTTCAGTAAATACATACAGCCTGAGCTATGTGCGATTTGCAATAACTAGGCAGCCTGGCCTGCACCTTCTTTCTGCATTCTCTTATTTTATTGGGTTTATCTTACTTTTTCTGAATATACTTTGTTTTCTGGCAGTGGTTTCTCAGAGATTTGACAGGAATGCTCGGAGGCATATTGTTCGCCTTTTATCAGGTACCCAGTTTCTTACTAATTAGAATTTGACGCATTATCACTGTACTGCTGAACATAATTTATTTACAGATGTGCAAGTGTTTGTGAACGGAGAAGGGTTCACAGTTGGTGTGCAAGCTGAGGCACCGCCGCGTGGGGGAGCAGGTGGGTCAGGGGGCCTGCCTCCGCCTCCCACACGCCCGGTGGACGATGACGACGTTTCGGATGGCTTCTCCACGGACAGTGAATGGAACAAGCATGGTCGGCGGAGGAAGAACAATGACAAGGCCAAGGAGAAGGAAACGGAGAACGGAGCGACGACAACGACAACCACTGGGAAGGGCACCAATGGTGTGGCAGTAGGTGGGCAGGGCTCCCTGTCGGCACCTCCGCTTGGGAAGGGGATGGTGGCTGGCGGGACTACCTTTGACCAGTACGGGTCAAACCTGAAAAGCGCCGCGATCCCCTTCTCCTTCTCCTCGCTCGAGGACCGCGGAAAAGAGAAGCTACAGCTGACGGTGCACGGCGGGGAGGCAGGCCGGGTGGGCCTAGACGGGTCCTCCATCTCCATGGTGATGGACCCAGTGTCGTCGTGGTCGCTGGACAGCCCCTCGCCCTTGGGCCCGCCGGCCAAGATGGCGAGGCGGGAGGGCAAGACTGGGGCGGGAGGTGATGCTGGGTGCGGAGGGAGACGTGGCGACCAGGGGTGCACGGCGGGAGCTGGAGGTGCAGGACCTGCAGATGGAGGCGCGGACGGTGACCCCAGTGGTGCGTGCCCCACGCTCGCTGGCCATCCCGTACGCACAGAAGGCGGTACCCACGCCGGCTTCTGCGGTGTACAAGAGTGCCCGCCACGTGAAGGGGGCATCGGCCTCGACGATGATGGAGAAGGCGCAGCTCCTCACCGCCGACAAGAACCTGGAGACTATCAACACCAACAAGAACGTCAAAAAAGGTACGGATTTTGTTATCCTAGATGTCCTTCCTGACTCACATCTCACGTCCGTTGTCAAAGACAGTTGTATCATCTTTGCCCCAAGTGTGGGCTTCCCGGGGGAGGCGTTGTCGATTATCCGTTCTAAGTAGCAAGTCCAGGCTGCGCTTGCAGCCACGGCGCCATGGCTACGGCTGGAAGCGGAGGCTCGCAAGGCGGCGGAGTCTGCTGAACCGAGTGCCGCGCGCGAGAGGAAGGGGGGCCTCGACGAGCGGGGCCCCGACCCTGGGTTGGGGTCGACACATAGGGGGACTGAGGTTGGAAACTTGCCCTCTGGGGAGGAGGGTGGTGACCAGGAGCTTGGGCCGCCCAACCACATGGAGGTGGAACCGGATATGGGAGGGGCGGTGGGTCGCACTCCTGGTTCCCTGCGGTGGTACCTAAGCGAAGGAGGAAGAAATCCTCTCTCGCGGTCAGGAAGGGGATGAGTAAGCGTCAAGGAGTATCATGAGGTTCCTTATCCAGAACATCCATGGCTGGTTTGCGAAGGGACGGCGGACATAGCTCAAGAACATCTTCAAAACGGATCGGGTAGATATCATTGGACTTCAAGAAACCATTAAAGAAGACTTCTCCACGCAAGAATTGCTAGAACATGGTGGACAATTCAACTGGAATTGAGTGCCGGTGACGGGGCACTCGTGTAGGCTCCTTCTAGGATTCCGAGATGAATGTTTTGAGGTCGGCTTCTGGAGGAAGGGTTCCTTCTTTATTAGCGCAGACGGACTACAACGCAACACCAATCTACAACACCAGAAAGTTTTCTCCCTCATCCCGAACCTTTGGCCGGAGGGGGAGCAGGTCACTGAGGGGAAAAATGGAGAGCTGGAGCTTACGTTCACAGCTAATGAGCTGGATGCGGTGCGGGCGGAGATGAAACCTGACTCGGCCCCAGGTCCTGATGGGCTACTGGTGGCTTTATTTAAGAATTTTTGGGAGATTCTTAAAGGACCCATCTTGGCCATCCTGAACGATTTTTCTCTAGCGAGAGTGGACATTGCACGTTTGAACTACGACATTATTTCCTTGATTCAGAAAGTTAGGGGAGCCGATGCTATTAAACAGTACCGTCCTATAGCCCTCATTAACGTTATTTTTAAATTCATAGCTAGGGCGTATGCGATTAGGTTAACCCTGATTGCTCATAGGACGATAGACAGGAGTCAGACGGCCTTCATTAAGGGCCGTTGCTTGCACGAGGGGGTGTTAGCACTCCATGAGATTGCTCACGAACAGCGCGTTAAGAAGCTCAAGGGCCTGTTCCTTAAACTGTACTTTGAGAAGGCATATGACAGAGTTAATTGGGAGTTTCTTCGCGAGGTCCTACTAAGAAAGGGTTTCTCGGCGGGCGTGGTTCACCGACTGATGCAACTTGTCTCGGGAGGTCAAAGTGCAATCAACAACAATGGCGAGATCAGACTGTATATCCGAAATGCCCGTGGGGTGCGCCATGGAGATCCCCTATCCCCCCGTCCTCTTTGACTTCATGGTGGATGCCTTGGTGGCCATCCTGTCCAGGGCCAAGGAGAACGGTCACATCAAGGGGGTTGTGCCGCACCTGATTCCAGGGGGAGTTACTGATGCGCGTAGATGTACATGTCCGTTGGGAACCCCAAGAGGAAGGTATGATGCGCACAGCGGCAAGTTTTCCCTCAGTAAGAAACCAAGGTTATCGAACCAGTAGGAGCCAAGAAGCACATGAAGGTTGTTGGTGGAGGAATGTAGTGCGGCGCAACACCAGTGAAACCGGCGCCAACGTGGAACCTGCACAACACAATCAAAGTACTTTGCCCCAACGTAACAGTGAGGTTGTCAATCTCACCGGCTTGCTGAAAACAAAGGATTAAGCTTATCGAGTGGAAGATGGTGTTTGTTTGCAAAGAACAGTAAAAACAGTAGAATGTATTGAGATGTAAAAGAATGGACCGGGTCCACAGTTCACTAGTGGTGTCTCTCCAATAAGATAACTAACATGCTGGTTGAACAAATTACAGGCGATTGACAAATAAAGATTCAATACATATCAACGATGATTACTATGTGATTTAATCAGGGCATTACGACAAAGTACATAGACCGCTATCCAACATGCATCTATGCCTAAATAATCCACCTTCAGGTTATCATCCGAACCCCTTCCAGTATTAAGTTGCAACAGATAATTGCATTAAGTATGGTGCGTAATGTAATCAACACAAATATCCTTAGACAAAGCATCAATGTTTTATCCCTAGTAGCAACAGCACATCCACAACCTTAGAACTTTCTGTCACTGTCCCAGATTTAATGGAGGCATGAACCCACTATCGAGCATAATTACTCCCTCTTGGAGTTACAAGTATCAACTTGGCCAGAGCCTCTACTAGCAACGGAGAGCATGCAAGAACATAAACAACACATATATAATAGATTGATAATCAACTTAACATAGTATTCTCTATTCATCGGATCTCACCAAACACAACATGTAGCATTACAAATAGATGATCTTGATCATGTTAGGCAGCTCACAAGATCTATAACAATGAAAGCACAAGCGGAGAAGACAACCATCTAGCTACTGCTATGGACCCATAGTCCAAGGATGAACTACTCACGCATCAATCCGGAGGCGGGCATGATGATGTAGAGCCCCTCCGCGATGATTCCCCTCTCCGGCAGGGTGCCGAGAGCGATCTCTGAATCCCGAGATGGGATTCGGCGGCGGCCTCTCGTAATGTTTTCCGTATCGTGGCTCTCGGTGGGGGGTTTCGCGACGGAGGCTTTAAGTAGGCGGAAGGGTAGGTCAAAGGCGTCACGAGGGCCCCACCAGGCCGGCGCGACCAGGGCTTGGGCCGCGCCGCCTGGTGTGTCGCCACCTTGTGGCCCCACTTCGTCTCTCTTCGGTCTTCGGAAGCTTCGTGCAAAATAGGACCCTAGGCGTTGATTTCGTCCAATTCCGAGAATATTTCCTTACTAGGATTTCTGAAACCAAAAACAGCAGAAAAAAACAGCAACTGGCACTTCGGCATCTTGTTAATAGGTTAGTGCCGGAAAATGTAAAATAACGCTGTAAAGTATGTATAAATCACTCAAGTATTGTAATAAAAGTAGCATGGAACATAAGAAATTATAGATACGTTTGAGACGTATCAAGCATCCCCAAGCTTAGTTCCTACTCGTCCTCGTGTAGGTAAACGATAACACAAATAATTTCTGAAGTGACATGCTACCAACATAGTCTTGATCAACATTATTGTAAAGCATATGAGATGAATGGAGTGATCTGAACAAAAGATTGCTAACAAAGATAATGACTAAACAAATGAATCATATAGCAAAACTTTTCATGAATAATACTTTCAAGACAAGTATCAATAAGACTTGCATAAGAGCTAACTCATAAGCAATAAATTCAAAGTAGAATGCATTGAAGCAACACAAAGGATGATTAAGTTTCAGCGAATGCTTTCAACTTGTAACATGTATATCTCATGGATATTTGTCAACATAGAGTAATATAACAGGTGCAATAAGTAAACATGTAAGAATCAATGAACCCAGTTAACACAAGTGTTTGCTTCTAAGATAGAAAGAAGTGGGTAAACTGACTCAACATAAAATAAAAGATTGGCTCTTCGCAGAGGGAAGCATTGATTACTATTTTTGTGCTAGAGCTTTTGTTTTGAAAACATAGAAACAATTTTGTCAACGGTAGTAATAATTCATATGTGCTATGCATAATACTTCCTACAAGTTGCATGTCTCATGCATAGAGTACCAATAGTGCTCGCACCTTGTCCTACTCTCTCGGAAAACACGGATTCTCATCGCATAACATATGCTTCAACCAAGTGTCACAAAGGGGTACCTCTATGCACCTGTACAAGTGTCTAAGGAGAAAGCACGCTTTGGATTTCGCTTTTGATTATTCTCAACTTAGACATCCATACGGGACAACATAGACAACAGATAATGGACTCCTCTTTTAATGCTTAAGCATTCAACAATAGTTAATATTCTCATAAGAGATTGAGGTTGTATGTCCAAACTGAAACTTCCACCATGATACATGGCTTTAGTTAGCGGCCCAATGTTCTTCTCTAACATATGCATACTCAAACCATTTGATCATGAAATCCACTACTTCAGACAAGACGAACATGCATAGCATCTCACATGATATCCAACAAAGATAAAGTTGATGGCGTCTCCAGAAAACATGGTTACCGCTCAACAAGCAACTTATAAGAATTAAGACACATAACTACATATTCATCACCACAATAGTTTTTAAGCTATTTGTCCCATGAGCTATATATTGTAAAGGTAGAGGAATGAAATTTTAAAGGTAGCACTCAAGTAATTTACTTTGGAATGGCAGGAAATACCACATAGTAGGTAGATATGGTGGACACAAATGGCATGGAGTTTGGCTCAAGGTGTTTGGATGCACGAGAAGCATTTCCTCTCAGTACAAGGTTTGGGCTAGAAAGGTTGTTTGAAGCAAACACAAGTATGAACAGTACAGCAAACTCACACAAGAACATATTGCAAGTATTATAAGGCTCTACACTGTCTTCCTTGTTGTTCAAACACTTCGCATCTTGTTAAGTAAAATGTAAAATAACGCTGTAAAGTATGTATAAATCACTCAAGTATTTTAATAAAAGTAGCATGGAACATAAGAAATTATAGATACGTTTGAGACGTATCAGTTACACATTTACAATATGCGGACGATGCGGTGATCATGATTGAGCCTCAGACCTAGGGATCGCAAACTTGAAGCTCCTTCTGATGTGCTTTGAGAACATGTCGGGACTTAAGATTAACTTCAATATGAGTGAGGCGGTCATCACAGGGGTGGATGACACAGAGAGGCGAAGGGTAGCCGACGTGCTTAACTGCAACTTCGGGAGCCTACCGATGACATACCTGGGGCTGCCGGTCTCAGACAAGATCCTATCGGTGGCAGACTGGCACTTCCTGATGGAGAAGGTGGGTCAGAGGGTTGACCCATGGCAGGGGCTCTTTCTGTCATCTGCGGGGAGACTGGAGTTGACCAACTCTTGTCTGTCGAGCCTTCCGATGTTCTCCATGGGGATATACCTTCTCCATGAGACGACACACGGAGAGATGAATAAGTCCAGAGCCCGCTTCTTTTGGGAAGGAGTGGGTAACAAGAGGAAGTAGCACATGGTAGAATGGGCTACGGTTTGCAAACCTCATGAGTTCGAGGGCTAGGAGTACTCAACACGAAGCTCATGAACATTGCCTTAATGCTTAAGTGGATCTAGAAACTCTAACAGGGGGAAGAGGGTCTATTGGCGGACCTGATCAGAGCAAATTACCTGGTAGGGAATGATATATTTTACCCATTGGTGTCGGCTAAGGGGTATCAGTTTTCGAATTTCATCCAGAAAATCAAATGGTATTTTAAGCTGAGGGCTAGGAACAACGTCGCAGACGGAAGACACACGTACTTCTGGTTAGACTTGTGGACCGGGAAGGGTCCACAAAGGGAATTGTTTTCCCGCCCTTTTCAGTGATGTGACAACCACTTTGCTATGGTTGCTAGGGATCGGGATGCCAATGGGTTGGGCAATTCTTTACCAAAGATTTCATTCTCTCCCATGCTTGAGCAACATGTTCATTATCAAATTGTTTAAAGTTTATTATGCTACTTCTCAAAGATATAATCTTAGCAGGAGGATAATATTTACTAATAAAAGTATCTTTACATTTAGTCCATGAATCAATACTATTTTTAGGCAAAGATAGCAACCAATCTTTAGCTCTTCCTCTTAATGAGAAAGGAAACAATTTCAGTTTTATAATATCACCATGTATATCCTTATACTTTTGCATTTCACAAAGTTCAACAAAATTATTAAGATGGGCAGCAACATCATCAGTACTAACACCAGAAAATTGCTCTCTCATAACAAGATTCAGTAAAGCAGGTTTAATTTCATAGAATTCTACTGTAGTAGCAGGTGGAGCAATAGGAGTACATATAAAATCATTATTATTGTGCTAGTGAAATCACACAACTTAGTATTTTCAGGAGTACCCATTATAACAGTAGTAAAATAAGCAAATAAAGTAAAGACAAGTAACTAATTTTTTTGTGTTTTTGATATAGAGAACAAGACAGTAAATAAAGTAAAGCTAGCAACTAATTTTTTGTGTGTTTTTTTAAGTGCAGCAAACAAAGTAGTAAATAAAATAAAGCAAGACAAAAACAAAGTAAAGAGATTGGAAGTGGAGACTCCCTTGCAGCGTGTCTTGATCTCCCCGGCAACGGCGCCATAAAAAGTGCTTGATGCGCGTAGATGTACACGTCCGTTGGGAACCCCAAGAGGAAGGTGTGATGCGCACAGCACAAGTTTTCCTCCGCAAGAAACCAAGGTTATCGAACCAGTAGGAGCCAAGAAGCACGTGAAGGTTGTTGGTGGAGGAATGTAGTGCGACGCAACACCAGGAAACCGGCGCCAACGTGGAACCCACAACACAATCAAAGTACTTTGCCCCAACGTAACAGTGAGGTTGTCAATCTCACCGGCTTGCTGAAAACAAAGGATTAAGCTTATCGAGTGGAAGATGGTGTTTGTTTGCAAAGAACAGTAAAAGCAGTAGAATGTATTGAGATGTAAAAGAATGGACCGGGGTCCACAGTTCACTAGTGGTGTCTCTCCAATAAGATAACTAACATGCTGGGTGAACAAATTACAGGCGAGCAATTGACAAATAAAGATTCAATACATATCAACGATGATTACTATGTGATTTAATCAGGGCATTACGACAAAGTACATAGACCGCTATCCAACATGCATCTATGCCTAAATAATCCACCTTCAGTTATCATCCGAACCCCTTCCAATTAAGTTGCGAACAAGAGATAATTGCATTAAGTATGGTGCGTAATGTAATCAACACAAATATCCTTAGACAAAGCATCAATGTTTTATCCCTAGTAGCAACAAGCACATCCACAACCTTAGAACTTTCTGTCACTGTCCCAGATTTAATGGAGGCATGAACCCACTATCGAGCATAATTACTCCCTCTTGGAGTTACAAGTATCAACTTGGCCAGAGCCTCTACTAGCAACGGAGAGCATGCAAGAACATAAACAACACATATATAATAGATTGATAATCAACTTAACATAGTATTCTCTATTCATCGGATCTCACCAAACACAACATGTAGCATTACAAATAGATGATCTTGATCATGTTAGGCAGCTCACAAGATCTATAACAATGAAAGCACAAGCGGAGAAGACAACCATCTAGCTACTGCTATGGACCCATAGTCCAAGGATGAACTACTCACGCATCAATCCGGAGCGGGCATGATGATGTAGAGCCCCTCCGGTGATGATTCCCCTCTCAGGCCGGAGGGGATCTCTGAATCCCCGAGATGGGATTGCGGCGGCGGCCTCTCGGTAATGTTTTCCGTATCGTGGCTCTCGACAGGGGGTTTCGCGATGGAGGCTTTGTAGGCGGAAGGGTAGGTCAAAGGGCATCACGAGGGCCCACACCACAGGCCGGCGTGGCAGGGGCTTGGGCGCGCCCTGGTGTGTCGCCTCGTGGCCCCACTTCTCCTCTTCGGTCTTCAACTGCAAAAATAGGACCCTGGCATTGATTTCGTCCAATTCCGAGAATATTTCCTTACTAGGATTTCTGAAACCAAAAACAGCAGAAAAAGAACTGCACTTGGCATCTTGTTAATAGGTTAGTGCCGGAAAATGTAAAATAACGATGTAAAGTATGTATAAATCACTCAAGTATTTTAATAAAAGTAGCATGGAACATAAGAAATTATAGATACGTTTGAGACGTATCAGTTTACAATATGCGGACGATGCGGTGATCATGATTGAGCCTCAGACCTAGGGATCGCAAACTTGAAGCTCCTTCTGATGTGCTTTGAGAACATGTCGGGACTTAAGATTAACTTCAATATGAGTGAGGCGGTCATCACAGGGGTGGATGACACAGAGAGGCGAAGGGTAGCCGACGTGCTTAACTGCAACTTCGGGAGCCTACCGATGACATACCTGGGGCTGCCGGTCTCAGACAAGATCCTATCGGTGGCAGACTGGCACTTCCTGATGGAGAAGGTGGGTCAGAGGGTTGACCCATGGCAGGGGCTCTTTCTGTCATCTGCGGGGAGACTGGAGTTGACCAACTCTTGTCTGTCGAGCCTTCCGATGTTCTCCATGGGGATATACCTTCTCCATGAGACGACACACGGAGAGATGAATAAGTCCAGAGCCCGCTTCTTTTGGGAAGGAGTGGGTAACAAGAGGAAGTAGAACATGGTAGAATGGGCTACGGTTTGCAAACCTCATGAGTTCGAGGGCTAGGAGTACTCAACACGAAGCTCATGAACATTGCCTTAATGCTTAAGTGGATCTAGAAACTCTAACAGGGGGAAGAGGGTCTATTGGCGGACCTGATCAGAGCAAATTACCTGGTAGGGAATGATATATTTTACCCATTGGTGTCGGCTAAGGGGTCTCAGTTTTCGAATTTCATCCAGAAAATCAAATGGTATTTTAAGCTGAGGGCTAGGAACAACGTCGCAGACGGAAGACACACGTACTTCTGGTTAGACTTGTGGACCGGGAAGGGTCCACTGAGGGAATTGTTTTCCCGCCCTTTTCAGTGATGTGACAACCACTTTGCTATGGTTGCTAGGGTGCGGGATGCCAATGGGTGGCAAATTCTCTTTAGGAGGGTGTTTGGCCTTGCTGAGGCGGTGGAATGGAATAACCTATGTAGGATCTTCGATCTCCACCCTTATTCGGAAGGGGTGGATGATGTGTCATGGGCCCTAGAGGCTTCGGGGGATTTTTCTACTAGGTCTATCTATGGGCGATTAACGCAAGGGGCGGTAGTAACACACTTCAAGGAGGTTTGGAAGACGAGGGTTCCACCGAAGATTAGGGTGTTCTTGTGGCAACTCATCAGGAGTAGGTTACATTCCGGGGTGCAGGTTGCGAAGCGGCATGAACCAACTAATGGGGTCTGCGCTTTCTGTGGAGAGTAGCAGGATTGCAACCACATCTTCTTCTCATGCCACCTTGCGAAGTTGGCGTGGGCGGGAGCTAGGGAGCTCCTACACCGTGACTGGAATCCACGAGGGGCTGGGCAGTTTATCTCTCTCGTCCAGTCTCTTTCGAGGTCCTTGCGTAGGCTAGCATGGTTCTGTTGCCTGCCAAAACCCACCGGCGGGCAGTGGTTAAGCAACACGAAGAGCCGGGAGGCTCCCAAGACTGCTAGTGGGCCTTGACACCTCGATCAACGGCCCGCAGTGCTCCGGCACACGTCCTGGCGGATGCGAGGCGTGCCACCTGACCTATACCGGGAAGGTGTTGGATCGCTTCGATTAGTTTCATGCATGGTAGACACGTAAACATTAAATGAGCCTCGATCGGCTCTCAGGTTACCCTGTAGATCGGCTCAAGGAGCCGATCAACCCATGGTTCATGCTAGAGATGCAATAACACGGGTTTCTTGCTTCATCCGTACCAAGCTAATCAGATCTACGACAGTTTAGGGTTTTCACCGCATAACCGGAACATCCTACACGTGATTGAGCCGGCAGCCACGTAAGATAACGGAAAACTAACCCTAGATGAGGCCTAAAAACCAACATGGTGTCGATTCCGTCCCTTCTAGGATCAGCCAACCATACCCTACGCGCTACTGGATCGTTCAACCCGTTTGCAAGGCCTAACTATGCAGATATTAAACTAATCCTTGAAGAACAAGGAGCAACCGTAACAGATCGAATCTACTAAATAAAGACAAGCAAGGTGCTGCCCTTACACCTAAGATAGGTGTAAGGGCAGCTAGATATCAAGCGTAGCTAATCAAGCAGATCATAAGAGCATCGATGCAAACCCCAAAACACCTAAGATAAATTGCTCGCCATCAACAACGCTTCAGCACGAGCAATACGATAATAAACGTATCGCCTAGATCGCAAGATGCGATCCAGCATGATGCTTACCGGAAGAAACCTCGAAACAAGGGGTGGCGATGCGCTGGTTTGTGTTTGTTGTGAACGTGATCGTCCTCCTTTCTCAATAACCCTAGGTACATATTTATAGTCCGTGGACTTTCTATCTTTGGAAGTACACCTAACCGTGTACGAGCTAAACTCTATTTCTTAATTCTAAACTAAGATGCAATCTACTAATGTACAGATACACGGGCAATTCAGCCCAAATTCACGTACAAGGCCGATTCAGAGACATTCCGTGCGTATATCCTTCAAGCCCATCTTCATCACGGCCCAACTCCTAATCCGGTTAAAATGGTGATAACACATGCCCCCTGGTTTTGATAATGATAATTTCAAAACCACTCCGTTCCTTCGTAGGCACTACAAGAAAAGTTCGATAGACAACGTCTCAAAATCGTCACTAAGGGGTATTTTTCGTCGCCTATGGGCCTAACCCGACGATATGGGTTCTGTTGTGGAAACTGCGTCAGGCAAAGTCCAACGACGCTTTTTTCGGTCCGTCGCGCTTGGGCGCCCTTCCGCCACGGAAAATCGGACCGTTGCCCAAGTGTTTCCGGAGCCCGTTGATCGCCGACGTCATGCAACCGACACGTGCGACGCCGTTGCAGTTAACGGTGTTAAACGGCTGAAACCATGTGGTAGATGGTAGGCCCACACGAGGCCTGCCACGTCTTAAGCGGGCCCATTAAGTTTGCGGGCCGGGCCAGCTGACTTTGACCGGTCAACTATATAGCTGGGCTGGTCCATTAGTTACGTGGGCGGGCCTAACCTCTAAGGTTGATGGTCAAAACTTTAATGGGCCGGCCACTAAGCATGTGGGCCGGACCGAATGCACTCGTTTGACCGGTCAACAGGCAAAAGGGCCGGCCCACAAGACATGTGGGACCCACTTTCCTGTTATCGGGCCGGCCCATTTAACTAGTGGGGTCCACCTATGGCCTTATGTTTAAAATAATTTATGTGATCAGTCCATTATTTGCCTACTCCCGAAGGCGGACCTTGCTCCTTCAATGCCGGGCCTCCCCCCGGGGCATCTCGCAGGGATTGCGGTGCCTTGGTCATGGATTCCTCCCGCTCCACCACTAGCATGGCGCTGACCACCTGGTTGGTGGCTACACCGTACCGCAACAGAAGCTCTCCCGGCTCGGGCGCCACCAGCACTGGGGGTGAGGCCAAGTACTTCTTAAGTTCCTGCAACGATCACTTCACTTCAAGCGTCCACTCGATCAACGGGCCCCTTCGACTTTAAAATTTTGAAGAAAGGAAGTGTGGTGACCCAGCATACTACTACATGTTGTAGTATACAAGTGGTTGATATGATTTTCATGAAAGGACTTCTTCACAATTATCACATCCCTCAGAGTGGTACAATAGAAACATTGCAGGTCATAACACTCCAGATAATATTACAAACATTGCCTTAACAAGTTGGTATTCTCACAGGTCCGATGAGAACACCCTAGGATACAACTTAAGTATTGTTACAACTCAACATATAAATAAAAGAGAGCTCATCAACTTATTTAAGTATGCCACTACGCTGCTTGGCTCTAAGATAGCTAAGGTACACTACTAATCCTCCGCCTCATTGCTGTCAGATCCGTAGACTATCCCATAGTCTACGGCTTCCACTCCTCCGGACAGATCAGGTTCCTCGTAGACCAGCTCGTAGTCTCCTTCCGGTGCTCCATCGGTGATGGCCTCCACTTCAGTCACACAGTCAAGGGTGTCGAAAGAAAGTGAGTACAGGGGTACTCAGCAAGTCCAAAAGAGTAAAAGGTGTTTGATGCACTAGCTACGACCATCGATCAGAAAATCTTAGGTCAATGCATGTTTCGAAAACATTTCCTCAAAATGTTATCAAAAAACCACCATGTTTTTTTAACAAAAAATCACCATGTTTAGAGTAACAACGTGACAAACTACTACCAGTATGTCGTAAGAGGTACTTTAAATGACTCAACCGAGATTATGATGTGTGAGTCACACTGCCAGGCTGACGTGGAAAGGCTGAAACGGACAAGAATAAACATTAGAGAGTTATAAATTATGTGTTTTTTTGCAATTTTCCTAGGCGCACATGTCAGCCTCCCATTCTCAGATCTGGGCCCAAATATTTGGCTCCTTTTTTTCCTTTTTCCTTCAGTTTTATTTATTTTTCCTTTCATATTTCTTTTTCATATCCGGCTGGAGCAGCACTTCCTTGTCAGGCTCCCCTCGCCGGCGCCACTCGGCTCCCCACCACAGCGTCGCCATGGACGGAGCTCTCCTGCGATGCCTCTTGGTCGACGCTCGCCCTCGCCGCTGCCCATGGCCAGCGCTCGCTGTCGCCGTTCCTTACCAAGCTCGCTGTCGCGGCCCCTGTCCAGAGCTCTCCCGCGCCGACCCTTGTCCGACGCTCACCCGCGTCGCCGCGCCGTCCATGGCCAGCGCTCACCGATGCCGCCCCACGCCGAGCTCGCCCTCGTTGTGCTGGACGCGCTGCCCTTTGGATCCCATCGGCGTGCAGAGGAATTAGGGAGGCCTTGATTCGGTGCCGGACACAGCCCAGCGCGTCGGCGAGCACCTCCCCAACGAGCGAGGCGGAGCATGGTCGGCGGCGGAGCACATGACTGTTGAGAAGAAAGGGAGAGAGAAGATAGAGACACAGGGTGGAGGGGAAACTTACAAAAAAAAACCCAGAGAATTTAGTATCGTTCGCCATCCCCCTCTTTGGATGTTGTCTATCGGCGCATCAGCCTGACAGTGGGCCTCCCACATCATAATCTCGGTTAAGTCATTTAGAATGGTTCTTAGGACATACTGGTGGTAGTTCACGTTATTATTCTGAACCGGTGATTTTTGTCAAAAATTAAAAGATGGTGGTTTTTTTATAACCTAGCCACAATTGTTGTGGGTTTTTGCAATTAACTCATTTGATGCCCGTGTGTCATCCTATAATTTCTGTTTAGCCTTGGTGCATCAAAGGGCGACCTTATGCAGTTTTGTAGGACATGGGGCATCCATGTTGAAAAAGTAGTTCCTCAAAAGTTATTTTCGTCATAATCTTTTGATCCACTGTTTTTGCAGATAGTTTTACTGTGTCCATGCTTTTCCTAGCGAGTTCATAGCTCATTTACCTAAATTATTTATCACAGCTGAAACCGGAAGGTTACTCAACAGAACGGCTTCTCTCGCATTCGATTGTTTGGAAGGCACATTGGCTTCACGGTCCAATGGATGAGAAGACAAAGTAGGAGGAAACAACTGTAGATGGCAGTATCTGTTCGACATGGCCGTGTTGTATGACGAAGGGATTTACACTGTCAGGACCGAACTGTTAAAGAAGAGCAAAGAAAGCACCAGCAGATGGCAAAACCAAGAGTTGCAGAGAGAAGGAAACAAAAAAACTAAAAAAATATTCATGTTGCCTAGCTAACTGAAGTTCTCCTGCAAAGTGACTCCACACTACTGTGAAATTCTAACGCATTGCTGAGTTGTTGAATTTTTCTAGTCCTAGTTTCCTCAGGTTTCACAATTTGGCAGCTCAATTGTAAAGGACTTGGACTTGTGAATCCATTGGCTTGTTCGAATCGAGAACTGCATCACGCTTGCTGTTTTTTCATTTTTTGCGGGTTGCATCATGAATGCTCAATCAGGATACAGCAAAACTTGTAAATAAAAAAGACAGTGGACACGGACAGAAGTTTCATAACCTTGATCAGATGAGCTACGAAGAACAACAATTTTAGTTTGAATGAACGAACTACATCTCTGTAAGTAACGACCATACAAGACAAATTAATGTAGCAGTGGTTTGGGTTTGGAGTCGATTTCCAATTCAATAGGCGGTGGTGGCTTTCCATGTTTTGTTTCCAATCGGTTTCCGGCATTCCATGTTTTGTTTCCAATCGGTTTCCGGCATTCCATGTTTTGTTTCCAATCGGTTTCCGGCTTTCCATGTTTTGTTTCCAATCGGTTTCCACTTTCCAATCGAAATCACTCGTACTGTTGTTTCCATGTTTCGATTCCGTGAGGCATGCTGGGACTGGGACGGGCCGGAACGCGGCCGGACAAAGCATGGATGTTCAGTAAATACATACAGCCTGAGCTATGTGCGATTTGCAATAACTAGGCAGCCTGGCCTGCACCTTCTTTCTGCATTCTCTTATTTTATTGGGTTTATCTTACTTTTTCTGAATATATACTTTGTTTTCTGGCAGTGGTTTCTCAGAGATTTGACAGGAATGCTCGGAGGCATATTGTTCGCCTTTTATTAGGTACGCAGTTTTTTTACTAATTAGAATTTGACGCATTATCACTGTACTTCTAGACATAATTTATTTACAGATGTGCAAGTGTTTGTGAACGGAGAAGGGTTCACAGTTGGTGTGCAAGCTGAGGCACCGCCTCGTGGGGGAGCAGGTGGGTCAGGGGGCCTGCCTCTGCCTCCCACACGCCCGGTGGACGACGACGACGTTTCTGATGGCTTCTCCACGGACAGTGAATGGAACAAGCATGGTCGGCGGAGGAAGAACAATGACAAGGCCAAGGAGAAGGAAATGGAGAAGGGAGCGACGACAACGACGACCACTGGGAAGGGCACCAAGGGTGTGGCAGTAGGTGGGCACGGCTCCCTGTCGGCACCTCCGCTTGGGAAGGGGATGGTGGCTGGCGGGACTACCTTTGACCAGTACGGGTGAAACCTGAAAAGCGCCGCAATCCCCTTCTCCTTCTCCTCGCTCGAGGACCGCGTAAAAGAGAAGCTACAACTGACGGTGGACGGCGGCGAGGCAGGCCGGGTGGGCCTAGACGGGTCCTCCATCTCCACGGTAACGGACCCAGTGTCGTCGTGGTCGCTGGACATCCCCTCACCCTTGGGCCCGCCAGCCAAGATGGCGAGGCGGGAGGGCAAGACTGGGGCGGGAGAAGAGGAGGTGATGCTGGGTGCGGAGGGAGACGCGGCGACCAGGGGTGCGCGGCGGGAGCTGGAGGTGCAGGACCTGCAGATGGAGGCGCGGACGGTGACCCCGGTGGTGCGTGCCCCACGCTCGGTGGCCATCCCGTACGCACAAAAGGCGGCACCCACGCCGGCTTCTGCGGTGCGCAAGAGTGCCCGCCATGTGAAGGGGGCATCGGCCTCGACGATGATGGAGAAGGCGCAGCTCCCCACCGCCGACAAGAACCTGGAGACCATCAACACCAACAAGAACGTCGAAAAAGGTACGGATTTTGTTATCCTAGATGTCCTTCCTGACTCACATCTCACGTTCGTTGTCAAAGACAGTTGTATCATCTTTGCCCCAAGTATGGGCTTCCCGGGGGAGGCGTTGTCGATTATCCATTCTAAGTAGCAAGTCCAGGCGGCGCTTGCAGCCACGGCGCGACGGCTACGGCTGGAAGCGGAGGCTCGCAAGGCGGCGGAGTCTGCTGAACCGAGTGCCGCGCGCGAGAGGCAGGGGGGCCCTCAACAAGCGGGGCCCCGACCCTGGGTTGGGGTCGACACATAGGGGGGCTGAGGTTGGAAACTTGCCCTCTGGGGAGGAGGGCGGCGACCAGGAGCTTGGGCCGCCCAACCACATTGAGGTGTAATCGGATATGGGAGGGGTGGTGGGTCGCACTTGATGGGATTCGTAGCATAGAAAACAAAAAATTTCCTACCGCAAGAACGAATAACAAGCCAAGATGCAATCTAGAAGATGGTAGCAACGAGAAGATCATGAGACTAACCCTCGAAGATTTCCAAAGCCTTACGAGATTAGATCTCGTTGTTGATGTAGTCGATCACTTGCCGCTTGCAAAAGCGCGTAGAAGATCTTGACGGTGCCACAATCGGGCAGCACCTCCGTACTCGGTCACACGTTCGGTGTTGATGACGACGTCCTTCTCCCCGTTCCAGCGGGCAGCGGAAGTAGTAGATCCTCCTCGGAATCTCGGCAGCACGACGGCGTGGTGGCGGTGATGGTGGAGAACTCCGGCAGTGTTTCGCCAAAGCGCTACTAGAGTTGTATGAGGAGGAGGCGGCTAGGGTTTTGGGAGAGGGGGCGCCGGCCTTGGTACCTCTAGGGGTGCGGACAAGGTGGTGATTGAAGTGGCCGGCCTCCCCTTGCCCCTCATTATATAGGTGGAACCCCAAGGGTTTGCCCAAAGTCTTCGAATAAGACCCCAATTCAAAACTGCCATATGGACGAATCCTACTTGGGGTGGGACTCTCCCTTTCTTGTGTGGGGTGGCCCCTTTGGTGGAGTCCACCTGGGACTCCTCCTCCCTTTGGTTGGCCGGCCAAGCTTGGTGGAGTCCCTCCGGGACTCCACCTTCCATGGTGATTTCTTCCGGACTTTTCTAGAACCTTCTAGAACCTTCCATAAATACACAGGATCATTTTCAAACTTAGAAAATGACTTCCTATATATGAATCTTATTCTCCGGACCTCCTCGTGATGTCCTGGACCCTATTCGAGACTCCGAACAAAACTTCGAACTCCATTCCATATTCCATATCTACTTAAAAAACATCAAACCTTAAGTGTGTCACCCTACGATTCGTGAACTATGCAGACATGGTTGAGACTTCTCTCCGACCAATAACCAATAGCGGGATCTGGAGATCCATAATGGCTCCCACATATTCAACGATAACTTAGTGATCGATTGAACCATTTACATACGATACCGATTCCCTTTGTCACGCGATATTTTACTTGTCCGAGGTTTGATCATCGGTATCTCCATACCTTGTTCAACCTCGTCTCCGACAAGTACTCTTTACTCGTACCATGGTATGCCATCTCTTATGAACCATTCATATGCTTGCAAGCTAATCGACGACATTCCACCGAGAGGGCCCAGAGTATATCTATCCGTCATCGGGATGGACAATATCCCACTCTTGATCCATATGCCTCAACTCATACTTTTCGAATACTTAATCCCACCTTTATAACCACCCATTTACGCAGTGGCGTTTGATGTAATCAAAGTACCCTTCCGGTATAAGTGATTTACATGATCTCATGGTCGAAGGACTAGGTAATTATGTATCGGAAGCTAATAGCAATATGAACTTAATGACGTGATCTTATGCTACGCTTATTTGGGTGTTTGTCCATTACATCATTCATCAATGACATAACCTTGTTATTAATAACATCCAATGTTCATGATCACGAAACTATGATCATCTATTAATCAACAAGCTAGTTATACAAGAGGCTTACTAGGGACTCCTTGTTGTTTACATAACACACATGTATCAATGTTTCGGTTAATACAATTATAGCATGATATGCAAACATTTATCATAAACATAAAGATATATAATAACCACTTTATTATTGCCTCTTGGGCATATCTCCAACAGCACTCCTGGTTCCCGTGCGGTGGTACCTAAGCGGAGGAGGAAGAAATACTCTCTCGCGGTCATGAAGGGGATGAGTAAGCGTCGAGGAGCATCATGAGGTTCCTTATCCAGAACATCCGTGGCTGGTGTGCGAAGGGACGATGGACATAGCTCAAGGACATCTTCAAAACGGATCGGTAGATATCATTGGGCTTCAAGAAACCATTAAACAAGACTTCTCCACGCAAGAATTGCGATGGCTAGAACATGGTGGCCAATTCAACTGGAATTGAGTGCCAGCGATGGGGCACTCGTGTGGGCTCCTTCTAGGATTCAGGGATGAATGTTTTGAGGTCGGCTTCTGGAGGAAGGGTTCCTTCTTTATTAGCACAGACGTACTACAACGCAACACCAATCTCAAGTGGAGAATTCATGCTCGTGTACGGTCCGACATACCATTCTAGGACCCTTGAGTTTTTAGGAGAGCTCGAGACAGAAGTCGCTAGCTGTCAGCTTCCGATTTTTGTAGCTGGAGATTTCAATCTTGTCCGTCGGGCGAAGGATAAGAGTAACAGGGCGGTCAACTGGCCTAGGGTGCACCGGTTTAACGACGTCCTGGCCGGCTTATCCTTGAGGGAAATATGTCGAGCAGGGGCTCATTTCACGTGGACTAATAACCAAGTCTCGCCGATTAGGTTGGTGCTAGATAGGGTTTTCGTATCCCCCCGTGGGAGATGCACTTCCCTCTCTACTCCCTTGCGGCGGTGACTAGGGTAGGTTCGGACCACTGCCCACTTATATATCCTGGACAATGGGGAGAAGGGTCTCAAGAGATCCCCACGCTTCTTCTTCCAGACGTGGTGGTTCGATGTACCAGGCTTTGTGGAGCTAGTGCGGGGTAAGATTCAGCACGCGATTGGGACCGCTGGGCCGCACGGGCCGAGTATCGACCTCTGGCAACATATTGCTCGAGGGCTGAGACAATTCCTCAGGGGGTGGGGTGCCAACTTAGGGAAAGAGTGATGGGTCTTCCGCGAGGAATTGATTCAACGGATTCAACAGCTAGACTCGACTGCTGATTCGACTAGGTTGGATGAGGAGGGGTGGACCTTACGATACAACCCGGAGGACCAGATTATTGCCCTAGACAGCCTGGAGGAGGAATATTGGAGACAACGGAGTATGGTTCAGTGGACGCTGAAAGGGGACGCGTGCACGACCTACTTCCATGCCGTTGCCAACGGGAACCGAAGAAAATGCATGATTCCCCGCCTGCTGACGGAATCCAGGGAGATCTATGTGCAGCAGAATCTGGTGGAGCACATCTACGGGTTCTACCAGGGGCTCATGGGGTCGGTGGGGGAGGAGAAAGTTTTCTCCCTCACCCCGAACCTTTGGCCGGAGGGGGAGCATGTCTCTGAGGGGGAAAACGGAGAGCTGGAGCTTACGTTCACAGCTGATGAGCTGGATGCGGTGCGGGCGGAGATGAAACTTGACTCGGCCCGAGTCTTGATGGGCTACTGGTGGCTTTATTTAAGAATTTTTGAGAGATTCTTAAAGGACCCATCTTGGCCATCCTGAACGACTTTGCTCTAGGGAGAGCGGACATTGCACGTTTGAACTACAACATTATTTCCTTGATTCAGAAAGTTAGGGAAGTCGATGCTATTAAACAGTACCGTCCTATAGCCCTCATTAACGTTATTTTTAAATTCATAGCTCGGGCGTATGCGACTAGGTTAACCCTGATTGCTCATAGGACGATAGACAGGAGTCAGCTGGCCTTCATTAAGGGCCGCTGGTTGAGATTGCTCACGAACTCTGCATTAAGAAGCTCAAGGGCCTGCTTCTTAAACTAGACTTTGAGAAGACATATGATCGATAGAGTTAATTGGGAGTTTCTTCGTGAGGTCCTACTAAGAAAGGGTTTCTCGGTGGGCGTGGTTCACCGACTGATGCAACTTGTCTCGGGACGTCAAACTGCAATCAACAACAATGGCGAGATCGGACCGTATATCCGAAATGCCCATGGGGTGCGCCATGGGGATCCCCTATCCCCCGTCCTCTTTGACTTCATGGTGGATGCCTTGGCGGACATCCTGTCCAGGGCCAAGGAGAGCGGTCACATCAAGGGGGTTGTGCCGCACCTGATTCTAGGGGAAGTTACACATTTACAATATGCGGACGATGCGATGATCATGATTGAGCCTTAGACCTAGGGATCGCAAACTTGAAGCTCCTTCTGATGTGCTTTGAGAACATGTAGGGACTTAAGATTAACTTCAATATGAGTGAGGCGGTCATCACAGGGGTGGATGACACAGAGAGGCGAAGGGTAGCCGACGTGCTTAACTACAACTTTGGGAGCCTACCGATGACATACCTGGGTCTTCCGGTCTCAGACAAGATCCTATCGGTGGCGGACTGGCACTTCCTGACGGAGAAGGTGGGTCATAGGGTTGACCCTTGGCAGGGGCTCTTTCTGGCATCTGCGGGGAGACTGGAGTTGACCAACTCTTGTCTGTCGAGCCTTCCGATGTTCTCCATGGGGATATACCTTCTCCATGAGACGACACACGAAGAGATGAATAAGTCCAGAGCCCGCTTCTTTTGGGAAGGAGTGAGTAACAAGAGGAAGTACCACATGGTAGAATGGGCTACGGTTTGCAAACCTCATGAGTTCGGGGGCTAGGAGTACTAAACACGAAGCTCATGAACATTGCCTTAATGCTTAAGTGGATCTAGAAACTCTAACAGGGGGAAGAGGGTCTATTGGCAAACCTGATCAGAGCAAATTACCTGGTAGGGAATGATATCTTTTACTCGTTGGTGTCGGCTAAGTGGTCTCAGTTTTGGAATGCCATCCAGAAAATCAAATGGTATTTTAAGCTGGGGGCTAGGCACAACGTCGCTGATGGAAGACGCACATACTTCTGTTTAGACTTGTGGACCTGGAAGGGTCCACTAAGGGAATTGTTTCCCTGCCCTTTTCAGTGCCGTGACAACCACTTTGCTATGGTGGCTAGGGTGCGGGATGCCAATGGGTGGCAAATTCTCTTTAGGAGGGCGTTTGGCCTTCCTGAGGCGGTGGAACGGAACAACCTCTGTAGGATCTTCGATCTCCACCCTTATTCGGAAGGGGTGGATGAGGTGTCATGGGCCCTAGAGGCCTCGGGGGAGTTTTCCACTAGCTCTATCTATGGGCGACTAACGCAAGGGGCGGTAGTAACACACTTCAAGGAGGTTTGGAAGACGAGGGTTCCACCGAAGATTAGGGTGTTCTTGCGGCAACTCATCAGGAGTAGGTTACCCTCCGGGGTGCAGGTTGCGAAGCGGCATGGACCAACTAATGGGGTCTGCGCTTTCTATGGGGAGTCGGAGGATTGCAACCGCATCTTCTTGTCATGCCACCTTGCGAAGTTGGCATGGGCGGGAGCTAGGGAGCTCCTACATTGTAACTGGAATCCACGAGGGGTTGGGCAGTTTATCTCTCTCGTTAAGAGTCTTTCGAGGTCCTTGCGTAGGCTAGCATGGTTCACCTTTCCGGCCCAATTCTGGGCAATTCGGAATATTATGAACAAACTAGCTATTGAAGGGAAGCTTATCAACAACCCCGTTGATGTCTTCTTTCATATGCACTCCTACGTGCAGCGATGGAGGGTTCTGGCAGACAAAAGGACCAAGGGATGCTGGACGTGGTGATGGGAGAGGTTAAGAGGCTATAGGCGAGGACGAGACCCGGCGCGTGAGCATTCGAAGCGTCCACTACCTTCTTATCTAGATGCTTTGTGAGAACTGGTTTATGAAGCTCTTGTAGTCTCCTGAGGAGGGCTTCTATGTGTGTGGATGTTGTGTTTGGGGCTTGTCGATGCCAGAACAATTCGTGTGTTTGTATGTGCTACTTTGTTTGCCGTATGGGTTTATATATAAAGCCGGTCCTATGGCCGTATGTTTAAAATAATTTATGTGATCAGTCCATTATTTGCCTACTCCCGGAGGCAGACCTTGCTCCTTCACTGCCGGGCCTCCCTTCGGGGCATCTCACAGGGATTGTGGTGCCTTGATCATGGATTCCTCCCGCTCCACCACTAGCATGGTGCTGACCACCTGGTTGGTGGCTACACCGTACCGCAACAGAAGCTCTCCTGGCTCGGGTGCCACCAGCACCGGGGGCGAGGCCAAGTACTTCTTAAGTTCCTGTAGCGATCACTTCACTTCAAGCGTCCACTCGATCAACGGGCCCCTTCGACTTAAAAATTTTGAAGAAAGGAAGGGCCCGCTCCCCTAGACGGGAGATGAACCGACCCAAAGTGGTGATGCAACCGTTCAAGCGTTGTACATCCTTGACCCTTCGGGGGATCTGCATGTCCTCGATGGCCTTGATCTTATCTGGATTAGCCTCGATTCCTCGGTGTGAAACCAAGAAACCCATCAGCTTTCTTAATGGCACACCAAAGGCGCACTTCCTCGGTGCAGAAGCATCCCAAGGGGGGGTGATGAAGGCTATTTTTTCTTCGCCTTCTCCCTCCATCTGTATCTGATGGTACCTCGAAAAGGCGACCATGAAACACAGCAGCTCGTAGCCTGCAGTGGAATCCATGATATGGTCTATGCAAGGCAAAGGAAACTGTTCCTTTGGACAAGCATGATTCAGGTCCGTGAAATCCACACACATCCGCTTCTTCAGGTTGGGTTTAGGCACCACGACCAGGTTTGCGGTCCAGGTCGGATGCAGGATACGACGCACCACCCCTGCAGCTTCCAGCTTCTGAACCTCATGAATGATGAAGTCATGCCGGTCCTGGGCCTGGCGTTGCACCTTATGCTTGATAGGCATGGCCGCTGGATCCATGGCCAGCTTGTTCTCGATCACCTCCCTGGGGCACCCCGGGCAGGCCAGATGAGTCCTAGGCAAAGACATCAACCTTATCCCGAAGGAAATCGACCAATTGCTCCTCCCGTTACGGCGACAGGTGTGCACCTATGGTGACAGAACGAGGCATGTCGCCAAAGAGCGGAATCTGCTTGGTGAGATTTTGACACGTGCCTTGCGCAAAAAAGGTTCCCCAGCAGGCCCTTTGCGGGGGCCCTCTTCCCTCCCCAAGCAGCCAGTACGAACCTCCCCTTCTAGGAGGTAAGACACCCACGGGGCTCCAAGGGAGCGGGCTTCAGACCCACCGGCCCCTCTGCTGTTGGGACCAGCGTGCTGGCTTCCAGAGGCCAAGCTACCCGGCAAGCAAACTGCGGCCTCATCCGCGGAACATCCCGAGGCTGGCCCTAGATCTCCCTGCTCCACATCCATGAGGAGCTTCTCCACACTGTCCTTCCACTAGGCAAAGTTTGGATCTCCCCTGGCTGGGGGAAATCGAAACATGCCTCGATGCGTAGCCAACGCTTTTTTCTGGGTGCGTCGTGGGACACTCGGGCCTGAGGCAGTGGTCGCAGGAGCTGCGACACCATGCCCGCTCCACGAACCTTCTCTTCCTCGCTCCTCGCCTGACCGCGGCGCTTGACGGGGCCATTCAGCGGAGACTTCCCCCCAGACATGCGCATAGTTCAGCGTGCGCTTCCCCCCAAGGGGGAGGCGGCACGCGAGACATGTGAAGATCACCTGGGGCACTCAGGACAAGGGCTTGCCGCTTCTATGAATCTCCCGCATGGACGCCGATCCTAAAGCAACGCGAGCGCCTCCCTACCTGGCGCACTAGATGTCGTGTCCTGTGGACGGCAGACACCGAGGGTTTGCACCCATTTTTTCACCTAGTGGGAACTGGGCGCTGCAAACGGGATCACGCACAACACAAAGACACACGATGTTACCCAGGATCAGGGCGCAAAATGGGAAACCCCTACGTCCTTCTTGTCTGATCTTCTTGATGATGAACAACTTACATAGGGAGCAGAGACTCCCTCTTCCAACGCCTTCGATACAACTTTCTTCTCCTCCTTCCCCCAAGCCTCTATGCACTCTCGCTCCCTCTAGGATCTATCTCTCCTCTCCTCCCTTTTATAAGAAAAGGGAAACATACACAAAAACCGAGCATGCAACACAAGTGGCAGCCACCTGAGCCACCTCAAGAGCGGACGAACTGCGGCCCTCAGCCCACGTGACCTGGCCAGCGCTGAGGGGATGTCCAACATTGTCTTGTTGGCCTGCATCATCCTATGCCGGCGCAGGGGCTGCGGGGGGCCTGCCGCAGTGCCGCTGATTGGTGGTGCAGGGGCGGCACGCCAGGCGTTGATCATGCACCATCGGGATCATGTAGGGCGTGCCTCCCGGGGGCTCTTCCTCCCGGGGAGACCCCGTCTAGGCGGTCCTGGGCTTGTGGGGAAGTTTATCTCGGGGCGGGCTCCTCGGAGGCATCGTAGGGGACGTGCCCATGACATCTTTGAGTAGCTCCACCACCGGGGGCTTCCCAACCCTCAACTCCAGCCATAGGAAAGGGGTTACCCCCGGGCCCAGCATTGTCCCGACGAAGCGCCACGCGGGGTGTGCCTGGTCTTGAGCAAGAAAAAAAAATAGCGGGCTATTTGATTTAGCGGACACCTCGTCCATAGGCTATTGAAGCTATAGTGGAAGCTAAACCATTTAGCGGTTTTCTCAATAAAAGCAATATATGTCATAGAAACGGAAAAAATTGCAGCATACATATCATGGAAAATAATACTTTTCTTTGTCTTCATGATTATTGCATTGCTTATAATGTGCTACGGACCTAAACTAGATATGCCAATTCTATCTACAATCCTTATTTCTAAAAAAATTACATGGAATGGAATAGGCAGGGAAGTATGTAACAGGAAGGAAAGACGTAACAGTTCTAGTGTTTGAACATATACAATCAAGCTTGTATATACAAATTATTTTTTGCGATTATAGTGTCTGACAGCTGAAACAATTCACCGTGGAACAAAGAGTAAATAAAAAAGGTGTAGAAACAATCCAGCCTGAGTTTCGAACGTGGTCGGTCGTCTCGATTCAGCCCGGGACTCCCAAGCCAAGGCGTCGTGTCCTGGGCGCAGCAGCCCGATGAAAACATGTATTGGGCTTCAAATTCTAGGGGCATGGGACAATTATGTTTGCGGCGCTATAGCTCCTCTAGCGGCTACACTATTTAGCAGTAATTAGCGGCGCTTTAGCGGACGTAGCGCCTATAGCGGAAGAAACAGGCTTAGCGTCGCGGAAGGATGTCTAAGAAGCTATAGTGGTGCTATAGCGAAGCTATAGCCAGCAAAAAAAATTCCTTGCTTGAGTTGTGGTACATTGTTCCACGCGCCCGGCGGGATGGGGGTCCCGGTTCTCACCCCGCCGACACATTGTAAGGAGTAATACTTACTTATTTCTTCGGGACTCTTCTGTAGTAGCATAACGGTACAATTCTGTGTGTAACATGTTCCTAGACATATACCTTACATGATCCGAGCCATACAAAGAACATGCTATAAATATGAAAGTATGACAACACTGTTTGTTGTTGTTTTACAGGGATGTTGATGGATCGCTTAAGCCCTTTGTTTCCTTCATCATTGATAGTCATAGTGTGCTTAGGCAGCTTATCTCGCTCGTTCAATAAGATAATTTACATGTCAATAATTTAGAAACCTCTAAGGAAAAATTGGATGGTTATTTTCTTAGCTAGTTTGTTGGTCATTATGTATAGCTGGTGTTGCTAGTGGAGCAACTAGAGCAGCATTAACACAGCATTTGGCACTTGCAAATAATGCAGCTGATATATCTGCAAAGGTACATTTGAACAATCTCAACAATTTTATAGATGCAATTTGGATGGTATATTATTCAATGTAGCCAAAAGGAGTACATTTGATTTCTCAGGAGGGCAGCCAGGAGACACTTGCAAGAATGTCAGGAATGGGACTGGGAATGCTGTTGGCGCATGTTACTAGGGGGCATGATTTTGTTGTATGGATTTCATTCCTTTCTCTCACAAAAGCCAGAGCTTTAGCTAATGAAAAGGAGTACAGATGTGTTCGTTGTATATGGCACCGGACACGGCCCAGCGCGTCGGCGAGCACCTCCGCAGCGAGCGCGGCGGAGCATGGTCGGCGGCGGAGCACATGACTGTTGAGAAGAAAGAGGGAGAGAAGGAGGGGAAACTTACAAAAAAAAACCCAGAGAATTTAGTATCGTTCGCCATCCCTCTCTTTGGATGTTGTCTATCGGCGCATCAGCCTGACAGTGGGCCTCCCACATCATAATCTCGGTTAAGTCATTTAGAATGGCTCTTAGGACATACTGGTGGTAGTTCACGTTATTATTCTGAGCCGGTGATTTTTTGTCAAAAATTAAAAGATGGTGGTTTTTTGATAACCTAGCCACAATTGTTGTGGGTTTTTGCAATTAACTCATTTGATGACCTTATGCAGGTTTGTAGGACATGGGGCTTCCATGTTGAAAAGGCAGTTCCTCAAAAGTTATTTTCGTCATAATCTTTTGATCCACTGTTTTTGCAGATAGTTTTACTGTGTCCATGCTTTTCCTAGCGAGTTCATCACTACAAGGAAAAGCCTTATTGCCGGCGCACCAAAAACGGCTATTGCCGGCGCACCAGAGCCCGCCGGTGCGAATAGGCCGGTGATAACAAGTTACCGCCGGCGCACCAGCTGGTGCGCGCGGAACATGAATTATCCCCGCGAACCAGGCAGTGCGCCGGCGGTACGTTTTTTCGAAATTAAAAAAAGCCCGATCCAGATCTAGATCTAGATCTAGATCCTGGATCTAGCTCGGGTTCATCTAGCTCGGGTCCTCAACGTGGCCGTGCGCCGCCTTGTCGCCGTTGCCGCGCCGGAGGAAATGAGGCCGAGGTGGTGGTGGTTTAGGAGGAGGAGGAGGAGGAGGAGGAGGAGGAGGAGGATGAGGCCGGAGGTGGTGGTTGTGGTTTAGGAAAGGAGGAGGAGGAGGAGAAGATGGCCGGAGGTGGTGTGGAAGAGGAGGAGGAGAAGGAGAAGGCCGGAGATGGAGGTAGAGCCCCGAGGTGGAGGAGATTACCGGAGGAGGAGGAGGAGGTCATCGGAGCCGGAGTAGTAGGAGGTCACCGGAGTAGTAGGAGGAGGAGGCCGTCGGTGAGTATTGCAAGGAGAAGAGGAGGGAAGGGGGGAAGTGAGGAAAGAGAAGAGGGAGGAGGGCCGGCATGAATATATAGTACAGCTTACCGCCGGCGCACCTAGTATGGTGGTGCGCCGGGGGTAAATTTTTTATTTTTTTCACCCAAATCTTAAACCTGAAAAAAGTCCTGTTTCTGTTTTCCAATTGACGAATCCATTTTTTCTCCAAACGGCCATAGGCCGTTGAATTCGAATAGGAAATTTCGCGTAGATAGATTTTGATATAAAAAAGTTTTTCATCGGAGGTCGTATGCAACCAGAAATCCCGTTTTACCGAAAAATGACGCCATTTTGCATAATATATCGAAATTCATTTTTTCAAATTTTCATGAAAAGTAGATTACATAATACATGGGCAGTTGAAAGGATTTTATTTTTGAATTTTCTATCATTTTCATTTATTTTTTTCAATACTGAAAAGGCGGTCCACGGGGGTGTGTGTGTGTGTGTGTGTGGAGAGGGAAAATCATGGCTGCCCTTACTGCCGGCGCACCATCATGCTGCTCCGCCGGTTTCTTACCACCGGCGCACCAACATGGTGGTGCGCCGGCAGTAAGGGTCTCGATTTTTTTGGTCCGGTCCGAATTTTATCGCCGGCGCATCTTTTTTGCTTGTGCGCCGGCAGTAAGTCTCCATCGCCGGCGCGGCGACATGTTGGTGCGCCGGCACTATTTGCCACCGGCGCATGGATTTGCTGGTGCGTCGGTACTACCATTTCCATCTATAGGCCTTTTCCTAGTAGTGCATAGCTTATTTATCACAGCTGAAACTGGAAGGTTACTCAACAGAACGGCTTCTCTCGCATTCGATTGTTTGGAAGGCACATTGGCTTCACGGTCCATTGGATGAGAAGACAAAGTAGGAGGAAACAACTGTAGATGGCAGTATCTGTTCGACATCGCCGTGTTGTATGACGAAGGGATTTACACTGTCAGGACCGAACTGTTAAAGAAGAGCAAAGAAAGCACCATCAGATGGCAAAACCAAGAGTTGCAGAGAGAAGGAAACAAAAAAACTAAAAAATATTCATGTTGCCTAGCTAACTGAAGTTCTCCTGCAAATTGACTCCACACTACTGTGAAATTCTAACGCATTGCTGAGTTGTTGAATTTTTCTAGTCCTAGTTTCCTCAGGTTTCACAATTTGGCAGCTCCATTGTAAAGGACTTGGACTTGTGAATCCATTGGCATGTTCGAATCGAGAACTGCATCACGCTTGCTGTTTTTTTCATTTTTTGCGGGTTGCATCATGAATGCTCAATCAGGATACAGCAAAACTTGTAAATAAAAAAGACAGCGGACACGGACAGAAGTTTCATAACCTTGATCAGATGAGCTACGAAGAACAAAAAAATTAGTTTGAATGAGCGAACTACATCTCTGTAAGTAACGACCATACAAGACAAAATAATATAGCAGTGGCCTGTATCCTCGAATACAGCAGACTTAGCTAAGAATTCTACCAAAGACCGCATCTAATTGACAGCTCCAAACGAGAAGAATCCCTGAAGCGATGGAGCGTGAAGGCAGGCCGCCGCTACGGTGTTGTAGCTGCACCCCATGTAGAGCAGTGCTTCTTGGTCGTCGTGATCAGCCAAGAGGTTTCGCAGGTCCTCTGGAAGCTCCCAGCTAGCTGATGGCGCAGGCTGGTGTGTGTCGACCTGTTGGATGTTGTTCTTCTCAGCCTCGATCGGGGGAGTTTGCTCCTCTTGTGCCGCTGATTCCCAGCCATCATCATCATCCCAAGGCTTGAGCAGCAGGTGCACTTCTGATTCCCTGTTTAGTGAGTCCCAGTCGAAGTCCTCATCTTCCACGGCCACGGGGAGAGTTTGCTCCTGTTGTTGCTGTGGCCCGAGAAGCTCTTCCATGGTGCAAGAAAACCGGCCCGTGTCGCCGTCAGCTTCAGGCGCGTGGGGCACCTCCGTGGACGCAGCCGGCGACGAAACGGGCGCGGCAGACGTGAACCACACCGGACAATCCTCGTACTCCATCTCCTCGGGTGCTGGGACGGGAATGCGGTACAGCTTCTGTGCGTGCGCGCTAGCGGCAGGCACCCACACCGGGCACTCAGGTTGCGGGACGGGCGCTGCCATCCGCATCTTCTTGGAGCAGGGATGATCGGCAACCGGCGTTGGCCTCTTGTGTGATTGCTGCGCGGGTGTAGGCTGTGCTGGTTCTTGAGGAAGCAGCTTGTACGCGTCGGATTCTTGGCGGGCGGCGGCGGGCGCGTGTTGAGCGAGATGGATCTTGCAGAGCACCATCTCCCCGCCAGCGACGACGGCCTCCGGACGCAGGCAGCGGTACTCCTTCATGACCCATCCGGTGGTGGTCTTGCCCTTCTTGAAGGACAGGTGCTTGGCCTCGCCGACCTTGGCCCCCTCGTGGTAGACGTCCTCGGTGGTCTGGACGGCCCAGGTGCCGGCCCCGGCGCGGCGCACGACCCGGGCGTCGTTCCCGCTCTTGCGCCTGCAGGTCGTGAAGAAGAAGCGGTCGCCGGTGCTGGCGGCGTTAGGCACGGGCGCGAACTGGGCGGCGAGGTCCCTGGGCTCGCAGGCGTAGACGTCGGCGTGGCGGATGAGGCTGTCGGCGCGGTACGGCAGCGGCGTGCCGGCGAGGAGGCGCGGCAGGAAGTAGGTGACGGCCTCCTCCTTGGAAGGCTTGAACTGGTGGTGCATGTAGAAGTCGTCGAGCTGCCCGGCCGTCTCCATGGATATGGATCGGACGCGGCCGGAGGCCCGGAGCTGCTCTGCGTCTAGGTTGGGTGATGGAGTTGAAAGGAAGTGAAAGCAGCGGCGGGCCCAGGATTTTGATAGTGTGTATTCAAACATTCAAATGGTACAAAAAATACTGTCTAAAGCCTAGTTTTTGGCATGTATATATACTTTGATTATAGCATCATATAATTCGCGTAGTTCTAACAGTATAATATCACATATTCAGAGAAATAAATCATAACATCAAATTGATAAACATATATAAGTTCCAATTTCTCAAGATTACAAAGAAGAAACATTTGTAATATATAGAGGACAGAAAATAGCAAAACGGAATGACAGCTTACAAGTTACAGGATAACTTTCCGACCCTTCAAGGCGTGGAGACGCGAAGCGGAAGGAAATTCGGCGGTCCGGCGGAGGGCGGAGGTATGACCGCACGGTTGCCGGGATTACGTCGTTGCTGGCTCACTGTTCGTCTAGGGTTTACTCGATTAGCTGTCGTTGGGGAATCAGGAGCGATCGGTGAGGAGGGAGTTACGCGAACGACCACACATTGGCGTTCTGGAGTTTGGCGCTGGGCGTGGCTGCGTGGGAATGGACCAAATTGGGCCACACTTTGTTGGGCCACGATAGAGAGAGGTTCTCTTAATTCTGTTTTGGACGGAATACTGTGTTACGAATTACGATCTCTTATTTGCTTTTCTTTGACACGTATACCTTATATGCATTATATATATGTAATTTTTTGCCAAAAAATTTGGGTATGCATTTGAATACCCTTGACTTCAAGTGGGCCCGCCCCTGAGTGAAAGAGCTTGGATGGCGGGAGGAAGAAACCTAGGTTGGACTGCGGGAGAGGGAGTGGTGCCGGATGCAGGGTGGGATTTAGCTACTCCCTCCGTTCTCTTTTAATTGACTCGAATTTAGTACAAAGTTGTACTAAATCCAAGTCAATTAAAAAGGAACGGAGGGAGTACTTATAATCTAAATCACGCGTACTAGAAAGGAAAGTAGGAAATATTGCCAGAGCCAATTTGGTTTGGTTTCGATGTTCGAATCGGTTTCCAATTCAATACGGTTGGTTTCCATGTTTTGTGTCCCAGTTATTTCCATGTTTTGAATCCGAGCCGTGCTTCTCTTCTGGTGGCTAACTTGCCAGCAAAGTTTCGATCTACTTTAGCCTTGCAGGCGTGTGGACGAGTCCGAATCAAAGTGCAGTTTGTAAATTCTTTGTCAAGTTTAATTAGCAAGCTCAGTTGGACTCCTTGGATCATCTATTCACATATTTTTGAAACAAGTGCTTACAAGCTTCCTCTCAAAGTAGCTAATCGAATGGATAGGTTCTCTGAATCTTGTTGTATTGTGAATCTGTTCTTCAGTTAGAGCATCTCTACCCGTGCGTACAATAGTGACCCCAATAGCAATTTGGAGGTCCGGTGTGATTTTTGGGCCACACCGGCGCATGCCGGCTAGTTGCAGAGCTCAATACAATAGCCGGCAACCCCGTGTTAGCCCCCTTTCGCGCGCGGTGCCAAACGGGCGCGCCGACGCCTCGCGTCACGTCGGATTACGCGTGTGAGTCCGTCTTAGCAGCGAGAGTAACCGTTAGTCACGATTAAATGCTCGCGTGGAGGAGGCCGGTCATCATTTTCAATGGGCGCGACTATTCCGGTGGCAATGGCGAAACGACGGGACGCCGCCCGCCAGTTCCACGTGGCGACGACACAACACTCCTCCGCCAGCCATAAACCGCATGTTCCTCCCCGTGTCCTCCCATTCCACCACTCCCCTCCTCCTTCAAACCTTAGCCGCCGCTGACATCTCCTGTTCGCCTCCATGGCGCACAATCGCGAGGCCGGCGGTAGCGGCACCGGCATTAGTGAAGACAGGTCGCACAACCAAAACCTCGATGAGGCGGAGGTGTTACCAAACCCGCCTTCTCGTGCCACAAGACCACCGCCTCCCGCACGGGTGGCATTTTTCGAAGGCTGACTACGTGATACGTCTCCAACGTATCTATAATTTCTTATGTTCCATGCTAGTTTTATAACAATACCTACATGTTTTATACATACTTTATATCGTTTTGATGCATTTTCAACTAACCTATTAACAAGATGCCGCCGTGCCCGCGCTGTTTTCCGTGTTCCACGGAAATATTCTCGGAATTAGACGAAATCAACGCCCAGTATCTTATTTTTCCCGGAAGCTTCTAGAGCATCGAAGAGGGGCCAGAGGGGAGCCAGGGGGGCCCACCCCACAAGGCGGCGCGGCCAGGGGGGCGCCCCCCTATGGTGTGGCCCCACCAGGGCTCCCCCGAGGATGCCCTTCCGCCTATATAAAGCCTCCGCCTCGAAAACCCTAAGGAGATAAGCCACGATACGAGAAAAGTTCCGTAGCCGCCGCCGCGAAGCCAAGATTCGGGGACGGTCTCTCCGGCACGCCGCCCGGGAAATGCCCCGAAGGCATCTCCATCGACACCACCACCATGTTCATCGCCGCTGCTGTCTCCTATGATGAGGAGGAGTAGTTCTCCCCGAGGCTAAGGGCCGGTAGCTATGTGGTTAATCTCTCTCTCTCTCTCTTTGTATCTCAATACAATGATCTCATGAATTGCCTTGCATGATTGAGATCCATATGATGAGCTTTGTAATCTAGAAGTAGTTATGTTATTCAAGTGAATTTTACTTATGTGATCTCCGGAGACTCCTTGTCCCACGTGTGTAAAGGTGACAGTGTGTGCACCGTGTGGGTCTCTTAGGCTATATTTCACAGAATACTTGTTCACCGGGTTATGATTTGAGTTGGATGTCTCTATGAAATTGTGGTGTTAGTACCTCCTATGAATGCTCAAAGTGACAACTGGGGTGTTTATTAGTACTTGGGAATACATCTTTAAGGTTTGCTTTGCATCCCTACATGGTGAATTAGTGTTCGTTATCCAGACAAAGAGTAATTCAGAATAGCATAGTGAAGTGCTTATATTTATATTCAATTATGATTGCATTGTTGAGAGTGTCCACTAGTGAAAGTATGATCCCTAGGCCTTGTTTCTAAGCATTGAAACACCGTTTCCAACATGTTCTGCTACATGTTCGCTTGCTGCAATACTTACTTCATATCGCAATTACCATCTACCACCATCTATATCATATGTGTTTTACTATCTCTTCGCGAACTAGTGCACCTATACATCCGACAAGTGTATTAGGTGTGTTGGGGACACAAGAGACTTCTTGTATCTTAATTGCATGCTTGAGAGGACTATCTTTGACCTCTACCTCCCGAGTTCGATAAACCTTGGGTGATTCACTTAAGGGAAACTTAATGCTGTTCTACAAACTGCTCTTGGAGCCCAACACCTGTCTACAAGAATAGAAGCACACGTAGACATTAAGCTATTTTCTGGCGCCATTGCCAGGGAGGTAAGGTAAAAGGTATTCACATCCTCCGAGTACTAAGCTATTTCCTAGCACTATTGCCGGTGTGTGAGTGCTCGAAGCTATCTCCTTTAGATTCTGCAATTAAATCTTTTTTTTTCTTGTTTTTATTTTCACTAGTTAGGCCTAATGGAAAACAACAAAAAAATTAGAGATCTTTATAGTATTTATCTTGAGTTAGGACATGATGTGTTTGAAGAGAAAATTAAAAAACCCATGGAACTTTGTTTGCAAAATAGTTGTAGCAATGTTATTAGCATGAACTCTTTGAACACCATTATTGCTAATGCTATGGAAGAATTTAAGCTTGGGGAAGCTGGTTTTGAGGAGCGTGATATTTTTAGTCCCCCAAGCATGGAGGAGAAAATTTACTTCGATGATACTTTGCCTCCCATTTATGATGATTACAATGATGAATATGATATTTTCAGTCCACCTACTATTGAGGAGGAAATTAATTATGATTACAATATGCCTCCTATATATGATGATTATGGTGATGAGAATAATAATCATAGCTATTTTATTGAATTTGCTCCCACTACAATTAATAGTAATGATTATGCTTATGTGGAGAGTAATAATTTTATGCATGTGGCTCATGATAAGAATTTTTTATGTGATAGTTATATTGTTGAGTTTGTCCATGATGATACTGAAAGTTATTATGAGAGAGGGAAACATGGTTATATGCATCTTAATAATATTAAGTTTCCTCTCTCTATGCTGAAAATTTTGAAGTTACTCGTGTTTTATCTTCATATGCTTGTCACTTTGTTCTTCATGAATTTATCAGTGTACAAGATATATTCCTATGCATAGGAAGCGAGTTAGGCTTAAATGTGTTTTGAATTTGCTTCTTGATGCTCTTTTTTACTTCAAATCTTATTTCTTGCGAGAGTATCATTGAAATTACCATCTTAATGGCTATAAAGAAAGCACTTCTTGGGAGATAACCCATGTTTTTATTTTGCTACTGTTTTGTTGTGTCTTGGAAGTTTTTACTACTGTAGCAACCTCTCCTTATCATGTTTTTGTGCCAAGTAAAGTCTCTATGGTAAAGTTGATGCTAGATTTGGATTGCTGCGCAGAAACGAATTGCTGTCTGTCACGAATTTGCGTAGAACTCTCTGTAGAAAAATCAAAAAATCTGCCAATTTATGTGCGTGATCCTCAGATATGTACGCAACTTTCATTAGTTTTGAGTTTTTCCGTTTGAGCAAGTTAAGTGCCTCTGGAAAATTCGTCTTTACGGACTGTTCTGTTTTGACAGATTCTGCCTTTTATTTCGCATTGCCGCTTTTGCTATGTTGAATGGGTTTCTTTGTTCCATTAACTTTCAGTAGCTTTTTGCAATGTCCAGAAGTGTTAAGAATGATTATGTCACCTCTGAATATGTGAATTTTTGATTATGCACTAACCCTCTAATGAGTTTGCTTTAAGTTTGGTGTGGAGGAAGTTTTCAAGGGTCAAGAGAAGAGGATGATATAGTATGATCAAGAAGAGTGAAAAGCCTAAGCTTGGGGATGCCCCCGTGGTTCATCCCTGCATATTTCAAGAAGACTCAAGCATCTAAGCTTGGGGATTCCCAAGGCATCCCCTTCTTCATCGACAACTTACCAGGTCACTTCTAGTGAAACTATATTTTTATTCCGTCACATCTTGTGTACTTTACTTGGAGCGTCTGTGTGCTTTTATTTTCGTTTTGTTATTTTCATTCTCTGAATAAATTGGATCATACCTTGTGTGGGAGAGAGACACGCTCGCTTTTTCATAAGAACACTAGTGTTCTTCGCTTTTACAATGTTCAATGGCGAAAGTTGATCGCTTCACTTGTTGTTATTTTGTTGGAAAAAAAAATGCTTCATGTGGTAAATGGTATATGGTCTTGAATAATTTGATACTTGGCAATTGTTGTGCTCAAATAGATCATGTTTAAGCTCTTGCATCATGTACTTTGCACCTATTAATGAAGAACTACATAGAGCTTGTTAAAATTTGGTTTGCATGATTGGTCTCTCTAAAGTCTAGATATTTTCTGGTGAGGTGTTTGAACAACAAGGAAGACAGTGTAGAGTCTTATAATGCTTGCAATATGTTCTTATGTAAGTTTTGTTGTACCGGTTCATACTTGTGTTTGCTTCAAACAACCTTGCTAGCCTAGCCTTGTATTGAGAGGAATTCTTCTCGTGCATCCAAAATCCTTGAGCCAAAAACTATGCCATTTGTGTCCACCATACCTACCTACTACATGGTATTTTTCTCGCCATTCCAAAGTAAATTGCTTGAGTGCTACCTTTAAAATTTCATCCCTTGTCTTTGCAATATATAGCTCATGGGAAAAATAGCTTAAAAACTATTGTGGTATTGAATATGTACTTATGTATCTTATTTCTTATAAGTTGCTTGTTGAGCGGTAACCATGTTCCGGGGACGCCATCAACTATTACACCTTTGTTGAATATCATGTGAGTTGCTATGCATGTTCGTCTTGTCTGAAGTAAGGGCGATTTATCATGATCAAATGATTTGAGTATGCATATTGTTAGAGAAGAACATTGGGCCGCTAACTAAAGCCATGATCCATGGTGGAAGTTTCAGTTTTGGACAACAATCCTCAATCTCTTATGAGAATATTATCTATTGTTGAATGCTTATGCATTAAAGAGGAGTCCATTATCTGTTGTCTATGTTGTCCCGTATGGATGTCTAAGTTGAGAATAATCAAAAGCGAGAAATCCAATGCGTGCTTTCTCCTTAGACCTTTGTACAGGCGGCATAGAGGTACCCCTTTGTGACACTTGGTTGAAACGTATGTTATGCAATGATAATCCATGTAAATCCAAGCTAATTAGGACAAGGTGCGGGCACTATTGGTATACTATGCATGAGGCTTGCAACTTATAGGATATCTTATACATAACACATATGCTTTATTACTACCGTTGACAAAATTGTTTCTTGTTTTCAAAATAAAAGCTCTAGCACAAATATAGCAATCCATGCTTCCCTCTTCGAAGGGACATTCTTTTACTTTATGTTGAGTCGGTCTACCTACTTCTTTCTATCTTAGAAGCAAACACTTGTGTTAACGTGCATTGATTCCTACATACTTGCTTATTTGCATCCATCATATTACTTTGTGTTGACAATTATCCATGAGATATGCATGTTGAAAGTTGAAAGCAATTGCTGAAACTTATATCTTCCTTTGTGTTGCTTCAATGCCTTTACTTTGAATTTATTGCTTTATGAGTTAACTCTTATGCAAGACTCATTTATGCTTGTCTTGAAAGTACTATTCATGAAAAGTCTTTGTTATATGGTTCAGTTGTTTACTTATTGTCTTTACCATTGCTTTGCATCACTTCATTCATCTCATATGCTTTACAATAGTATTGATCAAGATCATGTTGGTAGCATGTTGATGACCCACAAGTATAGGGGTGTATCGTAGTATCTTCGATAAGTAAGAATGTCGATCCCAACGAGGAGCAGAAGGTGTTGACAAGCAGTTTCGATGAAGGATTCACTGTAAATGCTCAGGACAAGTATTCAAGGGGTTTTGATATTGCAGATAAAATAAAGTACAAGTAAATAAAATGCGAGAGAAATAATTGCAGCGAGTGGCCCAATCCTTTTAGCACAAAGGACAAGCCGGTTTGTTTACTTATAATGACCAAACGTTCTTGAGGACACACGGATTTTAGTCTAGTGCTTTCGCATACACTAATTAATCTTCATTGTTTTGATAAGTGTTGTGTGGGTGAACCTATGCTAATGCACCGCCCTTCCTAGGACTAATACATACTTGTGATTATACCCCTTGCAAGCATCCGCAACTACAAGAAAGTAATTAAGATAAATCTAACCACAGCCTTAAACTCTGAGATCCTGCGATCCCTCTTGCATCGATATACCGGGGCTCGGGTTCTGTCACTCCAACCCCGCAATTAGCAACCGAATACAAGATGCACTCCCCTAGGCCCATAAATGGTGAAGTATCGTGTAGTCGACGTTCACACGACACCACTAGAAGAATGACACCACAACTTAAATATCATAACATTGAATATTACTCAACCATAGTTCACTACTAACATTTAGACTTCATCCATGTCCTCAAGAACTAAACGAACTACTCACGAGACATCATATGGAATACAATCAGAGGTGATATGATGATGAATAACAATCTGAACATAAACCTTGGTTCAATGGTTTCACTCAATAGCATCAATAACAAGTAGAAATCAACACCGGGAGAGTTTCCCTATCAAACAATCAAGATCCAACCCAAATCGTTACAGCGGTGAAGAGGTGCAGCGGTGGAGATGGCGGTGTAGATGATGAAGATGATGACGATGGTGATGGAGATGATGTCCAGCTCGATGACGATGACGATGGCGATTTCCCCCTCCCGGAGGAAATTTCCCCGGATTCCTGCCCGCCGGAGAGCTCTTTTCTCTCTGGTGTTCTCCGCCCCGCGCAGCGGCTGTAACTCTTCGTGAGGTACCCTCTGTGGCTTAGGTTTTCGGAACGAAGGCATACGCGAAGAAAAGGAGGCGAGAGGGGCTGTGGGGCCCCCACAACATGGGCGGCGCGGCCAGGCCTATGGTCTGGGCCCACCTTGGTCCAGCTTCTCCCCTTCTGGCTTCCTTCGTCATCTGGAAAAATAGGAATTTACGTGTAATTTCCTTCCAGTTGATCTTCCGAAATATTGCGTTGACGGTGCTTTTTCCAATGAGAATCCCGCTCCGCGCTTGATCCTCCAATAATGATGAAACATGCAAAATAGATGAAATAACATAAGTATTGTGTCCAAATATGAAATATATCAATGAATAACAGCAAATTATGATACAAAATAGTGATGCAAATTGGACGTATCAACTCCCCCAAGCTTAGACCTCGCTTGTCCCCAAGCGAAACTGAGCTCGATAAACAAGACCACATGTTTATGGAGTGAAGAGTCGATAAATAAAATACGAACAAGAAGCATCATATTGATTCACACAAGATATTCTAATACACATTCTCTTCATATTACTCAACTTGAAATAAGTAAAGAGAAATCACAAGTAAAGGTGCATAGGAAATCATAAATGGTTATGGCAAACTTTGTTCTTGGTCAGAGAACTACTAACGGATTGTTCTTATTTAATAAGCAAAGCTTTCATATTAGAATTTATATAGCAGGGCTTTCATTCTCAATCATAACAATCTCCTCATAATCATTGATAACTTTCAAAGTCATATTCATTCAGATAAAATTTGTACTAAACAAGAAAGTATAAAGGACATGATTAGCTCAATCATAGCATAAATGGTTGGTTCACAACAACTCAATTGCTTGCTTAAGACGGGAAATAGGTTTATGACTCAACATAAAAGTAAAAGATAGGCCCTTCGCAGAGGGAAGCAGGATTAAATCATGTGCTAGAGCTTTTCAAGTTTTGAAATCATAAAAAGAGCATAAAAGTAAGATTTTGAGCGGTGTTTGTTGTTGTCAACGAATGGTAGCGGGCACTCTAACCCCTTGCCAAACGAACCTTCCAAGAGCGGCTCCCATGAGGGACGGCATGAGCTATAAAACATTGACACAAATAAGGAGTAGTATAATTTGAATTATTTCAAGGTAGCACATGAAGTATTTACTTGGAGTGGCGCAAAATACCACATAGTAGGTAGATATCGTGGACACAAATGGCATGGGTTTGGTCTAAGGTTATGGATGTATGAGAAGCATTCCCTCTCAATACGGGTCTTTGGCTAGCAAGGTTTGATAGCAAGCATAAAGGTTGAGGGAAACAAACAAATATACATATGATAGAAACAATCATGCATCTTTCTCATAAGCACAAGCAATTTTAACTTCAGAATACTAAACTCATTAGCATAGAGATAATAGAGTAATATATCTAAGTGTATTTCTCTCTTCTATTTAAACATCAAGATGTTGTTGCTATTGACCAATGCTAAGTTTGCCAAAACCAAATAGATTTACTTGATGCTCCCAAAGTGATATGAATACTAATGGCAAGAGCAATCATATGATGGAGATTGCAAACTAAAATAAGGTGTGCAAAAAGTAAATGATAAGACTTCTCATTAATATTCCATAACGATAACTCACACCAACGGATACATAGATAACCAACTAAGAGAGATACTTCCACATTGCAAACTATTCCATATGATAACTTCCCTACTCATGATATGACTGATACGTCTCCAACGTATCGATAATTTCTTATGTTCCATGCTACATTATTGATGATATCTACATGTTTTATGCACATTATATGTCGTATTTACGCATTTTCCGGAACTAACCTATTAACAAGATTCGAAAGAGCCACTTTTTTTCTTTTTTTTGGTTAAAATCCTAGTAAGGAAATATTCTCGAATTGGACGAAATCAACGCCTAGGGTCCTATTTTTACCGAAGCTTCCAGAAGACCGAAAGAGGAAGGAAGTGGGGCGCACGAGGCCACACTAGGGCGGCGCGGCCCAGCCTTGGTGGCCCGGTGTGTGGGGCCCTCGTGTGGCCCCCGTTGCGCCCTTCGCCTACTTAAAGCCTCCATCGCGAAACCCCGAACATCGGGAGCCACGATACGGAAAACCTTCCGAGACGCCGCCGTCGCGAATCCCATCTCGGGATTGAGGAGATCGCCTCCGCACTGCCGGAGAGGGGATTCATCTCCCGAGGACTCTTCATCGCCATGATCGCCTCCGGAGTGATGAGTGAGTAGTTCACCCCTGGACTATGGGTCCATAGCAGTAGCTAGATGGTCGTATTCTCCTTATGTGCTTCATTGTTGGATCTTGTGAGCTGCCTAACATGATCAAGATCATCTATCTGTAATACTATATGTTGTGTTTGTCCGGATCCGATGGATAGAGAATACTATGTTATGGTGATTATCAATCTATTACTTATGTGTTGTTTATGATCTTGCATGCTCTCCGTTATTAGTAGAGGCTCTGGCCAAGTTTTTACTCTTAACTCCAAGAGGGAGTATTATGCTCGATAGTGGGTTCATGCCTCCATTAAATCTGGACAGTGACGAGAAAGTTCTAAGGTTGTGGATGTCTTGTTGCCACTAGGGATAAAACATTGATTCTATGTAAGGATGTAGTTGTCGATTACATTACGCACCATACTTAATGCAATTGTCTGTTTGCAACTTAATACTGGAAGGGGTTTGGATGATAACCCGAAGGTGGACTTTTTAGGCATAGATGCGGTTGGATGGCGGTCTATGTACTTTGTCGTAATTCCCAATTAAATCTCACTATATTTATCATATCATGTATATGCATTGTTATGCCCTTTTCTATTTGTCAATTGCCCGACCGTAATTTGTTCACCCAACATGCTTTTATCTTATGGGAGAGACACCTCTAGTGAGCTGTGGACCCCGGTCCTATTCTTCATCATAATCTGCAATACTTGTTTTACTGTTTTCTTCGAAACAATCATCTTCCACACAATACGGTTAATCCTTTGTGGCAAGCGGTGAGATTGACAACCTCTTTGTTTCGTTGGGGCAAAGTACTTGGTGTTGTGCAGGTTCCACGTTGGCGCCGGAATCCCTGGTGTTGCGCCGCATCACATTTCTCCGCCATCAACCTTCAACGTGCTTCTTGGCTCCTCCTGGTTCGATAAACCTTGGTTTCTTTGAGGGAAAACTTACTCTTGCGCATCATACCTTCCTCTTGGGGTTCCCAACGCACGTGTGAGTTACGCCATCAAGCTCTTTTTCAAGGCGCCGTTGCCGGGAATCAAGACAGCCGCAAGGGGAGTCTCACTTCCCAATCTCTTTACTTTGTTTTTGTCTTGCTTTATTTTATTGGGATTTCTATTTTCGTGCCCTCGGTTTCTTGTTGTACTTAGTTTCCCCCGCTCCTAGTTTTTCCTCAGTTTTACCCAAACGTTTGTCGAAACCCGCAGAAGCAGCTCAGACGGCGGGATTCCCGTTTAGTTGACCGTTCTGTCACGTGTGGGGCCGCGTCCGTGTGGGGCCGCGTCGTGTGGGCCGCGTCGCGTGGGGCTGGTAGAAAGGGACCGTGGGACAGGACGAGAAGCGTTTGGTTGCACGTGGCAGGGGAGCTGGGTTCTGTCTCTCTCGGCCCAAAATTGGCATTATTAAGTGCACCTTTTTCCCTCTTTCTCTCTGTCTTTTCACCAAATTAGTATAAAATCTAGAGAAGCTTGCATTTCTGACTTTCTTCAATTATTTGTGCCTTTTGGCCCTCGTTGTTTGCCCAATATGGCAGCAAATCTAGTACTCCCTCTGGTCCATATGTATGTAGTTAAATCTAGAAGCAAATCTCCAGGATAATGTACGATAAATTCACATCATAGTAAATCAAGAAAACTAAGTACGGCCAACAAAATATAGTAGTAGCTAAGGATGATATGGATAGATAATAGGCTGCATACACAGCAGCCAACATAGTAACAGGTTCTTCACAGCACCATCATACTAACATAACAACAAGGGATCCCTAGCTAACAACAAAGGGATCCCAACAACAAACTAGGAGGCAGCAGCAGCAGCAGCAGCGGCTACGTCAAGGACTCCGCCTACCGCATCTGGCTCTGCCTCCACTTGTTGCTCTTGCTCCCTTGGGAGCCTTGGGCTTGAGCGGAGGCATGCGCCCGGCGGTGATCTCCACCCGGCTGCAGGCTGGAGTGCATGCCGAGCGCCTGTGCTTGGCGCGGAAGGAGGGACGTTCACGTCGTGCCGACGTTGGGGAAGGTGTTGCGATGTTCTCGGCATGCGTGACGAGGCAGTTGAAGTCCGTGGCGCCGAGTCTCCTGGGAAGGGGCACCTGTACACCTCCTTGGCGAAGTAGGAGATGTCCGTGGTGACCTCAGGCAGCCAAAGTCTTGACGTCTCTCCTCTTCTTCGCTGTGGCGTCGCTGCTTACATCTGATCCATATCAAACGGAAACTAGTGAATGAGTTGCAACGATGACTAACGTACATGATAACAAAGTTAAGAAAAACAGAGTAGCCTCAGTTAGAGTGGACATGATTATATATCTACAGGGAAGGTGTTAGCGAACTAAAGCTCATGCACTCAGATTTGTACACAGCAATGGTTCGCTGAACCCTCCCTGTAAAAATTTGTAACCATTCATCATAGGCAAAGAAACAGATTCTAGATCTGAACTAGATCTAAACTTGAACACATTCGAGATTATTTGCAAAATTAAGCGGTTGATATCTTTTGATTAGTGCATAAAATAACCGATTGAGATCCCATGATTACTTGCATAAATTAACCGATTGAGATCCAATATTACTTGCATAAATTAACCGAACAGCCGAACCCCAAATCTTAAACGAAATCAAGAAGTGATCAAAACAAAATGGAATAAAATCGGCGCAAATATTAGCCCAATACTCATCCATCTACAGATCCATCTACACCAGCAAAAATAGGGTTCAAAAAGGAATGGGGAACAAAAAAGGAAGCAAACCGTAGTTACCTCGTTCCATGGGTCCTCCAGGGAGGTGTCGTAGGGGTTCGGGGCGGGACGTACGGCACGGGGTCGTAGGGGTCCCATCCGCCGGGATCCGCCCTTACCGGCGACGGCGGCGCGTCGTCTCGATGGGGACGGCGCCGAAGATGGAGGCGTCGCGCTTTGAGCCAACCTCGACGATGGGATTGGCAATCTCCTTGTCCATCTCTCGGCGGAGGAAGAGGAAGAGGGAGGGAGAGGGTTTTTTGCTTTGGAGAAGATGATGGGACGTGAGAGAGTTGGCGATGCGTGAGCGAGTGAGTGTGAGAGAGAGAGTGCGGGGCGTCTATAAAGGCGAGGGGTGGTTAATGCGACCGCGTCCTACGCGTGCTGGGTGCCGCCGTCTGCACGTCTTGGACTTCTGCAACGCGACACGCGTCCACGATTGCACGTCCTCGACTTCTCCACCGCGACCCGCGTCTACGCGTCCAACAATTGCACGTGTCTCGAGTCTAACCCTGGAAATTTAGATATACTCAGGTATACCCTCGAGTCTTATATGCATTTTTTGTGTGCTCAATTTTCCCTTGAGTGCTAATACTGGCTAGTGCAATATACTCAGTTTTACCCTCAAGTGGCTGGTCAACGGAGAGTCAACAAATGGGATTAAATAGTTAAATGAGTCATTTAATGTGCAAAAAAATCCTAAAAAGAGTGGCACTTACTCAAGTCTTTACCACAAATTGCCACTTCTCAAATCATAGATAAATCATAGATAAATCATAGATAAATCAAGTTTTACCACAAATTGCCACTTCTCAAATCACCTAGTAGCTATGAAGGTGCATGGTTTTCCACAATAAGCCCTTCCCAAACAGCTTCCCCAAATCATACTTTGTCTAAATGAGGCCACAATTCTCACACTGATGTATATTGATATTGCAAATAGTTTGAGGTAGGCCAAGATGGGTTTCATTGTACAAAACACGCATTTTCCATTTTTTAAATCTCATATTTGAATCCCTTAGTCTATTTACTACTCAGGTGCCCTTGGTTTCTTGATAGTACTCAGTTTTGCCCTCTCTCTCTTCACAAATTCTCGCAGACGTGCATCATCGCCCTGATTGGTCTAGCCCATGTCACGCGGATCGTGCCCGCCGACCGTTGATCGTATGATATAGGGAACGGCAGGATAACCCCTCTCTCTCTCTGTTGGCGTTATTTTTCACAAAAAATGATAACCATCACCGATTTGTTGTTACCATTACTTTTCACGCAAAAAAAAATGATAAACCATCACCGATTTGTTGTTGCCATTACTTTTCACGCAAAAAAATGATAAACCATCAACAATTTGTTGTAGCCATTACTTTCACGCAAAAAAATGATAAACCATCAACAATTTGTTGTAGCCATTACTTTTGACGCAAAAAATGATAAACCATCACCGATTTGTTGTTGCCATTACTTTTCACGCAAAAATGATAAACCATCAACAATTTTTTGTAGCCATTACACGCAAAAAATGATAAACCATCAATAATTTGTTGTAGCCATTACTTTTCACGCAAAAAATGATAAACCATCAACAATTTGTTGTTGCCATTACTTTTCACGCAAAAATATGATAAACCATGCATCACCGATGTTGTTGCCATTACTTTTCACGCAAAAAAAATGATAAACCATCAACAATTTGTTGTAGCCATTACTTTTCACGCAAAAAATGATAAACCATCTATCTTTGTATAGAATGATAAACCTATCACGTATGATTTTTGAGGTCATTTAGAGAAGGCAAAAAAAACCTAATTTGTTACAAAAGCTGGTTTCAGTGAGACCTAACCAAGTTTGGCATACATGATGGCATACCTATAACAACAAGGAATATCTAAAAGGGAAAGTTTGAAATTTAGGGTGAAAATGATGCTATACATGATGCTGTTTTTCGAGGTTTTGACCTGAAAATCAATTGGGTATTATAAAGGGAAATAAAAAGTTCGAAAATGTAAAACGAAACAATCTATCTATCTATGTATGTATAGAAGATCAGCTGTATGAAATTTGAGGTTATTTAGAGAAGGAAAAAATCACCTTGTTAGAAAAGCTGGTTTCAGCGAGACGAAACGCATGCGCTTAAGCAAAGTGATTTTTCAACATCTCCAAATGACAAATTTTCCATGATGATGCCATACGTGTAACAACAAGGAACCCTATCTAAAAAGTGTCAAAAAAGTTTGCCCAACCGTATAGCTCTATCAAAGAACCTCACCATGGCGCTAGTATAATTTTGGGATAGTTACAAACTTTCGTTACCTAACCTTCAACATGAAACTTGTTTCAAATTCATTTTGGCCTACAAGAAACAAATCCCAACTTGATTTGAGCACCACAACCTCCAACGATGCCGATGCCGATATCGGCATGGTGAGCTGTTATGCTCGCCGCCATTGCTAGGTCAACGTCAGGATCCACCCTCAATCCCGTCCCCTCATTCGATCACCGACACACCAGAGATACCGAGGCCAATGCTGAATGTACATGCTGATGCCAATGGCGAACATGCATGCACGCCGCTGTGGGCACGGCCACGCCGACCCGCTATGGGACGCCACAGACCGCCGCGAGGTCTTTCCCTTCGCCACCACACTCTCCTAGCACCCACCTATACACGCCGGAAAGGAGAGACACTAGTTTTCTTACATTGCTCGGTTCGTGTCCGACACGGTCAGTCAAAGTTTTGAGGTGGTCGTCGATGTCGTCGACCATTTCTTCTCTTTATGGTTAAACGCGTCTAGTTCATATCTATCTAATGCGTCTGGTCTCGCCTCATGCAGTTCTTTGTGATCTCATCTCGCACCCCGCATGCCACCTCCTCCGTGCCATCGCTGTAGAGCTCCGTTTAAAAATCTAATCCTACCCGTGTATTGCCCCTTGTATCGGCGTCATGGCCCCACTTGTCATTTGATATACCGAAGCCCCACTCGTTCGCGTTTTGGTCAGGGATACAGCGATGCTTACGGTCAAACAAAGATGGATGGTCTGACGTGTCTTTGCAGGCTCTACATGGCCCCACTAGTCAGAAGATAACGGTCAACCGTCGGCAACCGGCCGTTACATCACGTGTGATGGTTTCAGACAAACGTTTGGGTAAGCGAGGAAAAACTAAGGAGTACAAAACAGGCACAACTAAGGACAGGGAACACAATAGAAATCCCTATTTTATTTACTACTTTGTTTGCTGCACCTAAACAAACACACAAAAATTAGTTGCTAGTTTTACTTTATTTACTGTCTTGTTCTTTATATCAAAACACAAAAAAATTAGTTACTTGTCTTTACTTTATTTGCCTAGTTTACTTTATTACTGTTATCATGAGTAATCCTAAAGTTGAAGTTCGTTCTTTTAAGCAACAAGGTGGAGAAAGTTTTAAAGATGCTTGGTACAGAATAGTAATGCTCATCATAGGTGCATTAAGAAACACTCCACCACTATCCTTCTTAGGAACTTTTATGTTGGTTTATCTAGTTGGAATAGGTATGTTCTTGATACTCTTTCGGAGGTAATTTCCTAGGTACTCCCGCTTTAGAAGCTAGTTGCATCATTGAGAATCTAGTTGGAATACCACCTGGTAATGAAGTTAAAATTGAAATCTCTTTTGAGGATGTTATGAAAAAATTGGAAACCATAGAGAAAATTTTTCCAAGTATTGAAACTAAATTGGAAATGTTATTGGATAAAACTGATGAACTTGATAAATCCCTAGGAGGAATTGATGAAAGAATTAGTGTCCTAGGAACTTGTGTTGTCCATGATAATCAAACCAATAGGATTGATGAACTTGAAAAATATGAACCTTGGGTTCAACCTTTTCTTCTCTCAAGTATAAGGAGAAAGCTTATGTGGGTAGAGAGCAAAATTCATGTATGCCTCTAATTGCCTAAACAAAAGAATTATTATAGGCCTAATTGCTAAAACCCCTAGCACCACTATAGAAAATTTAGATAATGGAGCACCTAAAGTACCCTCTGCAACAAGTTGTGTTTGCATGAAAAATAATAATGTCGATGCTTCTACTCTTGATGTTACTTGATTTGCACTTTCGCGCCTAGCCTGAAGGCGTTAAGAAAAGCATGGGAGACAACCCATGTTTTTACTACAGCACTTTGTTTTATATTTGAGTGCTTGGAAGTTGTTTACTACTGTAACAACCTCTCCTTATCATGTTTTTGTGCCAAGTAAAGTTTCTATGTTAAAGTTGATGTTATATTTGGGATCGCTGCGAGAAACAGCATTGCTGTCTTGTCACGAATATGGGCCTAAGTCTCTGTATAAAATTGAAAAAATCACAATTTACGTGCGTGATCCCAGATATGTACGTAACTTTAATTAGTTTTGAGTTTTTCCATTTGAGCAAGTCTGGTGCCATTTTAAAATTCGTCTTTACGAACTGTTCTGTTTTGACAGATTCTGCCTTTTATTTCGCATTGCCTCTTTTGCTATGTTGGATGATTTCTTGATCCATTAATGTCCAGTAGCTTTATGCAATGTTGTTAAGAATGATTGTGTTACCTCTGAACATGTGAAAACTTTTATTGTGCACTAACCCTCTAATGAGTTAGCTTGAAGTTTGGTGAAGGAAGTTTTCAAGGATCAAGAGAGGGTATGATATACTATGATCAAGAGGAGAAAGCTCTAAGCTTGGGGATGCCCCTGTTCATCCCTGCATATTTTAAGAAGACTCAAGCGTTTAAGCTTGGATGCCTAAGGCATCCCCTTCTTTATCGACAACATCATCAGGTTCCTCCCCGAAACTATATTTTTATTCGGTCATCTATGCACTTTGCTTGGAGCGTCGGTTTGTTTTGTTTTTATTTTGTTTGAATAAAAGTTGGATCCTAGCATTCACTTGTGGGAGAGAGACACGCTCCTGTTGCATATGGACAAATATGTCCTTAGCTTTACTCATAATGTTCATGGCAAAGTTTCTTCTTCGTTAAATTGTTATATGGTTGGAATTGGAAATGCTACATGTAGTAATTCTAAAATGTCTTGGATAATGTGATACTTGGCAATTTGTGCTCATGTTTAGCTCTTGCATCATATACTTTGCACCCATTAATGAAGAAATACATAGAGCTTGCTAAATTTGGTTTGCACATTTGGTCTCTCTAGGTCTAGATAATTTCTAGTATTGAGTTTTGAACAACGAGAAGACGGTGTAGAGTCTTATAATGTTTACAATATGTCTTTTATGTGAGTTTTTTGCACGGTTCATCCTTGAGTTTGCTTCAAATAACCTTGCTAGCCTAAACCTTATCGAGAGGGAATACTTCTCATGCATCCAAATCATTGAGCAAAATCTGTGCCATTTGTGTCCACCATACCTACCTACTACATGGTATTTCATATTAGTGGTAGCAGAGTGCTACACTTTAAAATTCCATCATTACGCCTTTTGCAATATATAGCTCATGCGAGGACAAAATAGCCTTAAAAACTATTGTGAGTATTGAATGTATATACTTTCTCTCTTATTAGTTGCTTGCTAAAATAATCAGCCTTAGGGCATACATCAACTACTCTTTGTTGAATATCATGTGAGTTACTATGCATGTCCGTCTTATCTGAAGTAAAGTAAGGGAGGTCTACCACCTTAATGGTTAGACATGCATATTGTTAGAGAAGAACATTGGGCATCCAACAAGCCAAGAATCATGGTGGAAGTTTCAGTTTGGACATATATCCTCCATCTCATTTGAGAATAATAATTGTTGCTACATGCTTATGCATTTAAGAAAGTCCATTATCTGTTGTCCATGTTGTCAGTATGGATGTCTAAAGTTGAAATAATTGAAGCATCCAAAATGCGAGCTTTCTCCTTAGACCTTTAATACGAGACGGCATGGAGAGTACCCCTTTGTGACATAGTTTGAAACATGTGTGTGCGATGATCATTAAGTCCAAGCTAAGTAGGACAAAGGTGCGGGCACTTGTAAGATATAGTTTACATAACTCATATGCTTTGGCTTCCCCGTTGACAAAATTGTTTCATGTTTTCAAAATAAAAGCTCCAGCACCATACAACAATCGATGCTTTCCCTCTTTGGAAGGACCTTTCTTTACTTTTATTGTTGATCAGTTCACCTATCTCTCCACCTCAAAAACAAACACTTACATAGAGCTTTAGATTCCTACATACTTGCATATTTTACTTGTTATATTACTTTATATTGACAATATCCATGAGATATACATGTTATAAGTTGAAAGCAACCGCTGAAACTTAATCTTCCTTTGCGTTGCTTCAATACCTCTACTTTGAATTATTGCTTTATGAGTTAACTCTTATGCCAGACTTATTGATGCTTGTCTTGAAGTACTATTCATGCAAAGTCTTTGCTTTATGATTCATTTGTTTACTCATGTCATTACCATTGTTTTGATCGCTGCATTCATTACATGTAATTTACAATAGTATGATCAAGATTATGATGGCATGTCCTCCAAGTATCCTTGTTATCTCGTTTGCTGTCAGGACAATGAGAACTAAACTGTAGGGATGTTGTCACGTCTCCAATATGTCGATAATTTCTTATGTTCCATTTATTATTGATGATATCTACATGTTTTATGCACATTATGTGTCAGTCGTATTTACGCATTTTACGGAACTAATATATTAACAAGGTCTTAGAAGAGACGATTCTTGTTTCTTGTTTTGGTTAGAGAAATCTAGTAAGGAAATATTCTCAAATTGGGCCAATCCGCGTCCCGGGGTCCTATTTTTGAAGCTTCGGAAGACCGAAGAGGAGGAAGGAGTGGGAGCTCGGCGCCGCCACATGGGGCGGCGCGGCCCAGCTGCTGGCCGCGCCGACCTGGTGTGTGGGGGCCCTCGTGCTTGCATTGCTGCTAGCCTACTTAAAGCCTCAGTGGCAAAGCCCCAGTCCCAAAGAGCACGATACGAAGGAAACACTGGAGAGCGCCTTGCTTGGCACAATCCCTCTCAGAGGTGGGAATGTGCCTCAGCGCCTGCCCAGAGGAGTTCATCTCAGGAGGACTCTTCACATCGCCATGATAGCCTCAGGAGTGATGAGTGATGATTCCTTACTGGACATGGGTCCCATAGCAGGTAGCTAGATGGTAAGTCTTCTCCTTATGTGCTTCATTGTTGGATCTTGAGCTCCCAACATGATCAAGATCATATCTGTAATACTATATGTTGTGTTTGTCGGGATCCGATGGATGAGAATGCTATATTATGAGTGATTATCAATCCTAAGCCCACTTGTAAACATTATTTATGATCTTACTCTCGTTCTGCCAATGAGCTAAAGCTAAAGTTTTACTCTTAACTCAGAGGGAGTATTTATGCTCATTAATTGAGTTCATGCCTACGATTAAATGGGGCAGGTGGCAGAAGGTTTCTAAGGTTGTGGATGTCTTTGTGCCACTAGGGATAAAACATTGATTCTATGTCTAAGGATGTAGTTATCAGTTATTCAGCACCCATACTTAATGCATTATGCCCCATTTGCTTGCAACTTAATGTTTGGAAGGGGTTCGGATGATAACACAGGTGGACATTTAGAGCAGATGCAGTTGGATGAGTCTATGTACTTGTGTCAATAATTAAATCCTATATTTATCATATCATGTATATGCATTGTTATACCCTTTTCTATTTGTCAATTCCCACAATTGTAATTTGTTCACCCAACATGCTTTTATCTTATAGGAGAGACACCTCTAGTGACCCGTGGACACAGGTCCTATTCTTTACATAACATACAATCTACTACAATGTTCTTTACTTGTTTTCTTCGCAAACAATCATCTTCCACACAAAATACGATTTAATCATCACATTCTGACAGACCGGTGAGATTATTAACTCTTGTTTCGTTGAGGCAAATGCTTTGGTGTGTTATGCGGAGTTCCACGTTGGCGCCGGAATCCACGGTGTGCGCCGCATCACATTTCTCCGCCATCAACCTTCAACGTGCTTCTTGGCTCCTCACAGTTGAGTAAACCTTGGTTTCTAGAAACTGCACTCTTTATGCTTGTCATACCTTCTCTTGAGGTTCTAGCAGTGAGTTACACGCCATCAATGACACTACTTGATAGTAAAAGATAAGGTAGTGATGATGTGATACATGACACTCTCACAAGCTGAGATAAACCAAGGAGGATATGGTAATGTGATGATGAGTTGCTCCTTGGCAGGTGGTGAGTGAGCAGTGAAGATTCAGCTACAAAACTTCATGTAGGATCTATTGGCTCTAGCTTCTCGGTTTTGCAATTACCAAAACTTGAAAAACTCATTGTTATCTAAGATAATAGCGGTGTGACCTTGTGACTGAGGTGAGTAATATTCAGCATTAAGTCATTCAGTTCTCTCTGAAGTATCTCACTTCCTTCCTTGAGCAGTCATGATCACCAAAACTCATTGGCAACCCGTATTGCTTCCTCCACACAAGGGAAAGAGTCGAGGTCGAGAGCAGGCGGAAGAGCTCCCTGCAAAAAGTTATGAGAAAAGAAACTGCCTTGATGTTAACCGATCCCACCAAGATTGGCTTACTCTCCATAGTTTCCCACTCTCCTTTTCTTGATGCTATCTTCTTCTTCTCCTTATTGATCCTTTCATCCCTCTCTTCCATAGGCTCCTTGTCTTTGTTGTTGGAACCCTTAGGGCTTCTAGTCAAAACAAATCGTGACTTTCTTCAGGCTCAAGCAAACTGAGAAAACGATATGCGGACCTCCGGGGGTCCGGGGGATTATATAGCAAATATTTTTACGACAAAAGGAAGGTTCCGGATCGAACAAGAGTCGGAGGGGGACAACGGGGCGGTGTCCTCATGGGGCGGCGCGGCAGGCTGGGGCCCGCGCCGGCCTATGGGGGCACGCCCTCGTCGTCTCCTCCCTCCGTTCGATCTCGTAATTTTCATATTTTCCAAAAACAACGAAATATTGTTCGGAGAAAGTAACGCGGACTTTTTATTACTAATCTGTTACCTATTCAAAGTCGAGTTACGGCGGACTATCAATTTGTCCTTTGATGAAAGCCTCCGGTGTTTCACTTGAATAATATCAACATCAACATTATAAGAATCACCCGAGATATAATGCTTGAGTCTTTGTCCATTCACCACTTGTATGGCATTGCCTTGGAGAGAGCCATTTTGGTACTCCTGAGAGCGATACCTCCTCAACAACATATGGTCCTTCCCATTTCGGGAGTAATTTCCCTGCCAAAGTCCGAGGCAGGGCCGATACAATAGGACTGTATCCCCAATATTAAACTCTCTTTTGATGATCCTTCTATAATGCCATTTCTAACTTTCTCCTTAAAAGGTTTAGCATTTTCATAAACTTCACTTCTCCATTCATCTAGAGAACTTAATTTCAACAACCTCTTATTACCGGCTAGTTTGGGATCTGCTTTAGTTCTGTGACCCAATAAGCTTTGTGCTCTGGTTCTAATTTGAAATGACAAGCTTTTCCATAAACCATTTATAAAGGTGACATTCCCATAGGATTTTTATAGGTTCTATAAGCCCATAGTGCTTCCTTCAATTTGCTAGCCCAATTCTTTCTAGATTTAATTGCCTTTCCCCAAATAGATTTAATCTCTCTATTTGATAAACCCTAGCAACCTGGTTTGGGGTGATAGCGGAGCTTAATTCTTGATTAATACCCTTGTAGCAGGAAGTTTTTTAAACATATGAATAAAATGAGAACCTCCATCAGTCATAATATATCCAGGTACCCAAATCTTGGAAAAATAATATCTAAAAGCATTTTTGAGGTCTCACCATAAGCACTTTTATTGGGTATAGCCTACCACATTATTTAACATGATAACCATGCGCCAAACCATGGTGTTACCTTGAAGAAGGAAGGACCATGATGATCCCTAACAATCGAAGATGGTTCAATAACAAGGTATAATTCATAGGCATTTCATTGCGTCTAGAGATATTACCAACTCTTTGACATTCATCACAAGATAAGATAAACTTCCTTGCATCTTTGAAAAGTGTTGGCCAATAAAAACATGATTGTAGAACCTTTTGCGCGGTTCTATCTCCAGCGTGATGTCCTCCATAAACACTACCATGACATTTACTCAATATCTGTTGTTGTTCATATTCGCACATCTTCGCAAAATACCATCTACTCCTTCTTTATATAGAGTGGGTCATCCAAAAATAGTACCTCAAATCCTTAAAATTTTCTCTTCTGCAGAAGTTTGAAAAGTTGGAAACAAATATTAGCAGAAAACAACAGAATTAACTGTCTAAGCATACGAGGCTCTCACTTGAGCTCACCTTTATTAATAATTGTTCATTTGGAAATCTATCATTAACAGAGCAGGATCATAGCTTAATATTTTCCAATCTAGTTAAATTATGACAACGATTTTAGGCATCTTTCCTATCTATAATATGTAAATCAAATTCTTTTAGAAGTACCCATCTAATAAACCTTGGCTTAGCATCTTTCTTTGTCATAAAAGATATCTAGTGCGGCATGATCAGTATGAATTGTGACATTTGAATCAACAATATAGATCTAAACTTATTACAAGCAAAGACTACGACTAACAATTCTTTTGGGTTGCAACATAATTTCTTTCCAGGCTCTAACAAAACCTAACAATGAATAACATTTAACTTTTTATCCACTCGTTGTCCCAGGAGCCTACAGCAAAATCAATAGCATCACACATAATCTCAAAGGGAAATTCCAATCACGAGGTTCAACTACAGGAGACGATTATTAAGGCTTTCTTTAGAGTTTTCAAAGCTTCCTTACAATCATCATCAAAAACAAAGGTACATCTTTTTGAAGATTAGTAAGAGGCTTTGAAATCTTGGAGAAATCTTTAATAAATCTCCTATAAAACCAATATGACCAAGAACACTACGAATACCTTTAACATCCCTACGGATAGGGCATCTTCTCAATTGCTTCAACTTTAGTTCTATCAACTTCAATACCTCCTCTCTCGGAAATTTTATGTCCCGATACAATTCCCTTCATTAACCATAAGTGGCATTTCTCCCAATTAAGAACAAGGTTGGTTTCTTCACATCTCTGCAAAACTTTATCGAGGTTTCGCTAGCAATTATCAAAAGAATTCCCATAGATAGGAAAAATCATCCATGAACACTTCTACAATACTCTACTTAAAGCCATGAAAAATAGCGAGACATGCATCTTTGAAAATGCTTGAGAGCAGTGTAAACCAAAAGGCATAAAGCTACAAGCATAAGTTCCATAAGGACAAGTGGTTTTCTCCTGATCTTTAGCTCTAAGACAATTTGTGAGAACCCAGAATAACCGTCAAGAAAGCAAAAATGAGTATTTTTAGACAGCCTTTCCTAGCATTTGATCAATAAATGGTAAATGGTAATGATCTTTCTTAGTAACTTTATTAACTTTTCGAAAATCAATGCATTCTATACCCTACAACTACTCTTTGAGGATGAGCTCATCATTATCATTAAACAACAATCATTCCTCCTTTCTTAGGAACGCAATACACAGGACTAACCCATCTACTATCCGTGGATATATAATGCCAACTAGGGGTTTTTAATACCTCATTCTTACCTCCTTCATCTTCAAAAATGTGTTCAACAACAGGGCTTTGCATCATCTTCCATATTGATATCATGTTGGCAAATAGAAGGAGAAATCCCCTTCAAAATCATCAAGGTGTAGCCAACCAAGCTATAAATTGTTTCTTCAATAGCTGTCTTTCTTCCTCAATCTCTGAAAGCTTAGAACTAACAACAACAGGATATATTTTCTTATCATCAATATGAGCACATTTAAGATTATCAGGCAATGGAGCTTTAAATCAAAAACAGGATCTTTCTTTGGTGGCGGTGTTGTACCCAAATCTTCAGGTAAATCATGCTTGAGAATGGGTTGTGGCAAAGAAAAATTTCCTCAAACTCATCTCTTTCTTTCTTTCCTAAAAACTTCACTCTAGCTATTCTCCAAATGTTTGCTGCAAAGGATTACTAGGAACAAGAACAATAGATACACCTGCTCTATTTTAAAATCATCACTAAGCTTAAAATCGACTTTATAAGGGTTTGGTAAATTTGAGAAGTTAAACTCCTTAAGATTCTATTAAATTTAGTCAAAATTTTCTCTTTCTTATAATCTATAATAACTCCACAAGTATTTAGAAAAGGTCTGCAAAAATGATAGGACAATAATCCCTAGCAGCAGAACCAGTACCAAAAAGTCAGTAGGATATTTAATCTTACCACATAGAACTTCACATCTCGAACAATACCAATTGGAGAAATAGTTTTATCTATTTAGCCAGACGAATAACCACATCAATATCTTCAAGTTCACAAAAATCAATTTTCTTGCATAATCTCCGTATAAAGCTCATAAGGAATAGCTAATACTTGCACCAATGTCATAAACCATAATAGCAATGATCACCAATTCTTGAATGCGCAAGACACTAACTTGTTTGGGTTGTGGGATATGAAACAATGACAGAAGCATCTTCCACGAAGAAATAATATGACCATCCTCATTTTAGGTCCTGAATCTTTAACTAATTGCAACAGCAGGTTCAATATTAATTTGTTCTTCAGGTTCTATAGGTTTCTTTTCAACTTTTTAAACTCCTTACACTAGATATAACGATACTCTTTCATTTTATGGGGAAAAGAGTTTTCAATATAAAGCAGGAATAACATGATCCTTGATTTCAATCACTACACATTTATTTACGGATGAATAATTTTATCTGTCAGTTCATGATAACATCAAAAATTCTTCTTAGAGCAATTCATAATGAGAGGAGCAAAAAGCTTTGTAAAGATTTTTAACAACTTAGGAATCAAGACCATAAATAGCACTCATATTACGAAATTTATAAAGTATCCATAAAGCTTCAATGCATTTATAATCGAAGATTATACCTGACTCTCTATCTTTGTTGTTCTCCCATCCTTGAGTATTCTCCTGAATCCGATCAAGAAATTCCCTTTTAAACTCTTCTTTATTGCGTGTAAATGATCGAACAAGAAGTATCCAGCAAGTTCTTCTTGCCTTGAAAAGAAAGTCTTGCATAGAAATTATCAATAATAACATTGAAGCTCATGAATGGGGCATTTGAGCATTAAAGACACAATCTCCCCAATAGGCGATACTCTCCATCATAAGAAATTATATATACGGTTTCGGTCTTTGTAATTTCACTTGGAGGATAAAATTTGGAATAAAATAAAGGCACAATGTCCTCCCAATCAGAAGAATCCCTATTCTTCAGCAATTTAGGTCATAGCTTTACGGACAACGTCATAGAGAATAGTTTCTTTCTAACTTCATCCATAGTAATACGCACATTTGAATAACCATAATTCATGCAAAAGCATTAAAATGAACACGGGGATGAGAGCAGTTCCATCCCCTTCATAAGCGGTTATCCATAACACGTTCAATAATTTTCACAGGTATTTTATAACGTCTCTTCCCTCACTGGCGCTTCATCCACTACCGTTACAGTAAGAAGTAGTAGATTTCCCAAATAGAAATTGAAGATAAGATCTCTCCATAATGATGAAATAAAATCAGCACAAACGGTAAAGGTTTTCCTTACCAATTCCACTTACCAATGGCGCTTCACTCCCCGGCTTAGCGGCGCTAGGAAAATAGTCTTGTTGACCCACGAAGTATAGAGGTGCCATTATCGTAGTATCTTCGAAAAGTAAGAATGTCGATCCCAACGAGGAAGCGGGGAAAGGTGTTGACAGCGAGTTTGATGAAGGATTCAACATAAATGCTCACGAGACAAGTATTCAGGGGTTTTGATATTGCAGATAAATAAAGAGTACAGAAGTAAAAATAAAATGCGAGAGAAAATAATTGCAGCGGTAGCCCAATCCTTTAGCACAAGGACAAGCCCGGTTTGTTGCACTATAATGACCAAGCGTTCTTGAGGACACCAGGGATTTTAGTCTAGTGCTTTAGCTTCATACGATTAATTAATCTTCATTGTTTGATAAGTGTTGTGTGGGTGAACCTATGCTAATGCACACGTCCCTTCCTAGGACTAATCCATACTTGTGATTATACCCCTTGCAAGCATCCACGCAACTACAGAAAAGTAATTAGATAAATCAACTTGACCTTAAACTACCGAGAATCCTGCGATCCCTCTTACATCGATATACTAACAGGGGCTCGAGTTTGTCCTCAAACAACCCATAATTAGCAAACGAATACAAGATATACTCCCCTAGGCCCATAAAATATGACTAGAAATGTCGTGTATTCGGCGTTCACCAAACTACCACTAGAAGAATGACTTTCTAACTTAAATATCATAACATTGAATATTACTCAACCATAGTTCACTACTAACATTTGGACTTCACCCATGTCCTCAAGAACTAAACAAACTACTCATGAGACATCATATGGAATACAATCAGAGTTGATATGATGATGAATAACAATCTGAACATAAACCTTGGTTCAATGGTTTCACTCAATAGCATCAATAACAAGTAAAAATCAATACCGGGAGAGTTTCCCCTATCAAACAAAGATCCAACCCAAATCGTTACAGCGGTGACAAGGTGCAGCGGTGGAGATGGCGGTGTAGATGATGAAGATGATGACGATGGTGATGGAGATGATGTCAGCTCGACAGCGATGGCGATGGCGTCGTTCCCCTCGGGAGGAAATTTCCCCGGCCAGTTCACCCTTGTTGGAGAGCTCTTTTCTCTCTAGTGTTCTGTGGCCGAGAGGCGAGGCACATGTCTTAAGTGAGGTACCCTCATGGCTTAGGTTTCAGAGCAGGCATCTGTGAAAGAGAGGCGGAGAGGAGGGGGTTTTGTGGGGCCCCACACACAACAAGGTGGCGCGGCAGGCCATGGGCGCGCATGTATTATATGGGCCCACCTTAGGTCAGCAGCTCCCCTTCGGCACAAACCGTCATGGAAAAATGAGAATTTACGTGTAATTTCCTTCCACGGTTGATCTTCAAAAATATTGCGGTGTGGGGTGCTTTTCAGTGGGAATCCACAACAAACGTCCTCAATAATGATGAAACATACCAAAATAGATGAAATAACATAAGTATTGTGTCCAAATATAGAATATATCAATGAATAACGACAAATTATGATACAAAATAGTGATGCAATTGGACGTGTCAACTCCCCAAGCTTAGACCTCGCTTATCCCCAAGCGAAACTGAGCTAAATAAACAAGACCACATGTTTATGAAGTGAAGAGTCGGATAAATAAAACACGGACAAGAAGCATCATATTGATTCACACAAGATATTCTAATACACATTCTCTTCATATTACTCAACTTGAAATAAGTAAAGAGAAATCACAAGTAAAGGTGCATAGGAAATCATAGATGGTTATGGCAAACTTTGTTCTTGGTCAGAGAACTACTAACGGATTGCTCTTATTTAATAAGCAAGGCTTTCATATTAAAATTTATATAGCAGGGCTTTCATTCTCAATCATAACAATCTCCTCATAATCATTGATAACTTTCAAAGTCATATTCATTAGGATAAAATTTGTACTAAACAGAAAGTATAAAGGACATGATTAGCTCAATCATAACATAATGTTTGGTTCACAACAACTCAATTGCTTAACTTAAGACAGAGGGAAATAGGTTTACATTTGACTCAACATAAAGTAAAGATAGGCCCTTCGGGAAGGAGGGATTAAATCATGTGCTAGAGCTTTTCAAGTTTTTGAAATCATAAAAAGAGCATAAAAGTAAGATTTTGGGCGGGTTGTTGTTGTTGTCAACGAATGGTATGGGCACTCTAACCTTGTAAACCCAGCCTTCCAGAAGCGGCTCCCATAGAGGAATGACATGAGCTATAAAACATTGACACAAATAAAGGTAGTATAATTTGAATTATTTCAAGGTAGCACATGAAGTATTCTTGGGTGGCAAATATTTCTGTAGTAGGTAGATATCGTGGACACAAATGGCATGGGTTTGAGGTCTAAGGTTATGGATGTATGAGGCTTGTTCCCTCTCAATACGGTTTTGGCTGGCAGGGTTTGTGTAAGCGCACATAGAGGTTGGGGAAACAAACAAATATACATGTGATAGAAGCAATCATGCATCTTTCTCATAAGCACAAGCAATTTTAACTTCAGAATACTAAACTCATTAGCATAAAGATAATAGAGTAATATATCTAAGTATATTTCTCTCTTCTATTTAAACATCAAGATGTTTGTTGCTATTGACCAATGCTAAGTTTGCCAAAACCAAATAGATTTACTTGATGCTCCCAAAGTATGAATACTAATGGCAAGAGCAATCATATGATGGAGTGCAAACTAAAATAAGGTGTGCAAAGTAAATGATAAGACTTCTAATTAATATTCATAATGATAACTCACACCAACGGATACATAGATAGCTAACTAAATACTTCTACATTGCAAACTATTCCATATGATAACTTCCCTACTCATGATGTGATACGTCTCCAACGTATCGATAATTTCTTATGTTCCATGCTACATTATTGATGATATCTACATGTTTATGCATACTTTATGCGTATTTACGCATTTCTGGAACTAACCTAACTTAACAAGATTCCGAAGTGCCAGTTCCTGTTTTACTGCTGTTTTTGGTTTCGAAATCCTAGTAAGGAAATATTCTCGGAATTGGAGCCCAAATCACGCCTAGGGTCCTATTTTTGCACGAAGCTTCCCGAGAAGACCGAAGAGGAAGGGCGGGGGCCCACGGGCGCCGCCCACACTAGGCGGCGGCAGCCCTGCTTCCCGCCGCCGACCTGGTGTGTGGGGCCCTCGTGTAGCCCCCGCGTTGCTCTTCGCCTGCCCCAAAGCCTCCATCGCGAGCCCCGATCTGAGAGCCACGATACGGAAAACCTTCCGACGCCGCCGTGCGCGAATCCCATCTCGGGGGAGTTCGGGAGATCGCCTCCGGCTTTGCAGGGAGGGGTCTCTCGGAGGGACTCTTCTCCCTTGTGACTAGCCTCCTAGGAGTGATGGAGTGAGTAGTTCACCTTTGGACTGGGTCCATAGCAGTAGCTAGATGGTCGTATTCTCCTTATGTGCTTCATTGTTGGATCTTGTAGCATTTGCCTAACATGATCAAGATCATCTATCATATTACTATATGTTGTGTTTATCCAGGATCAGTGGATGAGAATACTATGTTATGAAGTGATTATCAATCTGTACTTATGTATGTTGTTTATGATCTTGCATGCTCACCGTTGGTAGAGGCTGTGGCCAAGTTTTTACTCTTAGCTCCAAGGGATTGATGCTCGGTAGTGGGTTCATACCTCCATTAAATCTAGGACACAGTGACAGAAGTTCTAAGGTTGTGGATGTGTTGTTGCCACTAGGGATAAAACTTTGATCGATTCTATGTCTAAGGATGTGGTTATCGATTACATTCATACCATCGCAATGCAGTATACATTTGCTTGCAACTTATCTGGAAGGGGTTTGGATGATAACTTTGAAGGTGGACTTTTAGGCATAGATATGCAATTGGATGGCGGTCTATGTACTTTGTCGTAATTCCCAATTAAATCTCACTATATTTATCATATCATGTATATGCATTGTTATGCCATACTACTATTGTCAATTGCCATTGTAATTTGTTCATAACATGTAGCACTATCTTATGGGAGGGAACACCTCCTAGTGAAGCATGGACCCAGTCCCTATTCTTTATCACATACAATCTGTAATGTAATTTCTTGTTTTCCTTGTATTAATCATCTTCCCCCATCGGTTAATCACTTTATTCCCCGACAAGCCTGATGAGTTCCATTTAACTCTTTGTTTCGTTGGAGGCAAAGTACTTTAATTGTGTTGTGCGGGTTCACGTTGGCGCCGGAATCCCTGGTGTTGCGCCGCATCATTTCGCGCCACCAACCTTCAACGTGCTTCTTGGCTCCTCCTGGTTCGATAAACCTTGGTTTCTTTACGAGAAAAACTTGCCTCACGGCATCATGTGCACCTTCCTGCTTGGGGTTCCCAACGAGCCGTGTGAGTTACACACGCCATCAGCTCACTGCAGCGCCGTTGCCCAGTGAGATCAAGACCTTGTTGCCAGAAGTCTCCACTTCCAATCTCTTTACTTTGTTTGTCTTGCTTTATTTTATTGGGATTTCTATTTCGTGCCCTCGGTTCTTAGTTGTCTTAGTTTTCCCAGCTCATAGTTTTCTCAGTTTACCCAAACGTTTATGAAACCAGGCTTATTTCCGGGCAGCAGGACCCATTTGATTGGCGTTCTGCTGCGTGTAGGGCAGCGTCGTGTGGGCTGTGTCAGCGTGGGGTGTGAAAAGGTTGCGTGGATGGGACTTGACTTGTATTTGGTTACCACGTGAGCCAGGCTGAGTTCTGTCTCTCTCCCCTACAAACCAAAATTGGCATTATTAAAATTGCACCTTTCCCCTCTTTCTCTCCATCCTTTTCACCAAATTAGTATAAAATCTGGAGAAGCCTGCATTTCTGACTTTCTTCAATTATTTTGTGCCTTTTGGCCTCGTTGTTTGCCCAATATGGCAGCAAATCTAGTACTCCCTCAGGTCCATATGTATGTAGTTAAATCTGGAAGCAAATCTCCAGGATAATGTACGATAAATTCTGAGTCCTTAGTAAATCAAGAAAACTAGAAATCTGACCAACAAAATATAGTAGTGGGATAGATAATCCCTAGATAATATGGGGATAGATAATAGGCTGCATACCCAGCAGCCAACATAACAGGTTCTTCACGGCACCATCATACTAACATAACAACAGGGATCCCTAGCTAACAACAAGGGATCCCAACAACAAACTAGGAGGCAGCAGCAGCGGCACACGTCCAGGACTCCGCCTACCCCATCTAGCTCTGCCTCCACTTGTTGCTCTTGCTTGAGCGGAGCCGTGGGCTTGAGCGGAGGCATGCGCCCCGCGATGATCTCCACAGCTGCAAAAATACGGAAGTGCATGCAGCATACTGTGCCCAGCGCGGAAGATGAGACGTTCACCGTGGTGCAAGCGTTAGGGGAAGAGGTGTTGCGATATTCTCAGCATGCGTGTGTGAGCGATTGAAGTCGTGGCGCGAGTCTCCCTGGTGCGAAGGGGGCACTGCAGCTTGTACACCTCCTTGGCGAAGTAAGAATGTCTTGTGACACTGCCAGCCTCCGCGACGCCGCCAGTCTTGCGTCCTCCTCCTCTTAAATCATTGTAATATCGCTGCCGGACTGTCAGTCCATATCAAGCGAAGGCTTAGTGAATGTGATTTATGATGTGCGTGCATGATAACAAAGTTAAAATGACAGTCAGCCTCGGTTAGGTAGTGATGTATATACCTACAGGGAAGGTGTTAGCGAACTACAGCTCATGCACAACAGATTTGGACACAGCAATGGTTCGCTTGAACCCTCCCACTACGTAAATTTGTGCCCAACCATTCATCATAGGCAAAAAAACTTCTAGATCTGAACTAGATCTAAACTTGAACACATTCGGGATTTTGCAAATTAAACGGTTGATATCTTTGATTAGTGCATAAAATAACTGATTGAGATCCATGATTACTTGCATAAATTAACTGATTGGGATCCAATTACTTACATAAATTAACCGAACAGCCGAACCCCCAAATCTTAAACGAAATCAAGAAGTAATCAAAACAAAATGGAATAAAATCGGCATAAATAATGGCTTAATACTCATCCATCTGAGGATCCATCTACACCTGCAAAATAGGGTTCAAAAAGGAATGGGGAACAAAAAGGAAGCAAGCGAAAGTAGTTACCCCCTCGTTCCATGGGTCTCAGTGTCGTAGGGATTAGCGGGACGTCAACCTTACCGAGGTCGTAGAGTTATCCCCTTAGAGGAGATCCCATTTGCCACCGGCTGTGGCCAGCCAGCGTCATCTCAAATCCGTAAGACAGCGCCGAAGATAGGCGTCGCGCTTGAGTAACCTCGACGATGGGATTGGCATTCTCTTTGTCCATCTCTCCGGCGGAGAAGAGGGAGAGGGAGAGGGTGTTTTGCTTTGGAGAAGATGATGGGGCGTGAGAGAGTTGGCGATGCGTGAGCAGTGAGTGACAGAGATAGTGCGAGGAGCGTCTATAAAGGCGAGGGGTGGTTAGTGCGACCCGCGTCTACGCGTGCAGTGCACGTCTGCACGTCTTGGACTTGCACCCAGCGCGACAACGTCCACGTTGCACGTCTAGACTTCTCCACCCGACCCGCGTCTACGCGTCAACAAGTGCACGTGTCCTCGAGTCTAACCTTGGAAATTTAGATATACTCAGGTATACCCTCGAGTCTTATAATAGCATTTTTTGTGTGCTCAATTTTCCCTCGAGTGCTAATACCGGCTAGTGCAATATACTCAGTTTTACCCTCAAGTGGCTGAGCAACAGTCAACAAATGGGATTAACTAATTAAAACTAGTCATTTAATGTGCAAAATCTACAAAGGAAGTGATATACCTGATATGATAAAGCGTTCACTGCGACACCACTAGAAGAATGACACCCCATTAAATGTCATAACATTGAATATTACTCAACCATAGTTCACTACTAACATTTAGACTTCACACATGTCCTCAAAGAACTAAACGGACTACTCACGAGACATCATATGGAATACAATCAGAGGTGATATGATGATGAATAACAATCTGAACATAAACCTTGGTTCAATGGTTTCACTCAATAGCATCAATAACAAGTAGAAATCAACACCGGAGAGTTTCCCCTATCAAAAAATCAACCCAAATCGTTGGCCAGTGACGAGGTGCAGCAGTGGAGATGGCGGTGTATATGATGAGATGATGACGATGGTGATGGAGATGATGTCCAGCTCGTGTGATGACGATGGCGTGGCTTCTCCTCCGGGAGGAATTTCCCAGCCAGTTCCTGCCCTTGGGAGGCTCTTTCTCTACGGTGTTCTCCGCCTATGAGGAGACATTGTAACTCTTGTGAGGTACCCTCTTTGTGGCTTAGGTTTTCCAGGAGCCCGAAGGCATACTGTGAAAAGAGCGGAGAGGGGCTGTGGAATTACACAACAAGGTGGCGCGACCGAGCCATGGTAGCGCAGCCTGTTGGGCCCACCTTGGGTCCCGGTGGCCCACATACGGCTTCCCTTAGTCATGCAGAAGAAATAGGAATTTACGTGTAATTTCCTTCACAGTTGATCTTCGAAATATTAGATTGCGGCGGTGCTTTCCAGCAGAATCTGGCATCAGCTTGATCCTCAATAATGATGAAACGCTTTAAAATAGGTAAATAACATAAGTATTGTGTCCAAATATGAAATATATCAATGAATAACAGCAAATTATGATACAAAAATAGTGATACAAATTGGACGTATCACATGTCACTTAAGAAATTATCCTTGTTATCGTTTACCTACTCGAGGCGGTAGGAACTAAGCTTAGGGATGCCAATACGTCTCCAACGTATCTATAATTTCTTATTTCCATGCTAGTTTTATAACAATACCTACATGTTTTATACATACTTTATATCGTTTTGATGCATTTTCGGAACCACCTATTAACAAGATGCAGGGAGAGCCACGATTTCGCTGTTTTTGGTTCAGAAATCCTACAAAGGAAATATTCCGAATTGGACGAAATCAGCCGGATATCTTATTTTCCGGAAGCTTCAGGCACGAAAAGGGGCCACAGGGGGCCCCACCCACAAGGCGGCGCGGCCAAGGGGGGGGCGCTTGTGGTGTGGCCGTGCCAGGGGGCCCGAACCTATATAGCCTCGCCTCGAAAACCCTAAGGAGATAAGCCACGATACGAGAAAGTTCCAGAGCCACCGCCATGTGACACAGATTCGGACATAAGTCTCTGGCTTGCAGCCGCCGGGACAGTACCCCGGAAGGCATCTCCATCGACACCACCGCCATCTTCATCAGCCTGTCTCCCTATGATGAGGAGGAGTGGTTCTCCCAAGGCTAAGGGCTGTACAGTAGCTATGTGGTTAATCTCTCTCTCTTGTATCTCAATACAATGATCTCATGAATTACCTTGCATGATTGAATCATATGATCAACTTTGTAATCTAGAAGTTATGTTATTCAAGTGAATTTTACTTATGTGATCTCAGGAGACTCCTTGTCCCACGTGTGTAAAGGTGATGTGTGCACCGTGTGGGTCTCTTAGGCTATATTTCGGAATACTTTCACTGGGTTATGATTTGAGTTGGATGTCTCTATGAAATTGTGTGGTGTGTTAGTACCTCCTATGAATACTCAAGTGAGAGCGTGGGGTATTAGTACTTGGGAATACATCTTTAAGGTTTGCTTTGCATCCCTACATGGTGAATTAGTGTTAGTTATCCAGCCAGAGAGTAATTCAGAATAGCATAGTGAGGTGCTTATATTTATATTCGATTATGATTGCATTGTTGAGAGTGTCCACTAGTAAAGTAGTCCTAGAAACAAGTTCTGCCATGTGTTACTGCAATACTTACTTCATATCACAATTACCATCTACCACCATCTATATCATCTGTGTTTTACTATCTCTTCGATGAACTAGTGCCTATACATCTAACAAGTGTATTAGGTGTGTTAGGGACACAAGAGACTTCTTGTATCTTAATTGCAGGGGTTGCTTGAGGGACTATCTTTGACCTCTACCTCCAGAGTTCGATAAACCTTGGTGATTCACTTGGAAACTTGCTGCTGTTCTACAAACCTCTTGCTCTTGGAGGTCTTGTCTGCAAGGAATAGGCACGTGGAAATCACTACGCCATCCCGCCGCTGCCGGCGGGGCGAAGTTCCGCGCGCTCATCGACAAGCGATGAGCACAGATGATCCGCAGCAGCACCCTGCCAAGGTGGTCGCCGTCAACCCGCGACTGGGTTGACGTGTTCCAGCGGCAATGTGAGGCGGAGATTGCCAGGTTTGCCATTCTCAACTCCGGCCGGTTCAACCGCGTCGTCCGGTGAGCCTGGTAGCACGGGCATGCCGTCGATGAGACGTCGCCTATAGCTACCTCCCTAGGCTGCCTCGGGAGCCTCCTCGTCGGCTGGTGTCCTACCCGGCGGCCCTGTCCAGCGATCCCACGGCTCTTTCGGGTCGTCGCGCTCTGGCTACCGCTCCAGCGGCCAACAGCGATCGGCGTCGTACCCTACGCCAAGACGGAGTGGCGGAATCAGCATCCGCGATGGGCTAGGTCATTGTCTCAGCACCGACGCCCCTCCGTCCAAAGAAGGAGCCGGCGGTGAAGGAGGAACCGCCCTCGCCGCCTCGCGGCCGCTTGTACCTCGAGCGCCGAACGCCGATGTCCTACTGTTCCAACCGCCGTAACCGGAGAAAAAGTGGTGGTGAAAGGAGAAGATAAAATAGGAGAAAACAGCTATAGATGGTAGTATCTACTCCCTCCGATCCAAACTTTATAGTAATAAATCCGCGTCGATTAAAGGGAATTGGAGGGAGTATTCGACATGGCCGTGTTGTATAAACGAAGGATGTGCACTGTCACTCTGTCAGGACCGAACTGTTAAAAGAAGAGCAAAGAAAGCACCAGCAGATGGTGAAATCAAGAGTTGCGGAGAGAAGGAAACAAAAGACTAAAGATTCGCGGGATCGGGCGTGGGCGGCGCTCTTGCGTCGCTTTGCCTCTTGAGGCCTCACTTTGGATGTCCACCGGAAAATGGGACTTGTGGAGTGTTCTGGTGGTTTCGGCGGAGGCGGGTTCGTCTTCGGCCAGGCGGGGCGCGGCCTCGGGGCCGGCGTGGTAGTTTGGAGCGGTGGCTCCGGTCTTTTCGGTTTCGCCTGTTGCGTTGAGGTGTGGTGTCGACCTGGCTGGTCGTCGACCTGTGTGGAGCGCAGCCTCGGGGCTGGCGTGTGGTGTCGTGTTGTAACGGTTTTTTGGCCAGTTTTCCTCATAAACGGGCCATTTCTTCTATATCAATGAAAGGCAAAGCTTTTGCCGTTTTAAAAAATCAAGATTATTCATGTTGCCCTGATGTTCTCCTGCAACGTGTTTCCACGCTACTAGGAAGTTGTAACACATTGCTGAATTGTTGATTTTTTTTCTAGTCCTAGTTTCGTCAGGTTGCACAATTCAGCAGCTCCATTGTAAAGGGCTTGGACTTGTGAATCCGTTGGCATTGTTCAAATCGAGAACTGCATCACGTATGCTGTTTTTTTATTTTAATTATTTGCGGGTTGCATCATGAATGCTCAATTAGGATCACAAAAAAAACACAGTGGACAGGGACAGAAATTTCAGAACATTGATAAGATCAGGTAAGAGAACAACATCAACAATTTAGTTTGAATGGGCGAACTACAGCTGTAAGTAACAACCATACAAGACGAGTTAATGTAGTAACATCGAACACATTACACTTTGCTAAGAATTCGGATCTAATTAACAGCTCCAAACGAGAAGAATCCCTGAACACATTACACTTTGCAAAGAATTCGGATCTAATTGACAGCTCCAAACGAGAAGAACCCCTGAAGCGATGGAGCGTGAAGGCAGGCCGCCGCTACAGTGTTGTAGCTGCACCCCATGTAGAGCAGTGCTTCTTGGTCGTCGTGCTCTGCCAAGAGGCTCCGCAGGTCCTCTGGAAGCTCCCAGTCAGCTGATGGCGCAGGCTGGTGTGTGTCGACCTGTTGGATGTTGTTCTTCTCAGCCTCGACCGGGGGAGTTTGCTCCTCTGATTCCCAGTCATCATCATCCCAAGGCTTTAGCAGTAGGCGCTCTGATTCACTGTCAAGTGAATCCCAGTCGAAGTCATCATCTTCCACAGGGAGAGTTTGCTCCTGCTGTTGCTGTGGCCCGAGAAGCTCTTCCATTGTGCAAGACATCCGGCCCGTGTCATCGTCAGCTTCCGGCGCATGGGGCACCTCCGTGAACGCAGCCGGCAAGGAAACGGGTGCGGCGGACGTGAACCACACCGGACAATCCTCGTACTCCATCTCCTCGGGTGTTGGGACGGGAACGCCGTACAGCTTCTGTGCGTGCGTGCTCGCGGCAGGCGTGACCGGGCAGTCAGGTTCCGGGACGGGGGCTGCCATCCGCATCTTCTTGGAGCAGGGCGGAGCGGCGGCCGCGGCAGCAGGCGCTGACCTCTTGTGCGATTGTGGCACGGGTGCAGGCTTTGCTGGTTCTTGACGAAGCATCTTGTACGCGTCGGATTCTTGGCGGGCGGCGGCAGGCGCGTGCTGAGCGAGATGGATCTTGCAGAGCACCATCTCCCCGTCGGCGACGACGGCCTCAGGACGCAGGCAGCGGTACTCCTTCATGACCCATCCGGTTGTGGTCTTTCCCTTCTTGAAGGACAGGTGCTTGGCCTCGCCGACCTTGGCTCCCTCGTGGTAGACGTCCTCGGTGGTCTGGACGGCCCAGGTGCCGTCCCCGGCGACGCGCTTGATCCGGGCGTCGTTCCCGCTCTTGCGCCTGCAGGCCGTGAAGAAGAAGCGGTCGCCGGTGCTGGCGGCGTTAGGCGCGGGTGCGAACTGGGCGGCGAGGTCCTTGGGTTCGCAGGCGTAGACGTCGGCACGGCGGATGAGGCCATCGGCGCCGTACGGCAGCGGCGTGCCGGCGAGGAGGCGCGGCAGGAAGTAGGTGACGGCCTCCTCCTTGGAAGGCTTGAAGTGGTGGTGCTTGTAGAAGTCCTCGAGCCCGTCCGTCTCCATGGATCGAACGTGGAGCTGGTCTGCGGAAGTAGAGGAGTTTGGATGGCGGGAGGGAGGGAGAGGGAGAAAGCTAGGTTGGATGGCGGGAGAGGGAGTGGGATTCAGCTACTTATAATCGAAATCACGCGTAATATTGCCGGAGGGTTTGGGTTTTTGGGTTTGGAATCGGTTTCCAATTCAATACGGTGGCTTTCCATGTTTTGTGCCTAGAGAAAATATGGTCCCAGTTGTTTCCATGTTTTGAATCCGAGACGTGCTTCTCTTCTGGTGGCTGACTTGCCAGTAACGTTTGGATCTACTTTAGCCTTGCAGGTGGATGAGTCCGAATCAAAGTAGTTTGTAAATCCTTGGTCAAGTTTAATCACCAAACTCAGTTAGACTTCTCGGATCATCTGTGCACTTTCATTTTTGAACAACTGCTTACAAGCTTCCTCTGGAACTGAAAGTAGCTAATCGAATGGATGGGTTCTCACTTCTCACAAACAAACAAATGGATGGATTCTCACAAACAAACAAATGGATGGAATCTCGTTCTACTGTGAATCTGTTTTTCAGTTAGCGTTAGCTGTCAGGCTTGGGCCTGTCATGCGCACACCTTGATGAGGATATACCAGATGTCGTTAAAGTTCAGACATACATGCACCACAGACGGTCTGACATCCTGCTAATAGCAGTTTGCACCACGTAAACTTGACACTTTACAAAAGCAACAACGATACTTCTCCAGCCTGAGCCGGAGGTAGTACTTATTTCAACATAACATTAGGCATATTCACTACCAAATAGGCTTCAGTTTCCTACCCAAAATACTGGCTGTCCAGACCGACCTACGCACATAAAACTACTCGCTGTCTGGAAGTAGCAGTTCCACCGATACCACCTGAAAATGCGTTAGCCACAGGGCCTGAAGAGGAGGCGTAGCTGCATATCATCTTTTGCCACCATTGAGGACACGACGGTCCACGGATCCGTTCAGCGCGATGCGTCCGTTCACCCTGAGCCTTTTGGTCGCCTCAGCACCAGAAGGCTCGGATAGTTCCAGCTGGCCTCTCTTCCTGCAATGTTTTTGTACCTCAGGAGGCCCCGCCTCTTGAGACTTGCTCGCTCTTGGCACAGCTGCAGCAGATCTGCAAGCTTCAGAGCAGTTACTAGGTCTGGACAAGGTACCGTCGTTGTTGCTCGAGGAGGCAGAAGAGGAACCAAGGATATCCGAGAGCCGCTTGATTTTCGGAAACTGCCGCTCCTCGGAATCGTCATCCACTTGCAAGTCAACCTGCACAGGTACAGAGATAATATCAGCTAACTAACGAGACAGGTGAATATATGATTGATTCATTCATATTTTGGTTTGAGAAAAAAACATCAGGGGGAAGATGAGTTTCTTCTTACTAGCAGGAAAACCATAACAAAGCAAAAAAAAAGCACTTTATTTGAATAACTAAGGCACAACTAAGCAGTAAGAACAGGAACATTGCTGCACCTTATCATGCTTTACATGTATGTTTCCAGTCGCTGTCATTTTATCCTTAGCCTTAGAGAATGCCGGTAACCCAGGCGGCGTTTGACTAGGCCTTGTAACATTCAGAGAGAACTTGATTGCAGACTTCTCAGAGAAAAGAGTAGAATGTAACCCGCGGTCTGCTGATGTGAACCCAGGAGGAACATCATCCAAAATAAGGCTGGAAGAATCGATCTGGGATTCAGCAGTTTCTCCTCTACGAAGCCTGCGGTGTGCTGATGTAAACCCAGGAGAGGGGCCATCAAGAGGAAATCCTGGAGGCGAGTCCAACATAAGGCCTCCGCAAGCAGCAGTTCTCGCAGCAGATTTACAAGGAGAACCTATAATTCAAGGAAAATGCAGTGAGAAAGCACGAATCAACAAAAGTATGGGAGCTGCACTGCTTGGATAACAAGATGTACAAAATCTAAAAAAGCTTTTACCTGTCGAGACAGGACTGCAAGACCCAGTGAAGAAAGAAACAGCGGGAGCTGCGTTACTGGTAGCATTTGCATCAGGCGCTTCAACCATGGGCATACATTTGTTAATCCCACTTGTCTCTCCCTCCCCAGTTAAATCCAGTATGATGCCACTCTTCTTACATTCCACCTTCTCTGTATCATTATTGGCTGGGTGCTGCTTCTTTCTGAGATGCTTCCGGAAAACTCCACAAAAGTAAAGTTTTCCGTCTTTTGCTGTTACAACAAACTCTACAATAGTTAGATCCTGCATACTAGTTTTTCAAACATTCCAGAAATCATTTAGTAGGTATTGCCTAGCTTACCAAAACATCCGGATCACAGAAAGAAAATGAAAGAAAACAGTTTCAAGCATAACATTACAAATTAAAATCCACATAGCAGCAATAGCTGTGGTAGAATTTATCTGTGGATTTTAACCCAAGAAAACGTGGTGTGGGGTTTACCCTTTTTCAAAACACTTAGTAAGAGTCATGTGGACATACTTTGATCATCTTCCGTAAGCAACTTGGACGAAAATATTAGCAACTCTGTGATGCCGATGTTAGCCCGCAAGCCAGTATGTGAAGAAATCTTCTCCAGGAGATGGTCAAAATTTCTATTTGGCCTGCAATAAATATAGAAAACATGATCTTAAATAACGCTAGCTCATATTTGTGAACACAATTCAAGATCTTCTCCAAAAGTTGCTGCATGAATTTAGTTGTATGGAATAGAAGTGGGGACTTTTTATATGGTATCTGGCATAGCTGCAAGTTAGTCTTACGTTGCTGATGCTTATTTAATGTAAGTGGAAGCTAAGATGATGAGTGTACCTTTGATGAGAGCTTATGAAGCACAGTCCAATATCATGTGCATCAGGCGGTTCCATCTTGAATTTTTTTGGCAAGAGATGAGAAAGAGGTAGAGCCTCTAGCTTCAAGACTTCAGGCATTTGTTTTGAAGCTTCGTAAACTTTGATAAAAATTTCATGAGGGAAATGAGCTTCAAGCTCATCACAAGTGTGCGTTAGCTCTCCTGTTACTTCAAATTTGCCCCTAAAGAGAGGAGGTACAAATCTGAGTGTTCAGCTTAAAGTGAAAACCCCACAGGGTCCTCTTGTGGCTTAATTCAGCACTAGATTAGAAGTTCAACCCCTTGAAATTGCAGACAATCTCAATAAACATAAACCGGTATCACTTGGCACATGAACATTCTTCTATAATATAGCTGATGACATAATTTATTGATGCCTATACAGCTAATTAACTACAGTATAAATGGTTCAGTATAAACAGTATAGACATAAACCGTCATCACCTGGCTATCAGACAAGATTCAAAGGCTTATAGCAGGTCCAGTATAAATGGTATAGAAGTTTCAAGCCACACACACGTGGGTTGTGTTTCACCCTTTTGTGTTTCCTCTTGGGCAGGTAAACTTCTAGTGTTACTGAGGTTTGCGTTTGAGCAGCCCCAAACAAAATTTCATTCAATTTGACAGGTAAAATTTTCACATCAATACGCTCATGCAGCAAACAAATTCCACCAACTCTGATAATTAAATTCCAAGATTCTAATGCGTGAAACTAAAGTACTTACTTCCAGCAGGCGTCTGGTCGGCATGTGCGCGGTTCTGTATGTAAAATAAATGAGGCGCCTGTTTCCCAAATACCAAATGTCATTAACGAAGAATTTGTACAAGAAATATTTCAGCAAGAGACAAAAAGAACATACAGCTGTGTCATTGATCCTTCTAAAGACATGCACTGAACTTTAAAACAATACTACAGAAGTCTAAAAATGCTAAAAGTTGGGTTCTCCTATTTGACTCCTCTGTTTTCCTGGATCTAACGTTGAGGGCGAAAAGCAATCGATACTCTTTGGTCCTTTGATGAGGACAGAAGGGATATTTAACAGAGTAAAGAAGTCAAAGAAGGAAAACCCAAGTATTGGAATTAAGTGCAGCAAATATCATGCATGCCAATTATTTTAGATACATTGAAAAAAATAGAAAAAATATTACTGTCAGGATCGTCACTGTACCTGAAGGCATGTCACAGCTATTTGATCCTTCCTGGTTTGTTTGTCGCTCATTCCTGATATGGCATTTAGTCGAAGGAACAGCATCCAAATCATTAGACAATTCAACACATGGGCCTGCAGTTGTGGACTCTGGTTGGTATGGCTTATTGTACAGTTCTGTATGTAGCATTGCTTGGGCACCTGGTTCCAGACACCAAATGTCACAATAACGAATTTTCCAAAAGAAATATCTCAGCAATAGATAAAGAGAGACTCATGTAATTATTTTGTGTTATGATATTCTGTCCTTGCAAATTTATGCACTGAACTACAAAAAAACTCTATAAAAATTTGGAAACATACGTAAAAGTCTAAAAGGAAAAAAAAGTTGGGTTTCCTATCTACTCCCTCCGGTCCTTTTTAATTGACTCAAATTTAGTACAAAGTTGCAAGTAACGACCATACTCTACAAAATTGTACTAAATCCGAGTCAATTAAAAGAGACCGGAGGGAGTACTATATTTTTCTTGGATCTAATGTTCAGGGAAAATACTCTTATGAGGAATGTAGAGATATTCAACATAGTAAACAAAAGAAGTCTGAAAACAGGAAGTTCAAATATTGGAACTAGGTGCAGATATCATGCATGGTATTTATTTTAGACGTAGATGAAAAAATATGAAAAAAAAATACCGTCGGAATCCTGTGTGTACCTGTAGACATGTTACAACTAAGTGATTCTTCATTATTTCTTTCTGGCTCATTCTTGATATGGATCTTAGAGGATGGACCAGCTTCAAAATCGTTGGATAGTCCAACACGTGGGGCTTGATTTGTGGATTTTGACTGATCTGGTTTCTTGTACAATTTGTTATGTAAAACTTCTGGGGCATCTGTTTCCCAAAATATCAAATGTCATAACAAAGAATTTTCCAAAAGAACTATTTCAGCAATAGACAGAAGAGTATCATTCAGTTATTTTGTGTTACAAAATGTGTCCTTACAAATACATGCACTGAACTATAAAACAGCTCCATACACATATGGAAAGGTATGTACAGATCTAAAGGGTTAACAGTTTGTTTTTCCTATATGATTCTTCTATTTCATTGGATCTAATGTTGGGGCAATACAGTAAGCAATGCTCTTGTATCCTTTCATGAGGACTGAAGGGATACTCGACGTAGTATACAAAGTTAGTCCGAAAATAGTTAATCCAAATATTGGAGCTAGGTGGAAATATCATGCATCGTATTTATTTTAGATTTTCAGATTAAAAACATAAAAAAGGTTACCATCAGGATCCTCACTGTACCTGAAGACATGTTACAGCTAATATATGCTTCCTTGTTTGTTTGTGGTTCATCCCTGATATGACCCTTAGTGGAAGGAGCAGCTTCAAAATCATTAGACTGTTTAACACATGTGGCTTGAGTTGTGGACTCTGGGCTTTTTGCTCGAGGCATGCTCGTCTCAGGCTGCAGTGAGGTCAGCTTGCATTTTCCATCAAGCAAACTTGGTCTGGACGAAGGCCTTGATCTAGCATCTGGGCATACCTCATTGGAACTTATGCTAAGCACAGATGTTGGGCTCAGCAATGATAGTTTCATATTAAGTTCTTTTTCCACAATAGGATCTGCACTGCGTTTCACAATAGGACGTTGACATTTAAGTGTAGCCTGATTGCTTGTAGAGTACAATTCTGAGTTATCAAGTGTGCTGACACTCCTAGGAGAAGGTTCTTCCTTTGTAGCAAGAGCAACCTTACTTGAATGTGCAGCAAGCACATGCACAGAACTAGGAGAGATGGGATTCATCTCTGACTCTTTTCGCAAAACAGCTGGTGGAACTGCACCTCTCTGGACAGCCTTGCAGAATGGTGATGGCCGTCTGAAAGGAACAACTTGCCTGTTGTTTTCAGCTGTCTCAGATCCCTTAGCAGAAATACATGAGGCAACAGGTGGGGGTGGTGTCGTAGGCTTGTGAGCAAGTGGTGACGTCGGCTTGTGAGCAAGTGGCGACGTCGGCTTATGAGCAAGTGGCGACGTCGGCTTGTGAGCAAGTGGCGACGTCGGCTTGTGAGCAAGTGGTGACGTCGGCTTGTGAGCAAGTGGCGACGTCGGCTTGTGAGCAAGTGGCGACGTCGGCTTGTGAGAAAGTGGCGACGTCGGCTTGTGAGAAAGTGGCGACGTCGGCTTGTGAGCAAGTGGCGACGTCGGCTTGTGAGGTGGAAGCGGCGCTGTGGCCTTGTGAGGAAGTGGTGTCGACCTCACAAGGGAAACTATACGTGAACTGGGAGGAGGAGTGACACTCCGTCTGCGGTGTCTTTTCTCCAATTTATCTGAACCAATAGTTCTAGCATAAGTTTTTCCATGCCGTACATATGTGATCTCTTCTGCAGGAATCAGCTTTACTTTTGCTTCAGGCCTTGAATATGTCCCGCCAGAAGGCTTCTGCATGCTGTAAAACAGAGAGGAAGTTACAATAAATTTATAATTAATACATCTAGAAAAAAAAACATAAGGGGATCTTGATTTGCAATGAAGAAGACAAGAATGTTATTTAAGTGCATTCCAGACAACATGAATGGCTTGCTAGTATGTCAAGAACCTAAACAAACAAAAGCGTAGCTTCCCACAAAACAATGATATATCATACCGTAAGTAGTTCCACATTGCCTAGTTCAGATGTTATATAACGTAAGGTATTTATTCGAGTACTTTATTGTTAAGGTGACGGATATTTTGCCAAAATCTAGTGCCTTCTGACAAGATTCAGGACTCCAAGATACATGGTAAAGATTGACCCTGGTAAAACGTTGTTGTTCGAGGCTGAGCACACAATAATCCGGCTCAAGCATGTATGAATCAAATAGATCATGACCATGCCATGGTTTTGAAAGATAACTCCATTTACCATGCTGGACGATAAACCCGACGATAGAGGAACCATAAATGAAGCACAGGTTTACATGCAAACAAAATAGATGATAGTATCAACACTCGGCCCAGCATTTCAGGACTGAACACTTGAGCTCATATCTATGACAAGTCGAGATGGGGGACAATCCCAGGCTCATTGGACCAAGGTTTTTGTGTACCCAAATCCTAATGTAAGCTCAATAAGCTGATTCATCAGCTCCATGACAGCATTGTTGTTAACACAGTAAATTTCCGGTGAAGCAACTTGTAAGTTAAGCAAGTAGAAATTAGTATGTTCATAGACCAAGATTATCCAAGCAAAGGGAGCAGGTAAAGAAGAAGCTAAATGAGTACGCCTTGAAAAAAAAAGGAAAACAGAAGACATTGTTTTAGAAAACAAGGAATTGATTTCCTTGTATAACTTACACGTTCTGTGGAGTTTTGTTGCACTGCCCTGGATGGCCTTTGTCGCCAGTAGGGGTTGCGAAAGGTGCATCCTGCAAGAGTAAAAAGAAAAAAATCAATGTTGCACGATTCCTGTAGCATTAGTAACCGGGAAAGTCATGCATGATATAAGCATGCCAATCCTAATCCAAGTGAGAAAGTTGGTAATGTACGCAGGTGTATATCCAGAGTACAATATATCTAGTGCAGAAGTAAATGCTACTCTACCCAAAGTACAATATAAGCTAGTGCAGAAGTAAATGCTAGTCTACCCACCCAAAGTACAATGTATAACAGGTAACAAATTAACCAAAGAAAGATACCAAGTACAGTGCAGCAAGAGATCAAGGTAGCAGACTAGCAGTAGCACCCCCCGGCAAGGTAGCTAGTGCAGAGGTAAATGCTACTCTACCCACAGTACAACATTTAGTTCAGAACAGGGCAGCTGACAAGCGCAGTGAAGTAGTAGATGGTGAAATTAACCTCGCGATGGAGGAAAAAACACAGGGCCGGGGAACAATGTTCCACGGAGAAGCTGTTTCTTTTCTGGCTAGGCTACACCAAATCGTCCCGCACCGGTGTACGGACAAGGAAACCCCCGAGAAAGCAGGAAGCTCTCCGGTAGCGACTAGCGAGATGATCGATTCGAGAGCAAGCGACGCCGCACACGTAGTAGAGCCAGCAAAAAACCCCAGCCCGGCGGAAAGCCCTTCCTTCCATGAACAAAAACCCCCTTCCTTGCATCTCTGGCCGTACGCGGGCGGAAAGCCCTAACCAACGCCCTCCGCGCGGCGGGGGGCGACGGTCGTCGGGGAAGAAGGCAGGGGTTGGGGGAAAAGAGGATGCGTCCAAAGAAGAGGAGAAAAAGGGGGGCGGAGAAAGCCGGGGTTGATCGATCGATCACCTTGGGCCGCGCGGGGGCGTCGGGGCGGCGAGCGTGCGGCGGCGGCGGGGGTGGCCGGAAAGCGGCGCAGGGGTTGGGCAGCTTCGGCTCCGGGGGCATCGCCGCCTGCGCCATTGGATCCCGCCGCCCTCCCTCTCGATCGCCGCAGAGAGAGAGTGAATGGAATGGAGCTCTGAGAGACGGTTGCGGAAATGTTGAGGGGTCCCTGGCCATGGCGTGACCCCCGAGCCATACCCGTTTACGGAAAGTGGACCGGCCCGCTTTCCACTCGAACGGTCCGCGGGACAATGACGGGTGGGTCCAGTGTTGGTGGACCCGCGGTGTCATTGGGAGATGGCGGCGGCGTACGAGGCGCGGTGGGTCGCGTTGGGTCTACGCTTGTGGAACGGGGAGTGGGGCCCGCCGCGGCGTGAAGTGGCTGGCAGATGCCATGTTCGCCAGGCCGCATCCGGCGCGACGCGTGGGCAGATCGAACGGTCCTGGGCTAGCGAGTATACGACAAGCTGCTGCTGCTGCCAGGAACCAGTCACAACGGCTGGTGCTGCATTGCGAAGGCGCCGGCTTTTGCCCATGGGTCCTGTCTGATCGGAGTTGGCCTAGCCGATGGTGGAACTCCATGATCCTACACGCAGTTGAGATTCGCCGCCACAGTACGTGTGGATAAGATAAAAGCATCTCCAGTCGCGTCCCTCAAACGATGTCCGGACAAAGCGTCGAATTAGTTGTTTGGGATGCTCAGGGGGCTTTAGAAGCTAGCGGCCCTGGGTGGTGCAGATGGCGTTGGCCCTGCGGCGGGCGGTGGCTGTGCTTTCGGGGTGGCCATCGTACTCGGTCGTGCGGGCAGCGAGGCGATGGAGGTTGTGGATCGCAACAAAAGGGGCGGTGTTGTCTGATTTGGTGTTTTTCGGAGATGGGAGGAGGAACAACCCACCTGATAGGGGGTGCGGCAGTGCGTCGTCGTACCCCTTCTTGAGGAGCCATGTTGGGGACTGCAAATGGGGTTTGAACAATGGCGTCTAGGGTGGTCATGGGGACTTGCTCTGTTCGGCAAAGTCTTCGCCTTGTGTCGACTAGCAGGTGCCTGGCACCCTGCTCTGCCGCCCCGTTGCCCCTGCTTGCTGGTGGGTCGACGTCCTCGATTCTGGACAAAAAAGGGGAAAGGGTTCCCCTTTACAGCGGCAGTGACGATGGGATGGTGAGCGAGTGTGTCCATGCCGTGGTGGTCCTTTTTATCCGCGGGTGGGGTGGGCTCTGCCATCTTCCGTTGTTTCGTCTTCGGTGTGTCTTCTTCCTGCAGCTTCGGTCTGGTGTGGTGGCTACTCCTTTGTTGTTCGTTATCTCGGTGAAGCACACTTGTGTCTTCGCTGGTTGCTCCATTGGCAGTCTAGCCCCCGTTGTTCTGTTGTGTTCTTGAGAGAACTCGTTCACCTCCCAACGGTACGGTGCGCTTCGATCCAAGGCTAGGGACAAGGGGTCCCTTTCAGGAGGTGGAGGCGGCAACGGTTTTGGATATTGTCTTGTCTAGTGAGAGCACACGACGACACACTCTGGTGGCCTCCCCAATCTCGCTGCCTTCTTGGAGTTGCTCTCGACGCCTAGCTGTGTTTTAGGTGTCTCAAGTTGTGCTCTTTTTCGATTGGTAGTTTGCTTGTGTTGCATTTTCCTTTGAGTTATCTATAAGCTCATTTTTACGTGGTGTTGGTTGATTTATTTATTAATTTAGAGTTGGGCTAAAGCCTTATGTTTAAGACGTCTATGTGTTTGTTTTATTCTCTCAGTAAGCGTGACGGGAAGTATAGTTTTTAGTAGTATTTTGGAAGTACATTTAAATTTAGATAAATCTGAAATATAGTTTCTGTGATGAAGGTATTAAAACACTAAAATGTTTGTGCATATTTTTTTTCCCATTTTAACAATACTAGTAAAAATGTCCCTCTGTTGCCACGGGAAAGCAAGACGTGGAGACCCGCGATTTGATTTTTTTTAGGATTTACATACCATACATAGTCACAATATATGCTAGTATATATTTATAGTTTTCAAATACTCCACACTAAATATCAGGCATGCATATAGGTATGCCCAATTGTCATAGATAGACTTATACTAACTTCTTATTATCAAGGTTGCATCTTTGTACATCTTTACACTATAAGAGAAGATGCTATTTTACTCTCATTTGTTTCTTTTTGGCAAGTTAAATGCCCGTACTCAAATTTCTTCTTTTGTCACACATTAAAACATAATAGACACAAAAATGTGTATAAAATATATAGTCATGTTATAATTCTAGAAATAATACTCTCTCCGGCCCATACTACTTGTTGCGGATTTAGTACAAAGTTGTTCTAAATCTACAACATGTCATATGGGTCTGAGGGAGTAAGATGCTACTCCACCAGAATTATTTTCTCGCTGCACACGAAAGCTTTGTAGGCTCTTCTCATCCTTATATATGATCTTCCACCTTTGTTCAACTCACTCCACCTAAATTTACAAATTATCCTACTCTCATCAATCCTTATATATGATCTTCCAGCTTTGTTCAACTCACTCCACCCAAAGTTACAAATTATCCTCCTTGTTCAAATTAGAACTCTCATCCGGGACTGCGAAATACCTACATTTAATTATTTAATTAACTGTTAAATATTCAAATTGGTTCCTCTCGTTGCATGTATTGTAAGTTGAGTAGAGATAAATTGATTGTTTGTTGCTAATCTCATATTCAAAACTATCAACACTTAACAAACAACATATCAGCATTTTTGAATAAAAAAAGCCCACACGGGATTTTCTTTCCCAAACGTAGTTCACGCTACTTTTCCATTTTGTCTCGTAGGGCCCTTATCGGCTTCAATGGCCTTGTCTTGTCACAGATGAACACTTTATGCCTCAATTCCCTGCCAAATTTACTACTAACATACAATATCTTCTTAATGCCCAATCCTAGAGATAATGCTCTTGTTAATTCAAAATGGTACCATACAAAACTGATCCAAACTCATCAAAACCTATGACCCTAATCACCTCAACAACACCATAGAGGAGAAATGATAACTATATGAATAGTTTCCCAAATGGCAGTCATGAGGGATCCCAGTTGGAGAAAGGCATGGCCCGGCGCTCGACAAACCATGCGAAGAGGCCGAGCGGGATCAGGAAGAGGAGCAAGAGGCTGCTCCACCATGACCTGGTTGAAGAACTCCAGCGCTTCCTTGGCTTGCAACTTCTTCATCCTCTTTGTAGGATTTCCAGACACAAACTGACAAACACCGGTAGCAGTTACCTCTGATGCTTTATGCCTTTGTCTACAGACCTACTCCCTCCATCCACAAATAAGTGTAGATGCGGGTTTTTCAAGATAAATTATGAAGTTGAGTAAAAAATACATTGGAAACATGCATCGCTCCTTTTTAAATTCTTTCACCTCCAATAAACTAAGTGCATGTAGAAAACAAGAAGAATATGTGCTTAATATTATTGGGTTTGATTTCCGTGCGATGAGAGAGAAGCAGTTGAAGTGCATTGAGAAGATAGGAGTACACTCTTTTGTGGACAAAGTTTAGAGCTAGATGTTCACTTATTTGAGGACGGAGTGAGTATCTTCTATTGTATGTGGCCTTTCTCTGGATTGCATGACCTGGCTACCGAGGAATTCTCACATACAACCATGTTGCTCATGGGGATTGGAGAAAGATTGATCTGAATGTCCATGTCACACCCACAAGTGGAATCCAGAAGCTCTCTGATGTTGGTATATCCTCAGGATGACAGAATTGTAGCTCAACAACTTCTACACCTACAATCCAAAGACAAACAACATGAAAATCTGAGTCAAAACATCATCAGCGTAGACATGGAACAATGCTAATAGAGCATGTGGCCATTGCTGATTGCTCACACTAAATTGATACAGAAGACCAAAGCTCTAAACATTGTCTTTAAGTTCCATCTTTACGGACAGCATCCCCGTCATCTGCCGAATAAATAGCATAATTATCAGCAAATAGACAACTTGTCATCACAAGTGCTTTTTTCATAATGGTATTACATATGAAATGATTTGAGAAATTTTGGAAGTAATGAAGCATGCATTTTCAGGTAGAGAATATTGATTACATGTGTAACTCTCTGTGAACATGCTTCAACCCGCTGTATTGTCTAGGGCCTCCAGGTGTATTATATTGTAACAGATCTGCTATAAGCCATAGAGGCAGGTGATCTGCGTAGATACACGCGTCGTTGGGGAACCCCAAGTGAGAAGGTATGCGTATAGAAGCAAGTTTCCCTCGGTATGAAACCAAATCGAACCAGTAGGAGCCAAGAAGCACGTGAAGGTTGTTGGTGGAGGAATGTAGTGCGACTCAACACCAGTGAACCGGGCGCCAACGTGGAACTGCACAACACAATCAAAGTATTTTGCTAACGTAGTGAGGTTGTCAATCTCACTTGCTGAAAACAAAGGATAAACGTATCGAGTGGAAGATGGTGTTTGTTTGCAAAACGATGCAGAAGTGCAGTAGAATGTATTCAGATGTAAAAGAATGGACGGGTCCACAGTTCACTAGTGGTGTCTCAATAAGATAACTAACATGTTGGGTGAACAAATTAGGGCGGGCAATTGACAAATAAAGATTCAATACATATCAACGATGATTACTATGTGATTTAATAGGGCATTACGACAAAGTACATAGACCGCTATCCAGCATGCATCTATGCTAAATAATCCACCTTCGGTTATCATCCGAACCGTATTAAGTTGTAAACAACAGATAATTGCATTAAGTATGGTGCGTAATGTAATCCGCACAAATATCCTTAGACAAAGCTTCAATGTTTTATCCCTAGTAACAAAAAGCACATCCACAACCTTAGAACTTTATATCACGTCCCAGTTAAATGGAGGCATGAACCCACTATCGAGCATAATTACTCCCTCTTGGAGTTACAAGTATCAAATTAGCCAGAGCCTCTACTAAACGGAGGGCATGCAAGAGCATAAACAACACATATATGATAGATTGATAATCAACTTAACATAATATTCTATATTCATCGGATCCCATAAAACACAACATGTAGCATTACAAATAGATGATCTTGAGCACATGTTAGGCAACTCACAAGATCTAAACAACCAGCCCAGTAGCACAAGCGAGAAGACAACCATCTAGCTCTGCTATGGACCCATAGTCAGGATGAACTACTCACGCATCAATCGAGGCGGGCATGATGATGTAGAGCCCCTCAGGTGATGATTCCCCTCTCCGGCCGAGGTGCCGGAGCGATCTCTAATCCCCCGAGATGGGATTCGCGACGGCGGCGTCTGCAGGAAGTTTTAAAATATTGGCTCTCGGTACTGGGGTTTTGCGACGAAGGCTATTTGTGGCGGAAGGGGTAGGACGGGCCACGGGGGTCCCACACAATAGGGGGCGCGGCCAAGGACGAACCGCGCCGCCCGCACTGTGTGTCATACACCACATAAATGACCCCGCCGTCTCCCTTTCGGTCTTCACCAGAGCTTCGTGTAAAAATAGGCCCACTGGGCGTTGAGGGTTTAAAATCCAATTAGAGAATATATTCCCTTGCAGGATTTAAACCAAAAGCATGACGACATGGAACTTCGGCATCTTGTGTAGGTTAGTGCCGGAAATGTATAATAATGTTGTGAAGTATGTATAAAACATTCAAGTATTGTAATAAAAGTAGCATGGAACATAGAAATTATAGATACGTTTGGGCCGTATCAAGCATCCCCAAGCTTCGTCCTCGAGTAGGTAAACGATAACACAAATAATTTCTGAGGTGACATGCTACCAACATAATCTTGATCAACATTATTGTAAAGCATATAAGATGAATGGGTGATCTGAACAAAAGATTGCTAACAAGAAGATAATGACTAAGCAAAATGAATCATATAGCAAAACTTTTTCATGAATAGTACTTTCAGACAAGTATCAATAAGAGAGCTAACTCTTAAGCAATAAATTCTAAGTAGAATGAATTAAACCTTTAAAGGATGATTAAGTTTCGTAGAATGCTTTTCAACCTTGTAACATGTATATCTCATGGATATTTGTCAACATGAAGTAATATAACAGGTGCAATAAGTAAACATGTAGAAATGCACCAGTTAACACAAGTGTTTGCTTCTAAAGATAGAAAGAAATGGGTAAACTGACTAACATAAAGTAAAAAGATTGGCCCTTCGCCAGAGGAAGCATGGATTACTATTTTTGTGCTGGAGCTTTTGTTTTGAGAAACATAGAAACAATTTTGTCAACGGTAGTAATAATTCATATGTGCATATGCATAATGCTTCCTACAAGTTGCATGTCTCATGCATAAGTACTAATAGTGCTTTCACTTTTATGTGTCTACCATAGCTCGGAAGACAGTTATGTCGCATAACATATGTTTCAGCCAAGTGTCACAAGGGACCTCTATGCCGCTTGTACAAGTGTCTAAGGAGAAAGCACGCATTGGATTTCTAGCTTTTGATTATCTCAACTCAAGACATCCATACCGGGACAAGCATGTACAAGAGATAATGGACTCCTCTTTTAATGCTTAGGCAAGCATTCAACAGTTAATATTCTCATAAGAAATTGAGGATTTGTATGTCCAAAAATTTGAAACTTCCACCATGATACATGGCTTTAGTTGGCTACCCAATGTTCTTCTCTAACTTATGCATACTCAAACCATTTGATCATGAAATGGCACTACTTCGGACAATACGAACATGCATAGCATCTCCCCTGATATCCAACAAAGATAAAGTTGATGGCGTCCCAGAAACATGGTTACCGCTCAACAAGCAACTTATAAAATTAGACACATAACTACATATTCATCACCACAATAGTTTTTAAGCTATTTATTCCATGAGCTATATATTGCAAGATAAAGGAAATTTTAAGGGTAGCACTCAAGTAATTTACTTTTTTGGAATGGCGGAAAAATGCCACATAGTAGGTAGATATGAGTGGACACAAATGGCATGTGGTTTGGCTCAAGGTGTTTGGATGTACGAGAAGCATTTCCTCTCATTACAAGATTTGGGCTAGCAAGGTTGTTTGAAGCAAACAAAAGTATGAACAGGTACAGCAAAACTCACACAACATATTGCAAGCATTATAAGGCTCTACACTGTCTTCCTTGTTGTTCAAAACACTTTACCCGAAAGTATCTAGACTTAGAGAGAACAATCATGCAAACCAAATTAAACAAGCTCTCACGGTAGTTCTTCATTAATAGATTAAACCATGATGCCAGAGCTTAAACATGATCTAATGAGAGCTCAAACGATTGCCAGTTATTCCAAACCATATAAAGGTTTCCGATTCCAACCAAATAGCAATTTAGCGAACCAATTTGTCTTCGCCATGAACATTAAAAGCACAATTAAGAACACTCAAGTGTTCCATATGAAAAAAGCGGAAAGTAATATCTCAATATAAGGATGGTGGGATCAACTTTATTCAAAACAAAACAAAAATAAGAAAACCGACGCTCAAAGTAAAGAACATAGGATGATGTGAGATAAAAATATAGTTTCACTAGGAGTGACCTGTAAGTTGATGAAAGAAGGGGATGCCTTGGGCATCCCAAGCTTAAATGCTTGAGTCTTCTTAAATATGCTGAGGATGAACCAAGGCATCCCCAAGCTTAAACCTTTCACTCTTCTTGATCATAGTATATCATCCTCTTCTCTTGACCCTTAACTTCCTTCACACAAACTTCAAGCAAACTCATTAGAGGGTTAGTGCATAACCAAAATTCACATATTCGGAGGTGACACAATCATATTCTAAACACTTCTGGACATTGCACAAAACTTCACGAAAGTTAATGGAACAAAGAAACTCATTCAACATAGCAAAAGCGGCAATGTAAATAAAAAGCAGAATCTGTCAAAAACAGAACCAGTCCGTAAAGATGAATCTAGCAGGGGCACTTAACTTGCTCCAAATGGAAAAAGCTCGAAACTAATGAAGTTGCTGCATGCTGAGATCATGCTGTTAAATTTGCAGATTTTTCGATTTTTTTACAGGACTTCTGCGAGAATTCGTGACGGACAGCAATGCTGTTTCTGCCCAGCGATCCAAATCTATCATCAACTTTAACATAAAAACTTTGGCACAAAACATGATAAGGAGGTTGCTACAATTACTAAACAACTTCCAAGACTCAACAATACGATAAATAAAATGAAACTTGGGTTGTATCTCCCAAGAGATGCTTTTCTTCATAGCCTTTGGCTAAGCGCCTTGAAGTGCAAATCAAATAACATCAAGAGAAAAAGCATCAACATCGCTTGTTCTAATAATAGAATCAAAAACCTTCATTCCTTTCTAGGGAAGTGTTCATACCTTTCTTGAAGTGATATTTAATATTACCTTCCTTCCTATCAATAACAGACCAACAGTTCGAAGAAAGGTCTTCCCAACACAATGAGACAAGATGCATTGATTCGATGTCCAAGACAACAAAATCAGCGGGGACAAGGTTATTGTTAGCCGTAATTACGAACATTATCAATCCTCCTCAAAGGTTTCTTTTAACATTATCGGCAAGATTAACATCCAAATAACAATTCTTCAATGGTGGCAAGTCAAGCATATCATAAATCTTTTTGGGCATAAAAGGAAATACTTGCACCAAGATCACATAAAGCATTATATTCAAAGTCATTTGAATTCCATTTTAATGATGGGCTCCCAACCATCTTCTAACTTCCTAGAAATAGAAGCTTAATTTCTCTTCCCTAGCTTCAATGAGAGCATTTGTAATATGTTTTGTAAGGCTAAATTTATAGCACTAGCATTGGGACTTCTAGCAATTTTTTGTAAGAACTTTACAGAGATGTGCCAATCATCAAAATCTAAACCATTTATGTTCTACAGCAATGGAATCATTTTTCTTCAATATTTGAAAAAATTAAATGAGTTTTATCTGGCTTAAACGTTTGGAACAATTTTATGCTTTACTAGGAGTAGAAACATTGCTTACAATTATTTTATCATTGATAGTAAGAGGTCGAGTATGTGAAGAATCAACATTACTAGTGGTGGTAATAATCACACTTTAGCTACATTATTTTCTTTAGCAAGTTTTCTTTTTCTTCTGTATCCCACCTAGCATGCAATTCAGCCAAAATAATATCATTAATTCTAACTTGGATGGCATTGTTTTAGTAAACCTAGCATCTTCAACTTTCTAGGCATAACTTTCAAATTTAAAGTCAACATCAAAACCATTATCAGCAGCTTAAAAGCAAAATATCATTTACAAACTTTGTTAGTAGGTTTATTGAAAACGATTTGTGCTTACTAATAAATTCTTTAAGCATCACTTCAAGACGAGAACTCTTATTATTGTTGTAAAATTCATAAAATTACCATAACCATTACCATTATTAAGAAGGATATGGCCTATGGTTGTTGTTACCATAATTGTTCCTATAAGCATTGTTGAAATTATTATTCTTAGTGAAATTCACATCAACATTTTCTTCTTGACAAACCAATGAAGAGGAACATTAATAGGATCAATATGAGATCTACCATTGGCAAGCAAGACATATTAGCATCAATCTTATCACCCAAGAAGAGGTTTCTTCAACACGATAGATTTACCTTCTTACCTTGAGGGTTTTTTCAGTGTGCCATTCAAAGTAATTGATCATCATATCATCAAGTAATTTAGAAATTAAAGTAGCCGAGGGTGATGGTTATAAAAGTACCTCAGTAATTGAATCAATAAGTTCTTGGGGAAAAATTTAAATCTTGCATAAGGTTTGGATAATCATCCAAATAGTCATCCATGGGTTGAGCAATTCTTTACCAAAGATTTCATTCTCTCCATGCTTGGGCAACATGTTCATTATCCAAATGCTTATCATTATTTTACTTCTCAAAGATATAATCTTAGCGGAGGATAATATTTACTAATAAAAAGCATCTTTACATTTAGTCCATGAATCAATACTATTCTTGGGCAAAGAAAGCAACCAATCTTTAGCTTTTCCTCTTATTGAGAAAACAATTTCAGTTTTTATAATATATTGTTATACTTTGCATTTCGCAAGTTCAACAAAATTATTAAGATGGTAATGACAACATGAGGTACTAACATGATTCTTTCTCTCAGCTGAATTGTCATGGGGTTTTGTTCATAGAATTCTCTTTATGATAGCGAGGTGGAGCAATAAGGAGTACATATAAAATCATTATTATTTGTGCGGTGAAATCACACAACTTAGTATTTTCAGGAGTACCCATTATAAAAGTAAAGTAAACTAAGCAAATAAAGACAAGTAACTAATTTTTTGTGTTTGATATAGAGCTAGTAAATAAAGCAGAAAAAAAAGTAACTAATTTTTGTGTTTTTAATATGAAGCAAACAAGACGATAAATAAAATAAAGTAAGCAAGACAAAAACAAGTAAAGAAGTGAGTGGAGACTCCCCTTGCGATGATTTCTTGATCTCGGCTTGTGGCTTGTGAAATTTAACCCAATCTGCGTAGATACTGCCGTCAGGTTAGGAACCCAAGTGGAAGGTATGATGGGTATAGAAGCAAGTTTCCCTCAGTATATGAAACCAAGGTTATGTCGAACCGGTAGGAGCCAAGAAACACGTGAAGGTTGTTGGTGGAGGAATGTGTAGTGCGGCGCAACACCGGTGAAACCGGCATGTGGAACTTGCACAACACAATCAAAATACTTTGCCCAGCATGTGATGAGGTTGTCAATCTCATAAACTGGCGAAAACAGATTAGCCGTATCGAGGTGGAAGATGGTGTTTGTTTGCAATGAACAGTAAAAGCAGTAGAATAGAATGTATTGGATATAAAAAAATGGACCGGGAGTCCACAGTTCACTAGTGGTGTCTCTGCATTCCAAAAAGATAACTAACATGTTACAGTGAACAAATTAAAGGCAGTGGGTAAACAAATAAATTCAATATATATCAACGATGATTACTATGTGATTTAATCGGGGCATTACGACAAAGTACATAGACATCTCGTGCATCTATGCCTAAATAATCCACCTTCAGGTTATCATCAAACCCCATTATTAAGACACAACAGATAATTTGCATTAAGTTTAGTCAATTAAGAACATATTTCTTACTAGGATTTCTGAAACCAAAAACAATAGAAAACAGCTCTTGGCATCTTGCTTAATAGGTTAGTTTCGAAAAATGCATCAAAGACATAAAATGTGCATAAAACATATAGGTATCATCAATAAAGTGGCATGGAACATAAGAAATTATGCATACGTTGGAGACGTATCATTACTAGCTATGTTACTCCCACTACGAGTAGTCTCAAATTACCATTGTTTTCAGTACATCATAGAGATGTACCTAGAGGAGTCGTGTCAACACCGAATTTTTAAGTCAGATACCTATTATGCCATACATCGCAAATCCCAGAAAGATTGTTGTTGCGAGACATAGTTGATATCATAAGTCATCATTCATTCTATAAACCATCATGCGATCTTAAAAGTAAGATCACTGCGAGTCAATATGCAACAACAGATTGATAATGATCGTGAAACATCACAATCAACGAAGCGGTAATGATGAACCTCTAATCCCACGAGCCAACACTTGGCCAATCAGGGCAGTCCTAATTTGCCGTGAAGCGTCCTGTTGTCCATTGATAGTATTTATACTATTTTTATCATAATTACTGTTATTTATTGATATATTTCATATTAGGACATAATACTTATGTTATTTACCTATTTTTACATGTTTCATGATTGTTGGAGGTATTCACGGTCGAGTTATAACGGAAAAAACATAATCGGGACACCATATTTAGAAGATCATGGTGTCAAAATTATGCGAACATCTATTTTTCAATGAAGAAACCAGCCAAAAGGAGGGGCCGGAGGGCATGTAGCCCCCATAGAGTTAAAGTTGCCATTCCCCACTTTCCAGCAACAGCAGGAGGGCCCATTACTCATTTGCGCCTCTCTAATAACGTACTTCTGCGTCCGAAAACCTAAGGCAAGAGACTCACAGGAGAATAGACCGACCTGCCTCTGAAGCGGAGAGACACGAGAGAAAATATCGAAGCCGGGCAAGAATCCGCCAGGGAAATTCCCTCCCCGGACGAAATAAATCATCGTCACCGTCATTGAGCTGGACATCATTGGGATCATCATCATCATCATCATCTCCACCATCTACACCGCCATCTCCATGTTGCATCTCGTCCTTGCTGTAACATCTAGGGTAAAATCTTGATTGTTTGATAGAAACTTTACGGTGTTATTACTACTTACAACATTGATGCTATTAAATTTGAAGTATTTAGACCAAGGTTTATGTTCAGATTTTTTATTCATCATCATATCACCTGCGAAGTTATGTTCCCATATGATGTCCATAAATTGATGGATTAGATTTGATTCTTAAAGTTTTAGGTGAAGTCTAAATATTAATAGTGAACCTGTTGAGTAATATTTAATGGTTTGATATTTAAATTGTGGTGTTATTATTTAGTGGTGTCATGTGACGTCGACTACATGATACTTCACCTTTATAGGCGGGGAGTACATCTTGTATTAGTTGCTAATTGTGATTCTGGATGCTTAAACCGTTAAGTATATAGTCTGGGAGGATAACAGGTATTAACCACAATTATAGGGGATCACCAACAGTCTTGAGGAAATACTTCATTAATGATTCGACACAAGGGGAAATTAAAAAAAGAATGTATGACACTTAACAATGCAAGTTATAAATTATTTTTGAAAAAGCACTAATGTGAGATGATCTAATGACTGACTAATAGAAGAAAATGATGTCATAATATTATATGGCAGAGCGATAGCAGGTAATAGAGAGCAATGGCACGAGAAAATAATTGATACTACTTCCAATGACATGTAGAGCGAGTATATGATTAGAGAATGAATGAGGTTCCGACTATCTATAGTAGTATCTCAATAACAAATATTTAGGTGAACAATTAGTTGGGCAATTGATAAGTTGACGGTAATCGTCTCAGCGTATGGGTGATAATTTCATATGTTCATGCTACATTATTGATGATATCTACATGTTTTATACACATTATATATCATTATTATGCATATTTTGGAACTAACCTATTAACAAGATCTCGAAGTGTCAGTTCCTGTTTTACTAACATTTAGTTCCGTCCTAGTAAGGAAATATTCTACAAGATTGGTGAAATCATGGGGTCCTGGCCTGCCACGACTTTGGAAGACCGGAGGAGGCAGAAGTGGGGCCACGGGGCGCCTTTTGCTAGGCGGCGCGGCTAGGAGGAGGCCACTGTGACCCCTAACGTGTGAGGCCCAGCGACTCTGCCGACTCCCGCCCTTCACCCCTACCTGACCTCCGTCATGGCTGTGATGCCGAGCCACGATGCGGAAAACCTTCCCGAGGCGCCGCCATGAATCCCTATCTCGGGGATTAGGAGGTCATCTCGGCCTTACTGGGAGGAGTCATCTCGGACTCTTCGCCATGCATGATCGCCTCAGTTGATGAGTGAGTAGTTCTGTGGACTATGGGTCCATAGCAGTAGCCTGATGGTCGTCTTCTTCTAATTGTGCTTCATTGTTGGATCTTGTGAGCTGCCTAACGTGGTCAAGATCATCTCTCTGTAATGCATATATGTTGTGTTTGTGAATCAGATGTGGATGAAGAGTACTATATTATGGTGATTATCAATAGTACTTATGTGTTGTTTATGATCTTGCATGCTCTCCGTTGTTAGTAGAATACGTAGGTTTTGCTCTGCTCAAGAGGGTGTTGCTTGCTGACAGTGGTTCATCACCTCCATTAGTATAGGGATGGCTGCAGCTGTGAAGGTTCTAAGGTTGTGGATGTCTTGTTTGCCACTAGGATAAAACATTGATGCTATGTCAAGATGCAGTTATTCCAGTTATTCCACATACACCATACAGGTATGCATTGCTTGCAACTCATCTTTGAAAAGGAGTTGGATGATATTTGAAGGTGGACTTTTGGGCTGAATCTCTGGTTGGATGGCGGTCTATGTAGCATATTAATCTGCGATTAAATCTCACTATATTTGTCACTTATCATGTATATGCATTGTTATGCCCTTTCTGTTGTCAATTTACCCAGTATGTTTGTTCACCCAACATGGCACTATAACATAGGAGAGACACCTCTAGTGAAGCATGGACCCAGGTCTCTTCTTTATCTGTAACCTCTTGTAATACTTGTTTTCTTTGTTTTTCTTCGCAAACAATCATCTTCCACACAATACGGTTAATCCTTTATTACAGCAAGTCATCAGTGAGATTGACAACCTCACTGTTACGTTTGAGGCCAAAGTGCTGGTTGTGTTGTGCAGTTCAGGTGTGTGAATCACAGTGTTACTGTGCCTCATATTTACATACCATCAACCTTCAACGTGCTTCTTGACTCCCTCAGTCGATTAGACACTCTCAAACAAATATATCTGTTTGAAGGGTACAACCATATTCGCGAATTTTATGATTATGTTTCATTAAGCTTTGAACCTTCAATGCGGGCACTACTATAAAAGTTACCATTTGTGATGAAATTTTTTATGCCCGCTGTCGAAGAACATGTCATCAATGCCTTATGCCCTAAAAACACAAACAAAGCTCCATCAGCTAATTACTAGAAGCATCATCTGAATAACTCTTAAATAGTCATTATAATTCTAAGGAATATTCGAAGAATTTTCACAACCTTTCTTGGAAGAAACGGTATCCACTTGATTATCTTGTTGCCCAGATGTGTAGGGGACGGGACAAGTGCATGGAAGTCTTACTGAAACTCATGGGAGCAATCATAGATATGGGGAAAGGCACTCTAATTTTACCTCTACACCCGGATGCGGTCATGTGTTCCTAAACCAAAAAGTAATGAGAGTAGGCTCCAAGAAACTCAGTAGAATGTTGATGCTCTCTTGATGTTACTGATTTGCACTTTTAACCTGTTGAAGGGCGTTAAGCGCTTATGGGAGACAACCCATGTTTTTACTACAGTACTTTGTTTCTATTTTGTTGGAAATTTTTACTACTGTAGCAACCTCTCCTTTCTTAGTTTTGTGCCAAGTAAATTTCTATGTTAAAGTTGATGTTATGTTTGGGATTGCTGCGCAGAAACATTGCTGTCTGTCATGAATTCTGGCATAAGTCTCTCTAAAAAATTCTCTGCTGAATCTGAAAATTCTGATAATATGATCCTCAGATATATGCGCAACTTTCATTAGTTTGTGAGTTTTTTCATTTGGGCAAGTCTAGGCGCCTTTCAGGTTCGTCTTTACGGATTATCTTGTTGTTGAATGTGTAGAGACAGGACAAATCACACTTGGAAGATCCTTGCTGAAACTCATGGGAGCAATCATAGATATGGGAAAGGCACTCTAAATTTTACCTCTACACCCGGATGCGGTCATGTATTCCCTAAACCAAAAAGTAAGAAGAGTAGGCTCAAAGCCTCACGGTAAGAATGTTGATGCTCTATCTCTTGATGTTACTTGATTTGCACTTTCTCCGCCTAGCTGAAAGGCGTTAAAGAAAATATGGGAACCAAGCCATGTTTTTACTACGAGTACTTTGTTTTATATTTGAGTCTTGGAAGTTGTTCACTCTGCAGCAACCTCTCCTTATCATGTTTTTGTGCCAGTAAAATTTCTATGTTAAAGTTGATGTTATATTTGGGATGGCTGCTGCAAAAACAACATTAACAATACATTGCAGATTCTGGCATAGAATCTCTGTAAAAAATTCTCTAAAAAATCTGAAAAATTCTGAGCGTGATCCTCGAGATATGTACGCAACTTTCATTAGTTTTGAGTTTTTCATTTGAGCAAGTCTAGGCACCTTTCAGGTTCGTCTTTACGGATGTCTGTTTTGACAGATTACGCCTTTATTTCGCATTGCCTCTTTTGCTATGTGGGATGAATTTCTTTGATCCATTAATGTCCAAGTAGCTTTATGAAATGTCCAGAAGTGTTAAGAATGATTGTGTCACCTCTGAATATGTGAATTATTAATTGTGCACTAACCCTCTAATGGTTGCTTGAAGTTTGGTGTGAAGGAAGTTTCAAGGGTCAGAGAGGAGTATGATATACTATGATCAAGAGGAGTGAAAGCTCTAAGCATGGGCCGCCGTGGTTCACCCCTGCATATTTTAAGAAGACTCAAGCGTCTAAGCAGGGATGCCAAGAGCATCCTTATTCATGAGCAACATCATCGGGTTCCTCCTGCTGTTATATTTTGATGAGTCACATCTTGTGTTCTTTGCAACGTCGGTTTGTTTTTGTTTTTGTTTTTTTTTGTTTGAATAAAATGGATCCTAGCATTCACTTTGTGGGAGAGAGACACGCTATTTGCATATGGACAAATATGTCCTTAGGCTTTACTCATAATATTCAAGGCGAAGTTTCTTCTTCGTTAAATTGTTATATGGTTGGAATTGGGAAATGCTACATGTAGTAATTCTAAAAATGTCTTGGATAATGTGATACTTGGCAATTGTTGTGCTCATGTTAAGCTCTTGCATCATATACTTTGCACCCATTAATGAAGAAATACATAAAGCTAAATAAAAATTTGGTTTTATATTTGGTCTCTCTAGGTCTAGATAATTTCTAGTATTAGTTTTGAACAACAAGGAAGACGGTGTGAGTCTTGTAATGTTTACAATATGTCTTTTATGTGAGTTTTGCTGCACGGTTCATCCTTGAGTTGCTTCAAAATAACCTTGCTAGCCTAAACCTTGTGAGAGAGAATACTTCTCATGCATCCAAAATCTTGAGCCAACCACTATGCCATTTGTGTCCACCATACCTACCTACTACATGGTATTTCTCCGCCATTCAAAGTAAATTGCTTGAGTGCTACCTTTAAAATTTCATCATTCACCTTTGCAATATATAGCTCATGGGACAAATAGCCTTAAAAACTATCGTAGTATTGAATATGTACTTATGCACTTTATCTCTTATTAAGTTGCTTGTTGTGCGATAACCATGCTTCTAGGGACGCCATCAACTTTTCTTTGTTGAATATCATGTGAGTTGCTATGCATGTTCGTCTTGTCTGAAGTAAGAGAGATCTACCACCTTAATGGTTGGAGCATGCATATTGTTAGAGAAGAACATTGGGCCGCTGTTACCCTCCAAAACCCCCCGACGGGCTTTGGCTAAGTAACACGAAGAGCCGGGAGGCTCCTAGGGCCGCTTAGTGGATCCCTGGCACCTCGCGTCGTCCCGCAAATCTTCTGGCGCGCGTCCTGGCGGTTGCCTAGGCGTGCCACCTGACCTAGACCTGGTCAGGAAGGTGTTAGTGCTTCGATTGTTCTGCATGGTAGACACGTGCACATTAAATACGAGCCTTATCGGCTCTCAGGTTTCCCTGTATCGGCTCAAAGAGCCGATCGCCCCATGGTCCTTGATGGATTAGCAATGGCATGGGGATCCTGCTTGATCAGGACAAAGCTGAAGCGATCCACGACGGGTTGGGGTTTCCACCGCATAATCGGAACGTCCTACGTGCGATCGGGCCTAGCAGCTACGAGAGCGGTGCAAACTACCCCTACAGAGCCTAAAAACCAACATAACGTTGATCCAGGAACATCCCTCGCGAGGACTGATGGCAGCATCTAACGCACCAGGATCCTCGACCGGCCTCAAGGCCTAACTATGCGGATATTAAACTAATCCCTACGGAGCAAGGAGCAACTACAACGGATCGGATCTACTAAGCATGACCAAGCAAGATGCTGCCCTTACGTCTGGATAGACGTAAGGGCTAGACATGCAAGGGTTGCACTACGATAGCATATTACGTGAAGAACAATGCTAACCCTAACACATCTAAAGATAACCACGTTGCTCGCCATCAAAAAGGCTTCAGTACGAGCAACGCATGAACAATGCAGCTTCTGTTGCCTAGATCGCGGTGCGATCTAGGCAGCATGATGCTTACCGGTAAGAACCCTCGTAGGAAAGGGGTGGCGATGCGCCCGAGATTGGTTTGTTTTGGTTGAACGGTGATTGTCCTCCTTTTCCGATAACCCTAGATACATATTTATAGTCAAGGGACTTTCTAATTGAGGCGTGCACCTAACCGTGCACGGGCCGGATTCTATCTTCTTAATCTACATTACAACGCGATCTAATATGTTACAGATACATGGGCAATTAAGCCCAAACTCTTGCAAGGCCGCTTCGACGATGCTTCACGTGTAATCTTCTAAGCCCATCTTCGCTTACGGCCCAACTCCTGATTTGGCCAAAATCGGGTGGTACACATGCCCCCCTGGTTTTGATAATGATAATTGCAAAACCATATGCTTTCTTCGAAGGGTCATGTCGTGGCGGAAGCGAGAGGCACCGTCGCAGTATTCTTCATGATGACGTCTTGCCTTCTCAACTTCCACGCACGGCTTGACGGCTCGCACACGTACTGCTTAGGCATTAAACCATATATTCCCCCTTTTATTTGGCCATATCGAACAGTTCTCCTCCTCCTCCCTCTGCATCAGCACTTCCAAAAACCCTCCTCTGCCGCCATGTCTTCCTCTTCGTCTTCTCCCTCATCGGGTCTTTCCACGCAGTCCTCCCCCTTGCGAGCCGACGCCGGAGTGGAACCCGGAAGAAGCCCATGCGGCCAACACCCGCCGGCACCATCGAGGAGCCGGGGCCGAGCCCAAGCCACAACTTCTCCATACGCGGTCGGAGGGCAGCCAGTGACCGGCAAGGGAGCGACCTCACTTCCTTGCCAATGAGGAGGCGGTGGAGGAAAGCGACGACGACCACCTTCCCTGGGGCCAGGGCCCCTCCTCAGGGAGGCGGAGGAGACGGAGGAGGAGGAAGAAGATGACAGCTCCTCAGACGAGCCGCCGGCAAGCGCTACTGCCCCTGGCCGGCGAACCTGGCCCGGCCCGACGGCGATAGCGGCCCGGCCGAGGAGGGGCCGAGGACAACGAGGTCCCGCAGGTGGTCGCTACGACCGGCAAGCAGGCAGTGGGAGCAGTGCTATTCTTCGGCCTTGGCTTGACGACGACGAAGGAGAGAAAAATAACGGCCCTAGATAGGACCTTAGCTAGGGCGGCGGTAGTAGACGGGGCAATGTACCCCCTAGGACCTCCTTTTGAGAGCAATTGTAAGAAATCTAGTTTATCAATGAAGAATTTCCCCAACTTGATTCTGATTTCCTTTGTAATAGACAGATTGCCCTTTGTGCGAATCTGCCGATTGTCGATTCGGTCGATGCTCAATGAGCCGATTTCCATGCCTTGGTTCCTCGCGACCATGAAACCTTGGAAATCCGGGTCCCACAAACGCTCTGGTCTCTAACCCCGGCCGGACCCAGAGCAGAGTGCTTTAGGGATAACTTCTTGGACCATTGCTGAAAATTTCGATCGCCTACAACCTTTCTCGCGATGCTTTGTCTCTGTGCGACAACAAGCCAGAAGCCCAAAGCCTATCCTTCTTCAAACTTTCCTCATCAGCCCCAGCAATTCCCCTCTGCAAAAGTTCACCATCTCTCAACAAGTTGTGATGCAGAGTAAGCCGATTTCAACCAAATCGGCTCAATAGAACAAGGAACCTTAAGAGCGGGCTGCCCCCCGAGCCTTAGTCCAGGCGAGGATAAAAGCAGACCAGCCGATTGAGCCACCATCGGCTTCCCAACTGTAGCGCTGTGTTAGCTGAACTCCACAAAATCGGCTCTCCAGATCATCGAGGCTTCAGAGCTAGCTGCCCCCCGAGCCACTCCAGCTTAAAAAACAAGGCAAGAACGCTTATGCTCAAGGAGCCAGCACCTGGCAGATTTTGGAAAGGTCAGCAGCTCCCTTGAATCAAGGATCCTCAATGTAGTGGCCTTTCAGCCCCTCCCAGCTCCATTCATGCACCTTGCTGTTTTGAGTGGTTCATCATCTCGGGCAAACTGATGCAGCTTCTGGTGCGAATGGCTCGGCTCTAGGAGACCATCGGATGATCATCGGTTGTTCTCATGATCCTAACCTGATCCGCAGGCTTGCGCAAACACTGCCGATTTGGTGATGGCTGCTCCATAAGACCTCTGCTTGTAACGCTACGCGTCGGCTTTGCCCCATGAGACCTCAAACAAGATCATGACTCTTACCAGCCAACCCAGCGGGCTGGCCATCTGGTTCCGGGCAGGTGCCTACAACAGAGCCCTGTGCGTGTCACTCAAATGACTTGTATGTGGAAACTGATATTTTTGGCGACATCAGCACCGTTCCTCAGACAAGCTGTGATGCAGGGCCAGCCGATTCCGACAAAATCGGCTTCCTATAGCAAAGGATCCTTCAGGGCCAACTGCCCCCCGAGCTTCTTCCGTTCAAGTCCCGCGTCTCGCCGATCATATTGGCTCATCATCTTTGGCAGGCTGATGCAGCTCCCGGTGAGGACGTTTCCCTGATGCTCTCCCCCATTTTGGTCGTGGTGCCGTAGCCGATCGCCTCATCATCGACTATCCTCCTGGTTTCAGAAGAGACATGCTGCTTCGTCGGGCTCGCCCTTAACCTGAACTGCGTGTTTGTGCTGCTCCTGTTATTGATCAGGGCCGCGACCCGATATTGCCAACACAATGATCCGCTTGGGGGTTTGCTAACGGAGCCATCAACAATTCTACTGAGGAGAGCCGCCGGCATGTTTGCCCTTCAGTGGAGCCTCGCTGCACGATGAGCGCTCGTGTGACGGTCGCATCCACACAGTCGATGGCCGTGTCGGCTGTGTTCAAAAATTTCGTTTTTTGTGGCCGATTTGTTTATGTATCGGCCCCCATACTTGAGCTGTTCTGCTGAAATTTGACATCCGTTCCCAGCTCCGTATCCTCGTATCTCATCCATCTATGTGCCCCGACCGGTCGTCAAGTGATTGATGGTATGGGCTCCTTCCATTCCATCTGTTGGTCCGATCTTTTGAGCCACAGAACGAAGGTATGTTGAGGATAATTGTGGCCGATTGGAATCGGCCTCCTTCTTTGTTGCAATGCTTTGACGATGATTTGCAACTTCTTGGATTTCAACTGTAGCTACGTGGCATGTTGGAGATAAGATCCTTTGCTTTCATTTTGAGGGCCGATTGCGAGGGGATCGGCCTTGCCACTATATGTCAATGTATTGGGCGTGCTCTCTGTCAGCCCGGATACCATGTTTGTAATACGCGATGCATGCACGCCGGCATCGACGATACTGTGCATCGGCTTTTACTTTGTTTGAAACCATACTTTCTTTGAGTGGGTGATGCGCGTGGGTGTACACGTCCAGGTTGGGAACCCCAAAGAGGAAGAGCAGCGATGCGCACGGTGGCAAGTTTTCCTGAGTATGAAACCAAGGTTTAATCGAACCCGGTAGGAGCCAAGAAGCACGTTGAAGGTTGATGTTCGCGAGAAATGTGATGCGGCGCAACACCCGAGGATTCCGGCGCCAACGCGGAACCTGCACAACACAACCCAAGTACCTTTGAAACAGTGAGGTTGTCAATCTCACCGGCTTGCTGTAACAAAGGATTAAACGTATCGAGTGGAAGATGTTTGCAAGAAAACAGTAAAACACAATTGCAGTAGATTGTATGCTATGTAAAGAATAGGACCGGGGTCCACAGTTCACTAGAGGTGTCTCTCCCATAAGAAAAAAGCATGTTGGGTGAACAAATTACAGTCGGGCAATTGACAAATAGAGAAAGGCATAACAATGCATATACATGATATGATAAATATAGTGAAATTTAATTGGGCATTACGACAAAGTACATAGACCGCCATCCAACTGCATCTATGCCTAAAAAGTCCACCTTCGGGTTATCATCCGAACCCCTCCGGTATTAAGTTGCAAAGCAGCAGACAATTGCATTAAGTATAGTGCGTAATGTAATCAACAACTACATCCTTAGACATAGCATCAATGTTTTATCCCTAGTAGCAACAGCACATCCACAACCTTAGAACATTCTGTCTGTCCCCGATTCAATGGAGGCATGAACCCACTATCGAGCATAAATACTCCTCTTGGAGTTAAGAGTAAAAACTTGGCCAGGGCCTCTACTAATAACGGAGAGCATGCAAGATCATAAACAACACATGAACAATAGATTGATAATCCACCATAATCATAGTACTCTCTATCCATCGGATACCGACAAACACAACATATAGTATTAGAGGTGATGTGATCATGTTAGGCAGCTCTGAATCCAGCAATGAAGCACAACAAGGAGAAGGCGACCATCTAGCTACTGCTATGGACCCATGGTCCGGGGGTGAATTCTCACTCCCATCACTCCGGAGCGACCATGGCGGGTGTAGAGTCCTGGAATGAATCCTCTCCGCCAGTCGCCGGACGATCTCCCGAGAATCCCCGAGATGGGATTCGCAGGCGGCGAGCGTCTGCATGAGTTTTGTATCGTGGCTCCCGGTCTTTGGGGGTTTCGCGACCGGAAGCTTTAAGTAGGCGGAGGGGTCAGCGCGGGGGCCACACGGGGGCCCCGGGAGTAGGTCGGCGCGGCCGGGCTTGGGCGCGCCGGCCGCCCTGGCTGCCTCGTGGCCCACTTCGTTATCTCTTCGGTCTTAGAGGCTTCGTGCAAAAATAGGACCTTGGGCGTTGAGTCCAATTCAGAGAATATTTCTTTACTAGGGTTTCTGAAACCAAAAACAGCGCAACAATTGGCTCTTCGGCATCTTGTTAATAGGTTAGTTCAGGAAAATGCATAAATATGACATATAATGTGCATAAAACATGTGGGTATCATCAATAAAGTAGCATGGAACATGAGAAATTATCGATACGTTGAAGACGTATCAAGCATAGTTACGCTCGTCCCGAGCAGGTAAAACGATAACAAAGATAATTTCTGAAGTGACATGCCATCATTATCTTGATCATACTATTTGTAAACATATGTAATGAATGCAGCGATCAAAGCAAGGTAATGACATGAGTAAACAACTGAATCATATGACAAAGACTTTTCATGAATAGTACTTCAAGACAAGCATCAATAAGTCTTGCATAAGAGTTAACTCATAAAAGCAATAAATCAAAGTAAAGGTGTTGAAGCAACACAAGGGAAGATTAAGTTTCAGCGGTTGCTTTCAACTTATAACTGTATATCTCTTGGATATTGTCAACATAAAGTAATATAACAAGTGCAATATGCAAGTATGTAGGAATCAATGCACGAGTTCACACAAGTGTTTGCTTCTTAAGGTGGAAGGAAATAGGTAAACTGACTCAACAATAAAAAGTAAAAGAATGGTCCTTCAAAGGAAAGCATCGATTGCTGTATTTGTGCTAGAGCTTTATTTTGAAAACATGAAACAATTTTGTCAACGGTAGTAATAAAGCATATGAGTTATGAAAATTATATCTTACAAGTTGCAAGCCTCATGCATAGTATACTAATAGTGCCCGCACCTCGTCCTACTTAGCTTGGACTCCCGGATCTTTGCATGCCATGTTTCAACCAAGTGTCACAAAGGGGTACCTCCATGCCGCCTGTACAAAGGTCTAAGGAGAATGCTCGCATTTCGGATTTCTCGCTTTTGATTATTCTCAACTTAGACATCCATGCCGGGACAACATGGACAAGAGATAATGGACTCCTCTTAAATGCATAAGCATGTAGCAACAATTATTATTCTCATATGAGATTGAGGATATATGTCCAAAAATTGAAACTTCAACCATGGTTCATGGCTTTAGTTAGCGACCCAATGTTCTTCTCTAACAATTTTTGCATGCTCCAACCACTAAAATGATAGATCCTTCAGACAAGACGGACATGCATAACAACTCACATGATACTCAACAATAGTTGATGGCGTTCCCCAGAAGCATGGTTATCGCACAACAAGCAACTTAATAAAATACAAAGTGCATAAGTACATATTCAATACTACGATAGTTTTAAGGCTATTTTGTCCATGAGCTATATATTGCAAAGGTGAATGATGGAATTTTAAAGGTAGCACTCAAGCAATTTACTTTGGAATGGCGGAATACCATGTAGTAGGTAGGTATGGTGGACACAAATGGCATAGTAGTTGGCTCGAGGATTTTGCATGAGAAGTATTCCTCTCGATACAAGGTTTAGGCTAGCAAGGTTATTTGAAGCAAACTCAAGGATAAGAAGCAGTGCAGCAAAACTCACACAAAAGACATATTGTAAACATTATAGGACTCCTACACTGTCTTCCTTGTTGTTCAAAACTCAATACTAGATATTATCTAGACCTTAGAGAAACCAAATATGCAAATCAAAGTTTAGCAAGCTCTATGTATTTCTTCATTAATGGGTGCAAAGCATATGATGCAAGAGCTTAAACATGAGCACAAAGAATTGCCAAGTATCACATTATCCAAGACATTTTAGAATTACTACATGTAGCATTTTCCAATTCCAACCATATAACGATTTAACGAAGAAGAAACTTCGCCTTGAACATTATGAGTAAAGCCTAAGGACACATGTGTCCATATGCAACAGCGGAGCGTGTCTCTCTCCCACAAAGTGAATGCTAGGATCCATCTTATTCCAACAACAAAACAAAAAAACAAACCGACGCTCCAAGTAAAGAACACAAGATGTGAATAAAAATATAGTTTCGGGGGAGGAACCTTGATGATGTTGTCGATGAAGGGATGCCTTGGGCATCCCCAAACTTAAACGCTTGAGTCTTCTTAAAATATGCAAGGATGAACCACGGGGGCATCCCAAGCTTAGAGCTTTCACTCCTTGATGTAGTATATCATACTCCTCTTGACCCTTGAAAACTTCATTCGAAACTTCAAGCAAACTCATTAGAGTGTTAGTGCATCATTAATAATTCACTCATTCAGAGGTGACACAATCTTTCACTTATGGACATTGCATAATGCTACTGGACATTAGTGGATCAAAGAAATAAATCCAACATAGCAAAAGAGGCAATGCGAAATAAAGGCAGAATCTGTCAAAAACAGAACAGTCCGTAAAGGCGAATTTAAAGTTGGCACAGACTTGCTCAAATGGAAAAACTCAAAACTAATGAAAGCTGCGTACATATCTGAGGATCACGCTCGTAAATTGGCAGATTTTTGAATTTTCTACAGGGAACTGCCCAGATTCGTGACAGACAGCAATGCTGTTTCTCGCGATCCCAAATATAATATCAACTTTGACATAGAAACTTTACTTGGCACAAAAACAGATAAGGAGAGGTTGCTACAGTAGTAAACAACTTCCAAGACTCAACAAAACAAAAAATTGCTGTAGGTAAAACATGGGTTGTCTCCCATAAGCGCTTTTCTTTAACGCCTTTCAGCTAGAGAAAGTGCAAATCAAGTAACATCGGAGTAGAAGCATCAACATCATAGCTTGTTCTAATAATAGAATCAAAAGGCAACTTCATTCTCTTTCTAGGAAGTGTTCCATACCTTTCTTGAGAGGAAATTGATATTTAATATTACCTTCCCTCATATCAATACAGCACCAACGTTCGAAGAAAAGGTCTTCCCAACACAATAGGACAAGATGCATTGCATTGATGTCCAAGACAACAAAATCAACGGGGACAAGGTTATTGTTAACCGTAATGTACACAGTATCAATCCTCCCCAAAGGTTTCTTTTTGACATTATCAGCAAGATTAACATCCAAATAACAGTTCTTCAATGGTGGCAGTCAAGCATATCATAAATCTTTTTAGGCATAACATAAATACTTGCACCAAGATCATAAAGCATTACATTCAAAGTCATTGAATTTCATTTTAAATGATGGGCCCAACCATCTTCTAACTTTCTAGGAATAGAAGTTTCAAGTTTTAGTTTCTCTTTTCTAGCTTTTTATGAGAGCATTTGTAATATGTTTTGTAAAGGCTAAATTTATAGCACTAGCATTAGGACTTTTAACAAGTTTTTGTAAGAACTTTATAACTTCAGAGATGTGGCAATCATCAAAATCTAAATCATTATGAGCTACAGCAATGGGATCATTATTCCCAAGGTTGGAAAAAATTTCAGCAGTTTTATCACAAGCAGTTTCAGCAGTTTTAGCAATTTCAGGCAGTTTTGTACGCTTTGCACTAGGAGTAGAAACATTGCCAACACCAATTATTTTACCATTGATAGTAGGGGGTGCAGCAACATGTGAAGCATTACTAGTGGTGGTAATAGTCCAAACTTTAGCTACATTATTCTCTTTAGCTAGTTTTTCATTTTCTTCTCTATCCAACCTAGCCGCAGTTCAGCCATTAATCTTATATTCTCATTAATTCTAACTTGGATGGCATTTGCTGTAGTAGTTATCTTATTATCAATATCATCATTAGGCATAACTTTCAATTTTAAAAGATTTACATCAGAGGCAAGTCTATCACTCTAGAAGCAATAGTATCAATTTTATCAAGCTTTTCCTCAAGATTTGTTAAAAGCAGTTTGTGTACTAATAAATTCTTTAAGCATGGCTTCAAGACCAGAGGTACACTCCTATTATTATTGTAAGAATTCCCATAAGAATTACCATAACCATTACCATTAGCAGAAGGATATGGCCTATAGTTACCAGAGTTGTTCCTATAAGCATTGTTGTTGAAATTATTATTTTTAATGAAATTCACATCAACATTTTCTTCTTGAGCAACCAATGAAGCTAAAGGAACATTATTTGGATCAACATTAGATCTACCATTCACAAGCATAGACATAATCACATCAATCTTATCACTCAAGGAAGAGGTTTCCTCAACGAATTTACCTTCTTACCTTGTGGAGCTCTTTCGTGTGCCATTCAGAGTAATTTATCATCATATCATCAAGAAGTTTTGTAGCCGCCCCCAATGTGATGGACATAAAAGTACCTCCAGCAGCTGAATCCAATAAATTCCGCGAAGAAAAATTTAGTCCTGCATAGAAGGTTTGGATCATCATCCAAGTAGTCAGTCCATGGGTTGGGCAATTCTTTACCAAAGTTTTCATTCTCTCCCATGCTTGAGCAACATGTTCAGTATCTAATTGTTTAAAATTCATTATGCTACTTCTCAAAGATATAATTTTAGCGGGAGGATATATACCAATAAAAGCATCCTTGCATTTAGTCCATGAATCAATACTATTCTTAGCAAAGATAGCAACCAATCTTTAGCTCTTCCACTTAATGAGAAAGGAAACACTTTCAATTTAATAATATCACCATCTACATCTTTATACTTTTGCATTTCACAAAGTTCAACAAAATTATTGAGATGGGCAGCAGCATCATCAGAACTAGCACCAGAAAATTGTTCTCTCATAACAAGATTTAGTAAAGCAAGTTTAATTTCAAAGAATTCTGCTGTAGTAGCAGGTGGAGCAATAGGTGTGCATATGAAATCATTATTATTTGCATTTGTGAAGTCACACAACTTAGTATTTTCAGGGGTATTCATTTTTAGCAACGGTAAATAAAACAAACTAGATAAAGTAAATGCAAGTAACTATTTTTTTTGTGTTTTTGATATAGAGAGCAAGACAGTAAATAAAGTAAAACTAGCAACTAATTTTTTTGTATTTTGATTTAGTGCAGCAAACAAAGTAGTAAATAAAATAAAGCAAGACAAAAACAAAGTAAAGAGATTGAGAAGTGGAGACTCCCTTGCGGCGTGTCTTGATCTCCCAAACGGCGCAGGAAAAAGTGCTTGATGCGCGTAGATGTACACGTCCGTTGGGAACCCCAAAGAGGAAGGTATGATGCGCACAGCAAGTTTTCCTCAGTATGAAACCAAGGGTTAATCGAACCAGTAGGAGCCAAGAAGCACGTTGAAGGTTGATGGTCGCGAAATGTGATGCGGCGCAACACCAGGGATTCCGGCGCCAACGTGCACAACACAACAAGTACCCCAACGAAACGGTGAGGTTGTCAATCTCAGCTTGCTGTAACAAAGTTAAACGTATCGAGTGGAAGATGTTTGCAAAGAAAACAGTAAAACACAATTAATTGTATGCTATGTAAAGAATAGGACCGGGTCCACAGTTCACTAGAGGTGTCTCTCCCATAAGATAAAAGCATGTTGGGTGAACAAATTACGGTCGGGCAATTGACAAATAGAGAAAGGCATAACAATGCATATACATGATATGATAAATATAGTGAGATTTAATCGGGCATTACGACAAAGTACATAGACCGCCATCCAACTGCATCTATGCCTAAAGTCCACCTTCGGGTTATCATCCGAACCCCTCCGGTATTAAGTTGCAAAGCAACAGACAATTGCATTAAGTATGGTGCGTAATGTAATCAACAACTACATCCTTAGACATAGCATCAATGTTTTATCCCTAGTGGCAACAGCACATCCACAACCTTAGAACTTTCTGTCACTGTCCCAGATTCAATGGAGGCATGAACCCACTATCGAGCATAAATACTCCCTCTTGGAGTTAAGAGTAAAAACTTGGCCGAGCCTCTACTAATAACGGAGAGCATGCAAGATCATAAACAACACATGAACAATAGATTGATAATCACCATAATCATAGTACTCTCTATCCATCGGATCCCGACAAACACAACATATAGTATTACAGATAGATGATCTTGATCATGTTAGGCAGCTCACAAGATCCAACAATGAAGCACAACAAGGAGAAGACGACCATCTAGCTACTGCTATGGACCCATGGTCCAGGGGTGAACTCACTCATCACTCCGGAGGCGACCATGGCGGTGTAGAGTCCTCCGGAGATGAATCCCCTCTCCGGCAGGGTGCCGGAGGCTCTCCTGAATCCCCGAGATGGGATTCGCGGCGGCTCGTAAGGTTTTAGTATCGTGGCTCCCGGTGCTGGGGGTTTGCGACGGAGCTTTATGTAGGCGGAGGGTCAACGCGGGGGCCACGAGGGCCCCGGGAGGTAGGTCGGCGCGGCCAGGGCTTGGGCCGCGCCGGCCACCCCTGGCTGCCTCGTGGCCCCACTTCGTTATCTCTTCGGTCTTCGGAAGCTTCGGCAAAAATAGGACCCTGGGCGAAAGTTTCGTCAATTGAGAATATTTCTTTACTAGGATTTCTGAAACCAAAAACAGCAGCAACCGGCTCTTCGGCATCTTGTTAATAGGTTAGTTCGAGAAAATGCATAAATATGACATATAATGTGCATAAAACATGTAGGTATCATCAATAAAGTAGCATGGAACATAAGAAATTATCGATACGTTGGAGACGTATCGTTGACGCCTTCGGCTCCACTATTTGCTGGATTTTCGCGGCGAGATCGGGCCGCGCTCTTCTCAACGTGTAGAGTGTGCCTCCTCGGCTTCTTCCGAGTTTCGTGCCGCTGCACCGTGGCTTACGAGAATGGCTGAGTCCATCAGGGCACCATCTTGGTCGGTGATACCTATCTTCTTCCCCATCTGACTCCTCGAAGTCTTCTCCTTGGGATGACTCAGCTCGTTTACTTTGATGTGGGATAGGTCCTAGCCGCTTGAACACTGAAACTTCGCTTGCCCCCCTTCTTCCTTGCGTTTGCATTCAGGCGATTCTCGATTGTTGGCAATCGGCTCATTCCTGAGTTCCAGCAATGTTTGAAGAAGGGACAGCTCCAGTGCTTATCCACGTCGTCTTGTTCCTTGGACCTCCCTATGGCGCGACGTTCGTACCCGTCGTTGTTGCCGCTGTTCTGACGATACCTCCTGTCCTCCGCATCAGACCGACGATGTTTCTCATCGTCCTCGTCGTAGCGTCGACGTCGGTCGTCTGCTGCTCATATTTGTTGAGGAGATGCACGGATAATGGGCGCTGATACCGTATGCTTCTCACCTCCTCCTCGGTCAGGTACCGTCTATCGTCGTCTTGGGGCCGGTCGCGTGGAACGGCCTCCTCTTTATCCTTGCCACGAGAGTGGCTCTCTGCTTTGTCCGCGCCATGGCGAATCACGAACCCTGCCATATTGACATCGAAAGAGAACCCTGGTTCTCTTATGGAGTGGCTTAGGTCCACCATGTTGACGTCTGGAAACGGACGCCTGTCTACCTTCATGGCAAACTCCGAAAGTTAATCGGCCTGCTTCTATCGCCATCGAATTTGTGCGCGCAGTACTTTGCATCGTTGGTGGTGTGCGTGAACGTATGATGCCACTTGCAGTATGGCCTCTTGTTCATCTCTTGTGCCGTAGGGATCTTGTGGCCTTCGGGTAGCTTCAACTGTTTCTCTTTCAGTAACAGATCGAAGATCTGTTCGGTTTTGGTCACGTCAAAGTCCAACCCTCTTGGAGGCCCTGGTGGATTCACCCATTGGCAGGACACAGGTACTGGCGTCCGAGTCCACTCGGCTACTGCAATATCCTGATCTTCCGTAGAATCTTCATCTTCATCGGCATTGACCAGGCTGATTGCGCGCTTGAACTTGTCTTGATACAGTTCTGGATGGCGCTGCTTGATACGTCTCCAACGTATCGATAATTTCTTATGTTCCATGCTACTTTATTGATAATACCTACATGTTTTATGCACATTATATGTCATATTTATGCATTTTCTGGAACTAACCTATTAACAAGATGCGAAGAGCCGTTCTTGTTTTTCTGTTTTTGGTTTCAGAAATCCTAGTAAAGAAATATTCTCGGAATTGGACGAAACTTTCGCCCAGGTCCTATTTTGCACGAAGCTTCCGAAGACCGAAGAGATAACGAAGTGGGGCCACGAGCGGCCAGAGGGTAGGGCGGCGCGGCCGGGCCCTGGCCGCGCCGACCTGGCCTCTGGGCCCTCGTGTGGCCCCACGTTGACCCTCCGCCTACTTAAAGCAGTCGCGAAACCCCCAGTGCCGAGCCACGATACGGAAAACCTTCGAGACGCCGCCGCCGCAATCCCATCTCGGGGATTCGGAGATCGCCTCGGCCTGCGGAGGGGATTCATCTCCGGAGGACTCTACACCGCCATGGTCGCCTCCGGAGTGATGAGTGAGTAGTTCACCCCTGGACCATGGGTCCATAGCAGTAGCTAGATGGTCGTCTTCTCCTTGTTGTGCTTCATTGTTGGATCTTGTGAGCTGCCTAACATGATCAAGATCATCTATCTGTAATACTATATGTTGTGTTTGTCGGGATCCGATGGATAGAGAGTACTATGATTATGGTGATTATCAATCTATTGTTTATGTGTTGTTTATGATCTTGCATGCTCTCCGTTATTAGTAGAGGCTCTGGCCAAGTTTTTGCTCTTAACTCCAAGAGGGAGTATTTATGCTCGATAGTGGGTTCATGCCTTCATTGAATCTGGGATCGTGACAGTAGGTTCTAAGGTTGTGATGTGCTGTTGCCACTAGGGATAAAACATTGATGCTATGTCTAAGGATGTAGTTGTTGATTACATTACGCACGATACTTAATGCAATTGTCTGTTGCTTTGCAACTTAATACTGGAGACGATAACCTGAAGGTGGACTTTTTAGGCATAGATGCAGTTGGATGGCGGTCTATGTACTTTGTCGTAATGCCCGGATTAAATCTCACTATATTTATCATATCATGTATATGCATTGTTATGCCTTTCTCTATTTGTCAATTGCCCGACTGTAATTTGTTCACCCAACATGCTTTATCTTATGGGAGAGACACCTCTAGTGAACTGTGGACCCCGGTCCTATTCTTTACATAGCATACAATCTACTGCAATTGTGTTTTACTGTTTTCTTTGCAAACATCTTCCACTCGATACGTTTAATCCTTTGTTACGGCAAGCGGTGAGATTGACAACCTCATTGTTTCGTTGGGGCAAAGTACTTTGGTTGTGTTGTGCGAGTTCAGCGTTGGCGCCGGAATCCCGGTGTCGCGCGCATCACATTTCGCGACCATCAACCTTCAACGTGCTTCTTGGCTCCTCCTGGTTCGATTAAACCTTGGTTTCTTTCGAGGAAAACTTGCTACTGTGCGCATCATACCTTCCTCTTGGGGTTCCCAACGAACGTGTGAGTTACACGCCATCAAGCTCTTTTTCTGGCGCCGTTGCCGGGAGATCAAGACACGCTGCAAGGGGAGTCTCCACTTCTCAATCTCTTTACTTTGTTTTGTCTTGCTTTATTTTATTTACTACTTTGTTTGCTGCACTAAATCAAAATACAAAAAAATTAGTTGCTAGTTTTACTTTATTTACCGTCTTGCTCTCTATATCGAAAACACAAAAAAATTAGTTACTTGCATTTACTTTATCTAGTTTGTTTTATTTACCGTTGCTAAAATGAATACTCCTGAAAATACTAAATTGTGTGACTTCACAAATGCAAATAATAATGATTTCCTATGCACACCTATTGCTCCACCTGCTACTACAGCAGAATTCTTTGAAATTAAACCTGCTTTACTGAACTTGGTTATGAGAGATCAATTTTCTGGTGCTAGTTCTGATGATGCTGCTGCCCATCTCAATAATTTTGTTGAACTTTGTGAAATGCAAAAGTATAAAGATGTAGATGGTGATATTATTAAATTGAAAGTGTTTCCTTTCTCATTAAGTGGAAGAGCTAAAGATTGGTTGCTATCTTTGCCTAAGAATAGTATTGATTCATGGACTAAATGCAAGGATGCTTTTATTGGTAGATATTATCCTCCCGCTAAAATTATATCTTTGAGAAGTAGCATAATGAATTTTAAACAATTAGATACTGAACATGTTGCTCAAGCATGGGAGAGAATGAAAACTTTGGTAAAGAATTGCCCAACCCATGGACTGACTACTTGGATGATCATCCAAACCTTCTATGCAGGACTAAATTTTTCTTCGCGGAATTTATTGGATTCAGCTGCTGGAGGTACCTTTATGTCCATCACATTGGGGGCGGCTACAAAACTTCTTGATGATATGATGATAAATTACTCTGAATGGCACACGGAAGAGCTCCACAAGGTAAGAAGGTAAATTCTGTTGAAGAAACCTCTTCCTTGAGTGATAAGATTGATGTGATTATGTCTATGCTTGTGAATGGTAGATCTAATGTTGATCCAAATAATGTTCCTTTAGCTTCATTGGTTGCTCAAGAAGAAAATGTTGATGTGAATTTCATTAAAAATAATAATTTCAACAACAATGCTTATAGGAACAACTCTGGTAATAACTATAGGCCATATCCTTCTGCTAATGGTAATGGTTATGGTAATTCTTATGGGAATTCTTACAATAATAATAGGAGTGTACCCTCTGGTCTTGAAGCCATGCTTAAAGAATTTATTAGTACACAAACTGCTTTTAACAAATCTGTTGAGGAAAAGCTTGATAAAATTGATACTATCGCTTCTAGAGTTGATAGGCTTGCCTCTGATGTTAATCTTTTAAAATTGAAAGTTATGCCTAATAATGATATTGATAATAAGATTACTACTACAGCAAATGCCATCCAAGTTAGAATTAATGAGAATATAAGATTAATTGCTGTGCTAGGTGGGATAGAGAAGAAAATGAAAAACTAGCTAAAGAGAATAATGTAGCTAAAGTTTGGACTATTACCACTACTAGTAATGCTAATTCTCCACATGTTGCTGCACCTCCTACTATCAATGGTAAAATAATTGGTGTTGGCAATGTTTCTACTCCTAGTGCAAAGCGTACAAAACTGCCTGAAATTGCTAAAACTGCTGAAACTGCTTGTGATAAAACTGCTGAAATTTTTTCCAACCTTGGGAACAATGATCCCATTGCTGTAGCTCATAATGATTTAGATTTTGATGATTGCCACATCTCTGAAGTTATAAAGTTCTTGCAAAAACTTGCTAAAAGTCCTAATGCTAGTGCTATAAATTTAGCCTTTACAAAACATATTACAAATGCTCTCATAAAAGTTAGAGAAGAGAAACTAAAACTTGAAACTTCTATTCCTAGAAAGTTAGAGGATGGTTGGGAGCCCATCATTAAAATGAAATTCAATGACTTTGAATGTAATGCTTATGTGATCTTGGTGCAAGTATTTCTGTTATGCCTAAAAAGATTTATGATATGCTTGACTTGCCACCATTGAAGAATTGTTATTTGGATGTTAATCTTGCTGATAATGTCAAAAAGAAACCTTTGGGAAGGATTGATAATGTGCATATTACGGTTAACAATAACCTTGTCCCCGTTGATTTTGTTGTCTTGGATATCGAATGCAATGCATCTTGTCCAATTGTGTTGGGAAGACCTTTTCTTCGAACTGTTGGTGCTGTTATTGATATGAGGGAAGGTAATATTAAATATCAATTTCCTCTCAAGAAAGGTATGGAACACTTCCCTAGAAAGAGAATGAAGTTGCCTTTTGATTCTATTATTAGAACAAGCTATGATGTTGATGCTTCTACTCTCGATGTTACTTGATTTGCACTTTCTGCGCCTAGCTGAAAGGCGTTAAAAAAAGCGCTTATGGGAGACAACCCATGTTTTTACCTACAGCAATTTTTATTTTGTTGAGTCTTGGAAGTTGTTTACTACTGTAGCAACCTCTCCTTATCATGTTTTTGTGCCAAGTAAAGTTTCTATGTCAAAGTTGATGTTATATTTGGGATCGCTGCGCAGAAACAGCATTGCTGTCTGTCACGAATCTGGGCACAGTTCTCTGTAGAAAATTCGAAAAAATCTGCCAATTTACGAGCGTGATCCTCAGATATGTACGCAACTTTCATTAGTTTTGAGTTTTTCCATTTGAGCAAGTCTGGTGCCAACTTTAAATTCGTCTTTACGGACTGTTCTGTTTTGACAGATTCTGCCTTTTATTTCGCATTGCCTCTTTTGCTATGTTGGATTTATTTCTTTGATCCATTAATGTCCAGTAGCATTATGCAATGTCCAGAAGTGAAAATAATGATTGTGTCACCTCTGAATGAGTGAATTATTAATGATGCACTAACCCTCTAATGAGTTTGCTTGAAGTTTGGTGTGAAGGAAGTTTTCAAGGATCAAGAGAGGAATGATATACTATGATCAAGAAGAGTGAAAGCTCTAAGCTTGGGGATGCCCCGTGGTTCACCCCTGCATATTTTAAGAAGACTCAAGCGTCTAAGCTTGGGGATGCCCAAGGCATCCCCTTCTTCATCGACAACATCATCAGGTTCCTCCCCTGAAACTATATTTTTATTCAATCACATCTTGTGTTCTTTACTTGGAGCGTCGGTTTGTTTTCGTTTTTGTTTTTGTTTGAATAAGATGGATCCTAGCATTCACTTTGTGGGAGAGAGACACGCTCCGCTGTTGCATATGGACACATGTGTCCTTAGGCTTTACTCATAATGTTCATGGCGAAGTTTCTTCTTCGTTAAATTGTTATATGGTTGGAATTGGAAAATGCTACATGTAGTAATTCTAAAATGTCTTGGATAATGTGATACTTGGCAATTGTTGTGCTCATGTTTAAGCTCTTGCATCATATGCTTTGCACCCATTAATGAAGAAATACATAGAGCTTGCTAAAATTTGATTTGCATATTTGGTCTCTCTAAGGTCTAGATAATATCTAGTATTGAGTTTTGAACAACAAGGAAGGCGGTGTAGAGTCTTATAATGTTTACAATATGTCTTTTATGTGAGTTTTGCTGCACATGTTCATCCTTGAGTTTGCTTCAAATAACCTTGCTAGCCTAAACCTTGTATCGAGAGGGAATACTTCTCATGCATCCAAAATCCTTGAGCCAACTACTATGCCATTTGTGTCCACCATACCTACCTACTACATGGTATTTCTCCGCCATTCCAAAGTAAATTGCTTGAGTGCTACCTTTAAAAATTCCATCATTCACCTTTGCAATATATAGCTCATGGGACAAAATAGCCTTAAAAACTATCGTAGTATTGAATATGTACTTATGCACTTTATATTTTATTAAGTTGCTTGTTGTGCGATAACCATGCTTCTGGGGAACGCCATCAACTATTGTTGAATATCATGTGAGTTGCTATGCATGTCCGTCTTGTCTGAAGGATCTATCATTTTAGTGGTTGGAGCATGCAAAATTGTTAGAGAAGAACATTGGGCCGCTAACTAAAGCCATGAATCATGGTGGAAGTTTCAGTTTTGGACATATATCCTCAATCTCATATGAGAATAATAATCATTGCTACATGCTTATGCATTTAAGAGGAGTCCATTATCTGTTGTCCATGTTGTCCCGGTATGGATGTCTAAGTTGAGAATAATCAAAAGCGAGAAATCCGAAATGCGAGCATTCTCCTTAGACCTTTGTACAGGCGGCATGGAGGTACCCCTTTGTGACACTTGGTTGAAACATGGCATGCAAAGATCCGGTAGTCCAAGCTAAGTAGGACGAGGTGCGGGCACTATTAGTATACTATGCATGAGGCTTGCAACTTGTAAGATATAATTTTCATAACTCATATGCTTTATTACTACCGTTGACAAAATTGTTTCATGTTTTCAAAATAAAAGCTCTAGCACAAATACAGCAATCGATGCTTTCCTCTTTGAAGGACCATTCTTTTACTTTTATTGTTGAGTCAGTTTACCTATCTCCTTCCACCTTAAGAAGCAAACACTTGTGTGAACTGTGCATTGATTCCTACATACTTGCATATTGCACTTGTTATATTACTTTATGTTGACAATATCCATGAGATATACATGTTATAAGTTGAAAGCAACCGCTGAAACTTAATCTTCCTATGTGTTGCTTCAACACCTTTACTTTGATTTATTGTTTTATGAGTTAACTCTTATGCAAGACTTATTGATGCTTGTCTTGAAGTACTATTCATGAAAAGTCTTTGCTTTATGATTCAGTTGTTTACTCATGTCATTACCTTTGCTTTGATCGCTGCATTCATTACATATGTTTACAAATAGTATGATCAAGATTATGATGGCATGTCACTTCAGAAATCTTTGAGTCGTTCACCCCTGGACCAGGGTCCATAGCAGTAGCTAGATGGTCGTCTTCTCCTTGTTGTGCTTCATTGTTGGATCTTGTGAGCTGCCTAACATGATCAAGATCATCTATCTGTAATACTATATGTTGTGTTTGTCGGGATCCGATGGATAGAGAGTACTATGATTATGGTGATTATCAATCTATTGTTTATGTGTTGTTTATGATCTTGCATGCTCTCCGTTATTAGTAGAGGCTCTGGCCAAGTTTTTGCTCTTAACTCCAGAGGGGGTATTTATGCTCGATAGTGGGTTCATGCCTTCATTGAATCTGGGACAGTGACAGAGGTTCTAAGGTTGTGATGTGTTGTTGCCACTAGGGATAAAACATTGATGCTATGTCTAAGGATGTAGTTGTTGATTACATTACGCACCATACTTAATGCAATTGTCTGTTGCTTTGCAACTTAATACTGGAAGGGGTTCGGATGATAACCTGAAGGTGGACTTTTTAGGCATAGATGCAGTTGGATGGCGGTCTATGTACTTTGTCGTAATGCCCAAATAAATCTCACTATATTTATCATATCATGTATATGCATTGTTATGCCTTTCTCTATTTGTCAATTGCCTGACTGTAATTTGTTCACCCAACATGCTTTATCTTATGGGAGAGACACCTCTAGTGAACTGTGGACCCCGGTCCTATTCTTTACATAGCATACAATCTACTGCAATTGTGTTTTACTGTTTTCTTTGCAAACATCTTCCACTCGATACGTTTAATCCTTTGTTACAAGCCGGTGAGATTGACAACCTCACTGTTTCGTTGGGGCAAAGTACTTTGGTTGTGTTGTGCGGGTTCCGTTGGCGCCGGAATCCCTGGTGTTGCGCCGCATCACATTTCGCGACCATCAACCTTCAACGTGCTTCTTGGCTCCTCTGGTTCGATTAAACCTTGGTTTCTTTCTCGGGGAAAACTTGCTACTGTGGCATCATACCTTCCTCTTGGGGTTCCCAACGAACGTGTGAGTTACACGCCATGCTCATATAAGTTGACCAGGTGCGTCAGCGAGTTGTACTCAACTTGGAACGTCAGATCCTTGAACGACGCTGCCAGGCCTGCCACGGCCAGCTCGACTGCCTCTTTCTCAGTTATATGAACCGAATAGCATCGGTTCTTGACAGTTCTGAAACGCTGAATGTACTCAGCCACTGTCTCTCCTCGCTTTTGCCGAACCTGTGCTAGTTCGGCAATACCAGCTTCAGTAGTCTCTGAATGGTATTGGGTGTGGAACAGTTCCTCCAGCTGCTTCCATGATTGCACTTTGGCTGCAAAGAGGTGTACCACCCAAAAGCTGGACCGGTGAGGGATTGCGAGAAGCACCTCACCCGTAACTGATCGATGCCGAAGCCATGCCCAGCTGGGCCAAGTATCGCTCACGTGCTCGATGGAGCTCGACCCTTCCGCCCACTGAATTTGTTGAAGTCCGGAAGCCGGTACTTGGGCGGTAGTGGGATCAGGTCGAACTCATTGGGATACGGCTTGGAATAGCCGATTATCTTCTTCTTCGGCAAGATGCCGAATTGATCTCTCAGGACTGCGCTGATCTGATCTGCGGTGGAGGTAGTAGCAGCTGAGCTTTCTCGGATTGGTGCAGTGGCGTACTTGGCTAGCCACGCTTGTTTCTCAGCTTCCTCCCTAGACTCCCCGCTGTGCAGTTATCCTTCCTGCCGGAACAATTGCTCCTGCTCCGGCAATCCCTCCTGGTGGAGCCTGGATCGCTGCGTCCAGTTGTTGCGTCCGGCACATACGCACACACATATCCGTGTGGGATTTCCTTGGGCGGGTCAGGTAGCTGATAGTCGCCCGGGTCACCCCCATCCTTGTAGACGACGTATGCCGGCGAGCTTTGTTGTGGTGGAGCCGTTGTTGCGTACGCAGAGGCGGCCGGGTGGAGTTGCATCTCTCCCTGGTGAGTCCCTAGAACAGGTCTGAAGGGGAGTAACGACGCTCCATGATCTCTTGCACCACCGGAGCGCAACGCGCTCCAAAGTGTTCACCAGGCTCTCAGAGTGCCGATGCAGTGAATGGGCCACCATGTAGTTGACCTCCTGTCGCAGGGCTCTGGTACGTTCATCTGAAGGGAGAGCCGATCCAACCCATCGAGGACACCTTGTGGCGTGAATCCTTTGAACCTGATGCCGTGCGAACGGGTCTTCTCAAAGGAGCCGATGAGTTCGGCTTCACGGATGGCCTTTAACTCATCGTACTTTTCTTGTGATCCGGAGGGAGTTCCTCATACGTGATCTGCTCCTCTGCCATCTCGTAGGTCGGTGTTGACGTGGATGTTGCAGAAGATGTCCCACCGGGCGTGCCAGAATGTGTTACCCTCCAAAACCCCCCGACGGGCTTTGGCTAAGTAACACGAAGAGCCGGGAGGCTCCTAGGGCCGCTTAGTGGATCCCTGGCACCTCGCGTCGTCCCGCAAATTTTCGGCGCGTCCTGGCGGTTGCTGGGCGTGCGACCTAGACCTGGTCAGGAAGGTGTTAGTGCTTCGATTGTTCCTGCATGGTAGACACGTGCACATTAAATACGAGCCTTATCGGCTCTCAGGTTTCCCTGTGGATCGGCTCAAAGAGCCGATCGCCCCATGGTCCTTGATGGATTAGCAATGGCATGGGGATCCTGCTTGATCAGGACAAAGCTGAAGCGATCCACGACAGTTTAGGGTTTTCACCGCATAATCGGAACGTCCTACGTGCGATCGGGCCTAGCAGCTACGAGAGACGGTGCAAACTACCCCTACGAGAGGCCTAAAAACCAACATAACGTTGATCCCCGGAACATCCCTCGCAGGGACGGTAAACAGCATCTAACGCACCACCGGATCCTCCGACCCCAGCATAAGGCCTAACTATGCAGATATTAAACTAATCCCTGCAGATGCAGGGAGCAACCGTAACGGATCGGATCTACTAAGCATGACCAAGCAAGATGCTGCCCTTACGTCTGGATAGACGTAAGGGCAGCTAGATATGCAAGGGTTGCACTACGATAGCATATTACGTGAAGAACAATGCTAACCCTAACACATCTAAAGATAACCACGTTGCTCGCCATCAAAAAGGCTTCAGTACGAGCAACGCATGAACAATACTAAGCTTACGCTGCCTAGATCGCGAGATGCGATCTAGGCAGCATGATGCTTACCGGTAAGAACCCTCGTAGGAAAGGGGTGGCGATGCGCCGAGATTGGTTTGTTTTGGTTGAACGGTGATTGTCCTCCTTTTCCGATAACCCTAGATACATATTTATAGTCCAAGGGACTTTCTAATTGAGGCGTGCACCTAACCGTGCACGGGCCGGATTCTATCTTCTTAATCTACATTACAACGCGATCTAATATATTACAGATACATGGGCCGCTAAGCCCAAACTCTCAGCGCAAGGCCGCTTCGACGATGCTCCACGTGTAATCTTCTAAGCCCATCTTCGCTTACGGCCCAATCCTGATTTGGCCAAAATCGGGTGGTAACAGCCGCTAACTAAAGCCATGAATCATGGTGGAAGTTTCACTTTGGACATATATCCTCAATCTCATATGAGAATAATGATTGTTGTCACATGCTTATGCATTAAAGAGGAGTCCATTATCTGTTGTCCATGTTGTCCCGGTATGGATGTCTAAGTTGAGAATAATCAAAGCGAGAAATCCAAAATGCGAGCTTTCTCCTTAGACCTTTGTACAGGCGGCATGGAGGTACCCCTTTGTGACACTTGGTTGAAACATGTGTATTGCGAAGATCCGGTAGTCCAAGCTAAGTAGGACAAGTTGCGGGCACTATTAGTATACTATGCATGAGGCTTGCAACTTGTAAGATATAATTTACATAACTCATATGCTTTATTACTACCGTTGACAAAATTGTTTCATGTTTTCAAAATAAAAGCTCTAGCACAAATACAGCAATCGATGCTTTCCTCTTTGAAGGACCTTTCTTTTACTTTTATTGTTGAGTCAGTTTACCTATTTCTCTCCACCTCAAGAAGCAAACACTTGTGTGAACTGTGCATTGATTCCTACATACTTGCATATTGCACTTGTTATATTACTCTATGTTGACACTATCCATGAGATATACATGTTATAAGTTGAAAGCAACCGCTGAAACTTAATATTCCTTTGTGTTGCTTCAACACCTTTACTTTGATTTATTGCTTTATGAGTTAACTCTTATGCAAGACTTATTGATGCTTGTCTTGAAGCACTATTCATGAAAAGTCTTTGCTTTATGATTCATTTGTTTACTCATGTCATTACCATTGTTTTGATCGCTGCATTCATTACATATGTTTACAATAGTATGATCAAGATTATGATGGTATGTCACTCCAGAAATTATCCTTGTTATCGTTTGCCTGCTCGGGACGAGCAGAACTAAGCTTGGGGATGCTGATACGTCTCCAACGTATCGATAATTTCTTATGTTCCATGCTACATTATTGAGGATATCTACATGTTTTATACACATTATATGTCGTATTTACGCATTTTCGGAACTAACCTATTAACAAGATGCCGAAGAGCCATTCTTTTTGCTGTTTTTGGTTTTAGAAATCCTAGTAAGGAAATATTCTCGGAATTGGACGAAATCAACGCCTAGGGTCCTATTTTTGCACGAAGCCTCCAGAAGACCGGAGGGGAGACGAAGTGGGGCCACGGGGCGCCGCCACACTAGGGCGGCGCGGCCTAGAGGGGGCCGCGCGGCCCTAGCGTGTGGGGCCCCCGTGACTCTCCCGACTCCGCCCTTCCGCCTACTTAAAGCCTCCGTCGCGAAACCCCCAGTACCGAGAGCCACGATATGGAAAACCTTCCAGAGACGCCGCCGCCGCGAATCCCATCTCGGGGATTCAGAGATCGCCTCCGGCACTGCCGGAGAGGGGAATCATCTCCCGGAGGACTCTTCATCGCCATGATCGCCTCCGGAGTGATGAGTGAGTAGTTCACCCCTGGACTATGGGTCCATAGCAGTAGCTAGATGGTCGTCTTCTCCTAATTGTGCTTCATTGTTGGATCTTGTGAGCTGCCTAACATGATCAAGATCATCTATCTGTAATGCTATATGTTGTGTTTGTCGGGATCCGATGGATAGAGAATACTATGTTATGGTGATTATCAATCTATTACTTATGTGTTGTTTATGATCTTGCATGCTCTCCGTTATTAGTAGAGGCTCTGGCCAAGTTTTTGCTCTTAACTCCAAGAGGGAGTATTTATGCTCGATAGTGGGTTCATGCCTCCATTGATATCTGGGATCGTGACAGAAGGTTCTAAGGTTGTGGATGTGCTGTTGCCACTAGGTATAAAACATTGATGCTATGTCTAAGGATGTAGTTGTTGATTACATTACGCACCATACTTAATGCAATTGTCTGTTGCTTGCAACTTAATACTGAAAGGGGTTCGGATGATAACCTGAAGGTGGACTTTTTAGGCATAGATGCAGTTGGATGGCGGTCTATGTACTTTGTCGTAATGCCCGATTAAATCTCACTATATTTGTCATATCATGTATATGCATTGTTATGCCCTTTTCTATTTGTCAATTGCCCGACTGTAATTTGTTCACCCAACATGCTTTTATCTTATGGGAGAGACACCTCTAGTGAGCTGTGGACCCCGGTCCTATTCTTTACATCGCATACAATCTACTGCAATACTTGTTTTACTGTTTTCTTCGCAAACAATCATCTTCCACACAATACGGTTAATCCTTTGTTACATCAAGCCGGTGAGATTGACAACCTCACTGTTTCGTTGGGGCAAAGTACTTTGGTTGTGTTGTGCAGGTTCCACGTTGGCGCCGGAATCCCTGGTGTTGCGCCGCATCATATTTCGCCACCATCAACCTTCAACGTGCTTCTTGACTCCTACTGGTCCGATTAAACCTTGGTTTCTTACTGAGGGAAACTTGCCACTGTGCGCATCATACCTTCCTCTTGGGGTTCCCAACAGACGTGTACATCTACGCGCATCAAATAGCATTAAGACAGAATATCAAGATTATTAATCATGTAGGCATGTTTTCCATATATAGTCATACGTGCTCGCAATGAGAAACTTGTACAACATCTTTTGTCCTACCAGCCGGTGGCAGCCGGGCCTCTAGGGAAATTAAGGTACTCCTTTTAATAGAGTACCGGAGCAAAGCATTAACACTCCGTGAAAACATGTGATCCTCATACCTACGCCTTCCCCTCCAGTTATCCCAGTTGTTGTCACTCTGGGGCCTCGGGTTCCGGACATAGACATGTGCAAACAACTTGTAGATACAATCTAAGCAATAAGTATAGAGCTTAAATCTAAGATCATGCCACTCGGGCCCTAGTGACAAGCATTAAACACAACAAGATTGCAGCAACAATAACTTCACAAACTTATATAGATAGACTAATCATAATGTAACAATCCATCGGATCCCAACAAACACAACACCGATTACATCAGATGAATCTCAATCATGTAAGGCAGCTCATGAGATCATTGTATTGAAGTACATGGGGGAGAGAATACCAACTAGCTACAGCTAGAACCCGTAGTCCATGGGGGAACTACTCATGGAGCATGATGGAGGCGGTGGCGTTGATGGAGATGGCTTCCGGGGGCACTTCCCCATCCCGGCGTGCCCAGAGATTCTGTCCCCCGAATTGGAGTTTCGCGATGGCGGCGGCGCCCCTGGAGTCTTTCTGGAGTTTCGTCAATCGGTCTCGCGTTTTTAGGTCGAAAGGGCTTATATAGGCGAAGAAACGGAGTCGGAGGGTGCCTGGGCCCCCTCACATGGCCGGCGGCCAGGCCGGGGCCGCGCCGCCATGTTGTGTGGTGGCCCCTGGCCCCTCTCGACTCTCCTTCGGTGTTCTGGATGCTTCCGGGAAAAATAAGGTATTGGGTCTTCGTTTCGTCGAATTCCGAGAATATTGCCCGAACAGCATTTAGGAACCAAAAACAACGAAAACAGGAAACTGTGGCATCTTGTTAATAGGTTAGTTCCGGAAAACGCATAAAAACATTATAAAGTGTGAGCAAAACATGTAGGTATTGTCATAAAACAAGCATGGAACATCGAAATTATGGATACGTTGGAGACGTATCAGCATCCCCAAGCTTAGTTCCTACTCGTCCGAGTAGGTAAACGATAAAAAGAATAATTTCTGAAGTGACATGCTACCAACATAATCTTAATCATACTATTGCAAATCATATGAGATGAACGAAGTGACTCAAGGCAATGATCTATAGTTGCTAACAAATAGATAACATATAGCAAAACTTTTCATGAATAGTACTTTCAAGACAAGCATCAAAAGACTTGCATAAGAGTTAACTCATAAAGCAATAAATTCAAAGTAAAGGCATCGAAGCAACACAAAGGAAGATATAAGTTTCAGCGGTTGCTTTCAACTTTCAACATGCATATCTCATGGATAATTGTCAACACAAAGTAATATGATGAATGCAAATAAGCAAATATGTAAGAATCAATGCACAGTTGACACAAGTGTTTGCTTCTAAGATGGAAGGAAGTAGGTAAACTGACTCAACATAAAAGTAAAAGAATGGCCCTTCGCAGAGGGAAGCAGGGATAAAATCATGTGCTAGAGATTTTTAAGTTTTGAAATCATATAGAGAGCATAAAAGTAAAATTTTGAGAGGTGTTTGTTGTTGTCAACGAATGGTAGTGGGCACTCTAACTACCTCGCCAACCAGACTCTCAAGAGCGGCTCCCATGAAGGACGTTATTTCTACCAGCAAGGTAGATCATCCCTCTTCTCTTTTGTTTACACATGTATTTTAGTTTCATTATTGATGACACTCCTCCCAACCTTTTGCTTACACAAGCCATGGCTAACCGAATCCTCGGGTGCCTTCCAACATTTCACATACCATGGAGGAGTGTCTATTTGCAAAATTAAGTTGCTTACTGATGAATCAGGGCAAAACACGTGAAGAGAATTATTAATGAAAGTTAATTAATTGGGGCTGGGAACCCCATTGCCAGCTCTTTTTGCAAAATTATTGGATAAGCGGATGAAGCCACTAGTCCATTGTGAAAGTCTGTCAAAAGTAAATGACAAGATCGAAAGATAAAACACCACATACTTCCTCATGAGCTATAAAACATTGACACAAATAAGAGATGATAGCTTTTGAATTGTTTAAAGGTAGCACATGAAGTATTTACTTGGAATGGCAGGAAATACCACATAGTAGGTAGATATGGTGGACACAAATGGCATAGGTTTTGGCTCAAGGTTTTGGATGCACGAGAAGCATTTCCTCTCAGTACAAGGCTTTGGGCTAGCAAGGTTGTTTGAAGCAAACACAAGTATGAACCGGTACAGCAAACTTACATAAGAACAAATTGCAAGCATTATAAAACTCTACACTGTCTTCCTTGTTGCTCAAACACTTTTACCAGAAAATATCTAGACCTTAGAGAGACCAATCATGCAAACCAATTTCAACAAGCTCTACGGTAGTTCTCCACTAATAGGTTTAAACTACATGATGCAAGAGCATGATCTACTTGAGAGCTCAAAACAATTGCCAAGTATCAAATTATCCAAGACAATATGCAGCATTTTCTGTTTCCAACCAAATAACAATAAGTGCAGCGGTTTTCAACTCCGCCATGAACATTAAAATAAAGCTAAGAACACCATTGTTCATATGAAAAAGCGGAGCGTGTCTCTCTCCCACACAAGGATTGCTAGGATCCGAATTTATTCAAACACAAACAAAAATAAAAGCACACAGACGCTCCAAGTAAAGCACATATGATGTGACCGAATAAAAATATAGTTTCAATAGAAGAAACCTGATAAGTTGATGAAGAAGGGGATGCCTTGGGCATCCCCAAGCTTAGACGCTTGAGTCTCCTTGAAATATGCAGGGATGAACCACGGGGGCATCCCCAAGCTTAGACTTTTCACTCTTCTTGATCATATATCATCCTCCTCTCTTGACCCTTGAAAACTTCCTCACCAAACTTCTCATAAACTTCATTAGAGGGGTTAGTACTCAAAAAACTTTAATCCACCTTGGTCCTGTAGTGACACATTGCAAGAACTCAATAAAACATTAGCTACAGCTCTCCACGTCTAGAAAGCCTCACTTAAAGTCCACAAGAGACAATGCAAAAAACAGAGACAGAATCTGCCAAAACAGAACAGCCAGTAAACACGAATTTTTACGGGGTACTTCCGTTGCTCAAATCAGAAAACTCAAAACTAATGAAAGTTGCGTACATATCTGAGGATCACGCACGTAAATTGGCAGATTTTTCTGAGTTTCCTACAGAGAAATCTGCCCAGATTCGTGACAGATAGAAATCTGTTTCTGCGCAGAAATCCAAATCTAGTATCAACCTTCTATTAGAGACTTCACTTGGCACAACATTGCAATAAAATAAAGATAAGGAGAGGTTGCTACAGTAGTAACAACTTCCAAGACACAACAAAACAGTAGCAAAATAAACACATGGGTTATCTCCCAAGAAGTGCTTTCTTTATAGCCATTAAGATGGGCTCAGCAATTTTAATGATGCTCACATAAGGGTGAGAGTTGAAGCAAAAGAGAGAATCAAAAAGCAAGTTCAAAACACATTTAAGTCTAACCCACTTCCTATGCATAGGAATCTTGTACACAAATAAATTCATGAAGAACAAAGTGACAAGCATAAGAAGATAAAACAAGAGTAACTTCAAAATTTTCAGCATATAGAGAGGTGTTTTAGTACCATGCAAATTTCTACAACCATATTTTCCTCTCTCATAATAATTTTCAGTAGCTTCATGGATAAACTCAACAATATAACTATCACATAAAGCATGCTTTTCATGATTCACAAACACATAATTTTTATCAAGCTCAGAAATAATAGGATTAAAACTTTCAAACCCACTTTTATCAATAATATAACAAGATGATTGATCAATCTCAAAAGATATGGGACTCCTAGATAAAGTCAAGAACTCTCCAATCCCATTTTCATTAGTAGTACAATTAATATTATCAAGTAACATAGGACCATCATCTAGAGATTTATCATAAACATTTGCTAAGCAAAACTCTTTAGTACCATGCATTTCGACATCAGGCACAAACAAAGCATTATCATAAGATTTATCAAAATAGCATGGATTATCATGAATAACAGTAGCATAATTATTCTCACAAGTTTTACTCATAGGGAATATTTCAAGAGAATCCACATGAACATAACATTCATCCTCTTTCGGTAAGCATGGAGGACAATCAAATAGTGTAAGAGATAAAGAGTTACTCTCATTAGAAGGTTGGCATGGGTAGCTAATCCATTCTTCCTCCTTTTGTTCGTCACTCTCCTCTTCTTTTTCATCCAATGAGCTTTCAGGTTCATCAATTTCCTCCTCTTTTTCATCCAATGAGCTTTCAGGTTCATCAATTTCTTCTTCCACAGGTTCCTGCAAATTGTGAGTGCATTCTTGTGCATTAATGAGTCTCTCTTTATAATCAATGATATAAGGATTATCACTGTAGCTTTCTATGCAAAAATTAAGGATAGAAGAGACATAATCTTTAAGGTCCTTACAAACAACACAAGTTTCATAATTTTTAGACATGAATGATTCTATCTCAGAGGCTCCCATAAATAAGACAAATTGTTCTACCTCTTCGAACCCAAAATGAATATAGCTATTCCAATTATAGTTCTTAATTAAAACTTCCTCACTAAAGCCACATTGAAATTTAAGATGTTTAGTATCCTCTTTAGAGCAACAGTTTATATCATGGCGTTTAAGCAAGATTTTAGCAATTGTATTTAATTTTTCTATCACAGCACTCATAACTTTACCCGGCCCCCTTGGCCGCCTCTCCTTCGCGTACTTCTTCGTCCGAAAACCTAAGGCAGGGGATACGGAGAATAGACACGGCCGCCTCTGCGGGCGGAGAGACACCAGAGAGAAAAGAGCTCTCCGGCGGGCAGGAATCCGCCGGGGAAATTCCCTCCCGGAGGGGGAAATCGTCGCCATCGCCACCGTCATCGAGCTGGACATCATTGGGATCATCATCATCATCATCATCTCCACCATCTACACCGCCATCTCCATCGCTGCATCTCGTCACCGCTGTAACATCTAGGGTTAAATCTTGATTGTTTGATAGGGGAAACTTTCCCGGTGTTGATTACTACTTGTTATTGATGCTATTGAGTGAAACCATTGAACCAAGGTTTATGTTCAGATTGTTATTCATCATCATATCACCTCTGATTATGTTCCATATGATGTCTCGTGAGTAGTTTGTTTAGTTCTTGAGGACATGGGTGAAGTCTAAATGTTAGTAGTGAACTATGTTGAGTAATATTTAATGGTTTGATATTTAAGTTGTGGTGTTATTCTTCTAGTGGTGTCATGTGAACGTCGACTACATGATACTTCACCTTTATGGGCCTAGGGGAGTACATCTTGTATTCGTTTGCTAATTGTGGGGTTGCCGGAGTGACACAACCTAAACCCCCGTTAGTATATCGGTGCAGGAGGGATAGCAGTGATAACCCACAAGTATAGGGGATCGCTTTCGAGGGAAGTAAAACCCAAATTTATTGATTCGACACAAGGGGAGGTAAATACTTATAAGCCTTAACAACTGAGTTGTCAATTCAGCTGCACCTGGAAAAGCATTAGTAACAGGGGTGATTTGAAAACAGAAGTAATATGAGAGCAGTAGTAACAGTAACACAGCAGCAGTAGCAGTAATATGAGAGCAATGGCACCAGAAAATAGTTGATACTACTTCCAATGACATGTAGAACGAGTATATGATGATGAGAGATGGACCGGGGTTCCCAGCTATCTACACTAGTGGTAACTTCAATAACAAGTGTTGGGTGAACAAATTACAGTTGGGCAATTGATAGGATTGAAATAGCATTAAGACAGAATATCAAGATTATTAATCATGTAGGCATGTTTTCCATATATAGTCATACGTGCTCGCAATGAGAAACTTGTACAACATCTTTTGTCCTACCAGCCGGTGGCAGCCGGGCCTCTAGGGAATCTACTGGAAATTAAGGTACTCCTTTTAATAGAGTACCGGAGCAAAGCATTAACACTCCGTGAAAACATGTGATCCTCATACCTACGCCTTCCCCTCCAGTTATCCCAGTTGCTGTCACTCTGGGGCCTCGGGTTCCGGACATAGACATGTGCAAACAACTTGTAGATACAATCTAAGCAATAAGTATAGAGCTTAAATCTAAGATCATGCCACTCGGGCCCTAGTGACAAGCATTAAACACAACAAGATTGCAGCAACAATAACTTCACAAACTTATATAGATAGACTAATCATAATGTAACAATCCATCGGATCCCAACAAACACAACACCGATTACATCAGATGAATCTCAATCATGTAAGGCAGCTCATGAGATCATTGTATTGAAGTACATGGGGAGAGAATACCAACTAGCTACAGCTAGAACCCGTAGTCCATGGGGGGACTACTCACGGAGCATGATGGAGGCGGTGGCGTTGATGGAGATGGCTTCCGGGGGCACTTCCTGTCCCGGCGGCGTGTTCTGTCCCCGAATTGGAGTTTCGCGATGGCGGCGGCGCCCCTGGTCTTTCTGGAGTTTCGTCAATCGGTCTCGCGTTTTTAGGTCGAAAGGGCTTATATAGGCGAAGAGACGGAGTCGGAGGGTGCCTGGGCCCCCCTCACGGTGGCCGGCGCGGCCAGGCCTGGGCCGCGCCGCCATGTTGTGTGGTGGCCCCCTGGCCCCTCTCCGACTCTCCTTCGCTGGATGCTTCCGGGAAAAATAAGGTATTGGGTCTTCGTTTCGTCGAATTCCGAGAATATTGCCCGAACAGCCTTTCGGAACCAAAAACAACAGAAAACAGGAACTTGTGGCATCTTGTTAATAGGTTAGTTCGGAAAACGCATAAAAACATTATAAAGTGTGAGCAAAACATGTAGGTATTGTCATAAAACAAGCATGGAACATCAGAAATTATGGATACGTTGGAGACGTATCAGGATCTTAGAGTTTAAGGCTGTGGTTAGATTTATCTTAATTACTTTCTTGTATTTGCGGATGCTTGCAAGGGGTATAATCACAAGTATGTATTAGTCCTAGGAAGGGCGGTACATTAGCATAGGTTCACCCACACAACACTTATCAAAACAATGAAGATTAATCAACTATATGAAGCGAAAGCACTAGACTAAAATCCCCGTGTGTCCTCAAGAACGTTTGGTCATTATAAGTAAACAAACCGGCTTGTCCTTTGTGCTAAAAAGGATTGGGCCACTCGCTGCAATTATTATTCTCGCATTTTATTTACTTGTACTTTATTTATCTGCTATATCAAAACCCCCTGAATACTTGTCTGTGAGCATTTACAGTGAATCCTTCATCGAAACTGCTTGTCAATACCTTCTGCTCCTCGTTGGGTTCGACACTCTTATTTATCGAAAGTACTACGATACACCCCTATACTTGTGGGTCATCAAGACTATTTTCTGGCGCCGTTGCCGGGGAGTGAAGCGCTATTGGTAAGTGAAATTGGTAAGGAAACTTTTACTGTACGTGCTGATTTTGTTTCTGCTTGCTGCTATAAGTCATTATGGAGAGATCCTCCCTTGAATTTCTATTTGGAAAATCTACTACAAAGGTAGTGGATGAGGCGCCAGGTGAGGAAGTAATACCATATAAAATACCTATGAAAATTATTGAACGTGTTGTGGATAACCGCTATGAAGGGGATGGAACTGTTCATCCTGGAGATCATTTACTGTTTTTACATGAATTATGCGGGTTATTCAAGTGTGCAGGTATTTCAATGGATGAAGTTAGGAAGAAATTATTTGTTATGTCGCTATCTGGTAAAGCGGCGCATTGGTATAAACTGCTGAAGGATGGGCGTTCTCTTGATTGGAAGGATATTGTGCCTCTATTTTATTCTAAATTCTATCCTCCAAGTGAAATTCACAAAGACCGCAACCGTATATATAATTTCTGGCCTCATGATGGAGAGAGTATTGCCCAAGCGTGGGGGAGATTGAAGTCTTTAATGCTCAAATGCCCCATTCATGAGCTTCCTGGTAATATTATCATTGATAATTTCTATGCAAGACTTTCTTTTCAAGATAAAACCTTGCTGGATACTGCTTGTTCTGGATCATTCACACGCAATAAAGAAGAGTTTAAATGGGACCTTCTTGATCGAATCCAAGAAAATACTGAAGGATGGGAGAATGACAAAGGTAGAGTGTCAGGTATAAATTATGATTATGAATGCATTGAAACTTTTATGGATACTGATGAATATCGTAATATAAGTGCTACATATGGTCTTGACTCTCAAGTTGTTGCAAATATTTATAAAGCCTTTGCTTCTCATTTTGAATTGCCTAGGAAGAATTTTGATAAGTATCATGAACCTTATAAAGATAAAACTGATTCACCTAAAGGTAAATGTATTGAAATTAAAACTGTTGATCATGTTCTTCCTGAAGCTTATATTGAAAAAACTCCTTTCCCTGCTAAAATGAAGGAGTATTCTGTTATAACTAGTGTAGTTAATAAAAGTGCAAAGAAACCTATAGAACCTGAAGAACAAATAAAGGTTGAACCTGCTGTTGCAATAGTTAAAGATCTTGTGACTGAAAATGTGGAAGATGGTCATATTATTTTTTGTGAAGATGCTTCTAATATTGTTTCGCATCCTAATAAGTCTAGGAAAGCCAGTGTTCCTGTGCTCTCTGTTCGAATTGGTGATCATTGCTATTATGGTTTATGCGATATTGGTGCAAGTATTAGTGCCATTCCTTATGAGCTCTACACGGAAATCATGCATGAAATTGGTTCTTGTGAACTTGAAGATATTGATGTGGTTATTCGGCTAGCTAATAGAGAAACTATCTCTCCTATTGGTATTGTTCGAGATGTGGAAGTTCTATGTGGTAAGATTAAATATCCTGCTGACTTTTTGGTACTTGGTTCTGCTGCTAGTAAGTCTTGTCCTATTATTTTTGGTAGACCTTTTCTGAATACTTGTGGAGCTATTATAGATTGCAAGAAAGAGAAAATTGTTACTAAATTTGCTGGTGAATCTTATGAGTTTAACTTCTCTAAATTTGCCAAAACTCCTTATAAAGCTGATTTGCCTAATGATGATTTTAGAGTTGAACAGTGTGCATCTATTGCTCTTGCTCCTAATAATCCTTTGCAGCAACATTTGGAGAATAGTGAGAGTGAAGTTTTTAGGGAAGAAAGGGATGAGCTTGATGAAATTTTCCTTCGTCAACCTATTCTTAAACATGACTTACCTGTTGAAGATCTAGGTGTAACACCACCACCAAAGGAAGATCCTGTATTTGATTTGAAACCATTACCTGATAATCTTAAGTATGCTTATATTGATGATAAGAAAACATATCCTGTTATTATTAGTGCTAAGCTTTCAGATATTGAGGAAGAAAGGTTATTGGAAATATTGAAGAAACACCGAGGAGCTATTGGCTACACTCTTGATGACTTGAAGGGGATTTCTCCCGCTATTTGCCAACATGCCATCAATATAGAAGATGATGCAAAACCTGTTGTTGAACATCAGCGTCGTCTAATTCCCAAGATGAAGGATGTGGTAAGAAATGAGGTATTAAAACTTCTTGAAGCAGGTATTATATATCCTATTGCTGATAGTAGATGGGTTAGTCCTGTGCATTGTGTTCCTAAGAAAGGAGGAATAACTGTTGTTCCTAATGATAATGATGAGCTCATTCCTCAAAGAGTAGTTGTAGGGTATAGAATGTGCATTGATTTTCGAAAAGTTAATAAAGTTACTAAGAAAGATCATTACCCTTTACCTTTTATTGATCAAATGTTAGAAAGGTTGTCTAAAAATACTCATTTCTGCTTTCTTGATGGTTATTCTGGGTTTTCACAAATTGCTGTTAGAGCTAAAGATCAAGAGAAAACCACTTTCACTTGTCCCTATGGAACTTATGCTTATAGGCGTATGCCTTTTGGTTTATGTAATGCTCCTGCTACTTTCCAAAGATGCATGTCTGCTATTTTTCATGGCTTTTGTGAAAAGATTGTTGAGGTATTCATGGATGATTTTTCTGTCTATGGGAATTCTTTTGATAATTGCTTGCGAAACCTTGATAAAGTTTTGCAGAGATGTGAAGAAACTAACCTTGTTCTTAATTGGGAGAAATGCCACTTTATGGTTAATGAATGAATTGTATTGGGACATAAAATTTCCGAGAGAGGTATTGAAGTTGATAGAGCTAAAGTTGAAGCAATTGAGAAGATGCCCTATCCTAGGGATGTTAAAGGTATTCGTAGTATTCTTGGTCATGCTGGTTTTTATAGGAGATTTATTAAAGATTTCTCTAAAATTTCAAAGCCTCTTACTAATCTTCTTCAAAAAGATGTACCTTTCGTTTTTGATGATGATTGTAAGGAAGCCTTTGAAACTCTAAAGAAAGCCTTAACAACTGCTCCTGTAGTTGAACCTCCTGATTGGAATTTGCCTTTTGAAATTATGTGTGATGCTAGTGATTTTGCTGTAGGTGTTGTCCTTGGACAGCGAGTAGATAAAAAATTGAATGTTATTCATTATGCTAGTAAAACTCTAGACGCTGCTCAAAGAAATTATGCTACAACTGAGAAAGAATTATTAGCCGTAGTTTTTGCATGTGACAAGTTTAGATCCTATATTGTTGATTCAAAGGTTACAGTTCATACTGATCATGCTGCGATTAGGTACCTTATGGAAAAGAAAGATGCTAAGCCAAGGCTTATTAGATGGGTGCTTCTTTTGCAAGAATTTGATTTACATATTGTAGATAGGAAAGGTGCTGATAATCCTGTTGCTGATAATTTATCTAGATTGGAAAATATTGCTTATGATCATGTTCCTGTTAATGATAGTTTTCCAAATGAACAATTGGCTGTAATAAAGGTGAGCTCGCGAGATAGTCCTTGGTATGCTGATTATGCTAACTTTATTGTTTCGAAGTACTTGCCTCCAACCTTTTCAGCTCAGCAAAGGAGGAAATTCTTTTATGATTTGAGGCATTATTTTTGGGATGACCCACACTTATATAAAGAAGGAGTGGATGGTATTATGCGAAGATGTGTCCCGAATATGAACAACAAGAGATATTGAGTAAATGTCATGGTAGTGTTTATGGAGGACATCACGCTGGAGATAGAACCGCGCAAAAGGTTCTACAATCAGGTTTTTATTGGCCAACACTTTTTAAAGATGCAAGGAAGTTTATCTTATCTTGTGATGAATGTCAAAGAGTTGGTAATATCTCTAGACGCAATGAAATGCCTATGAATTATACTCTTGTTATTGAACCATTTGATTGTTGGGGATTTGACTTCATGGGTCCTTTCCCTTCTTCAGAAGGTAACACTCATATACTTGTCGCTGTTGATTATGTTACTAAATGGGTAGAAGCCATACCTACAAAAAGTGCTGATGGTGAGACCTCTTTAAAAATGCTTTTAGATGTTATTTTTCCTAGATTTGGAGTACCTAGATATATTATGACTGATGGAGGTTCTCATTTTATTCATGGTGGTTTTAGAAAAACTCTTGCTAAATATGGTATTAATCATAGAATTGCTTCAGCTTATCATCCTCAAACTAGTGGGCAAGTAGAATTATCAAATAGAGAAATTAAATCTATCTTGGGAAAGACTGTTAATAAATCTAGAAAGAATTGGGCTAGTAAGTTAAAGGAAGCATTGTGGGCTTATAGAACTGCTTATAAAAATCCTATGGGAATGTCTCCTTATAAAATGGTTTATGGAAAAGCTTGTCATCTACCTTTAGAATTAGAGCACAAAGCTTATTGGGCTGTAAGAGAACTTAATAAAGATTTTAAACTTGTCGGTAAGAAGAGGTTGCTACAATTGAGTTCTTTAGATGAATGGAGAAGTGAAGCTTATGAAAATGCTAAACTTTTTAAGGAGAAGGTTAAGAAGTGGCATGATAGAAGAATTATTAAAAGAGAATTTAATGTTGGAGATAAAGTCCTATTGTATCGGTCTCGTCTCAGATTTTTTGCAGGGAAATTACTCTCAAAATGGGAAGGACCATATGTTATTGAGGAGGTGTATCGTTCAGGGGCAATTAAAATTAGCTCTCTGCAAGGTAATGCCACACAAGTAGTGAATGGACAAAGACTCAAGCATTATATTTCTGGAGATTCTTATAATGAAGATATTGATGTTATTCAAGTGATGACTCCGGAAGCTTTCATCAAAGACCAAATTGACAGTTCTGCAGAGTTCGACTTTGAATAGGTAACAGTTTTAGTAATAAAAAGTCCGCGTTTAACTTTCCGAACAATATTTCTGCTGTTTATGGAAAATATGAAAAATTACGAGATCGAAACGGAGTGGAGGCGACGCACGAGCGTGCCCCCATAGGCCGGCGCGGGCCCCACCTGGCCGCGCCTATGGGGACAGCCCCTCGGCTTCCCGTTTCCACTCGTTTTCGGCATGGAACCTTCCTTTTGTCGTAAAAATATTTGCTATATAATCCCCCGGATCCCCAGAGGTCCGTATATTGTTTTCTCGTCGTGTTTTATTTCGAGATGTTTTCTGCTAGATATTGTTTTCAGATCTAGAAGCACCATGGTCTCCAACAACAAAGACAAGGGGCCTTGGGAGGAAGAGATGGATGAAGGGGTCAATAAGGGAGTGAAGAAGATAGCATCAGCAAAAAGAGAGCGGGAAGCTACGGAGAGTAAGCCAATCTTGGTGGGATCGGTTAACACTGGACGTTCTTTTTCTCATAACTTGCAGGGACTTCTTCCGCCTGCTCTTAGCCTCAACTCTTTCCCTTGTGTGGAGGAAGCAATACAGGTTACCGATGAGTTTTGTGATCCGTGCCCTAAGAAGGGAAGTGGAGATACTTCAGGAGGAGAACAAGCGACTTCGCAGAATGCTGGAATATTACTCGATTCCCATCACAAGGCCGCCACCGCCACATTTGGATAACAACGAATCTCTTCGAGTTTTAGTGCAGAACTGCCAAACTGAGAAGCTGAAGCTGAAGGAGATCTTTAAGAAGCGCGGGAACGGGCCATCACCACCGAAGGAGTAATTCATCATCGGTATTGGCATCCCCTTGGTTTGTTCCAAGCTTGGGGAGTGCCGCGGTATCACATCATCACTATCTTTATCTTTTTACTATCAAGTAGTGTCATATCATGAGTAGGGAAGTTATCATATAAGATGGTTTGCAGTGTGGAAGTATCTCTCTTAGTTGGTTATCTATGTATCCGTTGGTGTGAGTTATCGTTATGGAATATTAATGAGAAGTCTTATCATTTACTTTTTGCACACCTTATTTTAGTTTGCAATTTCTATTATATGATCACTCTTGACATTAGTATTGATATCACTTTGGGAGCATCAAGTAAATCTATTTGGTTTTGGCAAACTTAGCATTGGTCAATAGCAACAACACCTTGATGTTTAAATAGAAAAGGGAAATACATGTAGACATATTACTTTATTATCTTTCTGCTAATGAGTTTAGTATTCTGAAGTTAAAATTGCTTGTGCTTATGAGAAAGATGCATGATTGTTTCTATCACATGTATATTTGTTTGTTTCCCTCAACCTTTATGCTTGCTACCCAACCTTGCTAGCCAAAGACCTGTATTGAGAGGGAATGCTTCTCATACATCCAAAACCTTAGACCAAACCCATGCCATTTGTGTCCACCATAACTACCTACTATGTGGTATTTTGCGCCATTCCAAGTAAATACTTCATGTGCTACCTTTAAATAATTCAAACTATATTACTCCTTATTTGTGTCAATGTTTTATAGCTCATGAGGAAGTATGTGGCGTTTTATCTTTCAATCTTGTTGGGCGGACTTTCACCAATGGACTAGTGGCACATCCGCTTATCCAATAATTTTGCAATAAGAGCTGGCAACGGGGTTCCCAGCCCCAATTAATAACTTTCATTAATAATTCTCTTCACATGTTTTGCCCTGATTTATCAGTAAGCAACTTAATTTTGCAATAGACACTCCTCCATGGTATGAGAAATGTTGGAAGGCACCCGAGGATTCGGTTAGCCATGGCTTGTGAAAGCAAAGGTTGGGGGGAGTGTCATCCATAATAAAACTAAAATACATGTGTAAACAAAAGAGAAGGAGGATGATCTACCTTGCTGGTAGAGATGACGTCCTCCATGGGAGCCGCTCTTGGAAGGTCTGTTTGGCAAGGGGGTTAGAGTGCCCACTACCATTCGTTGACAACAACAAACACTACTCAAAATCTTACTTTTATGCTCTTTATATGATTTCAAAACTTGAAAAGCTCTAGCACATGATTTAATCCCTGCTTCCCTCTGCGAAGGGCCTATCTTTTACTTTTATGTTGAGTCAGTAAACCTATTTCCCTCTATCTTAAGCAAGCAATCGAGTTGTTGTGAACCAACCATTTATGCTATGATTTAGTTAGTCATGCCTTTTATGCTTTCTTGTTTAGTACAAATTTTATCTGAATGAATATGACTTTGAAAGTTATCAATGATTATGAGGAGATTGTTATGATTAAGGATGAGAGCCCTGCCATATAAATTCTGATATGAAAGCTTTGTTTAGAAGATAAGTACAATCCGTTAATAGTTCTCTGACCAAGAACAAAGTTTGCCATAACCGTTTATGATTTCCTATGCACCTCTATTTGTGATTTCTCTTTACTTATTTCAAGTTGAGTTATATGAGGAGGATGTTTACTAGAATATCTTGTGTGAATAAATATGATGCTTCTTGTCCGTATTTTATTTATCGACTCTTCACTCCATAAACATGTGGTCTTGTTTATTGAGCTCAGTTTCGCTTGGGGACAAGCGAGGTCTAAGCTTGGGGGAGTTGATACGTCCATTTTGCATCACTATTTTATATCATAAATTGCTGTTATTCATTGATATATTTCATATTTAGAGATAATACTTATGTTATTTCACCTATTTTGCATGTTTCATGATTATTGGAGAATTATTCACCGGAGTCAGGATTCTGCTGGAAAAAGCACCGTCAGGACACCATATTTCTAAAGATCAACAATTGACGAAAATTATACAGAACATCCTATTTTTCCAGAAGACGAAGCCAGCCAAAAGGAGGGGCCGAGGAGGGCCGCCATGGCCCCCCATAGGCCGGCGCGGGCCCTGGCCTGGCCGCGCCGCCTTGTGGGGAGGGGGCCCACAGCCCCCTTCGGCCGCCTCTCCTTCGCGTACTTCTTCGTCCCGAAAACCTAAGGCACTGGGGGATACGGAGAATAGACACAGCCGCCTCTGCGGGGCGGAGAGACACCAGAGAGAAAAGAGCTCTCCGGCGGGCAGGAATCCGCCGGGGAAATTCCCTCCCGGAGGGAAATCGTCGCCATCGCCACCATCATCGAGCTGGACATCATTGGGATCATCATCATCATCTCCACCATCTACACCGCCATCTCCACCGCTCACCGCTGTAACATCTAGGGTTAAATCTTGATTGTTTGATAGGGGAAACTCCCGGTGTTGATTACTACTTGTTATTGATGCTATTGAGTGAAACCATTGAACCAAGGTTTATGTTCAGATTGTTATTCATCATCATATCACCTCTGATTATGTTCCATATGATGTCTCGTGAGTAGTTCGTTTAGTTCTTGAGGACATGGGTGAAGTCTAAATGTTAGTAGTGAACTATGTTGAGTAATATTTAATGGTTTGATATTTAAGTTGTGGTGTTATTCTTCTAGTGGTGTCATGTGAACGTCGACTACATGATACTTCACCTTTATGGGCCTAGGGGAGTACATCTTGTATTCGTTTGCTAATTGTGGGGTTGCCGGAGTGACAGCAACCTAAACCCCCGTTAGTATATCGGTGCAGGAGGGATAGCAGGATCTTAGAGTTTAAGGCTGTGGTTAGATTTATCTTAATTACTTTCTTGTATTTGCGGATGCTTGCAAGGGTATAATCACAAGTATGTATTAGTCCTAGGAAGGGCGGTGCATTAGCATAGGTTCACCCACACAATACTTATCAAAACAATGAAGATTAATCAACTATATGAAGCGAAAGCACTAGACTAAATTCCCGTGTGTCCTCAAGAACGTTTGGTCATTATAAGTAAACAAACCGGCTTGTCCTTTGTGCTAAAAAGGATTGGGCCACTCGCTGCAATTATTATTCTCGCATTTTATTTACTTGTACTTTATTTATCTGCTATATCAAAACCCCCTGAATACTTGTCTGTGAGCATTTACAGTGAATCCTTCATCGAAACTGCTTGTCAATACCTTCTGCTCCTCGTTGGGTTCGACGACACTCTTATTTATCGAAAGTACTACGATACACCCCCTATACTTGTGGGTCATCATCCATCTTCCTCGTACTGCTGTTCTCCTTCATAGTCTGGCCATTTGAATAGCTAGGGACAAAGCCATGAGTACTTTAAAGTACTCGCAAACTAATACTAGTGTAAGCACTATCAATTTTAGTAAGGGGATACTAAGCTCTAGGTTTATTTGCATAAAGCCAATTTTAATTCATAAGCATTTAGTAAAAGACTCTTCATTTGCTAACTAACTCAAGTGGGAACATTAGTGTCATTCCCACAACTCAATTGTGATTCAAGTCAAAGTCACCTTTCACCTTTCACCTTTCACCTTTCACTTTCAATTCATAAGTCATATGTCACATTTTTGAAAATGGTCTGATGACGGAACTGATGGGGTTCGTTGCATAGAAAACAAAAAATTTCCTACCGCAAAGCGAATAAAACCAACAGATCTAATCTATGGAACACCCAAGATCCAATCTACTAGATCTAAGCAACGAGATGGAGATGAGACTAACCCTCGAAGATTCCAAAGCCTACGAGATTAATCTCGTTGTTGGTGTAGACGATCGTCCCCGTGCTGCAATCCGGCAGCACTTCCGTACTCGGTCGCGCGTACGGTGTCGATGAAGCTCCTTCCTCTCCCGTTCCAGCGGGCAGCGGAGGTGTGGTAGATCTCCACGGAATCCCAGCAGCACGACGGCGTGGTGGTGGTGGTGGAGAAGAATTGCTGCAGGGCTTCGCCTAAGCCTGCACAGCGTATGGAGGTGGAAGAGAGAGGGGGCGGCTAGGGTTGTGGATGGGGGGCCTTGGCCGGCCACCCCCTCCCCTCTTTATATAGGTGGGGGGTCGGCCCCTAGGGCCCACCCATCCCTTTGGCCGGCCATGGGGAGGGGAAACTCCTCCCCCAAGTCTTCCCCCTTATCTCCTAATTTAAACACTTTATTTTAGGAGATAGATCTTATCTCTAATTTTAAACCATTTAAACTAGAGATAGATCTTATCTCTAAGGGGGGCCGGCCTGGGCCCACATGTCATGGTGGGCAGGACCCACTATGCCATGTGGCGCCTATGTGGCCTCTCCCGGGGTGGTGGGCCCACTGGTGGCCCTCTAGAACCTTCTAGAAGCTCCGGTCAAAACACCGGACTTTTTCCCGAACCCCGGAAATTGACTTCCCATATATGAATCTTATTCTCCGGACAATTCCGGACCTCCTCGTGATGTCCTGGATCCCATCCGAGACTCCGAACAAAAACTTCGGACTCCAACTCATATTCTGAATCTACTTATGCGACATCGAACCTTAAGCGCGTCACCCTACGGTTCGCGAACTATGCAGACATGGTCGAGACTCCTCTCCGAGCAATAACCAATAGCGGGATCTGGAGATCCATAATGGCTCCCACATATTCAACGATGACTTAGTGATCGATTGAACCATTTACATACGATGCCAATTCCCTTTGTCTCGCGATATTTTACTTGTCCGAGGTTTGATCATCGGTATCTCCATACCTTGTTCAACCTCGTTACCGACAAGTACTCTTTACTCGTACCGTGGTATGTGATCTCTTATGAACTATTCATATGCTTGCAAGCTAATCAGATGACATTCCACCGAGAGGGCCCAGAGTATATCTATCCGTCATCAGGATGGACAAATCCCACTGTTGATCCATATGCCTCAACTCACACTTTCCAAATACTTAATCCCACCTTTATTGTCACCCATTTACGCAATGACGTTTGATGTAATCAAAGTACTCTTTCAGTGTAAGTGATTTACATGATCTCATGGTCGAAGGATTAAGACAACTATGTATTGAAAGCTTATAGCAAATGAACTTAATGACTTGATCTTATGCTACGCTCATTTGGGTGTGTGTCCATTATATCATTCAACCAATGACATAACCTTGTTATTAATAACATCCAATGTTCATGATCACGAAACCATGATCATCTATCAATCAACAAGCTAGTTATACAAGAGGCTTACTAGGGACTCCTTGTTGTTTACATAACACACATGTATGAATGTTTCGGTTAATACAATTATAGCATGGTATATAAACATTTATCATAAACACAAAGATATTATAATAACCACTTTATTATTGCCTCTTGGGCATATCTCTCCCACTTGCACTAGAGTCAATAATCTAGATTACATTGTAAGGTACCTAACACCCATGGCATTCTGGTGTTGGTCATGCTTTGCCCTTGGGAGAGCTTTAGTCAACGGATCTGCAACATTCAGATCCGTGTGTACTTTGCAAATCTCTACTTCACCATCTTCGATGTACTCGCGAATCGAATGAAAACGCAGCTTGATATGCTTCAGCTTCTTGTGTGACCTTGGTTCCTTTGCATTGGCGATGGCACCCGTGTTGTCACAATAAATGACTAGCGGGTCCAATGCACTAGGAACCACACCAAGCTCAACAATGAACCTCTTCATCCATACCGCTTCGATGAAGCCTCTGAAGCCGCTATATATTCAGATTCTGTTGAAGATTTCGCCACCGTGCATTGCTTGGAACTGCTCCAGCTTACTGCCACACCATTCAATATAAACACGTACCCAGACTGAGACTTAGAGTCATCAGGGTCGGTGTTCCAACTTGCATCGGTGTAACTGGTTACAACGAGCTCTTGGTCACCGCCATAACAAAGAAACATATCCTTAGTCCTTTTCAAGTACTTCAGGATATTCTTGACCGCTGTCCAGTGTTCCATCCCTAGATCACTTTGATATCTGCTGGTCAAACTAATAGCATGTGCGATATCCGGTCTAGTACACAGCATGGCGTACATGATAGAGCCTACTGCCGAAGCATAGGGGATCTTGCTCATCCTCTCTCTTTCATCTGCCGTAGCCGGACCTTGAGTCTTACTCAAGACCTTACCTGGCAACATGGGCAAGAACCCTTTCTTGCTTTCATCCATTCTAAACTTCTTTAGGATCTTGTCCAGGTATGTACTCTGTGAAAGGCCTATTAGGCGTCTTGATCTATCTCTATAAATCTTGATGCCTAAAATGTATGCTGCTTCACCAAGGTCTTTCATTGAAAAAGACTTATTCAAATAACCTTTAATGCTGCTTAAAAGTTCTATATCATTCCCAATCAATAATATGTCATCTACATATAATATCAGGAACGCTACAGAGCTCCCACTCACTTTCTTGTAAATACAGGCCTCACCATGAGTCCGTATAAAACCAAAGTCTTTGATCACTCTATCAAAGCGTAGGTTCCAACTCCGGGATGCTTGCTTCAGTCCATAAATGGAACGCTGAAGTTTGCATACCTTGTCAGCATTTTTAGGATCGACAAAACCTTTGGGTTGTACCATATACAACTCTTCCTCAATGTCTCCATTAAGGAACGCCATTTTGACATCCATCTGCCAAATCTCATAATCGAAAAATGCAGCTATTGCTAACAAAATCCTCACAGACTTTAGCTTTGCTACAGGTGAGAAAGTCTCATCGTAGTCAACTCCTTGAATTTGTCGGAAACCCTTTGCGACAAGTCGAGCTTTATAGACAGTAATATTACCATCAGCATATGTTTTTCTCTTGAAGATCCCTTTATTCTCGACAGCCTTGCGGCTATCAGGTAAGTCTACCAAAGTCCATACTTTGTTATCATACATGGATCCCATTTCGGATTTCATGGCTTCTTGCCATTTGTTGGAATCTGGGCTCATCATCGCTTCTTCATACGTCGCAGGGTCCTCATCATTGTCGTCCGCAATCATGACATTTAGAAAGGGATCATACCAATCAGGAGTGGTACGTTCCCTCGTCGATCTGCGAGGTTTAGTAGCTTCCTCGATCGAAGTTTCATGATCATCATCATTTGCTTCCTCTCCTATCGGTGCAGGCTGCACAGGAATTTCTTCCGGCACTGCGCTACTCTGATCTATGAGAGAAGGTTCATCAACCTCGTCGAGTTCTACTTTTCTTCCAGTCACTTCTTTAGTGAGAAACTCCTTCTCAAGAAAGGATCCGTTCTTGGCAACAAAGATTTTGCCTTCGGATCTGTGATAGAAAGTATACCCAATTGTTTCTTTAGGGTATCCTATGAAGACGCATTTCTCCGCTTTGGGTTCTAGCTTGTCGGTTGTAACTTCTTTACATAAGCATCGCAACCCCAAACTTTAAGGAACGACAGCTTAGGTTTCTTCCCAAACCATAATTCATACGGTGTCGTTTCAACGGATTTAGATGGTGCCCTATTTAAAGTGAATGCGGCTGTCTCTAAAGCATAACCCCAAAACGATAATGGCAAATCGGTAAGAGACATCATAGAACGAACCATATCTAAGAGAGTTCGATTACGACGTTCGGACACACCATTGCGTTGTGGTGTTCCGGCGGTGTCAACTGTGAAAGTATTCCGCATTTCTTTAAATGCATGCCAAACTCATAACTCAGATATTCGCCTCCGCGATCAGAACGCAGAAACTTAATCTTCTTGTTACGTTGATTTTCTACTTCACTTTGGAATTCCTTGAACTTCTCAAAAGTCTCGGACTTGTGTTTCATAAAGTAAATATACCCATATCTACTCAGATCATCCGTGAAGGTTAGAACATAACGATAACCACCGCGCGATGCTACACTCATTGGTCCGCACACATTGGTATGTATGATTTCCAATAAGTCTGTAGCTCGCTCCATTGTGCCAGAAAATGGAGTCTTAGTCATTTTTCCCATTAGACATGCTTCGCATCTGTCAAGTGACTCAAAGTCAAGTGACTCAAGAAGTCCATCGGAATGGAGTTTCTTCATGCGCTTCACTCCAATATGACCAAGACGACAGTGCCACATATAAGTAGAATTATCATTCAATTTAATTCGCTTAGCATCAATGTTATGAACATGTGTATCACTACTATCGAGATTTAACAAGAATAAACCATTCATCTCAGGTGCATGGCCATAAAAGACATTACTCATATAAATCGAACAACCATTATTCTCAGACTTAAACGAATAACCGTCTTGCATCAAACAAGATCCAGATATAATGTTCATGCTCAACGCAGGTACCAAATAACAATTATTAAGGTTTAAAACTAATCCCGAAGGTAGATGTAGGGGAGCGTGCCGACGGCGATCACATCGACCTTGGATCCATTTCCAACGCGCATCGTCACCTCGTCCCTTGCCAGGCTTCGTTTATTCCGCAGTTCCTGTTTCGAGTTACAAATGTGAGCAACCGAACCAGTATCAAATACCCAGGCACTACTACGAGAACCAGTAAGATAGACATCTATAACATGTATATCAAATATACCTTTCTTCTTGGCGTGGCCGCTCTTCAGATCGGCCAAGTATTTGGTGCAATTCCGCTTCCAGTGCCCCTTCCCCTGGCAGTAGTAGCACACAGTCTCAGGCTTAGGACCAGCCTTAGGCTTCTCAGGAGGCGCTGCAACTTTCTTGCCGCCCTTCTTGAAGTTGCCCTTGTTAGGCTTGCCCTGCTTCTTGAAACTGGTGGTCTTGTTGACCATCAACACTTGGTTCTCCTTCTTTATTTCTACTTCAGCAGACTTCAGCATGGAGAAGAGTTCAGGTAACTCTTTGTTCATGTTCTGCATGTTGTAGTTCATCACGAAGTTCTTGTAACTTGGTGGCAGTGATTGGAGGACACGATGAATACCCAGCTTGTTAGGGATCACAATCCCCAAGTCACTGAGCTTCTTCGCATGTCCGGACATGGCGAACATGTGCTCACTAACGGAGCTGCCCTCTTCCATCATGCAGTTAAAGAACTGTTTCGAGGCCTCATAGCTCTCCACGGCTGCATGAGTCTCAAAGATAAGTTTGAGCTCACGCATCATCTCACATGGGTCGTGGTGCTCAAAACGCTTTTGGAGCTCTGCCTCTAAACTGCACAAGATGGCACACTGAATTTCGGAGTACCGAGTTACCCGAGTCTCATAAACATTCTTTATGTCCTCGGACACTGCAGGAGGTGGTGGGGGACCTAGCGGTGCTTCGAGCACATATTGCATGCTTACGCCAGTGAGGAAAATCCTCACATGACGGGACCAGTCAGTGAAGTTGCTACCATTGCCCTTAAGCTTTTCTTTCTCTAGGAACTGGTTAAAATTGATGGAGGGGGCGCCATGATCTACAACATATTTGCAAAGAGTTTAGACTAATTTATGATAAAATGAGTTCAATTTTAATTCTTAAATTAACTAGGTGAACTCCCACTCAAAACAACATCCCTCGCATTGTCTTAGTGATTACACGAACCAAATCCACTACACCAAGTCCGATCTTCACGAGAAAAGATGTAGCTTCAAAGGCGAACACTCAAAGTGTTCATCATATCATTCATATGACTCATGCTCTACCTTTCGGTATCCCGTGTTCCGAGACCATGTCTGTACATTCTAGGCTCGTCAAGGCAACCTTAGTATCCGCGTGTGCAAATCTGCACCCGTTGTATGCACATGTAGAGTCTATCACACCCGATCATCACGAGATGCTTCGAAACGACAAGTCTTAGCAACGGTGCATACTAAGGATGAACACTTTATTATCTTGATATTTAGTGAGAGGGATCATCTTATAATGCTACCGTCGCGATCTAAGCAAAATAAGATGCATAAAAGGATTAACATCACATGCAATTCATAATGTGTGATATGATATGGCCTTTCTTCTTGTGCTTTTGATCTCCATCTCCAAAGCACGGACATGATCTCCATCATCACCAGCATGGCGTCAAGGTCAGTGGCGCCGCTTCATGGTTGTCCATCACTTATAGCTACTATAACAACTACTTGAAATAAAGCTATTACATGATGAATAGACACGCAGGTCTTTAACAAAAATTAAAGACAACCATTAGGCTCCTGCCGGTTGCCATAATACATCAATGAACATCTCATACATCGAATATAATCATCATCACATTATGGCCATATCACATCACCAAACCCTGCAAAAACAAGTTAGACGCCTCTAATTTGGTTTGCATCTTTTACGTGGTTTAGGGTTTCGAGTAAGATCCAATCTACCTACGAACATGAACCACAACGGTGATACTAGTGTTGACAATAGAAGTGCAAATTACAATCTTCACTATGGTGGGAGAGACAGACACCCGCAAAGCCACTTATGCAATACAAGTTGCATGTCAAGCGTGGAGCAAGTCTCATGAGACGCGGTCATGTAAAGTTAGCCCGAGCCGCTTCATCCCACCATCCCGCAAGAAGCAAAGTACACAAACTAAAGCAACAAAAGCATCACCGCCCACAAACCATTGTGTTCTACTCGTGCAACAGATCTATGCATAGACGTGGCTCTGATACCACTGATGGGGTTCGTTGCATAGAAAACAAAAATTTTCCTACCGCAAAGCGAATAAAACCAACAGATCTAATCTATGGAACACCCAAGACCCAATCTACTAGATCTAAGCAACGAGATGGAGATGAGACTAACCCTCGAAGATTCCAAAGCCTACGAGATTAATCCCGTTGTTGGTGTAGACGATCGTCCCCGGTGCTGCAATCCGGCAGCACTTCCGTACTCGGTCGCGCGTACGGTGTCGATGAAGCTCCTTCCTCTCCCGTTCCAGCGGGCAGCGGAGGTGTAGTAGATCTCCACGGAATCCAAGCAGCACGACGGCGTGGTGGTGGTGGTGGAGAAGAATTGCTGTAGGGCTTCGCCTAAGCCTGCACAGCGTATGGAGGTGGAAGAGAGAGGGGGCGGCTAGGGTCGTGGATGGGGGGCCTTGGCCGGCCACCCCCTCCCCTCTTTATATAGGTGGGGGGTCGGCCCCTGGGCCCACCCATCCCTTTGGCCGGCCAAGGTGAGGGATAAACTCCTCCCCCAAGTCTTCCCCCTTATCTCCTAATTTAAACACTTTATTTTAGGAGATAGATCTTATCTCTACTTTTAAACCATTTAAACTAGAGATATATCTTATCTCTAAGGGGGGGCCTGGGCCCACATGTCATGGTGGGCAGGACCCACTATGCCATGTGGCGCCTACGTGGCCTCTCCCGGGGTGGTGGGCCCACTGGTGGCCCTCTAGAACCTTCTAGAAGCTCCGGTCAAAACACCGGACTTTTCCCGAACCCCGAAAATTGACTTCCCATATATGACAATTCCGGACCTCCTCGTGATGTCCTAGATCCCATCCGAGACTCCGAACAAAAACTTCAGACTCCAACTCATATTCTGAATCTACTTATGCGACATCGAACCTTAAGCGCGTCACCCTACGGTTCGCGAACTATGCATACATGGTCGAGACTCCTCTCCGAGCAATAACCAATAGCGGGATCTGGAGATCCATAATGGCTCCCACATATTCAACGATGACTTAGTGATCGATTGAACCATTTACATACGATGCCAATTCCCTTTGTCTCGCGATATTTTACTTGTCCGAGGTTTGATCATCGGTATCTCCATACCTTGTTCAACCTCGTTACCGACAAGTACTCTTTACTCGTACCGTGGTATGTGATCTCTTAACTATTCATATGCTTGCAAGCTAATCAGATGACATTCCACCGAGAGGGCCCAGAGTATATCTATCCGTCATCGGGATGGACAAATCCCACTGTTGATCCATATGCCTCAACTCACACTTTCCAAATACTTAATCCCACCTTTATTGTCACCCATTTACGCAATGACGTTTGATGTAATCAAAGTACTCTTTCGGTGTAAGTGATTTACACGATCTCATGGTCGAAGGATTAAGACAACTATGTATTGAAAGCTTATAGCAAATGAACTTAATGACTTGATCTTATGCTACGCTCATTTGGGTATGTGTCCATTATATCATTCAACCAATGACATAACCTTGTTATTAATAACATCCAATGTTCATGATCACGAAACCATGATCATCTATCAATCAACAAGCTAGTTATACAAGAGGCTTACTAGGGACTCCTTGTTGTTTACATAACACACATGTATCAATGTTTCGGTTAATACAATTATAGCATGGTATATAAACATTTATCATAAACACAAAGATATTATAATAACCACTTTATTATTGCCTCTTGGGCATATCTCCAACAGGAACAGTATGGCCTTCCCAATCGTCCGTAACCGTGGACACGGTTGTTCGAATAGGTTTACACTCTGCAGAGGTCGCACACTTTTGCCACAACATTTGCAATAATCCGTCAAGGTTAACTGGCCCCGATTTATCACACTGTGTGCGGACTACCAACCATAACCTTTCACTTACATACCCTAGTATAGGCACCTCTCCCCATGAGCTTGGCCTCCAAAGAAGACAAACCGCACTGAACTGCACAGGGCTTGGGCCGGCATTCACCTCATTTCACGTCATTTCACATCAGTTCACATTTCAACGGAGGCAGCCTCGGCATAACCCCTATGACGCTTGTTTAGAGGGAACCCATACTAGAGCACATAAATTTCTAGTTAAGCCCTTACCCATGTTGGGTATTGTGGGGGTACTTTCAAATTGGAATGGTATCGCATCCGAACCCAACCATCAGTTTTTATAAAGTTCACCATATCATTCCCAAGTCATATTCACCTTCCAAATCTTTCAATAGAATGACTCATCATTCCAAGGTTTTCAAAGTCATTTCATTTCACATGTTCCCATCTAGAGTAGTCACTTTTAGTTTTTAGCACTAGCAACTAGTCATGAGGGGTGCTAATTTGCTTGTATTGCTCTAGGCTAAATTTGATACTCTTGTACTACTCTATATCTAGACCAAGTGAATCATAAATCAAAAAGGAAACTTTGATAAACCAAAGTCAAAAACTTATAAGGTAAAAACTTGGGATAGGATCATTAATCATCAAGGAATATGTAATGGTGCCTTGCTCTTGTAGAGCTTTGCACTTGGGTAACTTGCAAGAATATTAGCTTGCCTTGGTTGGGGTAGTGATCAAAGTTCTCTTCTTCTTCTTCAAAGTAGACATCCTCCTCTTGGTAGTCTCCGGTATTAGCGTCTATAAACGAATACGAGAATAACAATCACCAATCAATACTTAAGAGCTAGACTAAGCACCCAAATAGTTCACACAAGCTATTCTAGCATCACAACATTATTATTATGTTGGTTGACTTTGTTTTCTTCTTAAGAAAAATAATTTCCTCTCATTACAAATAGGGTTTAGGGTTTCTATTCAATTCTTTGAGAAATAATTTACTCTCATTGAAATATTTAGTAGTATTTCTATTTATTTATTCTTGAGAAATAATTTCTTCTCATTGAATCTTGTTAAGATTTAATCTCCGCAAATAATAATATATGATCCTATGTTGACCAAGGTCAACACTTCATAATCATCATTTGGGAAAATGATTTAAATGAGGGAATTCACTAAGGTCACTACCTCATGTTAGATTACTTGAGACAAAGATTTAAATGAGAACAATACATCTCATATGAGTTGAAATAATAGTGTTGAACAATTTAACTACTACTATGGCAATGATTGAATAATCTCAAATAAGAACATATGGGGTCATGAAGACAAATGTCATCACCTCACATTGCATTACTTGGATCAATGATTTAAATGAGATGCTACACCTCATACAATTTAAATACTATTTTTGAAATAATTTAGATGAGCTAGAAAGGGCCACATAGCCACCATTTGAATCTAGCCCATGATCATATGAAGCAACCCTATACTATTTTTACATAAACAATTTAGAGTATTTGAAATGTGAATTACGAGAATTTGAATCACCTCAAAATTCATCATGGTTGATTTTATAAATTTATTTGAATTCTTAAAACTCTCTGTCTTGTTATTTTTACTATTCAAATTCTACAACAGATCTTGATGTGAATCCAGTGGGGTTGGGTAGGTATTTTCACAAGCTTTCCAAAAATATCAAACTCACTGAATTTGGCCAAGTAGAATTGAAGTTATTAAATTTTAAAATGGGCACCAGTAAAGAATTTGGGTTAAAATTAAATTCACGAATTCAAATTCGTGGGCTGCGCGGGAAAGGAACTTGGGCCAGGAGAGGGCTAAAGGGTTGGGCCAGCCCAACTACGCGCCAGTGCGCCGTGGGCTGCCTGACAGTGGGGGGGCCACCTGTCAGCGAGTTTAAAACCCGAAGTGGTACGCAGAGAGGGAGGCCGTAGGATTAAAACAGATCAAACGGCGGACGCTCGTCTCCTTCCGCGATAGGAGACGGCGAGGTCTAACCCTACCGGCAGCGAGGTGGGTCGCTAGGGGGTACCTGGGGCTCCGGCGAGGCTCGGCGAGGTGGGCGATTGGCGTGGAAGACGACGGCAAGGCGAACGAGGGTCGGGAGAGGTGTTGAGGTGGTCGGAGTCGTTGCCTTCGTCTAGCTGCTGTCGCGGCGGACTCCGGTGGAATTCCGGCGGGCTTAATTGGAGAGGGGAAGGAGTCAGGGAGGCTCAGGAGAAGGAGGGGAGGCGACTGGTGTGCTTGGAGGAGGTGGGCAGTGGCTCTATTTATAGGGTCGAGGCGAGTCCGAGGCGCACGGCGAGGTCGATCATGGCTACGGCTGCAGGGCTAGCGCGAGCATCAGAGCGTGTCTAGGGGGTAGCCCGTGGCGTGGTGATGGCGCGCGTGCAAGAAGAGAGGGAGGGGAGGACGACAGCGACGAGGCACGACCGTGTACTGGCGTGTCCAGGGACGTGCCAGTGCACGCTCTGGCGCGACCTGGAGTGGTGATCACGTCAGGTTCAGGGCCTTGGAGGCATCTCCTTGGCCAGGGATCATGTGTAGCAGTCTCAGCATAGTGTGGAGAGGTTAAGTGACAAGGTCAGAGGGAGAGGATAGGTCCAGGGTTGGTTTGGGCATGATGGTAAGCAAGGGGCTGACATGGTCTGGCATGGGGATGCTTTGGGCATTGTTCATTGTCTCTGAGGGTTTGTCATGCATGAGTGAGGTGAGGCAAGTCCTATTGACAAGGTTAGAGGGACTAGAGGGGTAGGAGTACCAGGGTTGGCATGGTGAGTTCAAATCAATGGCATGGGCATGGCATGGTCCTTGTGTGCATGATTTTCTTGTTCTTTGAGTGCTGCATGTTTAGTTGAGGTGTGATGAGTGTGTTTGACCTAGTGTGCATGGTTGGAGAGGGCTAAGGTGTGCATACTTGATTAAAGTGAAAAGGTCTATGTGGCACATACAATGATGTGGCATGCTTGAGGCATGGTGATCATGGCAAGGTTAGGTCACTTCATTAGGGTACTTTAGGGTACAAGGTGTACTCTCAAGGAGGACAAGAGAGAGTGAGTGGAAAAGTGAAAAGTGAGGATAAAGTGACTTGTACCTCCATCCTACTTTATGTGAACTACTCATGTCTCATGCAAATGTCCTACTTGTGTTTAATTTTGGTCAAATTTCTGCATGGATGTCTTCTATATGATGTTGGGTAACAATGTGTAACATTGGTTTGAAAATTGGAGAGGTTTGGTGAAATTTCTAAAAAGTGGGGGAATCTAGAATCTATTTCAACATAGCATCTTGGGTTGACTATTTTGAGCAATGGTCAATGATCTGGTCAAAGTGGTCAACACCAAAGTTTTTCATCTTGATGAGGTCTTGGATGAGGTGCAAGGAGTTGGCAGGGTTTGGTTTAAGAATCTCTTAATACAAGGGCTCAAAGTGGGGTACATGTTAAGAATGGCACAAGTGACCATCATCACATGCAACTTGCAATTTTCATTTCTTTGATTTTTGATTTGATTTTTCTTGATCCAATTGATGTTACTTAGTGTTGAAATGGTATAGGGTAGTGATACAACCATTCACACCAAGTCTAAAGGTCAATTGCTTAAGTTTGTAATTTTGCCATTTCCTCTCATATACCTCTAGGTATAGTTTTATTTTCTTTTTATTTCCTTTTGTTTCACCTTAGATTTGATTTGTTAAGTACTAGATAGTGTTTATTAATGTTTTAAAATCATCTAAACAAGGTAGAAAGGCTTAGGGTAAAGTTTTACAAAAATAGCCATATCCTCATATGTGAAGTTATTTGCATTTTCTCTTTTTCTTATATGTCTCACTTTGATCCAAATGATCATGGCTTAGGGTTTAGTGGGGTTTAACCATGGTTCACAACCATTTGGAAAAGTGGCTAGGGCAAAAGTCAAGATTTGCAAATTAGGATTTTAGGCTTACATATGTTTTCTCTTTTCATTTATTTTTATTTTGCTTTATTTCATTTGGACTTCAAAGAGCAAGGTTTAGGTTTTAGGTCATGTTTCAAACAATAATTAAACAATCATGGCAAAGATCATCACACATATGCATTAGCACTATGCATCTTAATTTATTAAAATAAAGTTTTTGTTGGTTTCAAATTTTGGAAAAAGGAAATTCATTTCTTCTTTGTTTTAAAATTTGGGTTTCAAATTTTGGAAAAAAGAAATTCATTTCTTCTTTGTTTTAAATTTTGGGATGTTACAGGTCGCCCGAACCACAAACTGAAGTAACCATTCAGGCATTAATGGTTTTCCAATGCGTGCTGCCCCATGCTAATCACCTCGCTGCTCTGAATCACCAACTTCATCTGAGGAATGTGAACAGAAAAACTTCACTATATATTTACCTGCCAGAAAACCTATTGTCTAATGAAGATTTCCCTAATGTCATATCTCACCAAGCTGCTAAAATATCCTATCAAGCTCGCTGTAAAGTATTTCAGTAGGTTTGATAGTAGTGGAAGTCAAAATAAAATACACAGATTTGTTGTGAAATCACTTTCATACTGGATTTAGAAGTTAGAGCTCAGTGTATTTTTTAATAATAGGAAATACATAATAAGTGCCCAAGGAATTAAACATAATAAGTGTATTTGAGTAAAATATTGACTTCGGCTTTTATTTCGTCCAATTCCGAGAATATTTCCTGTACAACTTTTCTGAAATACAAAAACAACAGAAAACATGGAACTGACAATGGCATCTTGTTAATAGGTTAGTGTCGTAAATCATGTAAAAGTGCAACAAAGTGTAAGCAAATCATATATGAATTGGTGTAAAACAAGCATGGATCATAAAAATTTATAGAACGTATCACAGCACCAAACGGCCAGGACAGATCTGGGCTCGACTGGCCCAGCGAAGGAAGGTGTGGCGGCGGAGGAGACACAACAAGCAGCATGCCCTAGACCACCAACAGATCCAATGGATCTTGATGGGTCCTGCTAGGCCTAAATATAGGCCCACAAGCCCAGATCCGACCATCACTACGCCTGTAGACGCCGGCGGCCAGAGCGCCGAGAGGCAACCCCCGCCGCACTCGCCCACCTTGTCGATCACCAGTGCCTAGGCCGCACCGGCCAGAAACGGGGCCAGCCCACCGCTCCGCTCCACCGCGAGATAAGGAACCGCCCCATCAACGGGATCCACGCTTGAGGAGGAGGACCGTCGGCACCGCGCAGGGGAAAGGGGCTCGAGGGGGGGGGGGGACTCAATTCCGTCCGTACGACTCTGCGTATGTTGAAGATACAATTTTTTTGGGGGGGGAAACAGCAGGATTGTTCCAAAATTTCTTGACACTGAAACAACTTGACTGTTTACCGAGTGCGACACGTACGCAATCAAATATCTAAGTTTTGAAGCGAGCATATCGCGTTCATTTTGAGCTGTTCTAGACTGCCATCTATTTAAGGCGCATGCACTCAAATACCATTCCAAGGCTCAATAAATTATTCAACATACTAAATGTAGGATGATTAAGGATGTTGCTTCACTTCTTGTTGTTCCTCCTTGACCATGGACCCCTGCTGCAGCTTCAAATCTTCTTTTGCCTCCTTGACCATGGGACCCAACAGTTCTAGTGCCCGACGCCTAACTCCATGGGCCCACACAAACTCTTTGTAGAGTTCCAAGTAAATCCAATCATGGCGCTTATGTTTATAACGATGTGCATCAGTCACCAATTGTTCTGCCTCAGACTTTGACAGCATCTGAAAGGAAACATGCATTAACTTTAACTCATTGCTTGCAACGAGAAATTTACATCACATGCACAGCCATAAGCTAAGAATACATTATTTTCGAGAAACCTGAGAATACATTTGCTAAACATTACGATTTACCTCTTCTGAATCGCCAGTCACAATTTCATCATTAGGATAACATATCAACTTGAGAGCTGTTGCAAGTTTCAGTCTATCCCAATTCTTAGAGTCAATTCCTGATACCTCTTCAAGCTGCTTGCTACCATTCTGCAACGATGCAACACGTGCATCCTCAAAAAGATCACACTCATACACGGTAGATGCCATATCAATGATGCCTGAATTAACCTGCGTAAAAGGAATACTATTTCATCTCCAACAGAAGAACACAAAGGGCAAAGTTTTCTGCGAGAATATCGTACAAATACTTGTGTCAGTGGCTGGAAGAGGGAAGAGCACAAACTATTGGAAAGTGTAACAGCACATGACATGGAGCAAACCATCTCAGACACAGGAAAGGAAGTGACGAGCTCACCAAGCTGGCATCAACCTCAAAGCCATAACGATCCAGGACCAGTTTCATTCCTTGGCTAATCTGGAGGCAGTCCTCATTAGTCAGTTCTAATTCTTCATCAGGCACTAAAAACTTGATAAGGTTCTTCAAGCCCCACATTACTTCCAGCACAGCTTCATCAAACAGGCAGTGAATTCCCTGGCAAAACAAATCCAGCAAAAATTGTGCTCAAACTGTTCACAGGCGTAAGCATACAAGGGAACTTTACATACAAAGGAAGTTTACACTCACCAAACTTGCTTCAATGATGTCTTTATATTCCTGTTTTCCAACAGCAAGTTTCATGCCAGGCCAGAGCGTACTCTTAATCATCTTACCAAGCTTAGAACAGGCACCAATACTCTTAATGGCACTGGACTTGTCTTCGAAAGTTTGAAATCCTTTAAAAAATGCAACCTAATAAGATAAACCAAGACAAGCATGCATCTTAGCAGGGAAAACAAAGAATCAGTCAAACACTATGCCATGTCTCAATCATGACTAGAGAGGCTGCATGTGCAGGTATGCGTCAACTGTAAAGATGGAGCCTATGAAAGTCCTCATTATCAAATTATTGCAGTGTAATTCAGAATAGATTCATGTTCTAAGATAATGCGATGTATGCCGTTTTAAAAAAATATCATAGTTGTGTCGTTTGGTAGAAGTATCCTACTACCAAGCTCCTGGCAAAATACCCATCCTTAACCGGTTACCCTTTAGTCTAACTGATATGTTAAACCTTTTTCACCCGGAATAATTACAATTACAATATCTGTAAAGAAGACATAGAGTCAACGCTTTTAACCAATTTACAGTCACATTTTCCCTTTTTTAGCTTCGTATCCTGTATTTCCTATTGTGCACTGCTTACTCGAATAATCTCTTGTCCATTTTACTTGACAAGCTATTAGGAACACTTCTTGAGGAAAAATCAAGTCAGATCTGGTAGTAGAGGGAATCAAAGAAGTACTCGTTGCAGGAACTAACATGAGTATAGAACGAAGTAACGAACAGATAGAGGAAAAACTGAAGACTGTTATTCTGAAGAAGAGGAACTAAAATAATTGGAGAAGGAAACTAACAGGGGGATGAAATCCGTCGGTTTTGATCAAGTAAGTACGCACTACTCAAAAGTTCCTGACTCTTGTTCAAAAGAGTATCAGATCCCACTCATGTATTTGATCAGTTCAAATATCATGTCAGGCCTTAATCATCCTAGCGGGCAGTTAGCCAGCTACTAGTCACAAACTGGTAGCAAGACGAGGACGTGTTTTTAGACTGTTACATATAATTTGGTAAACAACTGATGGACTACTCGCAAAGAAAAAAAACTAACGGCCAATAGAATGTGCCTGTTTTCATTCAGTTCGTCTCTTCAACTAAGAGGGGGAATGAAACATAGATTTAAGAACATGGGATATGATGCAAGATAAAAATAAGAGGTACCGACGTTTTGTGCCGTATCCATGTTGATGAATTCTGACCAGATATTCTGCAATCAATCCGGACAAAATTAGGTGGGCGATAAAGACAACAATCCAGAATGCAAGCAAGTATATCAATAAATAAATAAATAAATAAATAAATAAATAGAAGGGAAGAATAAGAAAGCAAGAGGGGGGAACCAGGTACCTCCAAGGCTTTTGGACGAAAAAGTTTGACCCCATCATAATTTAAGAGCGCAAATCCAGATGGCGTCTCAAAGAGCACCAAGATTATCCCGTAATGCCCCAGCCATTGGGCTGTTGGGGGAAAAAACAGAAGTAAAGCAAACTTAGGCAAGCGGCAGGATTGTAGAGTATTCAGATGGATATCAAATGTTAATTCAGCAGCGGATTAGAGATGCAGAAGGACCCCATCCCAGCCGGATCAGCGCCACTGCTTAGTCCCTTCGCCGCCAAACCCTAACTCGCGGAAGGAATATGGGTGAGGGGTCTTGGATCTGGGGAATTGCTCGAGTCCAAATTGGCTTTGTGAGAGCACAGCTCGCCTCATGTAAAGCCCCCCGTTCTCACTGGGCATATGGTAAGGCTAGGGTTTCATTTCTCATTCCCAGTACTCACGTATGTGTGGCATTCAGACTGAGAGAGGAGAGGAAGATGGAGGCCCGAGACTCACCAAAACCGACGGACGACGTCCCAGGGGGAGGAGGAGCAAGGGCGGCGGGGGCAAGACGACGACGATCCCTCCCTCCCTTTGCGCGTTTCCCCATCGAGGCAGATCCGGATTGCTGAGGCTGATGAAGAGGCGGGATGGGATGGGGATTTAAATAGAGAGAGAGTATGATGTGAGTCGATTTTGCCTAATTCTTTCTTGGGCCGGCCCAGTATTCTTGTTACTCCTTTATTTTATCTTTAACTAGAATAGGTTGAAGAATATTTTGCATCCCCTAAAAAGAAGATCTATGAGGGGATGCAAAATATCCTTCCCCACAGATCTTCTTCTCCCTCACCTTTGGTCCTCCACCGCGTTCTCAAGCCCCCGCCTCCACCGGCCACTTGGATTGCCTGCTACTACCACCCGTGGTTGGCCAAGCTCCCTCGTTGTCTCGCCGCACCACCCTCCTACATCCGCCGCCAATCGCCGGTCCTCCACTACCCGGACCTCCCTCTAAACCCGTCCGCCTCCCCAACTCCAGCGACCCCCTGCACCCTAAACCCTAAAACGAATGCGATGAGTCCCTGCACCCGAACCTGAACCCTAAGACCCTAGCACCCAAAACCCTAAGTACCCTTCATCGTCTCCGCTGGCGACGTCGCGTCCAGCCGCGTCGTCTCCGTTTTCGGCGAGGTCCTTTCCTCACTCCCGACAACGACATCACGACCTTCCACGCCGTCTCCGGCTCCGGCGAGGTCGATCGTCGTCGTTCTTTTCTATTGAAATAGAAAAAGGGCAAGACCCATGTCCCTCCTCATGTGGACGTCCGCACCCTAATTGATTCAAAGATCATCAAATAGGATTTGTTGATGTTTAGGCGGCCCTCAGTTTCGTTTTCTCGGACTGGCCCGGTGACGTAGGAGAAGGCCCACTGCCCCTAAAAGACCACCATACACAAACGAAAAAAAACTGATATATTCCCAGCAACGGGGAGATTAGCGCAACAGACGGCTGGAGGGCAGAACCCAAAGGAAACACCACCAGCCCACCACCGTCCACCGGCGTTTCCGTGCGCCGCAAGCTCGGAGTCGGAGCGGCGCGTCCCCCTCAATCACCACGGGATCCCAACTCCAAACCAAACCAGTCGTACTCGCACCGGCCGCCTCTCCACTCCCCCGCCGGCCGCCGCCTCCCGCCGTCCAAACCCCCCGCCGCCCCCGAGATGCTCGCGCCGCTCCCTCGCCTGACAAGCTCGCTCCGCGCCCACTTCGACGCCGACCAGGCCTACCTCGCCCGCAAGGCCCTCCTCCAAGCCCGCACCCTCCCCAGGTCTCACCCCACCCCCTCTCCCCCTTCTCACCCTCGTTCCCCGCCCAATCCCTAACCAGCCACCACGGGGACCCCCTAACGCTTTCCCCGTTGTCCCCGCAGGCCGCATGACGAGTGGGAGCTCGCCCGGAGGATCGTGCCCAACTGGGACGACGGTAACGCATCCACAACCCTCGCTGCCCTACACCAGATGCGTCGATTCGCGCAGGTGCGCAGTGCAGTCTCTCCACGCTTTACTTGCTGACACCGCCGCCAATTGTTGCAGCTCCCAGCGACGTGCGCCAGGCGTACAAGCAATTTATCGGCGCAGTGGTGGAGCTGCTGAACGGGGAGGCGGTGTCCGAGGAGCTCCAGCAGGTTGCTCAGGCCGTGTATAGGCTGTTCGCCGCGGAGTCTGACAGCACCGATAAGCCGCCCCTTCAGAAAAGGTATATGCTGTAAATTTGCTCCGAATGCCGCAGCACCATATTTCCAGACCTTTCAATGCGTAGGAAATTCGGAAGATAAACGTATGTATAGCAGATGGTATAGCATGCTGCAAACGCCTGATGATTCTATCCACCTCAGGAACGAATTGGAGCGCCTTGTGGGCTACAGCGTGCAAGATTCAGTTTCCAAAAAGCTCGCTCAGCTAGCCCAGAAACTCCGTTCTCTTCAACGCTCGAACATCCAGGGATCCGTTCAGGAGGACGCCAAGGGTGTAGATGGAGATGATGCAACTGAATTTGGTGCAAGCTTTGATTTCAGAGCACCTGCTCGTTTCGTTATCGATGTTGATCTTGACGATGACCTATCGTTTGAAAAGGAGCAGCACGACGCGTGCGGCACGTCCACGAGTTTTAGCTCTAATGCTGTTGGGGGTTCTGTGAACTTGAGGTGGCTCAAAGATCAGTGTGACCTGATAACTACGAGTGGTGGCTCGATGCTCTCAGGAGATGAACTTGCGATGGCTTTGTGTAGAGTGCTTCGTTCAAATAAACCTGGCGATGAGGTGCTGCTACAATGTGCTTCTAGTATTCACCTTGTTGACACAGTCATTTAACATTTCAACTCTGCGACCTTGCAGATAGCTGGTGAACTGTTGGACATGGTTGGGGACGCTGCCTTTGAAATAGTTCAAGATCTTCTATCAGTAAGAGAATCACACCCTATTCTTTCCTGCGCACAGTTTATTTTTCATGGCACTTCATAGATTATACGAGAATCAGATAACTAAAATGATAATTCCGTGGTTGCCTGCAAACAACTTTTATTGATATTCAACAGGATGTTATGCCTCTTAGTCTTGCATTCTCGCACTTACATATGTGAAATTAACAACATGCTCTAGGATCAGATTACTAGTATAAATCACATGATAACATTCAGAACACCAGCTGGATGCATCTCCAATGGCTAGTATCTGGCCAAAATTGAGGCAGAAAACTAGCCAGGGGAGGAAACCAAAAGTTCAATAGAGATTACTTCAGTTACTATGATTGCTAGAAGACTATCCTTGTCCTGTTTTTTTGGTTGCTCTGTTTTATGACCCAATGTTGAAATCACCTTGTTCTGTTCATCTTTGACAATTTCATTTACAAAAGGAAGACTTCTACAATCTACACTTATCCTTTGTTTATCTCTTTATCAGTTGAAACATAGTTTGTCCTTTCACTACGGTAACTCAGAAGATTTCTCAAATTTGAGGGTCCCAACTTAGAACTATGAGATTTGTCAATCATGAGTCGTGACATCTTCCTTCCAGATTTTTTAACACATTACAACCCTGCTGTCAGTGCCGATCCTCGTGTTAACTTACTGAAATGTGAAACTTAAACATATCTTTGCTAGAGCTGGAAGGCTATGTTGCCCTGATACTCTGTACAGTTATGGCGATAAATTGGTATAGTGGTATATATATGTACATTTAAAATGGCAAGGCATAGTAATAGGCCCTGAGAGAGTGGAGGTATATATATATGTAAATTTGAAATGACAGGGTATTAGAGGCAGGTTGCACACTGCAGTCAGCAGTGGCAAGAGGAGAGGAGGGAACACCAGAGCAGCAACTGTCCGTTGTCCATTTCCAGGCCGTGATGGTAGGGGAGGCAGGTTTATGCTGTGCCATCGAGGCATGGAAGTCATGTCTGTCCTGTGTTACTATGTGTGAGGCAAGGGAGAATGTAGGTTGGTTTATTAGATGATGAATTAGCTAAGTGGCTTGTATTGGAAGTGTACCAGGGCAGGAAGTACTAAAGAGGCATCGAGACTATTTTTCATTTGTGGTGCATGCCAGAATGTATTGTTATGTATTTGAGAGGAATCAGCAATGGTGTTCGATATGTTGTCAACTTGATGAAGTATCAGGGGAACCTAACCAAAAGGAAGCTAGAGCATTTCTCTGCCAGTGCACTTATCTTCTAGCAGTTGCATGGATTTATCCACCAGATTTATCCATTCTGTTTGTTGTGGTGATACCACCAAACAGGTGCCCGATAGTTAATGGGCACAGTTTACAAGAATGGGGATGTTGGCACAGAAGAAACAGGGAAATGAAATGGCCCTGAATGCTAGTCTCATAATGCATTTTTTTTTCTGGTTCTGCTCAACCAGTTTCGTTTGCTCAGTTAGGAGGGGCCTAAGTTGCACATGCTTGTAGTTGTTGGTTTAGTCCCTCGTGGGAAGTTTGGAAGCATGAAGTAAAAAATAGATGGGGCTCGGGGTCCTGTAGACCGGTCGTGCCGGCTGAGATATAGTAAAATTTTGACCTTGAGGTATAGATTCAGTGTGTAATGCTTTGCTTCTCAGCTGGATGTGGAATAGGATGTGCTCATCTCAGAATTTTTACGTACAAGCACCTGGTATTTGACTGACCATTTAAAATGTGTTCCTGTAATGGTGATGGCTGACTAATGGATTTTGCTTCAAATATTTCCTGTGGGGTACTCCCTGATTGCTTTGCATTTTTTGAGTTAGGAGTTCAAGATTTCATGTCATGGTTCCAAAGTTCCTAGTATATTGTGTTGCACTGATCAATATCTGAAGGCTTTTATTTGTGTTAACGATCATCTTCACTTTTTTTTTGCCTACCATCACATAAAGCAACGAAACTGATTGCTTATGCCATCATGGTCTGCAGCATAGGAAAGAGCTAGGGGATGCAATTCAGCATGGATTGACGATATTGAAATCAGAAAAGGTGTCCTCAAATAATCAACCGAAGATGCCAACATATGGCACACAAGTAGGACTGCTTTCTTTACAAGTTATTCTGATGAGTTGCGTGCCTTGTGTATAGTTGACTTCTCACATCCATTATACTTGCAGGTAACAGTACAAACAGAATCTGAGCGTCAGCTTGATAAGATTAAGAGGAAAGAGGGAAGACGTGGTAAACGTGGGGCAGAAAATGGAATGGGTGATTTTGGTGTTGATGATTTCTCATCCCTTCTTCTGGCAAGTGAAAGAAAGCTTCCATTTGAAGACATGATTGGGACTGGAGAAGGGGAGAGTAGTTTTCAAGTAACTTCTCTTCCTCAAGGAACCACAAGGAAACATATGAAGGGTTATGAAGAAGTGAAAATACCACCAACTCCAACAGCGCCATTGAAACCCAATGAGAAACTGGTATTCCTATAGCCCCTTTATTTGCTTCTGTGCATGTTTTTGTTATTGCTTTGGAGATCCTATCATATTTTGCTGAAAGGATTCAATAGAGAGGATGACTCCTGCATTACAATTATTTGTAAGTGATTATATGAATCCATGGAATGGTGAACTCCATGTACCGACTGTTGAAGTGTATAAGTAGATTGCCTAGCCCTTTCCATCAGTTCGGACTTTTGGTTGTGTGGGCTAGTGCATGAAGCTTAACACTGACAAGAATCAGTTTGCTCACATTTTCATATTTTTGTTTTCCGCCTCAATCCGTGAATTGTAGAACTCGTATTTGCATGCACGCGATCTTCCTCCTTTTTATCCTTAATTTGTGTGTCAAAATGCCTTAACCTGCACCAAATTCGCTGCTTTTGCGTGTAATGATGTCCCACTTTTCAGGAGTAGTCACTATCATCTGAGCATTAGAAGGTTTATACGAATTACTGGCTGTGCATCTACGCTGTTCTTTTGCTGATTATAATGCAACTTACTTTATTCTTACCAGATTAAGATAAGAGAGTTGGATGATATCGCCCAAGCTGCTTTCCAGGGATACGAGTCACTCAACCGTGTTCAGAGCCGTATTTTTCAAGCCGCGTACAACACCAATGAGAATATTCTAGTGCGTAACCAAATCCAGTATATGTGCAGTTGCACCTTCTATGTTTAAGAAGCACACTTGTGCCATTATGTGTACCGTTGCTGCCATAGCTAACTTGCATAATGTTCAGGTTTGTGCTCCTACAGGTGCTGGCAAAACAAATATTGCAATGATTGCAGTTCTTCATGAGGTATACCTTGGTAAACCTGGAAAATTGTTCTGAAGCCTTGACGTACTAAATCTTACTGACGTATTTTCTTTTTCCTGAATTTTCTGCTTATTGATAAAATCTACAGGTTAAGCAGCACTTCAGGGAAGGAATTTTGCATAAAAATGAGTTCAAGATAGTTTATGTTGCACCAATGAAGGTTTTCTTCCTACATTCTCTTTTTCTTGTTGGATGTTCTTATGATCACTATATTTAGCAAAGATGTGTTATGTAGGCCTTGGCTGCAGAGGTAACGGCAACATTTGGTCGTCGATTATCTCCATTGAACCTGGTTGTTAGAGAACTTACTGGCGACATGCAGTTGACAAAAAATGAGATTGAGGAAACACAGGTATTTTCTTTCTTTGTTTCATTACTTAAACACAGGTAGTCTTTCTTTGTTTCATTAAACATGTACTTCTTTTCTGAACCTTCTGAGCTGTATTTATTTATTTATGCATTACCCAGATGATAGTGACTACTCCTGAAAAGTGGGACGTCATTACACGCAAAAGCAGCGATATGGCACTGTCAATGTTAGTCAAGCTGATAATCATTGATGAAGTGCACCTGCTAAATGATGATAGAGGGTCAGTAATTGAGACACTAGTTGCTCGAACTCTTCGTCAGGTCAGTTTTGGAGAGAAAAACAGGAGCCTTTTTCTCTTCACCTGCTATGATTTAAGAGGATGCTTATATACTTAAAGACTGAAAAAGTAAACTACTACAAATATTGATAAAACCAATAAAAGTATAAGTGACTTAAATTGATTACATTGTCATACGAGCATACCATATGCCTGTTCTCTAGATATTGTTTATGTCTAATCCATATTTATGAATCATCTGGATGTAACAGGTTGAGTCCATGCAATCAATGATTCGCATTGTTGGCCTATCTGCTACACTGCCTACTTACTTAGAGGTCTGTTACCTTCAGTATCATGTGCTCTACCTAAAATGCAATTGATTATACCATGGGAATCTACATTTTTCAGGTTGCACAATTTTTGCGAGTTAATGCAGATACTGGCCTTTTCAATTTTGACTCAAGTTACCGTCCAGTTCCCCTGGCTCAACAGTACATCGGGATCACTGAAAGGGATTACGCCAAAAGAAATGAACTATTCAATAGTCTATGCTATGAGAAGGTCCCCTTTTCTCTTGTATCAATAGTTTCATCTGGATTTCATCATTTATACAGATCTTTTAACACTATATCAAATTAATAGGTTGTGGAGTCCATTAAGCAAGGTTATCAAGCATTGGTTTTTGTCCATACCCGCAAGGATACAGGGAAAACCGCTAGGACCATGGTAAGGCATATAGTTTCTAATGAGAAGTTCTTTTGTGTGTGGAAAAATATTACTCCCTCCGTCCCAAAATAAGCTGCTCAAGTTTGTCTGGATACAGTTGCGTATCTAGACAAACTTGAGTACGGTTGTGTATCTAGATGAACTTGAGCAGCTTATTTTGGGACACTATCAAGTATTATTCTGGCATGCCATACTTCTAATATCTTACAACTGGAGTTTGAATATCCTTACGTCTTTTGGTCTAAAAGTTATCTGTCGCACTTTATGGTTTGTAGTATCAATATGTCTCTTTGAATTGCCCCGTGCAGTGCTAACTCCCAGCAAGCATTTGCTCCATAAGTTCTTTGATATCTTGTTTTGAACTAATGCTGCCATATTGTTATGTATGCTTTTCTATTTATAAGACACTGTTCAGGTCCTCTTGTTTTTTTTAATATGTGTGTTTAGTTATCAGTCGATTCTCAGTTTCATATTCTTTTGTCATGCTATGCAGATTGACCTAGCTGCAAAAGCAGGGGAAGTGGAGTTATTTTCAAATGCAGATCACCCCCAGTATTCATTAATCAAGGTATATATTGCCATTCTGGTTTCACTGTTAAACTTAAATTTAGTTATTATTACTTACTTAGTCTCGTGATTGCAGAAAGATGTTAGTAAAGCCAAAAGTCGTGAAGTTGTAGAATTTTTTGAATCTGGATTTGGCATACATAATGCTGGAATGATGCGTTCTGACCGAAGTTTGATGGAGCGCCTGTTTGCTGACGGTCTCCTGAAAGTAAGTTTCTGTGCAACCTTCAGTAGTTTGAGTCTGTGCTAACTTATTTCGCTTTAGGTCCTTGTTTGTACAGCAACATTGGCGTGGGGAGTAAACTTACCAGCCCATACAGTTGTTATAAAGGTTAGTATCTATTTGTGTTTTTTTCATGTCAAATAAATATTTTCCTTGGAATATATATAACTTACCTTTTTTACTAATGTTGTTAAAACAAATCACATTCATCCTATAAATCACTTGTTATAGTTTATTTATTTCAGTTCATTAACTTGTTTAGAGGTAGTAAAGTAACTAACTACAGATACTGTTAATAGATAACCGTTTTCTTTGGAAGGGGTCATATACTTGAATTATCTTTGGAAAGGCGGTACTAAAAAAACTCAAATGGTTAGTTAAATAGTCTAGAGGTAGTAAAATAAGTAAATATTAGTATTAGTAAATAACTGTGTTCTTTTGAAAGTCATACTCAAATTATCTTTGAAAAGGTGACACTAAAAAGACTCAGTTTAGCTGGCATATGATCATATATTTTTTTGGCTGATCCAAGGATTCCAATATATATGTTTTCAGTTGTCTAATATATTCAACAACAGGGCACACAACTATATGATGCTAAAGCTGGCGGATGGAAAGATTTGGGGATGCTTGACGTGATGCAGGTACGTCTCTAAACTTGTCGTAATTTGCGTTTGTTCATTTAGATTACTCAAACAATATGTGTTTCTAATGTTCTTTCACTTGTTAGATCTTTGGACGTGCTGGGAGGCCACAGTTCGATAAAAGTGGTGAAGGAATTATTATCACAACACATGACAAATTGGCTTATTACTTGAGGTTATTGACTAGTCAGCTTCCGATAGAAAGCCAGGTCAGTAAAAGTGTGACCTTAACAAAACATTTTATGGGAAATACTCCCTCCGTAGAGAAAAGGATGTCTCTACTTTTGCTAGATATGCATGTATCTAGATGTGTTTTAGTGTGTAGATACATGCAAATCTAGACAAAGTTGAGACATCCTTTTCCGCACGGAAGGAGTAGTTGGGATTCCTACTGCATGTATACATATATATATATTATTTACATTTAACATTTGTATATGAAAAAAGAGAAAACAGAAGAGCTCATAGCTCAGGCAAGAAATTAGAACAAGCTGTTAAGGACATCACTTTGTGTGTTTAGTTACGAGGTAAAAAAAATAGAGTTGTAGAGGCGGCGTATCCTGTTAACTGCAATTTAGTGGAAACTAGTTGAATGCTCGTGCGTTGCCACGGATTCTTAACTTTTTTATATACGTGCGAATATGTACAAAATAAATAGCCACACCAAGTACACTTAAAAAATAATCATTCAATTTGAGAAAGCTATGATATAATTTTGATGCATAAAATGTAATGGTGTTTCTTTGTTATTTTTCAATGTGAAATGCCCTCTATCTATTTCCCCTCCAAGCTTTTTCTTCTCTGCATCTCTTCGAACATTACCTGATAACACGCACAGACTATAGAACCAAAGTTTACATTGCTAGTAACAAAATATTTAATTTGTAGCCAATATTTATAGAACTTTAACATTATTTCAAAAATATTCCAATCATTTTACTAAAAATATATTTACTTTGAATCTAATAAAGAACTCCAATAAAATATTTACTACACATGAAATCGATGAGAATTTCAAAACAAAAATTTGAACTTTATGTACAAAACTCCCAATTATCATACATACTTGACAGTTGTTACCTGCACCGGTATCCCATCATGTTTTGCATTAATAATAGACCACAAACCTAAGCTATTTACATCTTCCTACAAAAAGATAAATTGTATAGTGATGTACATAGTTGTTGTAACAAATTTACGAACAACAAAGAACAGAAACCATTTCATTGGTATAAACCTGCCTGTCATTTGTGGATTGCATCAACTTATTACATATAGAAAATCTAATGTCAAAATATTGTATTCATTTATTTCCAAATTAAGCGAGCGCTTAAAAAGAAATCTGAAGCATGTATGTGTAAGGACAAATGAGAGCACCAAATTCAGAACATTAAATATTAGATAACTTTGACAATGAAATTCGGATGATTTTAACCTTCCCATGCATGTAGTCTATCATTGAGCATTAATACGAAATCACAAGGAGCTTAATTGCAAGTTTTGAAGAGTCGACATATAAAAGTGCCAATAAACGAATCTAAACTAAAAAGGAGTGGACGGGAGTGTGATTGTGCTCCTCATAGGCCTGGAGAGCAACAACTTGTAGCCTTTTCCTACCATCCTCTCCCCTCCCCTCCCCTCCTATCCTCATTCGCTTCACAGCCACTGCTTAGGGCCAATAAAACTGAACTCAAACAAAAAAAAGTGAATTGGAGGGTGATCATGCTTCTGGAGAGCAACATAATTGAGATTCTTTTAGATTTATACATCCAAACGACTTGACGGTAAAAATCTGAAATATTAGGACACATATCAACAAATCATAGAACTCTAATCTCATTTATCTAAGTGAACTGACAATATAACACAAAATCTGCTCACATGCTTAGAAGTGCCAACGAAGATACGGCAAAGGTAAATAGAGATGCATTCAATGGATAAGTGTTTTTAGCTCACCCAAGACAAGCTTTTTGTGTTCTCCTTTTCCTTTTCACCTTGCACATGCACCTGCTGGGTAGAATTTTTTTTGCTGACTAAATCCACAAACAGAGTCATTGAAAGTGATTAAAGTAGATTACCACAAAGGACAGAGAGGGAGACCATCAATACCCATGTGTTTCATGCTCAGCTCCACTCTCTCATCACTATCTCAGAATTTAACATAGTATAATATTGTTACGAACCCAATAAATACATTGCCAGACAGATTCAATACAACACCTAATGCATAGTTCATAAGCCACTTACAAAATAATATCATCCTTGTGATGGTTTTTGAAAACATCACAATTGCAGAAACTGTAAGATTCCTATTGTATGAATTGTGTACAAAACCTTTGGGCCAGGATAGCGTCGCTAGGTACTACTGATGGAATGCATCAGAGGTCATGGTGATAAAGGCTTGCACATGGAGATATCCCAAATTCACTATGAGAAGATTAATTAAATTAGGCGAGCAGACCCTGGTGCTGAAGCATGTAAATCTATGAGATTATGGTAGTAACCATTCCTTCCTAGTTCACCATCACAGTACCATCTATAAGTTTTTGTTGAATGATTGCACATTACAATTCTTCAAATATCAAAATTTAAGTGATTTCTAAACCAATTTCTTCACATCATAGCTAATTTTAAAATAAGAAAAGTGACATAAATTTTAATTAAGCCAAAGTTGAGAACCGCCATTATTTAATACCTGAATACGTTTTTCATCACCAATTGCCACCCTACGCATGAATATTTATGCATTGCCGCTATTAGACCTGCCTTGACCAGGTTACCAACAGTATCAGATATTCCCAACCCATATAAGAGAGCCTGAGAGCACCTATCTCTAACCTATTTGTAGTAGAAGTTGTACAATTCCTCGCCGGCACCTTGATCAAACCCAATCAGGTGGAGAATCCTGTTAACTGTAGTACAAGAAACAATGTCAAGTGCGACACACAAACCACTTAATCCCATGATAAGGTAATAAGCAGCTCCAAATTACCACCTGAAATACATGTACTGTGTATCTTTTTTTTTTGAACTTGCATGTACCGTGTATCTTGTTTGCGTTTGCATCCTTATCTCAATCTGAAACATTATCTCCCTGGTGGCCAACAATGAAATAGTGTGTAGGAAAAAAAGAATTGCACTACTAACTGCAGTACTTACTCAAGCAAATATTGAAGCGATTCATATAGGAAATAGCTACAATTACCAAAGAGACACCCGCAATCCCGGGCAAAAAAAATAAACGTCATTCTCACGGAGTCTCAATAACTACTTCGTCGTGCCTCATGCTAGACAAACATGTGTTCAGAAACCCCAAAGACCAATACTCTTTAACAGAACTTTTATGCAGACCCGATGGCCCTCATGAGTAGACAAGAGAGATAATAATCAGAGAAAAATGTCAACGTATTCCCCAATAGTTGAATCTCAGGGCTAAGTAGAAGGTTACCCTTGAAACCAAGACGGATATATTCACATGACTTGACTAAATTCTTGTCAAATCTTCATTCTACAGTTCTTATATGTTGGCTTCGCTGATGCAGCAACATTGTCAGCACCATATGCTCCGTGGTGGCATCGCAACATTGGATGAAGATATGCCTTCTTGCTCAGATTTTTGTAGAAGACCTGGGCGATGTTTTGGGGCTCGCAAAAGATAAAGTGCAGTGCTGCACATAGGCCTCCACCTACCTGTCATCTTGACCATCAACAGATTCAGACATACAATACTCAAACAACATTAACATAAGTGGAAATATGAGGAGCAGCGGCAAGCCCCACCTTCTGTATGCAGGAATCCACCCAGCACCACACCCAGCTTGAGGTTTGAATGCATCAGAACCATGTCCTGCAGCTAGATGAGAGCACCGCTATTAAACAACAAAAGCCAGCGTCAGCAGCCATTACTCGTTTGAACTTGTCGCAAGGCCGCATCAGACCAGCAGGGGTGATGGAGAAGGAGCAGACGCCATGGCGCTCCAGCAGGAGAGCTAACCCTCAAGCTGCTCCACACAGGACGATGCCAATAATAGGGGAAGAGGACTCCACACGTAGGACCTGAGGTCGGTCCTAACTCCCTATCGCTGATGCCTCCGTCCTGGCCGTGCAGACAAAATCCGAAGGGGAAGAAGACATGGAGTCGATCTTGGACGCTGCCACACCGGGTTCGGGCGGCACGACACGACCGCCGACATCGATCTCGGACGACGGGTTTCGGGGCAACAAGGTTGGGGTGGAGGCATCCCACGGACTGGGTAGCGGCGACACACGAAGCAGGGTCTCACGACGATAGATTGCTATTTTTAGCGAGACGTGGTTGAAGCGGAAGGTAAGGAAAGTAAAACGAAGGAGGAAACGAATTTGATAACAAGGCAAGAAAAGATTTGATTTCATAGCTTTAGGAAACAAGATAACGTCATATTTATTTGATTTAGTTTGATTGGGCGCTAAATGAGCGGAGACGGGCGATGGATGGTTAGATATGAGGGGGAAATGTTGCACATCATTGTACGGTTCAGATGGTCTTAATCTCCTTCACCAAACGCGTTGTATGACGTACGACTAACTCGAATATAATAGTAAAGATTTTGTTAAATTAAATCTTTCTAATTTTGTTGAATTGTTGAAAAATTACAGGGTGTAGGACATGAGATGTTCTACAACTCTGCAAATCTCTTCGCCAAACTCACATTTGCGAGACATTAAGAGGATACTTACTGAAATAGTGCTGCACTGTTTTGACAAGTATTTTTCCTTTTTGTGTCCTGCATATTCGATTGATTTTGTCCTTCAAAAGTTGAAATGTCCTTCCCCTACATCTGCTATTTCTTTTGATAGAAATCTTAGAAGCTCATAAATTTGTGATAATGCAAACCTTCACCGAATTATGACAAAATTTGTGATAATGTCACTTCAGGGACAAAATTTGTGATAATGCAAACTTTCACCGAATTACGGCAAACACCTTTCTTCCTCCTCCCTTTCTTTTGTCCTATGCGCTGAGCTTTTCAGTGTCCATTTTGTCGTATATAAGGCCCTTAGTTTCTGTGCTAACTTTGCATCTCATGGAAGATACAAGTTGCATATTTCCCCTCACCCTCCATCTCACCAAAATCTTGTCTTGTCAATTGTCATGAAGTTAGATAAAAGTAATCTGGACCACTGTGGATGCCCTAATACTAAGTAATTTCCTTACCAGGATACTTAATTTGCTTGTAGCCTTGGCAAGTTGGCTGATTGCTGGAAGTACTTTTCAGTCGCACTTAATACTTCCTGACCATATTTATTTTGCAGTTCCTTGGATCTTTGAAAGATAATTTGAATGCTGAGGTTGCCTTGGGTACTGTAACAAATGTCAGAGAGGCATGTGCCTGGCTTGGCTACACATACTTATTTATCCGGATGAAGACTAATCCTCTGGTGTATGGGATAACTTGGGAAGAGGTAACATTCTCTTCCATTGTTCACACCTTAGATGTAAAACAACATAACATGCACTTTTCAGAGAGACATATTTTCTAGTCTGTGGTATTTGATATTTACCGAGTAAAACAACTGAAAAGCAGTCCTTGTACGTAAATGCTTTTAGCATATGTTGCACTATTTAGCTCTTTTTTACGCACTAGGGCTTCCATAAGTATGCCCTATTTTCTGTATTCTTATGAATAATAATTTTGTGTCATGTCAGAGACAAGATAATGTACTACTCTTTCAGGGGATTCACTGCACATGCGATACTAAATACTCCTTTGATTTGTGACATTTTAACTTGTGTAATCATGAAGGTGATTGGAGATCCTTCCATGGGTGCCAAGCAACGAGCATTTATTATTGATGCAGCTCGTGCGCTAGACAAGGCTAAGATGATGCGATATGACGAAAAGAGTGGCAACTTTTACTGCACAGAGCTTGGCAGAATTGCAAGCCACTTTTACCTTCAGTACTCCAGCGTTGAGACATACAACGAGATGCTTCGTCGTCACATGAGTGAAAGTGAGGTAGGCAGTTGGTTTTTCTCTTTTTGTGTGCTTTCTTCTGTGCATCTTGTGATGCCCGTGAAGTTTTACTGACCTTTCTGCATACTACCCAGGTGATTAATATGGTGGCCCATTCCTCTGAATTTGAAAATATTGTAGTAAGAGAAGAAGAACAGGACGAATTAGAAATTCTTGCCAGGAAAGCATGCCCATTGGAAATTAAGGGTGGGCCGACTGACAAGCATGGGAAAATTTCAATTCTGATACAGGTTACTGTTGTAGAAGTGTAGAACTGTTACTCTTTTTCATTAAGTTTTAGTCCAAGGACATTGCTAAGTTGAGGAATTTGATGCATTTTCAGGTTTATATTTCCCGTGCCTCAGTTGACAGCTCCTCCTTGCACTCTGATGCCCAATACATTAGTCAAAGCTTGGCTCGCATTATGAGGGCGTTGTTTGAGATTTGTCTGCGTAGGGGCTGGTCTGAGATGACATCCTTATTATTGGAATATTGCAAGGCTGTGGATCGCAAAATATGGCCACATCTCCATCCGCTTAGGCAGTTCGATAGGGACCTTTCTCCTGAGGTTGGTATTGGTCATCACTTTTTACTTTACTGTGTTTCCCTAGTTTTTGAAATATAATTCTTACTTTCTGAACTAGATATTGTGGAAACTTGAGGAAAGAAATGTGGACCTGGATCGTCTTTATGAGATGGAGGAAAATGATATTGGGGCTCTGATTCGTTTTTCTCATCAAGGAAGGGTATGTGTAGACTTAACAAGTCGTGTATATATGGCCAGTTCCAATAGTTTGATCTAGTGACTATGCCTGATGAAGTAAACATCCTTTTTTTTTTTCTTCTGAAGTTGGTTAAGCAGTACCTCGGATACTTCCCATATGTCAACTTATCTGCTTCTGTTAGTCCGATCACGAGGACTGTTCTTAAAGTAAGAGTCAGTGCCAACTCAAGTCTGTTTTTTTTTTTCTCAAGTTAGTTCATTATTTATGACTTAATCTTCTTGTGCGATTACTATGATAATTTCTAGGTGGACTTGCTTATAACTCCTGAATTTGTGTGGAAGGATCGTCATCATGGCATGTCACAACGATGGTTGATTATTGTGGAGGTATGTTAATTCACATGTATAATGTTTATGTACATGACACTAAATCTTTTGGAAATGCAGCAAAATCAAAATCTGATTAGTGTATTTATAGTTGTTTGATATAATTAATTTGAGGATGCCACTTTTATGACTGAGGGCTGAGGCTGCTTTACATGCAGTTGTATTAACTAAACAGTGAAGCAAATTCCGTAACTGCTACCACTTATGGGTTCTCAGTTTTAAATTGTACCATCCAGTGTCAAGTTAGTTAATCATTGGAGGCATGTATAAATGTGTGGTACTGTGTACCAGCAACTCATAAGGGCCTATGAATTTATTTATAACAATCACATTTTTGTTACAGGATTCTGAAAACGATACTATTTATCATTCAGAGCTCTTCACACTGACAAAGAAGATGGCCAGAGGAATACCTACAAAAATATCTTTCAATATACCTATCTTTGAACCCCATCCTCCTCAATACTATATCCGAGCCGTATCAGACTCCTGGTTGCATGCAGAGTCACTCTTTACTGTCTCTTTTCATAATCTTACCTTGCCACAGGTGAATGTAGCAATAGCTTACATCAGTTCCACAGCATTACATTCAACTATCATATGCTGAATTCTGCATGTGCTCCCTGCAGACACAAATAACACACACTGAACTTTTGGACTTGAAGCCTCTTCCACTGAGCGCTCTTGGCAACAAAGCGTATGAAGATCTGTACAGATTTACCCATTTCAATCCGATACAAACACAGGTATATTTTGGATTCTGTTTATCTTTTGTTTTGGCTGTCAATGCTATGTCTGCTAATACCAGTGTAACACACTACATAAAATTGTAGTCAAATGTCTTTGATACTTCAATTCACTATTGCTACAGCAATTATCAATCTGTTTCTATTGGCTGAAAGTGGACTAGCGTGGATTCTTTTTGCTGTATGATGGCCGGTGCATACACTGTTTATGCCTGTGGATTCCAGCTTAATTTTATACGTGCTGTACTGATGATTTTGTTTTCCAGGCTTTCCATGTTCTTTATCACACTGATACCAATGTACTCTTGGGAGCTCCAACAGGGAGTGGAAAGACGATTTCTGCAGAACTAGCAATGCTTCATCTTTTTAACACTCAACCAGACATGAAGGTTTGCTTATTGAACTCCTGTGTAAAGCTAAGGTTGGTTGTTGTGGCATTGATTTGTTTTGACACCTTTTCAGGTAGTTTACATTGCTCCTCTGAAGGCTATAGTGCGAGAGCGAATGAATGATTGGAGAAAACGACTAGTAACTCAGCTTGGGAAGAATATGGTATGTAGCATTCCTTCTTCTTTTCCGCCACATCAATTTGGCGTAACTTAATTGAAGTTATGCTGTTGCAGGTTGAGATGACTGGTGACTTTACACCAGATATGATGGCCCTTTTATCAGCTGATATCATAATTTCTACCCCTGAAAAATGGGATGGGATTAGTCGTAGTTGGCACAGTAGAGGCTATGTTATGAAGGTTTAAATTATTTCTAGCTATTTTCTATTTTGCTGCATTTATATAGATAATATGCAATATATAATTTACTTTAAGTTAGTTATAAACTGTTAAGCTTGCTGATAGGTTGGACTCATGATACTAGACGAGATACATCTTCTTGGAGCTGACCGTGGGCCTATTCTTGAGGTATCACTTCTGGGCGCGCAACTGATAAATGATTCTACTGAAATTACACTGTAGAGACAGCCTATGAAGTCGACTCATGTTGATGTTAATATCTTATTGCAAATAGAGTAACTTCATTTACTTGTACTATATCTCAACATTGTACAACTTTGTCTGTTGCATTGTTTCACCCCAATACCATATGGTCTGTTGTGTTTATTCTTCTTTGGATATGTACTTTTCACACTTATTTAAGATGGTGAATCTTCTGACTTCAGGTTATCGTATCAAGAATGCGATACATATCATCACAAACAGAACGTTCAATTCGGTTTGTTGGTTTATCAACGGCACTAGCCAATGCTCGGTATGTTTCGAAGTGAAACTTTGGCTTGCAATTCCCTCTATCTGCTTAGATTTTTTTTTATTTTTTTATTTTACGCAAAAGCCTCTGCTTAGAATTTCCTTATGGGTTTTTTTCACTTGCAGCAGAAACAGTGTCATATTGTCGTAGATGCACCAGTAGTAAATTGTACCTGGCGAGTGGCTATTTTTTCTAACAATTTCCAGTCTCTAGTTTCCCCTGGCTGTTAGAATCCTGGTCGATCGATTTATTTGAACTGTAAACTTATTAAAGAAAATCCATGACATGAATGTTAGAGTATTCTCAGTGTCCTTGAAAATATGGAGGACACAGCTTTTGTGCTCCTAGAAAAGTGGTGTTTGAGGTTTTCAAAAATATCCTCATTTGTTTGTGGATGTACATTGTGTAAACTAAGATTTCCACCTAAACCATTGCTAACTCTTCGATATACTTGCTGAAAGTATCCCTGACCCACTGATAACGAGTAGGCCCGAGAATGACCTACACCGAAAAGGGCTTGCTAGCTGTTTAACTAAGAAAAAACACGTCTCAGTTCCTTTCCCAACCGAAGACCCTGACACTCGAGGCGTAAAGCGTCTGTAGGTGGCTTTTCAAGTCCGCCGTCAAATCCCAGGGCTCAACCCTGGACAGGTCAGATAAGGTTTAGCTGCTCTTATAACAAAGGAATCCATATTAATAATGAAAATTTGACCAGATTTTTTTGTATGCCATTTAAATAGACATACATTTTCACAAATAAGTTGTCCAAGGTGAATTATTGCCAATGTCTCCTCCCAAGAATCATGATAGACAAAGTGACAATTCAAAAGGAATGGATTCCCTACTTCCGGATTTAGAAACATTAAAGCCATTCCATAGTACACGCCGATTGAATGATACAGACCTTTTGTTGACGATGAGGCTGAGGAGAGTCAATACTAAAGCAATCCTGGAATTTCTCATTGGATGAATCTCACCCTTATTTGGTACGATGAATCTCGCCCTTATGCTATTTCGACCGTGTCTCCGGGGCACAGTTGATGGTAGATGTCATGAACGCGAGGATAAGGATACCAGGCCGAGAAACCCGGGCAGCAGTTCCCTGCCTACAATCTGGTGGGAGGTTTGGGAGCAGTTTTCAAAGACAAAATGTACGAAGGGCCTGATTAGAGTGTTCTGGTTTAGCAGCAAAAATGGAGAAAGGAAGACGGCATGTGCTTGTCGGACTTGATGATGATGCCAACTTCCATGCCAATCTAGACTAATGAGAGAACCTATTGCTCGCTCAGGCTACACCACCTCTTCTGGAAACAAACAATGTACATCCATAAACAAATGAGGATATTAGAAAGCATTGTCCATTTGGGAGCTGTACAATATAAGTAGAGCACATAAAATACATATTGTTTTCATAGATTTTTGCTAGTACGCACATTTTTATGCTATGCACATCTATGTTATTTTTTCCACCTTGGAGCATGCTATGAGCACACATGTAATCCAGGCTCAATGCAGAATTAGGCTTATCCTGTAACTATATTTTGTTTTCATAATGTGTGTATTTACATGACGACTGGAGCACTTATCATCTATTGGCTGACTGCTTGTATCTATCACAATACTTCAGTGACTTGGCTGATTGGTTGGGCGTCAGAGAAGATGGTCTATTTAATTTCAAGCCTAGTGTGAGGCCGGTACCTCTTGAAGTACATATTCAGGTAAGTGGGATCTCAGTTGTTAACTTAAATTCTTTGTATGGTTCAATAACACAACTAATGCCCATATTCTCCAGTAGAGTTCACTTTCCTCATGACGTTGCCTAGCTTTAGCCAAGAAGATCCACATGACCCTTACTTTTTTGAAATATATTTCTAATCAACAGACTTATTTATCAGCTGTTGTGCATTCTTGGATGGCTTTGTTTGCAGTTTAATCGTTAGTTCTCTGTTGCTTTAGAGAAAGAGCGATTTTTTTGTATTCCCTACGCTGGGGATAGTCAATTATTTATCTGATTATTGCATGTTCTGATATATCACAGCTTGTATTCATATTGCCTTTCCCCCCATGAACAGGGATATCCTGGGAAGTTTTACTGCCCGAGAATGAATAGCATGAACAAACCAGCATATGCAGCCATATGCACTCATTCACCTGACAAACCAGTCCTCATTTTTGTGTCATCACGTCGACAGACAAGACTTACAGCCCTCGATCTCATTCAGGTAGAATACTGGTTTGGTTTTCTGTCACTAAGCAAAAGTACATTAGTATGTAAATGGCTTGTATGCTTGCTCACTTGCTGTACTCTATATTGCAGCTTGCAGCATCTGATGAGAAACCAAGGCAGTTCCTCAGCATAGCAGATAACTCTCTAGACATGATTCTTTCACAAGTCACTGATAATAATTTGAGACATACGCTTCAGTTTGGAATAGGTCTGCATCATGCGGGTCTAAATGATAGAGATAGGTCGTTGGTTGAGGAACTCTTCTCAAACAACAAGATTCAGGTGTGCTCTTCTTCGGTAACTGAATTTTTTTACGAACATATTCTTCTTTACCTCCAGTATGGTTTACTGCGGCCTCTTTCAGCTTGACTTGGTCACATACTTGAGCTAAGCCTAAATATGATTATTATTTGTCAGGTACTAGTATGTACTAGCACACTGGCCTGGGGTGTCAATCTTCCAGCTCACCTGGTCATAATCAAGGTGGCACAATGCTTCCATCTTTGCCATCTTTAATGGTCTTTTGCTTGAGCACTCATTCCATTTTTTTTTTGTAGGGTACTGAATACTATGATGGGAAAACAAAAAGATATGTTGATTATGTTATTACAGATATTCTGCAAATGATGGGTCGTGCAGGCCGGCCACAATATGACCAACATGGCAAAGCTGTTATTCTTGTTCATGAACCAAAAAAGAGCTTTTATAAGAAGGTTGCATGTTACTTTGTTTACCTAACGAACAGTTCGACGCATTTTCATCTTAATTTTAAACTGGTTGTTGTATTTTTTTCAGTTCCTGTATGAACCGTTCCCCGTGGAAAGTAATCTGAGGGAGCACTTGCATGATCACATAAATGCAGAGATTGTTTCTAGCACAATTGGTAATAAAGAGGAGGCAATTATTTATCTTACTTGGACTTACCTATATCGCAGGCTGGTATTTATCTTGCCCTCTTTCCTTTCTTATAACTTATACTCAACTGCAAAAGTTTTGGACAGACAGGAGTGCTTCAGATTATTTTTCATCATTCTAAAAAAAGGAATATCTGTTCACTATTCAGTCTGTGTCATCACTGTGGTCCAAACCATAACAAATACTCCCTCCGTTCTGATTTAGTCTACATTCTAGAAAAAATGAGACAAATTAGTAGTGCATTTATTAGTACTACTTAGAGATTTGAACAACCAATCCAAGCTACATTGAAAATAACAACATCCAATAAAGAGAGTAAAACCACCTCGTTTTCAGTGTTGTTGTTGACTAAAAGCTAGAATGTAGAGTATTTCAGAACAAATTTTGGGGCTAGAATGTAGACTATTTCAGAACGGAGGGAGTATTAGATAATACTTTACAATTGACTTACACATGTGGTGTGATATATACAGCTGGCTTATTGTCATATTGGTTAAAACCTGTTGCCCTTGCCCTTTCAAATGCTAAGATAAAATGAGATGAACATATTTATTTTTTTCGATAAAATGCAAAGACTTTGCGTTTCTGTTCATTGAACAGAAGGGTACAAGCCTCCTAGGAGATGAACATATTTATTAAGATACTATTATATAAGTGCCTTCATTACATTGTTATGAAATTCTGATGCAGCTGTATGCAACTTATTATAATATCTGTTTGGCAGGTTGTTAACCCATCTTACTATGGATTGGAAGATACTGAAACATATACCTTGAATTCTTACCTCTCGAGGTGATAAATCATAACTTCCAAGTTAGACCTACCACTAGCTTTAACATTACATGACAGTCTATCCTATTTCATATATACAGGTTAGTGGAAACTACATTTGAAGATCTCGAAGACAGTGGATGCATAAAAGTGGATGACCATTCTGTGCAGTCCTTGATTTTGGGGAAAATAGCATCACAATATTACCTTAGTTACCTTACCGTCTCAATGTTTGGGTCAAATATTGGTCCCAATACATCACTGGAAGTAAGTAAAATTGCTTCCTTATTTATGTGGAAGTTCTTTTCACTTTGTTTGTAGTACCAGTTGATTTTAATAGGTAGATGATTAATATCTCGGGCTGCTTTGTAGGCCTTTGTGCACATACTATCGGCTGCAGCGGAATTTGATGAACTTCCTGTACGTCACAATGAGGTGATTTTCCATATAATCCCTTCTATTAAAAACACCAATAACTCCCCCATTTTTATAGAATGATTGAGCATAAATTATAGTACTTCGACACCTATCTGTCCTTGACATGAAAATTAAAGAAAATTGTGCTATACGCCACTATGAATCCATGACATTTGCTCTGCATCACAATAATTTTGTGTCATTGGTTCTGCTAAATGAACAACATAGAGAGACTGGGAGACTAGAGATGTGCAGATGCATACCTGGATGTATGCACCAGATAGATAGATTCTCAATGGTATGATGCATCACACCCATATGCACATACTTTGTGTTTGCAATTTGAGGAGAATCCATGGAGCTGATGTAGCATACAGCATTAGGAGAGGCGTGGGTAAATTGTCTTTTTTTGCCTTTGTGTATACTGCACATTCCCCAAAACGCCCAGTTGTGTTAAAAAGAAAATTCATCTGATGCAAATCTTCTACCACAGCCTATCAAAAGGCCAGAAAGCAGAATGCATGGTGCAGTGTAGCAGTAGATTAGATGTAGGTTACCCAAATTGTTAGCGATTCACAACACGCACAATGGGCAAAACAGAACTTTCACGTGCTCTCTCCTTCTAAGTCAAATAATATAATCGTGCGGCATGTGGTCGCAAGTGCATCTCAGGAAATCCACAAATTTAGAGTATTGCAGCGCAAATGTGACGAATTGAGTCTCTTGTAGTCAATTTTGCTATATCAAAAATAATCCATTTCATATTTTTTCTAGTCAATTATATACTCCCTCCGTCCCAAAATAAGTTGCTCAAACGGTTGTATCTAGAAATAGTTTTAGTGTGTAGATACATCCGTATCTAGAAAAAGTTGAGCACTCTTTTGGAGGTGGGACATTGCGATCTTATTATAATATTTTGAACTTGATTTTTTGCAACAATGTATCTCTTATATTGCACTAAGGCTCTTATCTAATTCAGGATAACTTGAATCGAGCACTATGCGAAAAAGTCCCTTATTCAGTTGACCAGCACCGCCTCGATGACCCACATGTTAAGGCTAATTTACTCTTCCAGGCAAGGGAGCTAAACTTATGATTTGAATACTATACACTTTATTACTGGCATTTCCATTTTGACAATGTACAGCGAGGTGCTAAAATCTTTTTATTTTTATTTCTGCTTTGCAGGCACACTTCTCCAGAGCAGAATTACCAATGAGTGACTATATCACTGACTTGAAGTCAATTCTTGATCAGAGCATACGTATTATACAGGCTATGATTGATGTATGTGCCAACAGCGGATGGCTTTCAAGTGCATTGACTTGTATGCATCTCTTACAAATGATCATACAGGTAAGTTCTGTAGATTAATATTTTCTTTTCATTTTGATGGTTTGTGGTAGTTAAGTCCTGTACAGAAGGATCACATTGTACTAGTACCAGAACTGCAAATAGGTGAATATTTTTTCTCTCAATTGAACTCTTGTTTATCTTTATCAGGGTCTCTGGTTTGAGAGAGATTCATCGCTATGGATGTTACCATCCATGAATGATAATCTTCTAGACCATCTTAAAGGTAGAGGTGTTTCAACAGTTCTGAACTTGCTAGATCGTTCTGGTGAAGAATTACGTAAGCTGCTTCAACCGTTTGCAGCACCAGAGTTGTCTCAGGTACTACTTTGGAGTTTGACCACACCACCTTGTCACCTTTGGGAGAACACTCTTTGAAAGAACAATATATTTTCCTTGTGATCTTAGAAAATAAATGCAACTACTTATCTGTATGCTATCCTTGCCGTGCTTCTTTTCGTTGCAGTCAAGCACGAATACAAATAAAATAGGTCCATTTTTCTCTAATCTAAACAAGTTGATTATTAGGAAATCACAACTACCCTAAAATTATGGTGTTCTTATTCTTTTTGAGAATGAAAAAGAAGGGCTATCGAATCTGCTATTCAGATTTAGTGAGTATTTTTTTTAGTGTTAGGCTCAGCCGCTTATGTTTTCTGTCCCCAAGAGTTTCCAACTTCACCGTCATATTGTAGCGACAAAGTATGGAACAAAACTGATAGAAAACTTAGTTTTCATGTACTGTGCTGCAGGTCACCCTTCTCCTTTTACCAGTTATCCTTTACGACCTAAATTTGAAAGACACCTTTACAACTTGTATCACTGGATAGTTTCTGTACTCTGTGTGATGAGTTCATTGGTATAATATGCTCATACTCCCAGATGGAAATGGCAATCATATTTTAAATATTACATTTGCATTTGCAGGATCTGCAACATTTCCCTCGCCTCGATGTAAATGTCAAGTTACAGAATGAAGTTAAGGGGCAGTCAAAACCTCCAATGTTGAATATTAGAATGCAAATAAAAAATTCACGGCGTTCGTCAAGAGCATTTTCCCCTAAATTCCCAAAGGTTAGTGACTGTAAAATTGCCATGCCAATGGGCACTACTTGGATGATCTTGCACATTACTCGTTGTCAAGCACATTAAAATTGCCATGCCAATGGCTCTAGTCTCTTGCTCTCTCTCTCTCTCTCTCTCTCTCTCTCTCTCTCTCTCTCTATCCATTGGTATTTGTTAACTTTTCTCTGTTTATGACCTACAGTGCTTTATATTGATATACTTGCAAAAGTTGTATGATTAGCAAGGGAATTCTAATGGCGTTCTTTACCTTGTGGTTGACGTATACAATTTTGCACATATCAGTGGTCCAGTATTAATAGTTCACTGTGTGGATTTGATGGACATATATACTTAAGAGCGTGCAAGAATTGAAACCACTCAAACCATGGAAACCAGCCAGTTTCATTTTCTTTCACACTGCCAATTTAGACTCCGAAGCTAGTACAATATTTTGAACTAGCGAAAACCGGCCAAACCAGCCAAACTGTTTTTGCACGACCTATATACACTGCAGGCATGGACTAACTCCAGAAAAATACTTTTGACATCTGACCTATACTTAGATATATGGTTGATAGTGGTACTTTTGAGAACCGTAATGTATCCTTCAGCAGTATACCAGTAATCCAGCATGACAAATATAGGCGACAAAGTTGGTATTTGTTATGTAAGACTGGATAAATGAATTCGCATGAGAACATTGACGGGAATTGTTAAGGATTTCTAATACGGAGTATTTAGCAGAAAATTGACGGGTTTTTAAAAATGTCAAAGCATAAGAACAAGTAACTTAAGCTATCTCAAGCAGAGCTTTCGTTTCTCAGACGGAAAACAAGGTGCTTGGGGGTGATAACCATAAATTAGCTCATGACTCTGGTTTCCAACCGGCATATCAAACTTGCCTACTGGAATGACACTGCACAACAGAAAAGGAAAAAAAAAACGCTGCACAGATTGGGCAAAACAAATTGCGGAAAATTATTTGGCTAGTTTGGTAGTTTGAAGTTCTTACAAAGCCCTCTGGTGGCCTAACAAGATGTTTCACATGTTGTGAACACTACTTTTTGTGATGATAATTTATTTTTACTATATTAGCTCCAATGTGGGAAATCTTCTTCAGCGTACTGTTGCCTTTTGGACCTTTTTAATCCATGTCTGGTCGTGAAGTTTAATAAATGCCATCTTGCATTTAGCATTTCCATGCTGTTTTCTGTAGGTGAAACAAGAAGCTTGGTGGTTGGTCCTGGGGAATGTTACAAGCTCGGAGCTATATGGTCTGAAGAGAATTAGTTTTGCAGATCGCGTGCTTAACACTCGCATGAAATTGCCACAGACGTTCAATGCCCAGGTAATAATGCCTCCCACATATGAATGAAGTTTGCTAAGTGAACCTCAACATGAGTAGTTGCCCGATATTTGTCTTAACTTTTACTTAACAACAATGATAATTGAGTAGCGAACTAAATGTCAGCCTTCAGTATGCTTGTGCCAACACCAAATCGCCAATATATTATGCTGTTATAGTTGTTCCCTAGTTTGCCGTTGCCATTTGTGATACTTTGATTGCGTACTGTTAAAAACAGGAGAATCCTCTTGGTGGACTCTGTCAGATTGCAGTCTAAACTTGAACCCGAGCAAAATGCGCGACATTTTTTTTCCAGTAAAGAATCATATGATTTGTATGACTTGTTGCGTATTTGATAGTTCCCGATTTATCTTCACATTTGTCCGTTGACAATTACCTGCTCCTTTTCTGTGAACTTACAATATTTTGATGAGAGAATCCTCTTTCAGGAGACAAAGCTGATTGTGGTGTCAGATTGCTACCTTGGGTTTGATCAGGAGGTCTCTCTTGGGCATCTAGCATAGGTTGTCTGATTGTAAAAATCAGCATCAAGGATGGTATTGTTGAGCTCAGCTCCCAGTAATCCAGATATTCAGTCTCAAAATCGAGCCGATGCTCATCATAGCCTTTTTTGGGTTTAGTTGTGTAGGTTTATTTGAGCCACAGCTCATGAGATATGTTACCATGTACAGTTATTGCCATACAGTAGTTGATATCTTTCAGCTCTGTATTCTGTTTGTAGTAATTCCAATAAATGTGTCTGCTGTGGCGCTGATCTGCCCTTATTCTCACGGTTCCAACTCGAAAGGAATACTTGTGATTCTGCCCCGCTACCTTAGATCTGAAAGCATGCAATTAAAAAGGACCCCAAAAATGGTGTGTCTTTCCGTGCAGATAATAAGTCAGCGCTGACAACCTATCCTGGATGGCCAGACTGAGAAATATGATATCCAACAGTTACCTAAGCAGTTGCATTTTGTTGGGTATTTATATGCAACTTTAGTTATCGATTTTGTTTTCTCTGTGTGTATGACCATTAAGACTGTAGGTAGGGTGGCAACCTAGCCTCAAGTTGCTCCAGATTACTATGCATTTACTTCACAATAGTTTTGGCTGGCCCCAAGTAACAGTGAAATCTGTTTGGTTGTTTTAGAGGAAATCTGTTGATTATACTGTATCTGTCAGGATTACAAATTTCCTGTCTAGTGTCTATCCCACCAGTTACTCAAAATCAAGAATGTCCTGCCAGTTCACCTTGTTGATAGCTGATAGTTGATGAAACAGCCTGGGAGACTGCATGATTGGGAACGCTGATTTCAGAGTCAATGCTTACACTAGGAAGTACATTCAGCACGGAATATCCGGGGGAGAGATGCATAGACCCCTGCGTCTCCCTCTGATTGTTGCATATAATTGAACAGAGCTGCGGTAATTAGTTGTAGTCCCGCGTCGATTAATTGTGACCAGAGGTAGTATATTTCGAGTGCTGTTGCAGTGTTGACTGGCCCGTTTCCAGCACTGACTTTCCTCCATGTACATAATCCAGGCTACCAGAAAAATGCCATGCAAGCAGCAACTTATCAGTACAGTGTTTCATCCAAGTGTTTATAATGAATGCTATGATTGGAACTTGGGAAGAGCACAGGAGGACCCCATGCCTGTTTTAAGTGTATCCATGCCATGGACCAGGATCCAGGTGCATATGCTTGTCTTGTCTGCTTGCTCCATCCAGCCCTTGTATAAAGACAGAAAAGAAATGCATGTTTCAGTTTCCTTGGTGGACACTACTAGTCAACCATGTGACTCCTGGTGCTCACGCAGTAGCAGGTCTATTTTAAATCAACAGACTTTTGCCCTTGGTCGACAGCCTAGTGCACGGTGTCCAGTCCAGGGAGACAAAAACATATTCCGTGGGGAGAATGATGCCGTGACGAGGCAGGGACCGTACGGGACGCGGCGGCCAGGAGTTGAGCTGATGCGATCAGTGTCACGAGCTGGTCAATCCAACCCTACTAATCAATGTACTGGTACCCCGAGTGTGAGAGAATGTTGTCTCCACTTGGGGAGTATCTGGCTGGCACTTTCGGATGTTCTTTTCGAGGACGACCAAGTTGTCGATCCTATAGTACCAATATAGTACGGCTACTACTCCATCGCATCCAGCCACGACTCCACACGCACTTGCCTCCGTGACTGACTGGTGACTGGCGTGTCCTTGTCCCCAAGTACACACGTCCTGGTCGTCGTCATGAGCGATGATGGGGAAGTGCGGCGCACCCGCCGTTAGAAAGGAAGGATAGTCCGTTAGTTAACTTTGTTTATGGCGACAGAGAAAGTCTTGTTCTGCCCGTCAAAAAAAAGAAAGTCTTATTCCCATGCTGGTTGCTGCACACTTGTCCAAATCAGCTTAAAAAGGACAGAGCAACTCAGGTCAACTTCAGGACATTCACCAGTTTTAATTCCAAACGAGAAAGAGAGACCAGAAAGTAGTGAGAGGTTCCAACAAAAGGCTGAGATCATTTGATCCTCTCATCACTCACTCACTCTTTCTCTCTCACTCACTTTTTTTTTTTGCGGGTTTCTCTCTCACTCACTGAGTGAGCGAGTGACGCAAAGTACAAAAAGGGCATCCTCCTCATGATGTGAGCAGATCATATACTTATCCACTTTGCTCACTACGCCAGCAGTTTTTATAACGAAAAGGAAAGAGTTTTATCAAGTGCCAGCTGACCAGTGGCGTCGCGGCTCTGGATTCGGCCGCTTTGCCCGTCCGTCCCAAGAATCTTGGAGCGAGTCGTGATTGGTCGGCAACTCATGGATGCATGTGAAGTTAGGGCATCTCCAACGGGACCGCGTGGTCGAAAAATCCGTCTACACCTAGGCCCAGCGATCGACACATAGTGACCGTGCTGTCCGCGGAGACGCAAACGCGGCCCAATTATGCGCCAGAAGAGCGTCCTCGTATTCTAACCCGATTCCGTAGTTCACGGACAACGAAATTGACCGCGCCGATTTGCTTCGTATTCCCCTTCTTTGCTGCTCTAGTGTGACGCCGCCACCCCAACCCCACCGCACCGCACCGCACCACTATAGTACACGCCGTCTGTTCGGGCCTCGCCGCGCCGGAGTCAGGTTAGGTTCTTGGCCGCATCTTTGGGGCCAAACATCTGCCGGTTGCGCTGGCCGACCTCGTCGTCCAGATCTGTTCGGTCAATTGCGTCGGTAGGTTCCTAAATCATTTTTTGGGCGTTATTGTGGGCGACCATTGATCCACATTTGCTACCCACGTAGATGGACATGTGGAAGTTGCTCGAAAAGTTCCGCACTGAGGTCATTGACTCCTCTTCCGACGATGAGTCCGAGCAGACGATGCCGAACATGGCTTCGGTTGCGGCCTCCATTCTCCATGAGCACAATGCCAGCCAGACGCCGGTGCACCGGGGCTCTGTGACGGGCCGCTCAAAAAACCTGCAGCTCAACAGAGTTGAAGGGCACCTCCAACTCCACAAGGACTACTTCGACCGCACCGCTCCGGTGTTCCCGGAAAAATTGTTCCGACGCCGGTACAGGATGTCAAGAGACCTATTCATGGTCATTCTACGGGGCGTCGGAGACTACGACCCGTACTTCCAATGAAGGCCCGATGCCACAGGTGCGCTAGGCTTCACCTCCTACCAAAAATGTTTCGCAACTATTCACATGCTATTGTATAGAATGTCTGCTGATATATTCGATGAGTATCTTCGAATGGGTGAGAGCACCTGCCTTAAGGCCATGTACCGGTTTTACCGAGCCATGATTGCCGTGTTCGGAGAATATTACTTGAGGGAGCCAACAGTTGAGAACACAAGACGGTTGTTGTCTATCAACGAGTCCAGAGGGTTCCTAGGCATGATTGGCAGCATAGATTGCATGCACTGGGAGTGGAAGAACTGTCTATTTGGATGGCAGGGTGGCCATGCAGAGGGATGCAATGTCATTCTTGAAGCAGTGATATCTAAAGATTTATGGGTTTGTCATTCATTCTTTGGCATGACCGGTTCCAACAATGACATCAATGTGTTGCACCGCTCTCCGGTTTTCAATAGGCTTATACAAGGCAAAGCTCCTCAGATGAGCTACGAGATCAATGGAAATGAATATGATAAGCCATATTATCTTGGTGATGGCATCTATTCTAACTGGTCACACTAGTGAAGACTGTCCGTAATCCAAACACGGAAAAAACGAAGAGGTTTGCCATGATGCAAAAAAGCTACCAGGAAACATGTGGAGCGGGGCTTTTAGTCCCATAAGCATTGCCCGGTTGGAGATGCTAATGCTGACCTGCAGTTGCAGACAGCCGACGGCAGTGGATGGGAGATGAATGCCGTCTTCTCCCAATGTGTGCACTGCACCTGTGACCTGTGTGCACGGCTGCCGCTTGTCCTGAGCTGCCCCTGCTTTTGTTTGTTTGGTTCACAATTAAACAAGCAGGAACCTGCCATCCCTGCGTCGATCACGGCCATGTCCTGTCCTGTAGTAGTCCAATACTGACTTAACTGACTCACTGCATCAAGTCCTATACACTGCTGACTGAGTGCTGCCACTGCCAGCTTCTCATGGTCATGCTGCTTTGGCATCATCGACCAGCAGTGCCTGGCAGAGAATGTTCCAAACGAAAACGGGTAGTACTGCTACGTTCCCGTTGTCATGTGATTAGCTGACGAAACTGGAAAAGCATTGTACTTCATTGGTACCAAGGGGGTGCCCACCAGGACCAGGAATGTGTTGTAGCTGCAGGAATGGATGAGTGTGCTCGTGTGATAATAACTCATGTTGGTACCTTCTTTTAATAGCATCTCCAGTGGTCGCCTCCAAAGTGCCCCCAAACGCTGCCGGATTGAGCATTTAGGGGATGTTGTTGCTTGATGCCGTGTTTGGGCGCATCTCTTCCCAGTCGTGTTCCCGAATAGAATTTTTTTTTTTAAATTTAACTGTCGAATTCATTCAAATTTGTTATATATTACATAAATTTGAATGAAATTAGATGAATTTAAACCTAAAACTAAACTAGTAGAAGTTGCAGCGGCAAGAGCAATCGACATGCTATCGTCGACGACGTCCTGCATGCCGTGAGGGCCGGCGTCCTCGTCGACGGGGCTCGTCCTTCACCGCGACGGGCTCATCCTTCACCCCGCCGCTGGGTCTAGCTTCCTCGCCGTCGTGGGTGAGATCGACAAGCGGCATGCCGGAGTCGTGGATGGACATGGCGATCACGTCGTTGATGTCGCCCCTCCAGGTGTCTTTGTCGTTCAGCGACGCCATGTACGCCGCGATGTACCCCGGTGACATAGGCATCCCCAATGGGCCTGTCGAAGATAGTACCCGGGGTTTACTGAAGGGCCACTACCCGAAGAATAAGAAGATTCGGAAGCCCAAGATATTGTTTAAGGAAAGCTAGAGTTGTAATAGGAAGCATTATTTGTAATCTTGCGGGAGGAGTTAGAAACCTTCCCGGACTCTGTAACTTGTACAATACGAATCCCTCGGCTCTGCCTCCTATATAAGGGGGAGTCGAGGGATAAAGAAAGCATCGAATCATTGTTTCTCAAACCCTAGTTTCATAATCGTCGAGTACTTTTCGGCTGAAACCTTCGAGATCTACTTGCCCTCTTCTTCCAACTAAACCCTAGTCTACAATCCGTAGGCATTGACAAGTTAATACCTTGTCAATTGGCGCCGTCTGTGGGGATTAGAGGCGTCAAGGATCTGGTTTCGATGGCACCTTCAAGATCGTCGACTTCGTCAACTGCAAGCAATGCAATGGAGCGAGGTAAACAGATCGCAACTGGTCTTGTCGATTTTATTCCTCACCCGCCCTCCCGTTTGGATGCATATGCGTATCTGGAGGAGCCTATGGAGATGACGTTCGGAAGATTTCACTTTCGCGTCGAGAAAGAGGGATCGTATCGTGTCGAAATTCCAATTTCATCGGGATCGTCGGCAGTCGATTCCGATTTTTCAAGCTATACATCGCAACCGAATCAGGAGAGGAAGAAATTTCGTCGTCACGCTTCATCAGCACCATGACAAGAGAAAAACTCGCCAAGATCTTCAGCGACATGTTGTTTGAGTCATCTGCGGACTCCTATATAAGCGATGGCTCAAGCAGTGTCGACAGCTACAACTTCATCGACAAATCTACCACAAGGCAAGGTCCTCACCAATCTTAATGATGGTGTCACCAACCCCAACATAGATCTGAATACAAAGTATCATCGATTTATGTCATCGGAGAATCAAGCCGTGACCAGGAGGAAACATCCGAGGCTTTCGACGATTTGGGAAATCCATACGTCGATCCCTCGATTTGCGGCGAGGCCTAGGCAATAAATATATCGGGCCACAGCCGCGGGATAGAGTCCAACTTCCGCAAGCAGCATGGGATAGAGCCGCAAGAGCTATAGATGGCTCCGAACCAATGACCACCACAGCCACGCCAAGAATTACAAGCATATCAATATAGGCTCGCACGAACCGCAAGGGAATTGGAAAAACATACAATTGAGTTAAACAGAAGAAAGGAAGCCCTCCGCCTCAAGTAGGCGAAGGGCGAGCTGAGTCGACATTCTAGAACTTCGGGTGATAGCCACAGGGAAGCTCGGAACAGAAGATCAAGGTTGCAAAACGTACCCGAAGGGGAAAGAGAACACTTGGTTCAAAACCTCGACATGTCTTTTATGTCGATAGACACGAGAGGGAACATCATCCCCAAGACACCGAAGCTGGGTATATGGCGACACAAGCTTGCATCCTTGCCACCCCCAGGAGATCCAAGGGAGGCATTATATAACATGGCAATGGCAGGAGTTGGAGCCATGGGAACGGCGTTTGTATCAACACCTCCCGAAGAAACGGCAAGGCAAAATAGTCCACGACCTGGGACAGCAACAGCTCCCGAAGGACCAAGTGGAGCAAGGGACACGGTAGCACAAGCAAGGGTCGACAGAGCGCGACAAAGCAGAAGGGAACATCGCACTACAAGAAAAGTTGCCATGGCCGACGAAGTTGAAGTCGCGCCGTGGTTGCTGGTGTACCATGGCCGACGATTTTGGTCCCTCCGTGGTGCATGTCAAAACTTTTTTTCTCGTTTTTGAGGCCACCTAGCCCGACGAAAGCGGCCAAAACGTCGCGTATGGTGGCCCGGGACGTGGTGCATCTCGAAATCTCGGGTTCGCCGGCGAGTCAACGCAAATCCGCACCGCCGAGGGATGTAGGGCCCAGATGGCAGCCTCTCTGGCATTGTTTTTTTCTCGATCGCGCCATCTCGTTCAACGTTCTCCGATCGAGCCGTTTACGATGCAGGATCATGGGTCCCGCATGTCATCCTCTATGAACCAAAATTCTTTCTATTCTTGGATTTTTTTGACCCCCGATTTCTGGCTACTTCCTTTTCTTTTGATCCCTTGCCGCCTTGGAAACGTTGAGGCCGCTGCTGCTAAATGGGACCCGCATGTCATCCTCTATGTGCAATCAACTTTCTTTTCTTGGAGTTTTTTTGGCACCTCAAATTTGGTCACTTGCCTTTTCTTTCGATCCCCGCCGCCTCTCAAACGGTGATACCGCTGCTGCTAAATGGGACCCGCATGTCATCCTCTATGCACTATAAAACTTTCTTTTCTTGAATTATTTTTGGCACCTCATATTTGGTCACTTACCTTTTTCTTTCGATCCCCGCCGCCTCTGGGTGATACCGCTGCTTCTAAATGGGACCCGCATGTCATCCTCTATGTACTATAAATTTTCTTTTCTTGAGTTTTTTTGGCACCTCAAATTTGGTCACTTGCCTTTTTCTTTCGATCCCCGCCGCCTCTCAAACGGTGATACCGCTGCTGCTAACTGGGACCCGCATGTCATCCTCTATGTACTATAAAACTTTCTTTTCTTGAATTATTTTTGGCACCTCATATTTGGTCACTTACCTTTTTCTTTCGATCCCCGCCGCCTCTCAAACGGTGATACCGCTGCTGCTAAATGGGACCCGCATGTCATCCTCTATGTACTATAAAACTTTCTTTCTTGAATTATTTTTGGCACCTCATATTTGGTCACTTACCTTTTTCTTTCGATCCCCGCCTCTCAAACGTGATACCGCTGCTGCTAAATGGGACCCGCATGTCATCCTCTATGTACTATAAAACTTTCTTTTCTTGAATTATTTTTGGCTCCTCATATTTTTCACTTGCCTTTTTCTTTCGATCCCCTGCCGCCTCTCAAACGGTGATACCGCTGCTACTAAATGGGACCCGCATGTCATCCTCTATGTACTATAAAACTTTCTTTTCTTGAATTATTTTTGGCTCATATTTGGTCACTTGCCTTTTTCTTTCGATCCCGCCGCCTCTCAAACGGTGAGACCGCTGCTAAATGGGACCCGCATGTCATCCTCTATGTACTATAAAACTTTTTTTCTTGAATTATTTTTGGCTCCGATCTTTTTTTCACTTGCCTTTTTCTTTCGATCTCATGCCACGTTTGAAACGTTGAGGAACCTGCAGGCTCATGGGACCCGCATGTCATCCTCTATGTACTATAAAAGTTCATTTTCTTGGTTTATTTTCACCCTATGATTTCTGACAATTTCTTTTTCTTTTGATCCCCGCCTCTCAAACGGTGATACGTCGCTAAATGGGACCCGCATGTCATCCTCTATGTACTATAAAACTTTCTTTTCTTGAATTATTTTTGGCGATATTTTTTCACTTGCCTTTTTCTTTCGATCTCATGCCACGTTTGAAACGTTGAGGAACCTGCCGGCTCATGGGACCCGCATGTCATCCTCTATGTCCATCAACTTTCTTTTCTTGGATTTTTTTGACCCTAATTACTAGCTACTTTCTTTTTCTTTTGATCTCAAGCCGCATTTCAAACATTGAGACCGCTGCTGCAAAATGGGACCCACATGTCATCCTCTATGTACAATAAATCTTGGATTATTTTTGGCTCCCGATATTTGGTCACTTGCCTTTTCTTTCGATCTCATGCCGCCTTTGAAACGTTGAGTAAGCTGGCTCATGGGTCCCGCATGTCATCCTCTACGAACAATAAAAGTTTCCTTTCTTGGAGTTATTTTTGACCCCTAATTTCTGGCTATTTGCCTTTTTATTTCGATCCCCTGCCCCTTTGAAACGATGAGGACGCTGTTGGCAGGTCGGTCCCACATGTCATCCTCTATGAACAATAAAAGTTTCCGTTGGTGGATTTATTTTTGACCCCTAATTAATTTCTGGCTATTTCCTTTTTTTTTCTTTTGATCCCTGCCGCCTTGGAAACGTTGAAGATGTTGCTGCCTCATCGGTCCCGCATTTCATCCTCTCAGAACGATAAATGTTTTCTTTTCTTGGATTTTTTTACCAACTGATTTTTTGTTTTTTTATTTTCGACCCCCTGCCTTTGAAACGTTGACGACGCTGCGGCTCATGGGTCCCCGATGTCAGCCTCCCCGTACAAGAAACATGTGATATCTTGATTATTTTGCAGACAATAAACAGTGTATTTCGCTCTGAGCTATTGCAAACGGATAAATTAAATCTTTATTTTTACAACTTATATCTTGAATCTCCTTGTTTTTTGTTTTTGCGAAGCATAGGACATTCCCGTTTTTTTTTGAGAAAAATCCGAACTTTCATGTTCGGAGTGGGCTGAAATTGTACGAATCAAAAGGCCCGAAGGATAGTTCGAAGGCCCGATGTCCGGATGTGCCAATTGAAATCTATCTTTTCTTGGATTTTTTCACCCTGATTTGGCTACTTCATTTTTCTTTTGGTCCGTGCCACCTTGGAAACGTTGAGACCGCTGCTGCAAATGGGACCCGCATGTCATCCTCTATGTACAATAAAGTTTCCTTTCTTGGATTATTTTTGGCTCCTGATATTTGGTCACTTGCCTTTTTCTTTCGATCTCATGCCACGTTTGAAACGTTGAGGAATCTTGCCTCATGGGTCCCCCATGTCATCCTCTATGTACAATAAAAGTTTGATTTCTTGGATTTTTTTTCACCCTCTGATTTTTGGCTTTTTCCTTTTCTTTTGATCCCCGCCGCCTTTGAAACGTTTAGTAAGCTGCTCTCATAGATCCCACATGTCAGCCTGTATGAACGATAAAGCTTTCCTTTCTTGGGTTTTTTTGACCCCCTAATTTCTGGCTACTTTCTTTTCTTTTGATCTCAAGCCGCATTTGAAACGTTGGGACCGCTGCTGCAAATGGGACCCGCATGTCATCCTCTATGTACAATCAAGTTTCTTTTCTTGGATTATTTTTGGCTCCTGATATTTGGTCACTTGCTTTTTTCTTTCGATCCCATGCCACGTTTGAAACGTTGAGGAACCTGCTGGCTCATGGGACCCGCATGTCATCCTCTATGTACTACAAAAGTTTATTTTTTAGGATTTTTTTCACTCTCTGATTTTTGGCTATTTCCTTTTTCTTTGATCCCCTGCCGCCTTGGAAACGTTGAGTAAGCTTCTAACTCGTGGGTCCCGCATGTCATCCTCTATGTACAATCAACTTTCTTTTCTTCGAGTTTTTTTACCCCCTAATTTCTGGCTACTTTCTTTTTCTTTTGATCTCAAGCCGCATTTGAAACGTTGGGACCTCTGCTGCAAAATGGGACAGCATGTCATCCTCTATGTACAAGAAAAGTTCGTCTTTAAATCTTTATTTTTACAACTTATATCTTGAATCTCCTTGTTTTTTGTTTTTGCGAAGCATAGGACATTCCTGTTTTTTTTTGAGAAAAATCCGAACTTCCATGTTCGAGTGGGCTGAAATTGTACGAATCAAAAGGCCCAGAAGGATAGTTCGAAGGCCCAGATGTCCAGATGCAGCCCAATTGAAATCTTTCTTTTCTTGGATTTTTTTCACCCCTGATTTCTGGCTACTTCATTTTCTTTTGGTCCCGTGCCACCTTGGAAACGTTGAGACCGCTGCTGCAAATGGGACCCGCATGTCATCCTCTATGTACAATAAAGTTTCATTTCTTGGATTATTTTTGGCTCCGATATTTGGTCACTTGCCTTTTTCTTTCGATCTCATGCCACGTTTGAAACGTTGAGGAATCTGCTGGCTCATGGGACCCGCATGTCATCCTCTATGTACAATAAAAGTTTGATTTCTTGGATTTTTTCACCCTGATTTTTGGCTATTTCCTTTTTCTTTTGATCCCCGCCGCCTTTGAAACGTTTAGTAAGCTGCTGCTACTTTCTTTTTCTTTTGATCTCAAGCCGCATTTGAAACGTTGGGACCTCTGCTGCAAAATGGGACAGCATGTCATCCTCTATGTACAATAAAAGTTTCTTTTCTTCGATTATTTTTCACCCTCTGATTTTTGGTCACTTGCCTTTTTCTTTCGATCTCATGCCGCTTTTGAAAATGTTGCGGAACCTGCTGGCTCATGGGACCCGCATGTCATCCTCTATGTACTATAAAAGTTTCTTTTCTTGGATTTTTTCACCCTATGATCTTTAGCTATTTCCATTTTTTTGATCCCCCGCCTTGAAACGTTGAGTAAGCTTTGATGATGGGACCCGCATGTCATCCTCTATGTACAATCAAATCTCTTTTCTTGGATTTTTTTACCTCTTTTTTTGTCACTTGCCTTTTTCTTTCGATCTCATGCAGCCTCAAAACGTTGAGGAAGCTGCTGGCTCATGGGACCCACATATCATCCTCTATACTATAAAAGTTTCTTTTCTTGGATTTTTTTCACCCTCTTATTTTTGGCTATTTCCTTTTTCTTTTGATCCCCTGCCTTGGAAACGTTGATTAAGCTGCTGACACAAGGGCCCCGCATGTCATCCTCTATGTACAATCAACTTGCAAGATCTTGGAGCGAAAGAGCTTGTATAAGTGGGACCCATATGTCATCCTCTATGTACAATAAAAGTTTCTTTTCTTGGATTATTTTTTGCTCCTGATATTTGGTCATTTTTTCTTTTGATCTCATGCCGCCTCTGAAACGTTGAGTAAGGTGCTAGCTCATGGGACCCGCATGTCATCCTCTATGTACAATAAAGTTTCTTTTCTTAGATTTTTTTACCCCCTGATTTTTGCTAACTTGCCTTTTTCTTTTCAATCATATGCCGCCTTTGAAATTGAGGTCGCCGCTGGCTCATGGGTCCCACATGTCAGCCTCTATGAACAACAAACCTTTCCTTTGTTGGATTTATTTTTTACCCCTAATTTCTGCTATTTGCCTTTTTTTTTTGATCCCCTGCGGCCTTTGAAACGATGAGGACGCTGCAGTCGGTCCCACATGTCATCCTCTATGAAGAATAAAAGTTTCCTTTTTGGATTTATTTTTGACCCCTAATTTCTGGCTATTTGCCTTTTTCTTCTGATCTCTGCCGACTTCGAAATGATGAGGATGCACTGGCATCGGTCCCACATGTCAGCCTCTATGAACTATAAATGTTTCCTTTGTAGGATTTATTTTTTACCCCTATTTTCGGGCTACTTGCCTTTTTCTTTGAAACGTTGAGGACGCTACTGTCTCATGGGTCCCACATGGCATCCTCTCTGAACGATAAACCTTCATTTCTTGTTAACGACAGGTTTATCAGTATTATTTTCGCAGACTAATACAAGCTCTTTCGCTCCAAGATCTTGCAAGTTAATAGAATAAATCATGGAATTATTAGGATATGTTTTAAATTTCAAATCCACTTTATGAATTTTTGAAAATACCATGATCTATGTGGGTATGGAGCGATCAAGAATTTTCATATTGGCCATGAGCAGTTTCAAAAATTGCAACCCAATAATTCAAAATAAATACAAACAACTTTTATGTAGAATCTCCGTGTTTTTGTTTTTTGCCAATCATAGGATCTGTGGTTCTTTAGAAAAGGGCCAACATTGCATGAGCAGAAAGGCCCATTTGTAGTTATTGGGCTTCGACAGCCGGAGCAAGTAGGCCTATAGCAAATACCTTGTAGATGGCCGTTGGAACCCAAAAGTATTTGTTGCCTAGACTTAGATGCCAAACTCAGCCTTATTGACATGAACCTTGCTATGCACACGACAATTTCAGTCCGATCCGTGTACGAAACACAAGATCCAACCCTTCGTGTGAGGAAGCAGGTGGCAGCACACCTCCAGATGCTCAATCGTACATACGCATATCATATAGGAGTTGTCGTATGTACATCAGTTCCGTATTGACATGTTTTTTTCTTTGGTTCACATGTGGGGTCCGCACAGTCACCTAGGTCGCACATCTACTTCCTTGCTCGTAGTTGATGCATGTTCGGTAGGGGTGGAACCGAACACACCCCCGTGCCAGTGGATGTACTTTACCCTTTAGCGGCGAAAATAGGAATGGTCCTCTCATGGTCTCATTTGCAACTAGTTGGCATGGTTTCCAAAAATGCAAACTAAAATTCTAGACATACATTTTGACATATTTTTGGATGAAACTTCACAGATGCATAAGACACAACACAATGTATGTCTAGAATTTTAGTTTGCATTTTTTGGAAACTTGAAAGTGTCACAGTGGATGTACGCGGCGAAAAAAATAGGAATCTCCTCTCATGAGTATGATCAACAAGAGGTGGCTATATTATAAAGGACGTACACACATTGTAATTATAGTGCTGAAATAAAGTCAATCCTAAAACAGCCATGCATGGGTTATAATATGAAGGCAACACGAAATACAAAAGCAGGGCAGTGTTCAAATAAACTGATTCAAACTAGTACATACTAAAAACAGTGTACTACTTCTCAACACTTCAATCATAATAAAAAAGTGTCACTGTTTTTTTAAAGGTAACACCGAACGGGCAATGTTTAAAGCAGGCTTAAACCACATAGCCGCTTGTCGGACACTATCCCAACCATCCTTGGGAAGGCTGATAACTCCCACAGTCTCACCTTCATCTGGCTGGAGGTTGCAGCGCAAAATTTTAGGGTATTGATTATAACGAATATTCCGGTATGCTGTGTAGACGCAGTTTTTCCTCATGAATGGAACCAATGTGCCATCAGGAGCTTTGGATTCACGCTTCTTCAGGTTGGCAATGATTGGGTAATTGAGTCCGAGGAACAGAGAGTGGTCGCTGAGGCTGTTAACCTGCCTCCAAAGAAAGTCCCCTGCACGTGCAGTATAAGGGATCCAGCTCAAAGACGTAGGTGGCAACAGGAGGATACTGCCGTAGCTGAAGCCCATTAGCAGCATAGGGAATGTCAGGTACTTCAGCATTGGCAATCCCAATCTTGTTTACTGTAAGGATGATCATCAATCGCTTGCCATCAGCAGATGGAGCGAGGAACCACGTGTACTACTGATCATCCACCACCGGTGGCGGGATTACAAACGGGAGCATCGGGTTTTCTGCAATATTAGAAATGGAGACAAATAGGGTGTTACTGGCAACCATATTCAAACAGCAGCATTGTTCATCGTTCATGCTCACAGTATAAATACGACTATGTAAGCTAAGGACATTGGTCATTCATGTGTTCAAATCGAGTGTCCAATATATCAGTTATACTGCATCCATCCCACGAAACTAGTCTAAACTTCGCCAAAACTAGACACTAGTTAGTGTATACACAGTTATATACTACCTCTGTCCCACCGAAAGTGTCTGAGATTTGTCCAAATTCAGATGTATCTAGACAGTGAAAGCATATAGATACATTCAAATTTTGACAAATATATATCATCTTAAGTTTAAGTCCTGTGTTGTAGTTAATTCCCTTTGTCTTAAGTGATCTATTAGAGAGCTTCCCTGTGACCACCCGAAGGGTAAGAAATGTTTAACTGTATAAGTGGATTGCCTAGACCTTTCATCAGTTCGGACTTTTGGTTGCGTTGGCTAGTCCATGAAGCTTGACATGGTGTCAGAGCCAGGGTCTCGAGTTCGAGTCCTGGCTTTCGCAATTTATCCTAAAATTGTTGTTGCCCCCTCGGAGTCCACGTATATGCCTCTTGAGCTATACCTCTGAGTCTTTCCACATGTTGACTTGTCTCCCATCACACGTGACGGGGGGTGTTGAATTGTATAAGTGGATTGCCGCCCTTGCGATTAGTTCGGACTTTTGGTTGTGTTGGTAGTGCATGAAGCTTGACAAGAAAGAAATGCTCTTTGTAGCTAACCCCAAGTCTGGTAACATTTGCAAAATAGGTATCAGATGCAGCTATCCATTCAGTAGAAGAATTTGCATTTTAGAGTTGAAGGTTCATAATCTCTTTTCTACTATTGATAGTAAAGGGTACACATGGTATTTGTTTACCTCATTTTCGCGTTCTAAAAAAGGTACGCTATATGGTTGTGCTAAGTTAAACTGATTTAAGTCTGTTCAAGTTTATCGAAAATTATACTACCAACATCTAAAACATCAATATAGGTTCATATATTACAAAAGATATTTAGATTTTCTTTTCTCGAACACATGCCTAGTCGTGCATCATTATATATTAGAGCATACAGGGTTGTAGCAAGGCTACGAAAAACTGAGAAAGCAAAAAGAAAGAACTATACAGGGGACTAGAGGCAGCTAACTTTGTTAGGCCTGCAGGTGCTAAATCTTATATATATATGAGGTTGTAGATATTAATCGTAAACTTACTCAAACTTAAATATCATTGAATTAGGAAAAAGATAACCTGAGTTATTTTGAATGAGGGGACATCACAATCATTAATGAAAGATAATTGTGGGAAACTGAAATCTATTCAAGAAAATGGGAGAAAAAATGTATCAAAAACAAAATTAATTATACCATTCTGCAGATTGTTCACCGATATAAACAAAGAACTGTTTGATCTGCATGTAGGTACATCCAATCAAGGCTTTTTCCCCGATCTCTAGAAAATATAAGCTACGCATGTAATTACAAACGATTTTCTTCTATTTTTCTGTTTCTACGTTAACATTTGAGATACTTGTTAATTACATCCATATTCTGCAGTTGCATAGAGTTACTAATTCAGGAATGCATTCACATACGGAGTATACTATGTTTGTTGATGACTGACTAGTACTAATTCATTGCAAGCAACGGTTCATTCATATTCAGATAAAGGATGTGATCGTTAAGTCATATACTTATGAAAGTCCTTATGCATCTCTCTGATGCAGATGGCGGGGGTCTCTCGTCCTCCTTTTGGAGGCAAAATCAATTAGTTATATATGAAACAATGGGTGTAAAAGGTTATCAAAAAGGGTGCCTTCATAGTGCCACGTTATCTTTTGAGATACTGGTTAATTACACCCATATTCTGCAGTGGCGTAGAGTTACTAATTCAGGAATGCAATCACATACTGAGCATACTATGTTTGTTGGTGACTAATAAGTACTACTAATTCATTGCAAGCAACGGTTCATTCATATTCAGCAAAAGGGGGTGTGATCATTAAGTCATATAAGAAAGGTAAAATATAAACAAGGTAGTTCATGAATAACTTCATTGGTTAAGGCAGTGTATCATGCAATGCAACATAAGGACTGAAAAAATACCATTTGCGGTGTCCCAGAAGTACGTGGAGCCGTCAGTTTCGTCCACCGCAAAAACGTGGCCACGGAGTTCAATGGCATCACAGTAATTTGGATAATCAGGTGCAGGTGTAAGGGCCTCCAGCATTCTCCAGTCGCCACCCCCTTCAAGGTAGAAAATCGTTTTGTCGAACAAGGCGATGAGCTTGTAATCTGCGTACCTCCCACCTTTTGTGGGCACTTGGCAGATTACAATCTTCAACAAATAAATTGCTGGACCCCAGTTAAAAGAGTATGCAGGTCGATATGAAACAATACTATGATGAATCTTCGAATCAGGTAGGGATGGAAGGGGGATATGTCGCTCGGTGTAGACGTTCACGAGGCACCACTCATGATGATCGGCGGCGGCGATCCAGTCGCCGTTCGCGCCAAGCCATTTTCTGTCGTGCATGAACGGCAGGGCGACAGAACGGCGAGGATGGTCGAGGGGCACCAGGTCGTACACGGTAACATGCAGACGAGATGCTGTCGCCAGGTCCCAGTGTTCACCGAACCAATAAGCAGGCGGAGGCATCAGCAGGCAGGGTTCATCCCAATGGTGCATCTTACCTTCATCCTTGCTGATCATGTCGTAGAGCTCCCTGGAACATGCAGCAAGTCGGACGGTGTAGGTAACGTCCAGATGCGCAGCGATGAGGTCGATGTTGTCGCCGGTGAGAGCCTCCAAGTGGCCGTCCCCGCCGCCCCGGCAAAGCCTAGAATAATCCATCACGTGAAGATGGATTTAGGTGGATGGCGGATGCAACTGCGCTTGGGGTTTTCGGAGGAGAGGGCGAGCGCTATGGAAGGAACGATGCGGCGCGCGGCCGGCCGGGGTAAGGAGAGAAAGGTATACGGAGTAGTACTAGTGATGCGGCGTGGTGGGGATCGAGATCCTGCGCGTGCGCGTGATTCTGGGAGGGTGAAGAAGAAGATTTTTATTTTTTTTGTAACGGGGTGAAGAAGAAGATGATAGACATGCAAGGGGCAAAAACTAGGTAGTACTCTAGGCTGCTGCTGCGACTGGGCGCCGATTTGACTGTTGGTAGACTAGCACGCCACCCATCTATAAATTTGCGACGACGTTTGGTGCAGTGATGTCTCGTCACATCAGGTTGACCAGAGAGGGCTTTTTTTTACAGTTTCCATTTCGATATATTTTTCGCCAATAATCGTAGTTCTCTACATGCCAGAGACACGTACCTTAACACGTGGGCAGCATGCAACCGCGCGAGCACCAAAATGGAATGAGAAATGTTTTAGAGCAGAACTTCATTTTCAATGCCTTTCCTAGCTTGGTTTGGAAACCGGACAGAGCTTCAGTGACTTGATGCTTCCAAGATACATTGTGACTGTGTCCCACCATCTACCATCCATTTGAGATCCAACGTTCCAAACTATCTCTTATTTCGAAGCTAAAAAAGAAAAACTATTCAGAAAATTTTGAAAAAAAATCCAGTAATATGTAGATTCCTTGTTTTAAAATCTATGAATATTTCATCCCATTCGGATGACTAGCTTGTGATTAAATAGATTCTTACGTACTCGAGCACTAGTTTAAACTAAATATATATTTGCTCACAAACCTATGATTCAAATCGAATGAAACTTCACCAAAATATAAATCGAAATATGCATGATTTACTGGAAGTTTTTCAAAATTTTCATGGTCCATGGGGTCCTCCAAAGTGCAAGCTTTTTTTTCTTGGTTGGTACTTCAAAACCGAGTTTGGATGGTGGCAAGACTTGCACAAAGAGGATGTCAAAATTTTGGCCTTTGTGAACTTTGCAATCAACATCAAGTGTCGGACTCTCGAGAAAAAAATATGAGTTGGCGCCCACCTTTCTTTCAACCGTTGGTTCTCAATCCGAGGGTGGTCCAACTAGCTAACAAAATTGGCTTGGTATTCATGGTCTTGAACCAACGATTTGGCATGGCTTTCAATCGGTATGAGAGGTGATGTATGGAGGTGATTCATACGAGAGGGCAATAAAGAAATGTTTTGTCATCCTCGCAAAGCTAGTCTATTTGGAAAGAAATGAATAATTGGTTTTTCGCAACATTGCATGATACTAATTCATGATACTATGCATTGAAGGTGTTGTATCATAGACTAGTATCAGTCTACGATACTTCCCATTGTGACTAGTCTAAGTGCTTTTGCACCATGAACACTAGCTATGCACAGACCTCAAAAAACACTTCTCCATCATTCTACTATTCACACTTTCTTTTTCTAATAGAACTATGTACCATTGTTTTTAATATAATCTTGTGTCGAGAGTATATATTTCTAATTGTTTCGCATAAGCTCAAAGAGGGGTACTTACTTATGAGAGATATCTTTCAACTAATACGTTGTAGGAGTACTTTAATTATGTGAGCTATAGTGTGAAATGCTTACTAGAACGAGTACAAAAGGTGTTTGATAACATTACAGGCCACACGCCCAGTGTAGCTGCATTGTAGGAGCATTACATCAATTTAACAACTACGGAGGAGTAGCCTAGGTAGAGATAACATGCAAAGGAAATAGTTCAACAGATAGTACAACACAACTACGGAAAGGGAGTAGCCTAGGTAGAGATAAACATGCAAATGAAATAGTTCAACAGATACAAATCTTGCATTACAACACGAGTATTACATAAAGTACATCAGCCCTTCTTTCTGGACCTGTGACGCGAAGGCAGGTTCCATTGCCGGGCGTTGGCGAAGCTTGGGATGAGCCACAACGGAACCTGCCGCCATGTCCATCTAATGTTGGTTTGGAAACCAACAGTACAGTCTTCAGAATTCAAACTGAAGCGGCAAATTTCTGGAGAAGGAGGATATGCAAGGCCTACTGCATGGTGCGATGTGTAAACAGAGTTGCTTCTCGCCATATTTGGACGGTCATGTTCTGCCCCGTCTTCTACTGGAATGATAATCGGATAGTTCACTCCAAGGAAGAGAGAATATGATCCAAGGGAAATAATCCTCCTCCATGGCCTCGGTGGCATCAACTGACTGGTGTCCATGCTGTACACCTCGCAGCCAAGTAAACCCTTACCATACCCGCGAATAGTGCGACCATGACGACCCTCAGAGGTAGCAGCAGCAGGTAAAATCCGAACCAGTCCAGTATAATCCCGCCCGTCAGTAACGCCCCAGGTATGGACCAGAAAAAGTCTAGAACCATCAGGAGATCGTGCTAACCACCAGGAGCCAAGATTGTACCGACCTTGTTCATCAAGTTCTAGCGGAATAGGTGCCGTGCTGATCAACAAAGGACCTTGCAAAGGAAAGCACAGCTTGAAGTCAGTTCAGCAAAACTTGATTAGTTCATTACATACATGAATAATGATGTAGCTAAAATACTGCCTCCGATCCAAATTAATTGACTCAACTGGATGTGTCTAGCTAGATATGCACAAATTAATTGACTCAAGTTTGTCTAGCTAGATGCACTGGCTAGACAAAGCTGAGTCAATTTGATTTGGATCGGAGGGAGTACTTTATTTTGACTCAAAGGCATATCGCTGCTGATTTTGATTGAATATAGAGGGGGAAAGGTACAGGCATGACACGAAAACTGCACAACAAAAAGAAAAAGGCTAAAGCTAAATCTGAAACTAGCAGGTAATAGCGAAAACACATCATATGAGATGAGAAAAATTACCCCAAGAAAGTTGATTCCATGCATAAACTTCGCCTGTCTGAGTTACAGCAAATACAATACCCTTGTGGATGATTGCATCGGAGTAGCCGTACGCTAAGAACTGGTTGTCAAGAACTGTCCATCTGCTAGAAGCACAGTGAAGGACTGCAATTGCCGCGTTGAAGATGGCAAGAACAGAGAAACTAGTATAATTTGAAGCAGCTGTTGGAACTCGGCAAATAGCTATCTTCAGCAGTTGAAGATGTTGATCATTAGACTCGAACACAAGTTTATCCGGGGTGGATTTAAACTCACTTATTGGTGGTAGAGGAATCCGGCGACCAGTGTACACATTGACAAGCTCCCAATTCCAGGGGAACCCAAGAAGGGCGATCCAATCTCCATTCGCGCCTGCCCACATGCCCGTACCACCATCTGGAATCACGGCATCGGAAGAGATCCTGTCCAGCGGCGTCAGTTGGCACAAGGTACCCTTGCGATCTTTTGCATCATGCTGCTTGTCCTTCTGCGCACCCTCCTGCTTGAACTTGTGGACGCGGGAGAAGGGATTGTGCGCGGGCGGTACCTCAGTTTGGTGAGTATGAAGAACACAGGGCATGCCAAACGGCTGAGATGCAGGCAGAGCTACACTTTGTGTTGCTGAATCATGATAAAACTTGCATGAACCGACGAGGCTCGCGGCGGTGATGACATCGCATCGGGATGCGATTTCTTCAAGGGGGCCATCAGGAAACACCCAAGAACTGCCACTCTCATTGATCGATCTCGCCATTGGAAGGATGCGGTCAAGTGGGTGTGGGGGTGTGGGAGTGGGACGCTGGCGTTTGGGTATGAGGTATTGGAGGACAGTGCGAGCGGCAGCTGGTAGAGCGATATGGATAAAAGTCCACAACTCCTACTAGTACCATCAAACAGGTGGCTCGAGATGATCCGAAAAAGGCATGGCGGCGGTGGTGCAGGGGCAGGCGGGGTCGCCAGAGAAGATGGAGATGAAGAAGACGGAGAAGCAGGCAAAAAAACAATTTGAATTGAAATCAATAATACGAGTACTACGGGCGTGCCTTCTCTCTCTGGTCTCTGCTGCACTATTGCACCTGTCGTGAAGGCGTGTGACCCGAGAAGAAGCTAATGTACTGTATACTGTCCTTGCACGCCGTGGAGCTGTATTTTGTCTCATCAAATCAGCTCTGGACAGTTTCAGCAGAGAAAAGATCCTTTGCCATCATCATGATATATTACCACGGGCCCACGGCAGTGCACATTCATCTTGTACTACCATATACTGTACTGCTCTATATGTTGCACAAACCACCACTTGGACATTTTTTTTTTTTCCACCATGTGGTGGTCTAATATGTTGCAAATTTCACCACTTGGTTATCTAATCAGCTAGTTACTCATGTTGATAGCAAAATCGACAAGTGGGTTCAACATGTCAATGCTCCAATTAATGTTTTAGAAAAAATAATTTTTTCAAAATTCATACTTCTTTTATTTAGCTAATTAAAAATGCTTATTCATTTATTTCAACAAATATTGTGCGGTCTTGAATTTTTTTCAAACAAATATTATGGCATCGGGTTCGGGACTCCTGAAAAGGACTGGTCGTGGTACGGGAACCCGAAATGATGCCCACAACATGGTCGAAAGTGGCAAGGAACCCGTCGAGGTGGATGAACTCGGGAAACCTTGGTAGAGGTAGGGATCTTGAGGAGGCCATTAGGGTTAGCCTACCCCCCAATAAGCGTATGAATGAAAAAAATTCACATAAGTAGTAGCTATTATTAAAATTTCACAAATATTACGCGCTTGTTTGACCAAGATTTAAACAAGTTTAAAACATGAAAATGAAAAGGTAAGCCTGATCCTTCTTAACTAGTCACTCTAAAATGAAGCTTTAATTTTGGGAGGTTTTTGAAATTTCCATGTTTGAAACCAAAAACCACTTCTCTTCATGCTTGACTTCATAAGACAGAGTTTATGGTTTTAGAGGGGTAGATACATGATTTGTCTTATTTGAATATGTCTAGCTAGACCTTGTTTATCAACTTTTGAATGCTTACTATATATATGAATGTGACATAAGAAAACTATGTGCATTGGTATTTCATTTTTCTGAATTTTTTGAATTTTGATGCACATTTGAATCTTGGTCAAATCCTAGGTTTGACCAAGATTTAAACAAGTATAGAACATGAAAATGAAAAGGGAAGCATGTATCCTTCTTAGTCACCCTAAAATGAAGTTTTTGGGAGGTTTTTGAAATTTCCATGTTTGAAACCCAAAACCACTTATCTTCATGCTTGACTTCGTCATAAGACAGAGTTTAGGGGTTAGGGGTAGATACATGATTTGTCTAGCTAGTTTGAATATGTCCAGACCTTGTTTATCAACTTTAATGCTTACTATATGACATATAAGAAGACTATGTGCGCTTTGGTTTTCATTTTTCTGTTTTTTATTTTATGCCCATTTGAATCTTGGTCAAATCCTAGATTGACTTCATAAGACAGAGTTTAGGGTTAGGGGTAGATATACACATGATTTTCTGGTTTGAATATGTCTAGACCTTGTTTATCAACTTGAGTGTTTACTATATGACATAATTAAGAAGGCTATGTGCTTTGGTTTTTCATTCTTTAGATTTTTTGTCTGAATTTTTATGCCCATTTGAATCTTGGTCAAATCCTAGGTTTGACCAAGATTTAAATAAGTTTAAAACATGGAAATGAAAAGGTAAGCATCGATCCTTCTTAGTCGCTCTAAAATGAAGCTGAATTTTGGGAGGTTTTTGAAATTTCCATGTTTGAAACCCAAAACCACTTCTCTTCATGCTTGACTTCATAAGACGAAGTTTAGGGTCGATAGGGGGTAGATACATGATTTGTCTTGTTTGAATATGTCTAGACCTTGTTTATCAACTTGAATGCTTACTATATGACATAAGAGGACTATGTGCATTGGTATTTCATTTTTTGATTTTTATGCCCATTTGAGAATCTTGGTAAAATCCTAGGTTTGTTGAGCAAGATTTAAACAAGTTTAACATGTGAAAATGATAAGGTAATTAAGTCTGGATCTTTCTCTTAGTAACTCTAAAATGAAGCTTTTGGGAGGTTCTTGAATTTACCATGTTTGAAACCCAAAACCACTTCTCTTCATGCATGCTTGACTTCATAAGACAGAGTTTAGGGTTAGGGGTAGATACATGATTTTTCTGGTTTGAATATGTCTAGACCATGTTTATCAATTTGAATGCTTACTATATGACATAACAAGGCTATGTGCTTTGGTTTTTCATTCTTTCGATTTTTTTCTGAATTTTTATGCCCATTTGAATCTTGGTCAAATCCTAGGTTCGACCAAGATTTAAACAAGTTTAAAACATGACAATGAAAAGGTAATTAATCATGGATCCTTCTTAATTAACCAGTCAGTCTAATTAAAATGAAGCTTTTTGGGAGGTTTTTGAAATTTCCATGTTTGAAACCCAAAACCACACTTCTCTGCTTCATGCTTGACTTCATATATAATTAAGACAAAGTTTAGGGTTAGGGGGAACATGATTTGTCTGGTTTGAATATGTCTAGACCTTGTTTATGAACTTTTGAATGCTTACTATATGACATAAGAAGACTATGTGCTTTGGTTTTTTATTTTATTTATTTTTTTATTTTATGCCCATTTGAATATTGGTCAAATCCTAGGTTTGACCAAGATTTAAAAAGTTCAAAACATGAAAATGAAAAGGTAAGCCTGGATCCTTCTTAACTAGTCACTCTAAAATGAAGCTTTAATTTTGGGAGGTTTTTGAAATTTCCATGTTTGTAACCAAAACCCACTTCTCTTCATGCTTGACTTCATAAGCCAGAGTTTATGGTTTGAGAGGGGTAGATACATGATTTGTCTTATTTGAATATGTCTAGCTAAACCTTGTTTATCAACTTTTGAATGCTTACTATATATATGTATGTCACATAAGAAAACTATGTGCTTTGGTTTTTCATTTTTCTGATTTTTTTTTGGAATTTTGATGCACATTTGAATCTTGGTCAAATCCTAGGTTTGACCAAGATTTAAACAAGTATAGAACATGAAAATGAAAAGGGAAGCATGTATCCTTCTTAGTCACCCTAAAATGAAGTTTTTGGGAGGTTTTTGAAATTTCCATGTTTGAAACCCAAAACCACTTATCTTCATGCTTGACTTCGTCATAAGACAGAGTTTAGGGGTTAGGGGTAGATACATGATTTGTCTAGCTAGTTTGAATATGTCCAGACCTTGTTTATCAACTTTAATGCTTACTATATGACATATAAGAAGACTATGTGCGCTTTGGTTTTTCTTTTTTCTGTTTTTTTATTTTATGCCCATTTGAATCTTGGTCAAATCCTAGATTGACTTCATAAGACAGAGTTTAGGGTTAGGGGTAGATATACACATAATTTTTCTGGTTTGAATATGTCTAGACCTTGTTTATCAACTTGAGTGTTTACTATATGACATAATTAAGAAGGCTATGTGTGCTTTGGTTTTTCATTCTTTAGATTTTTTGTCTGAATTTTTATGCCCATTTGAATCTTGGTCAAATCCTAGGTTTGACCAAGATTTAAATAAGTTTAAAACATGGAAATGAAAAGGTAAGCATCGATCCTTCTTAGTCGCTCTAAAATGAAGCTGAATTTTGGGAGGTTTTTGAAATTTCCATGTTTGAAACCCAAAACCACTTCTTCATGCTTGACTTCATAAGACGAAGTTTAGGGTCGATAGGGGATACATGATTTGTCTGGTTTGGATATATCTAGACCTTGTTTATCAACTTGAATGCTTACGATATGACATAAGAACACTATGTGCTTTTATTTTTATATTTTTGTGCCCATTTGAATCTTGGTCAAATCCTAGGTTTGACCAAGATTTAAACAAGTATAGAACATGAAAATGAAAAGGGAAGCATGTATCCTTCTTAGTCACCCTAAAATGAAGTTTTGGGAGGTTTTTGAAATTTCCATGTTTGAAACCCAAAACCACTTCTCTTCATGCTTGACTTCTTAAGACATAGTTTAGGGGTTAGCGGGTAGATACATGATTTGTATGGTTTGAATATGTCTAGACCTTGTTTATCAACTTTAATGCTTACTATATGACATAAGAAGACTATGTGCTTTGGTTTTTCATTTTTCTGTTTTTTTTTGAATTTTCTGCCAATTTTGTTTGACCAAGATTTAGACAAGTTTTACACGTGAAAACGAATAAGTAAGCCTGGATCCTTCTTAGTCACTCCAAAATGTACCAATTGATAGGTGCGTTAACTTTGCTTCATGGAAAAAATAATGTCATGTAAATGAGTTAACTTGGATTTCCTACCCTTGAATCCATAGGAAACTTCGTTCTAATGCACTATAATAATCAACCGAGCTTTTACACCAACAGGTCTGTCACTTACGTGTGGTGCCCATGCGTGAGGTCCCACACTTCAGTGAGCACAAGTCACGTGCAATAGGTACGCAAACTCCCACCATTTTCTTTGTCAAGAGAAGACGCATCAGGATGCGTATTGGAAGTCTGTGGGTCCTTGGATCCTTCGGTTGTCCCTCTCACAAAAAAACAAATCTCTCTCATTCTCGGCCTCTCGCTCGCTCGCTCGCTCGCACCTCCGCTCACTGACAAACCCTGCACAAAAGTCAACATCATCACCCGAAAAAGGGAGACACCATAATTCTCTCCTTTCTTCTCTCCTTCCTAGTGATCCCTCTTCCTCCGAGTTTCACTCGACGGGCAAACACACATGTGTTGCATAGTAATAATAAAAAGGTAGAAAAAATCGACCTACGAATCTATAATTAAATAGGTTAAACTAGGGTTTTGCCAGTACTACAGATCAAGGTTCAAAAAATCCAACTACGGGGTTCGAACAACCCCATTTCTAATCCAAGATTTTTTCGACCTCATCCAATGGCCTCAAACTATAGGCCGGGTTAGCATCTAGTGCAGTATGTGTGAGAATGTATGCACTATGTGTGCTATAACTTGTGTGTCTTTCAAATTTGAACCAAATTTGAATAAGTTTGAAATATTTGAAATGGGGCTTTTGGCTTAAACGTTTGAAACCCAAAACGACTTCTCCTCATGCTAGACTTCATAAGACCGAGTTTAGGGTTAGGGGTAGATACATGATTTGTCTGGTTTGAATATGTCTAAACCTTGTTTATCAACTTGAATGCTTACTATATGACATAAGAAGACCATGTGCTTTTGTTTTTCATTTTTCTATTTTTTAAAGAATTTTATGCACATTTGATTCTGGTCAAATCCTAGGTTCAACCAAGATTTAAACAAGTTTCGAGCATGAAAATGAAAACGTAAGCCAAGATCCTTCTTAATTAGTCACTCTAAAATATATGAAGCTTTTGGGACGTACTTGAAATTTCCATGTTTGAAACCCAAAACCAATTCTCTTCATGATTGACTTCATAAGACAGAGTTTAGGGTTAGGGGTAGATATACACATGATTTTTCTGGTTTGAATATGTCTAGACCTTGTTTATCAACTTGAGTGTTTACTATATGACATAATTAAGAAGGCTATGTGCTTTGGATTTTCATTCTTTAGATTTTTTGTCTGAATTTTTATGCCCATTTGAATCTTGGTCAAATCCTAGGTTTGACCAAGATTTAAATAAGTTTAAAACATGGAAATGAAAAGGTAAGCATCGATCCTTCTTAGTCGCTCTAAAATGAAGCTGAATTTTGGGAGGTTTTTGAAATTTCCATGTTTGAAACCCAAAACCACTCTTCATGCTTGACTTCATAAGACGAAGTTTAGGGTCGATAGGGGGTAGATACATGATTTGTCTTATTTGAATATGTCTAGACCTTGTTTATCAACTTGAATGCTTACTATATGACATAAGAGGACTATGTGCATTGGTATTTCATTTTTTGATTTTTATGCCCATTTGAGAATCTTGGTAAAATCCTAGGTTTGTTGAGCAAGATTTAAACAAGTTTAACATGTGAAAATTATAAGGTAATTAAGTCTGGATCTTTCTCTTAGTAACTCTAAAATGAAGCTTTTGGGAGGTTCTTGAATTTGCCATGTTTGAAACCCAAAACCACCCGTCCTGGTCGTCGTCATGAGCGATGATGGGGAAGTGCGGCGCACCCGCCGTTAGAAAGGAAGGATAGTCCGTTAGTTAACTTTGTTTATGGCGACAGAGAAAGTCTTGTTCTGCCCGTCAAAAAAAAGAAAGTCTTATTCCCATGCTGGTTGCTGCACACTTGTCCAAATCAGCTTAAAAAGGACAGAGCAACTCAGGTCAACTTCAGGACATTCACCAGTTTTAATTCCAAACGAGAAAGAGAGACCAGAAAGTAGTGAGAGGTTCCAACAAAAGGCTGAGATCATTTGATCCTCTCATCACTCACTCACTCTCTCACTCACTTTTTTTTTTTGCGGGTTTCTCTCACTCACTGAGTGAGCGAGTGACGCAAAGTACAAAAAGGGCATCCTCCTCATGATGTGAGCAGATCATATACTTATCCACTTTGCTCACTACGCCAGCAGTTTTTATAACGAAAAGGAAAGAGTTTTATCAAGTGCCAGCTGACCAGTGGCGTCGCGGCTCGATTCGGCCGCTTTGCCCGTCCGTCCCAAGAATCTTGGAGCGAGTGTGATTGGTCGGCAACTCATGGATGCATGTGAAGTTAGGGCATCTCCAACGGGACCGCGTGGTCGAAAAATCCGTCTACACCTAGGCCCAGCGATCGACACATAGTGACCGTGCTGTCCGCGGAGACGCGCGGCAATTATGCGCCGAAGAGCGTCCTCGTATTCTAACCCGATTCCGTAGTTCACGGACAACGAAATTGACCGCGCCGATTTGCTTCGTATTCCCCTTCTTTGCTGCTCTAGTGTGACGCCGCCACCCCAACCCCACCGCACCGCACCGCACCACTATAGTACACGCCGTCTGTTCGGGCCTCGCGCGTCGGAGTTAGGTTCTTGGCCGCATCTTTGGGGCCAAACATCTGCCGGTTGCGGCGGCCGACCTCGTCGTCCCGAATCTGTTCGGTCAATTGCGTCGGTAGGTTCCTAAATCATTTTTTGGGCGTTATTGTGGGCGACCATTGATCCACATTTGCTACCCACGTAGATGGACATGTGGAAGTTGCTCGAAAAGTTCCGCACGAGGTCATTAACTCCTCTTCCGACGATGAGTCCGAGCAGACGATGCCGAACATGGCTTCGGTTGCGGCCTCCATTCTCCATGAGCACAATGCCGGCCAGACGCGGGTGCACCGGGCTCGTGACGGGCCGCTCAAAACCTGCACTCAACGAGTTGAAGGGCACCTCCAACTCCACAAGGACTACTTCGACCGCACCGCTCCGGTGTTCCGGAGCTGTTCCGACGCCGGTACAGGATGTCAAGAGACCTATTCATGGTCATTCTACGGGGCGTCAGAGACTACGACCCGCTACTTCCAATGCAGGCCCGATGCAACAGGTGCGCTAGGCTTCACCTCCTACCAAAAATGCTCCGCAGCTATTCGCATGCTATCATATGGAATGGCTGCTGATATATTCGATGAGTATCTTCGAATGGGTGAGAGCACCTGCCTTGAGGCCATGTACAGGTTTTGCCGAGCCGTGATTGCCGTGTTCGGAGAGTATTACTGTAGGGAGCCAACTGTTGAGGATACAAGGCGGCTCCTGTCTATCAACGAGTCTAGAGGGTTCCCAGGAATGATTGGCAGCATAGATTGCATGCACTGGGAGTGGAAGAACTGTCCATTTGGATGGCAGGGTCACAGCGGGCATGAGGAGGGACGGACTGTCATTCTTGAAGCTGTCATATCTCAAGATTTATGGATTTGTCATTCATTCTTTGGCATGACCGGTTCCAACAATGACATCAATGTGTTGCACCGATCACCGGTTTTCAACAGGCTTATACAAGGCAAAGCTCCCGGGTGAGCTACGAGATCAATGGAAATGAATATGATAAGCCATATTATCTTGGTGATGGCATCTATTCTAACTGGTCACACTAGTGAAGACTGTCCGTAACCAAACACGGAAAAAGCGAAGAGGTTTGCCATGATGCAAAAAAGCTACCAGGAAACATGTGGAGCGGGGCTTTTAGTCCCATAAGCATTGCCCGGTTGGAGATGCTAATGCTGACCTGCAGTTGCAGACAGCCGACGGCAGTGGATGGGAGATGAATGCCGTCTTCTCCCAATGTGTGCACTGCACCTGTGACCTGTGTGCGGCTGCCGCTTGTCCTGAGCTGCCCCTGCTTTTGTTTGTTTGGTTCACAATTAACAAGCAGGAACCTGCCATCCCTCGATCACGGCCATGTCCTGTCCTGTAGTAGTCCAATACTGACTTAACTGACTCACTGCATCAAGTCCTATACACTGCTGACTGAGTGCTGCCACTGCCAGCTTCTCATGGTCATGCTGCTTTGGCATCATCGACCAGCAGTGCCTGGCAGAAATGTTCCAAACGAAAACGGGTAGTACTGCTACGTTCCCGTTGTCATGTGATTAGCTGACGAAACTGGAAAAGCATTGTACTTCATTGGTACCAAGGGGTGCCCACCAGGACCAGGAATGTGTTGTAGCTGCAGGAATGGATGAGTGTGCTCGTGTGATAATAACTCATGTTGGTACCTTCTTTTAATAGCATCTCCAGTGGTCGCCTCAAAGTGCCCCAAACGCTCCGGATTGAGCATTTAGGGGATGTTGTTGCTTGATCCGTGTTTGGGCGCATCTCTTCCCAGTCGTGTTCCCGAATAGAATTTTTTTTTTAAATTTAACTGTCGAATTCATTCAAATTTGTTATATATTACATGAATTTGAATGAAATTAGATGAATTTAAACCTAAAACTAAACTAGTAGAACTTGCAGCGGCAAGAGCAATCGACATGCTATCGTCGACGACGTCCTCATGCCGTGAGGGCGGCGTCCTCGTCGACGGGGCTCGTCCTTCACCGGCGGGCTCATCCTTCACCCCGCGGCCGGGTCTAGCTTCTCGCCGTCGTGGGTGAGATCGACAAGCGGCATGCCGGGTCGTGGATGGACATGGCGATCACGTCGTTGATGTCGCCCCTCCGTGTCTTTGTCATTCGGCCGACGCCATACGCGCGATGTACTGACATAGGCATCCCAATGGGTCCGAAGATAGTACCCGGGGTTTACTGAAGGGCCACTACCCGAAGAATAAGAAGATTCGGAAGCCCAAGATATTGTTTAAGGAAAGCTAGAGTTGTAATAGGAAGCATTATTTGTAATCTTGCGGGAGGAGTTAGAAACCTTCCCGGACTCTGTAACTTGTACAATACGAATCCCTCGGCTCTGCCTCCTATATAAGGGGGAGTCGAGGGATAAAGAAAGCATCGAATCATTGTTTCTCAAACCCTAGTTTCATAATCGTCGAGTACTTTTCGGCTGAAACCTTCGAGATCTACTTGCCCTCTACTTCCAACTAAACCCTAGTCTACAACCCGTAGGCATTGACAAGTTAATACCTTGTCAATTGGCGCCGTCTGTGGGGATTAGAGGCGTCAAGGATCTGGTTTCGATGGCACCTTCAAGATCGTCGACTTCGTCAACGCAAGCAACGCGATGGATCGAGGTAAACAGATCGCAACTGGTCTTGTCGATTTTATTCCTCACCCGCCCTCCCGTTTGGATGCATATGCGTATCTGGAGGAGCCTATGGAGATGACGTTCGGAAGATTTCACTTTCGCGTCGAGAAAGAGGGATCGTATCGTGTCGAAATTCCGATTTCATCGGGATCGTCGGCGGTCGATTCCGATTTTTCAAGCTATACATCGTCAACCGAATCAGGAGAGGAAGAAATTTCGTCGTCACGCTTCATCAGCACCATGACAAGAGAAAAACTCGCCAAGATCTTCAGCGACATGTTGTTTGAGTCATCTGCGGACTCCTATATAAGCGATGGCTCAAGCAGTGTCGACAGCTACAACTTCATCGACAAATCTACCACAGTGGGCAAGGTCCTCACCAATCTTAATGATGGTGTCACCAACCCCAACATAGATCTGAATACAAAGTATCATCAGATTTATGTCATCGGAGAATCAAGCCGTGACCAGGAGGAAACATCTGAGGCTTTCGACGATTTGGGAAATCCATACGTCGATCCCTCTGATTTGCGGCGAGGCCTAGGCAATAAATATATCGGGCCACAGCCGCGGGATAGAGTCCAACTTCCGCAAGCAGCATGGGATAGAGCCGCAAGAGCTATGGATGGCTCAGAACCAATGACCACCACAGCCACGCCGGAAGAATTACAAGCATATCAATATAGGCTCGCACGAAAGGGAATTGGAAAAACATACAGCTGAGTTAAACAGAAGGAAGCAGCCTGCCTCCAGTAGGCGAAGGGCAGAGCTGAGTCGACATTCTAGAACTTCGGGTGATAGCCACAGGGAAGCTCGGAACAGAGCAAGATCAAGGTTGCAAAACGTACCTGAAGGAGAAAGAGAGCACTTGGTTCAAAACCTCGACATGTCTTTTATGTCGATAGACACGAGAGGGAACATCATCCCCAAGACACCAGAAGCTGGGTATATGGCGACACAAGCTTTCATCCTTGCATCCAGGCCACCCCCAGGAGATCCAAGGGAGGCATTATATAACATGGCAATGGCAGGAGTTGGAGCCATGGGAACGGCGTTTGTATCAACACCTCCCGAAGGAACGGCAAGGCAAAATAGTCCACGACCTGCGCAGCAACAGCTCCAGAAGGACCAAGTGGAGCAAGGGACACGGCAGCACAAGCAAGGGTCGACAGAGCGCGACAAAGCAGAAGGGAACATCGCACTACAAGAAAGTTGCCATGGCCGACGAAGTTGAAGTCGCGCCGTGGTTGCTGGTGTACCATGGCCGACGATTTTGGTCCCTCCGTGGTGCATGTCAAAACTTTTTTTTCTCGTTTTTGAGGCCACCTAGCCCGACGAAAGCGGCCAAAACGTCGCGTATGGTGGCCCGGGACGTGGTGCATCTCGAAATCTCGGGTTCGCCGGCCGAGTCAACGCAAATCCGCACCGCCGAGGGATGTAGGGCCCAGATGGCAGCCTCTCTGGCATTGTTTTTTTTCTCGATCGCGCCATCTCGTTCAACGTTCTCCGATCGAGCCGTTTACGATGCAGGATCATGGGTCCCGCATGTCATCCTCTATGAACCAAAATTCTTTCTATTCTTGGATTTTTTTGACCCCCTGATTTCTGGCTACTTCCTTTTTCTTTTGATCCCTTGCCGCCTTGGAAACGTTGAGGCCGCTGCTGCTAAATGGGACCCGCATGTCATCCTCTATGTGCAATCAACTTTCTTTTCTTGGAGTTTTTTTGGCACCTCAAATTTGGTCACTTGCCTTTTTCTTTCGATCCCCTGCCGCCTCTCAAACGGTGATACCGCTGCTGCTAAATGGGACCCGCATGTCATCCTCTATGCACTATAAAACTTTCTTTTCTTGAATTATTTTTGGCACCTCATATTTGGTCACTTACCTTTTTCTTTCGATCCCCTGCCGCCTCTCAAAGGGTGATACCGCTGCTGCTAAATGGGACCCGCATGTCATCCTCTATGTACTATAAATTTTCTTTTCTTGGAGTTTTTTTTGGCACCTCAAATTTGGTCACTTGCCTTTTTCTTTCGATCCCCTGCCGCCTCTCAAACGGGCTGCTGCTAACTGGGACCCGCATGTCATCCTCTATGTACTATAAAACTTTCTTTTCTTGAATTATTTTTGGCACCTCATATTTGGTCACTTACCTTTTTCTTTCGATCCCCTGCCGCCTCTCAAACGGTGATACCGCTGCCGCTAAATGGGACCCGCATGTCATCCTCTATGTACTATAAAACTTTCTTTTCTTGAATTATTTTTGGCACCTCATATTTGGTCACTTACCTTTTTCTTTCGATCCCCTGCCGCCTCTCAAACGGTGATACCGCTGCTGCTAAATGGGACCCGCATGTCATCCTCTATGTACTATAAAACTTTCTTTTCTTGAATTATTTTTGGCTCCTCATATTTTTTCACTTGCCTTTTTCTTTCGATCCCCTGCCGCCTCTCAAACGGTGATACCGCTGCTACTAAATGGGACCCGCATGTCATCCTCTATGTACTATAAAACTTTCTTTTCTTGAATTATTTTTGGCTCCTCATATTTGGTCACTTGCCTTTTTCTTTCGATCCCCTGCCGCCTCTCAAACGGTGAGACCGCTGCTGCTAAATGGGACCCGCATGTCATCCTCTATGTACTATAAAACTTTTTTTCTTGAATTATTTTTGGCTCCTGATATTTTTTTCACTTGCCTTTTTCTTTCGATCTCATGCCACGTTTGAAACGTTGAGGAACCTGCAGGCTCATGGGACCCGCATGTCATCCTCTATGTACTATAAAAGTTCATTTTCTTGGTTTATTTTCACCCTATGATTTCGACAATTTCTTTTTCTTTTGATCCCCTGCGCCTCTCAAACGGTGATACCGCTTGCTAAATGGGACCCGCATGTCATCCTCTATGTACTATAAAACTTTCTTTTCTTGAATTATTTTTGGCTCCTGATATTTTTTCACTTGCCTTTTCTTTCGATCTCATGCCACGTTTGAAACGTTGAGGAACTGCTGGCTCATGGGACCCGCATGTCATCCTCTATGTCCATCAACTTTCTTTTCTTGGATTTTTTTGACCCCCTAATTACTAGCTACTTTCTTTTTCTTTTGATCTCAAGCCGCATTTCAAACATTGAGACCGCTGCTGCAAAATGGGACCCACATGTCATCCTCTATGTACAATAAATCTTGGATTATTTTTGGCTCCTGATATTTGGTCACTTGCCTTTTTCTTTCGATCTCATGCCGCCTTTGAAACGTTGAGTAAGCTGCTCATGGGTCCCGCATGTCATCCTCTACGAACAATAAAAGTTTCCTTTCTTGGAGTTATTTTTGACCCCTAATTTCTGGCTATTTGCCTTTTTATTTCGATCCCCTGCCCCCTTTGAAACGATGAGGACGCTGTTGGCAGGTCGGTCCCACATGTCATCCTCTATGAACAATAAAAGTTTCCTTTGGTGGATTTATTTTTGACCCCTAATTAATTTCTGGCTATTTCCTTTTTTTCTTTTGATCCCCTGCCGCCTTGGAAACGTTGAGGATGCTGCTGCCTCATTTCCCGCATGTCATCCTCTCAGAACGATAAATGTTTTCTTTTCTTGGATTTTTTTACCAACTGATTTTTGGTTTTTTTATTTTCGATCCCCTGCCGCCTTTGAAACGTTGACGACGCTGCTGGCTCATGGGTCCCGATGTCAGCCTCCCCGTACAAGAAACATGTGATATCTTGATTATTTTGCAGACAATAAACAGTGTATTTCGCTCTGAGCTATTGCAAACGGATAAATTAAATCTTTATTTTTACAACTTATATCTTGAATCTCCTTGTTTTTTGTTTTTGCGAAGCATAGGACATTCCTGTTTTTTTTGAGAAAAATCCGAACTTCCATGTTCTGGAGTGGGCTGAAATTGTACGAATCAAAAGGCCCAGAAGGATAGTTCGAAGGCCCAGATGTCCAGATGCAGCCCAATTGAAATCTTTCTTTTCTTGGATTTTTTTCACCCCCTGATTTCTGGCTACTTCATTTTTCTTTTGGTCCTGTGCCACCTTGGAAACGTTGAGACCGCTGCTGCAAATGGGACCCGCATGTCATCCTCTATGTACAATAAAGTTTCCTTTCTTGGATTATTTTTGGCTCCTGATATTTGGTCACTTGCCTTTTTCTTTCGATCTCATGCCACGTTTGAAACGTTGAGGAATCTGCTGGCTCATGGGACCCCCATGTCATCCTCTATGTACAATAAAAGTTTGATTTCTTGGATTTTTTTTCACCCTCTGATTTTTGGCTATTTCCTTTTTCTTTTGATCCCCTGCCGCCTTTGAAACGTTTAGTAAGCTGCTGGCTCATAGGTCCCACATGTCAGCCTGTATGAACGATAAAGCTTTCCTTTCTTGGAGTTTTTTTACCCCCTAATTTCTGGCTACTTTCTTTTTCTTTTGATCTCAAGCCGCATTTGAAACGTTGGGACAAAATGGGACCCGCATGTCATCCTCTATGTACAATCAAGTTTCTTTTCTTGGATTATTTTTGGCCCTCTGATATTTGGTCACTTGCCTTTTTCTTTCGATCCCATGCCACGTTTGAAACGTTGAGGAACCTGCTGGCTCATGGGACCCGCATGTCATCCTCTATGTACTACAAAAGTTTATTTTCTAGGGTTTTTTTCACTCTCTGATTTTTGGCTATTTCCTTTTTCTTTTGATCCCCTGCCTTGGAAACGTTGAGTAAGCTGCTAACTCGTGGGTCCCGCATGTCATCCTCTATGTACAATCAACTTTCTTTTCTTCGAGTTTTTTTTTAATTTCTGGCTACTTTCTTTTTCTTTTGATCTCAAGCCGCATTTGAAACGTTGGGACCTCTGCTGCAAAATGGGACAGCATGTCATCCTCTATGTACAATAAAAGTTTCTTAAATCTTTATTTTTACAACTTATATCTTGAATCTCCTTGTTTTTTGTTTTTGCGAAGCATAGGACATTCCTGTTTTTTTTGAGAAAAATCCGAACTTCCATGTTCTGGAGTGGGCTGAAATTGTACGAATACTTTCTTTTCTTGGATAGTTCGAAGGCCCAGATGTCCAGATGCAGCCCAATTGAAATCTTTCTTTTCTTGGATTTTTTTCACCCCCTGATTTCTGGCTACTTCATTTTTCTTTTGGTCCTGTGCCACCTTGGAAACGTTGAGACCGCTGCTGCAAATGGGACCCGCATGTCATCCTCTATGTACAATAAAGTTTCATTTCTTGGATTATTTTTGGCTCCTGATATTTGGTCACTTGCCTTTTTCTTTCGATCTCATGCCACGTTTGAAACGTTGAGGAATCTGCTGGCTCATGGGACCCGCATGTCATCCTCTATGTACAATAAAAGTTTGATTTCTTGGATTTTTTTCACCCTCTGATTTTTGGCTATTTCCTTTTTCTTTTGATCCCCTGCCGCCTTTGAAACGTTTAGTAAGCTGCTGGCTACTTTCTTTTTCTTTTGATCTCAAGCCGCATTTGAAACGTTGGGACCTCTGCTGCAAAATGGGACAGCATGTCATCCTCTATGTACAATAAAAGTTTCTTTTCTTCGATTATTTTTCACCCTCTGATTTTTGGTCACTTGCCTTTTTCTTTCGATCTCATGCCGCCTTTGAAAATGTTGCGGAACCTGCTGGCTCATGGGACCCGCATGTCATCCTCTATGTACTATAAAAGTTTCTTTTCTTGGATTTTTTTCACCCTCTGATCTTTAGCTATTTCCATTTTCTTTTGATCCCCTGCCGCCTTGGAAACGTTGAGTAAGCTGCTGACTGATGGGACCCGCATGTCATCCTCTATGTACAATCAAGTCTCTTTTCTTGGATTTTTTTTACCCTCTTATTTTTGGTCACTTGCCTTTTTCTTTCGATCTCATGCAGCCTCTGAAACGTTGAGGAAGCTGCTGGCTCATGGGACCCACATGTCATCCTCTATACTATAAAAGTTTCTTTTCTTGGATTTTTTTCACCCTCTTATTTTTGGCTATTTCCTTTTTCTTTTGATCCCCTGCCGCCTTGGAAACGTTGATTAAGCTGCTGACACAAGGGCCCCGCATGTCATCCTCTATGTACAATCAACTTGCAAGATCTTGGAGCGAAAGAGCTTGTATAAGTGGGACCCATATGTCATCCTCTATGTACAATAAAAGTTTCTTTTCTTGGATTATTTTTTGCTCCTGATATTTGGTCAGTTTCCTTTTTCTTTTGATCTCATGCCGCCTCTGAAACGTTGAGTAAGGTGCTGGCTCATGGGACCCGCATGTCATCCTCTATGTACAATAAAGTTTCTTTTCTTAGATTTTTTTACCCCCTGATTTTTGCTAACTTGCCTTTTTCTTTTCGATCATATGCCGCCTTTGAAATTGAGGTCGCCGCTGGCTCATGGGTCCCACATGTCAGCCTCTATGAACAACAAACCTTTCCTTTGTTGGATTTATTTTTTACCCCTAATTTCTGGCTATTTGCCTTTTTCTTTTGATCCCCTGCGGCCTTTGAAACGATGAGGACGCTGCTGGCAGGTCGGTCCCACATGTCATCCTCTATGAAGAATAAAAGTTTCCTTTTTGGATTTATTTTTGACCCCTAATTTCTGGCTATTTGCCTTTTTCTTCTGATCCCTGCCGACTTCGAAATGATGAGGATGCAGCTGGCAGATCGGTCCCACATGTCAGCCTCTATGAACTATAAATGTTTCCTTTGTAGGATTTATTTTTTACCCCTATTTTCGGGCTACTTGCCTTTTTCTTTGAAACGTTGAGGACGCTACTGTCTCATGGGTCCCACATGGCATCCTCTCTGAACGATAAACCTTCATTTCTTGTTAACGACAGGTTTATCAGTATTATTTTCGCAGACTAATACAAGCTCTTTCGCTCCAAGATCTTGCAAGTTAATAGAATAAATCATGGAATTATTAGGATATGTTTTAAATTTCAAATCCACTTTATGAATTTTTGAAAATACCGTGATCTATGTGGGTATGGAGCGATCAAGGATTTTCATATTGGCCATGAGCAGTTTCAAAAATTGCAACCCAATAATTCAAAATAAATACAAACAACTTTTATGTAGAATCTCCGTGTTTTTGTTTTTTGCCAATCATAGGATCTGTGGTTCTTTAGAAAAGGGCCAACATTGCATGAGCAGAAAGGCCCATTTGTAGTTATTGGGCTTCGACAGCCGGAGCAAGTAGGCCTATAGCAAATACCTTGTAGATGGCCGTTGGAACCCAAAAGTATTTGTTGCCTAGACTTAGATGCCAAACTCAGCCTTATTGACATGAACCTTGCTATGCACACGACAATTTCAGTCCGATCCGTGTACGAAACACAAGATCCAACCCTTCGTGTGAGGAAGCAGGTGGCAGCACACCTCCAGATGCTCAATCGTACATACGCATATCATATAGGAGTTGTCGTATGTACATCAGTTCCGTATTGACATGTTTTTTTCTTTGGTTCACATGTGGGGTCCGCACAGTCACCTAGGTCGCACATCTACTTCCTTGCTCGTAGTTGATGCATGTTCGGTTTGGGGATGGGGTGGAACCGAACACACCCCCGTGCCAGTGGATGTACTTTACCCTTTAGCGGCGAAAAAAATAGGAATGGTCCTCTCATGAGAGTATGATCAACAAGAGGTGGCTATATTATAAAGGACGTACACACATTGTAATTATAGTGCTGAAATAAAGTCAATCCTAAAACAGCCATGCATGGGTTATAATATGAAGGCAACACGAAATACAAAAGCAGGGCAGTGTTCAAATAAACTGATTCAAACTAGTACATACTAAAAACAGTGTACTACTTCTCAACACTTCAAGCATAATAAAAAAGTGTCACTGTTTTTTTAAAGGTAACACCGAACGGGCAATGTTTAAAGCAGGCTTAAACCACATAGCCGCTTGTCGGACACTATCCCAACCATCCTTGGGAAGGCTGATAACTCCCACAGTCTCACCTTCATCTGGCTGGAGGTTGCAGCGCAAAATTTTAGGGTATTGATTATAACGAATATTCCGGTATGCTGTGTAGACGCAGTTTTTCCTCATGAATGGAACCAATGTGCCATCAGGAGCTTTGGATTCACGCTTCTTCAGGTTGGCAATGATTGGGTAATTGAGTCCGAGGAACAGAGAGTGGTCGCTGAGGCTGTTAACCTGCCTCCAAAGAAAGTCCCCTGCACGTGCAGTAGATAAGGGATCCAGCTCAAAGACGTAGGTGGCAACAGGAGGATACTGCCGTAGCTGAAGCCCATTAGCAGCATAGGGAATGTCAGGAGGTACTTCAGCATTGGCAATCCCAATCTTGTTTACTGTAAGGATGATCATCAATCGCTTGCCATCAGCAGATGGAGCGAGGAACCACGCGTACTGCTGATCATCCACCACCGGTGGCGGGATTACAAACGGGAGCATCAGGTTTTCTGCAATATTAGAAATGGAGACGAATAGGGTGTTACTGGCAACCATATTCAAACAGCAGCATTGTTCATCGTTCATGCTCACAGTATAAATACGACTATGTAAGCTAAGGACATTGGTCATTCATGTGTTCAAATCGAGTGTCCAATATATCAGTTATACTGCATCCATCCCACGAAACTAGTCTAAACTTCGCCAAAACTAGACACTAGTTAGTGTATACACAGTTATATACTACCTCTGTCCCACCGAAAGTGTCTGAGATTTGTCCAAATTCAGATGTATCTAGACAGTGAAAGCATATAGATACATTCAAATTTTGACAAATATATATCATCTTAAGTTTAAGTCCTGTGCTGTAGTTAATTCCCTTTGTCTTAAGTGATCTATTAGAGAGCTTCCCTGTGACCACCCGAAGGGTAAGAAATGTTTAACTGTATAAGTGGATTGCCTAGACCTTTCCATCAGTTCGGACTTTTGGTTGCGTTGGCTAGTCCATGAAGCTTGACATGGTGTCAGAGCCAGGGTCTCGAGTTCGAGTCCTGGCTTTCGCAATTTATCCTAAAATTGTTGTTGCCCCCTCGGAGTCCACGTATATGCCTCTTGAGCTATACCTCTGAGTCTTTCCACATGTTGACTTGTCTCCCATCACACGTGAGGGGGGGTGTTGAATTGTATAAGTGGATTGCCGCCCTTGCGATCAGTTCGGACTTTTGGTTGTGTTGGTAGTGCATGAAGCTTGACAAGAAAGAAATGCTCTTTGTAGCTAACCCCAAGTCTGGTAACATTTGCAAAATAGGTATCAGATGCAGCTATCCATTCAGTAGAAGAATTTGCATTTTAGAGTTGAAGGTTCATAATCTCTTCTCTACTATTGATAGTAAAGGGTACACATGGTATTTGTTTACCTCATTTTCGCGTTCTAAAAAAGGTACGCTATATGGTTGTGCTAAGTTAAACTGATTTAAGTCTGTTCAAGTTTATCGAAAATTATACTACCAACATCTAAAACATCAATATAGGTTCATATATTACAAAAGATATTTAGATTTTCTTTTCTCGAACACATGCCTAGTCGTGCATCATTATATATTAGAGCATACAGGGTTGTAGCAAGGCTACGAAAAACTGAGAAAGCAAAAAGAAAGAACTATACAGGGGACTAGAGGCAGCTAACTTTGTTAGGCCTGCAGGTGCTAAATCTTATATATATATGAGGTTGTAGATATTAATCGTAAACTTACTCAAACTTAAATATCATTGAATTAGGAAAAAGATAACCTGAGTTATTTTGAATGAGGGGACGTCACAATCACTAATGAAAGATAATTGTGGGAAACTGAAATCTATTCAAGAAAATGGGAGAAAAAATGTATCAAAAACAAAATTAATTATACCATTCTGCAGATTGTTCACCGATATAAACAAAGAACTGTTTGATCTGCATGTAGGTACATCCAATCAAGGCTTTTTCCCCGATCTCTAGAAAATATAAGCTACGCATGTAATTACAAACGATTTTCTTCTATTTTTCTGTTTCTACGTTAACATTTGAGATACTTGTTAATTACATCCATATTCTGCAGTTGCATAGAGTTACTAATTCAGGAATGCATTCACATACGGAGTATACTATGTTTGCTGATGACTGACTAGTACTAATTCATTGCAAGCAACGGTTCATTCATATTCAGATAAAGGATGTGATCGTTAAGTCATATACTTATGAAAGTCCTTATGCATCTCTCTGATGCAGATGGCGGGGGTCTCTCGTCCTCCTTTTGGAGGCAAAATCAATTAGTTATATATGAAACAATGGGTGTAAAAGGTTATCAAAAAGGGTGCCTTCATAGTGCCACGTTATCTTTTGAGATACTGGTTAATTACACCCATATTCTGCAGTGGCGTAGAGTTACTAATTCAGGAATGCAATCACATACTGAGCATACTATGTTTGTTGGTGACTAATTAGTACTACTAATTCATTGCAAGCAACGGTTCATTCATATTCAGCAAAAGGGGGTGTGATCATTAAGTCATATAAGAAAGGTAAAATATAAACAAGGTAGTTCATGAATAACTTCATTGGTTAAGGCAGTGTATCATGCAATGCAACATAAGGACTGAAAAAATACCATTTGCGGTGTCCCAGAAGTACGTGGAGCCGTCAGTTTCGTCCACCGCAAAAACGTGGCCACGGAGTTCAATGGCATCACAGTAATTTGGATAATCAGGTGCAGGTGTAAGGGCCTCCAGCATTCTCCAGTCGCCACCCCCTTCAAGGTAGAAAATCGTTTTGTCGAACAAGGCGATGAGCTTGTAATCTGCGTACCTCCCACCTTTTGTGGGCACTTGGCAGATTACAATCTTCAACAAATAAATTGCTGGACCCCAGTTAAAAGAGTATGCAGGTCGATATGAAACAATACTATGATGAATCTTCGAATCAGGTAGGGATGGAAGGGGGATATGTCGCTCGGTGTAGACGTTCACGAGGCACCACTCATGATGATCGGCGGCGGCGATCCAGTCGCCGTTCGCGCCAAGCCATTTTCTGTCGTGCATGAACGGCAGGGCGACAGAACGGCGAGGATGGTCGAGGGGCACCAGGTCGTACACGGTATCATGCAGACGAGATGCTGTCGCCAGGTCCCAGTGTTCACCGAACCAATAAGCAGGCGGAGGCATCAGCAGGCAGGGTTCATCCCAATGGTGCATCTTACCTTCATCCTTGCTGATCATGTCGTAGAGCTCCCTGGAACATGCAGCAAGTCGGACGGTGTAGGTAACGTCCAGATGCGCAGCGATGAGGTCGATGTTGTCGCCGGTGAGAGCCTCCAAGTGGCCGTCCCCGCCGCCCCGGCAAAGCCTAGAATAATCCATCACGTGAAGATGGATTTAGGTGGATGGCGGATGCAACTGCGCTTGGGGTTTTCGGAGGAGAGGGCGAGCGCTATGGAAGGAACGATGCGGCGCGCGGCCGGCCGGGGTAAGGAGAGAAAGGTATACGGAGTAGTACTAGTGATGCGGCGTGGTGGGGATCGAGATCCTGCGCGTGCGCGTGATTCTGGGAGGGTGAAGAAGAAGATTTTTTTTTTTTTTGTAACGGGGTGAAGAAGAAGATGATAGACATGCAAGGGGCAAAAACTAGGTAGTACTCTAGGCTGCTGCTGCGACTGGGCGCCGATTTGACTGTTGGTAGACTAGCACGCCACCCATCTATAAATTTGCGACGACGTTTGGTGCAGTGATGTCTCGTCACATCAGGTTGACCAGAGAGGGCTTTTTTTTACAGTTTCCATTTCGATATATTTTTCGCCAATAATCGTAGTTCTCTACATGCCAGAGACACGTACCTTAACACGTGGGCAGCATGCAACCGCGCGAGCACCAAAATGGAATGAGAAATGTTTTAGAGCAGAACTTCATTTTCAATGCCTTTCCTAGCTTGGTTTGGAAACCGGACAGAGCTTCAGTGACTTGATGCTTCCAAGATACATTGTGACTGTGTCCCACCATCTACCATCCATTTGAGATCCAACGTTCCAAACTATCTCTTATTTCGAAGCTAAAAAAGAAAAACTATTCAGAAAATTTTGAAAAAAAATCCAGTAATATGTAGATTCCTTGTTTTAAAATCTATGAATATTTCATCCCATTCGGATGACTAGCTTGTGATTAAATAGATTCTTACGTACTCGAGCACTAGTTTAAACTAAATATATATTTGCTCACAAACCTATGATTCAAATCGAATGAAACTTCACCAAAATATAAATCGAAATATGCATGATTTACTGGAAGTTTTTCAAAATTTTCATGGTCCATGGGGTCCTCCAAAGTGCAAGCTTTTTTTTTCTTGGTTGGTACTTCAAAACCGAGTTTGGATGGTGGCAAGACTTGCACAAAGAGGATGTCAAAATTTTGGCCTTTGTGAACTTTGCAATCAACATCAAGTGTCGGACTCTCGAGAAAAAAATATGAGTTGGCGCCCACCTTTCTTTCAACCGTTGGTTCTCAATCCGAGGGTGGTCCAACTAGCTAACAAAATTGGCTTGGTATTCATGGTCTTGAACCAACGATTTGGCATGGCTTTCAATCGGTATGAGAGGTGATGTATGGAGGTGATTCATACGAGAGGGCAATAAAGAAATGTTTTGTCATCCTCGCAAAGCTAGTCTATTTGGAAAGAAATGAATAATTGGTTTTTCGCAACATTGCATGATACTAATTCATGATACTATGCATTGAAGGTGTTGTATCATAGACTAGTATCAGTCTACGATACTTCCCATTGTGACTAGTCTAAGTGCTTTTGCACCATGAACACTAGCTATGCACAGACCTCAAAAAACACTTCTCCATCATTCTACTATTCACACTTTCTTTTTCTAATAGAACTATGTACCATTGTTTTTAATATAATCTTGTGTCGAGAGTATATATTTCTAAAATAGTCATTTATGTTTCGCATAAGCTCAAAGAGGGGTACTTACTTATGAGAGATATCTTTCAACTAATACGTTGTAGGAGTACTTTAATTATGTGAGCTATAGTGTGAAATGCTTACTAGAACGAGTACAAAAGGTGTTTGATAACATTACAGGCCACACGCCCAGTGTAGCCTGCATTGTAGGAGCATTACATCAATTTAACAACTACGGAGGAGTAGCCTAGGTAGAGATAACAGGCAAAGGAAATAGTTCAACAGATAGTACAACACAACTACGGAAAGGGAGTAGCCTAGGTAGAGATAAACATGCAAATGAAATAGTTCAACAGATACAAATCTTGCATTACAACACGAGTATTACATAAAGTACATCAGCCCTTCTTTCTGGACCTGTGACGCGAAGGCAGGTTCCATTGCCGGGCGTTGGCGAAGCTTGGGATGAGCCACAACGGAACCTGCCGCCATGTCCATCTAATGTTGGTTTGGAAACCAACAGTACAGTCTTCAGAATTCAAACTGAAGCGGCAAATTTCTGGAGAAGGAGGATATGCAAGGCCTACTGCATGGTGCGATGTGTAAACAGAGTTGCTTCTCGCCATATTTGGACGGTCATGTTCTGCCCCGTCTTCTACTGGAATGATAATCGGATAGTTCACTCCAAGGAAGAGAGAATATGATCCAAGGGAAATAATCCTCCTCCATGGCCTCGGTGGCATCAACTGACTGGTGTCCATGCTGTACACCTCGCAGCCAAGTAAACCCTTACCATACCCGCGAATAGTGCGACCATGACGACCCTCAGAGGTAGCAGCAGCAGGTAAAATCCGAACCAGTCCAGTATAATCCCGCCCGTCAGTAACGCCCCAGGTATGGACCAGAAAAAGTCTAGAACCATCAGGAGATCGTGCTAACCACCAGGAGCCAAGATTGTACCGACCTTGTTCATCAAGTTCTGGCGGAATAGGTGCCGTGCTGATCAACAAAGGACCTTGCAAAGGAAAGCACAGCTTGAAGTCAGTTCAGCAAAACTTGATTAGTTCATTACATACATGAATAATGATGTAGCTAAAATACTGCCTCCGATCCAAATTAATTGACTCAACTGGATGTGTCTAGCTAGATATGCACAAATTAATTGACTCAAGTTTGTCTAGCTAGATGCACTGGCTAGACAAAGCTGAGTCAATTTGATTTGGATCGGAGGGAGTACTTTATTTTGACTCAAAGGCATATCGCTGCTGATTTTGATTGAATATAGAGGGGGAAAGGTACAGGCATGACACGAAAACTGCACAACAAAAAGAAAAAGGCTAAAGCTAAATCTGAAACTAGCAGGTAATAGCGAAAACACATCATATGAGATGAGAAAAATTACCCCAAGAAAGTTGATTCCATGCATAAACTTCGCCTGTCTGAGTTACAGCAAATACAATACCCTTGTGGATGATTGCATCGGAGTAGCCGTACGCTAAGAACTGGTTGTCAAGAACTGTCCATCTGCTAGAAGCACAGTGAAGGACTGCAATTGCCGCGTTGAAGATGGCAAGAACAGAGAAACTAGTATAATTTGAAGCAGCTGTTGGAACTCGGCAAATAGCTATCTTCAGCAGTTGAAGATGTTGATCATTAGACTCGAACACAAGTTTATCCGGGGTGGATTTAAACTCACTTATTGGTGGTAGAGGAATCCGGCGACCAGTGTACACATTGACAAGCTCCCAATTCCAGGGGAAGCCAAGAAGGGCGATCCAATCTCCATTCGCGCCTGCCCACATGCCCGTACCACCATCTGGAATCACGGCATCGGAAGAGATCCTGTCCAGCGGCGTCAGTTGGCACAAGGTACCCTTGCGATCTTTTGCATCATGCTGCTTGTCCTTCTGCGCACCCTGCTGCTTGAACTTGTGGACGCGGGAGAAGGGATTGTGCGCGGGCGGTACCTCAGTTTGGTGAGTATGAAGAACACAGGGCATGCCAAACGGCTGAGATGCAGGCAGAGCTACACTTTGTGTTGCTGAATCATGATAAAACTTGCATGAACCGACGAGGCTCGCGGCGGTGATGACATCGCATCGGGATGCGATTTCTTCAAGGGGGCCATCAGGAAACACCCAAGAACTGCCACTCTCATTGATCGATCTCGCCATTGGAAGGATGCGGTCAAGTGGGTGTGGGGGTGTGGGAGTGGGACGCTGGCGTTTGGGTATGAGGTATTGGAGGACAGTGCGAGCGGCAGCTGGTAGAGCGATATGGATAAAAGTCCACAACTCCTACTAGTACCATCAAACAGGTGGCTCGAGATGATCCGAAAAAGGCATGGCGGCGGTGGTGCAGGGGCTGCTGGTGTAGGCGGGGTCGCCAGAGAAGATGGAGATGAAGAAGACGGAGAAGCAGGCAAAAAAAACAATTTGAATTGAAATCAATAATACGAGTACTACGGGCGTGCCTTCTCTCTCTGGTCTCTGCTGCACTACTGCACCTGTCGTGAAGGCGTGTGACCCGAGAAGAAGCTAATGTACTGTATACTGTCCTTGCACGCCGTGGAGCTGTATTTTGTCTCATCAAATCAGCTCTGGACAGTTTCAGCAGAGAAAAGATCCTTTGCCATCATCATGATATATTACCACGGGCCCACGGCAGTGCACATTCATCTTGTACTACCATATACTGTACTGCTCTATATGTTGCACAAACCACCACTTGGACATTTTTTTTGCAGTTTCCACCATGTGGTGGTCTAATATGTTGCAAATTTCACCACTTGGTTATCTAATCAGCTAGTTAGTCATGTTGATAGCAAAATCGACAAGTGGGTTCAACATGTCAATGCTCCAATTAATGTTTTAGAAAAAATAAATTTTTCAAAATTCATACTTCTTTTATTTAGCTATTTAAAAATGCTTATTCATTTATTTCAACAAATATTGTGCGGTCTTGAATTTTTTTCAAACAAATATTATGGCATCGGGTTCGGGACTCCTGAAAAGGACTGGTCGTGGTACGGGAACCCGAAATGATGCCCACAACATGGTCGAAAGTGGCAAGGAACCCGTCGAGGTGGATGAACTCGGGAAACCTTGGTAGAGGTAGGGATCTTGAGGAGGCCATTAGGGTTAGCCTACCCCCCAATAAGCGTATGAACGAAAAAAATTCACATAAGTAGTAGCTATTATTAAAATTTCACAAATATTACGCGCTTTTGAATAAGATTTAAACAAGTTTAAAACATGAAAATGAAAAGGTAAGCCTGGATCCTTCTTAACTAGTCACTCTAAAATGAAGCTTTAATTTTGGGAGGTTTTTGAAATTTCCATGTTTGAAACCAAAAACCACTTCTCTTCATGCTTGACTTCATAAGACAGAGTTTATGGTTTTAGAGGGGTAGATACATGATTTGTCTTATTTGAATATGTCTAGCTAGACCTTGTTTATCAACTTTTGAATGCTTACTATATATATGTATGTGACATAAGAAAACTATGTGCATTGGTATTTCATTTTTCTGATTTTTTGGAATTTTGATGCACATTTGAATCTTGGTCAAATCCTAGGTTTGACCAAGATTTAAACAAGTATAGAACATGAAAATGAAAAGGGAAGCATGTATCCTTCTTAGTCACCCTAAAATGAAGTTTTTGGGAGGTTTTTGAAATTTCCATGTTTGAAACCCAAAACCACTTATCTTCATGCTTGACTTCGTCATAAGACAGAGTTTAGGGGTTAGGGGTAGATACATGATTTGTCTAGCTAGTTTGAATATGTCCAGACCTTGTTTATCAACTTTAATGCTTACTATATGACATATAAGAAGACTATGTGCGCTTTGGTTTTTCATTTTTCTGTTTTTTTATTTTATGCCCATTTGAATCTTGGTCAAATCCTAGATTGACTTCATAAGACAGAGTTTAGGGTTAGGGGTAGATATACACATGATTTTTCTGGTTTGAATATGTCTAGACCTTGTTTATCAACTTGAGTGTTTACTATATGACATAATTAAGAAGGCTATGTGCTTTGGTTTTTCATTCTTTAGATTTTTTGTCTGAATTTTTATGCCCATTTGAATCTTGGTCAAATCCTAGGTTTGACCAAGATTTAAATAAGTTTAAAACATGGAAATGAAAAGGTAAGCATCGATCCTTCTTAGTCGCTCTAAAATGAAGCTGAATTTTGGGAGGTTTTTGAAATTTCCATGTTTGAAACCCAAAACCACTTCTCTTCATGCTTGACTTCATAAGACGAAGTTTAGGGTCGATAGGGGGTAGATACATGATTTGTCTTGTTTGAATATGTCTAGACCTTGTTTATCAACTTGAATGCTTACTATATGACATAAGAGGACTATGTGCATTGGTATTTCATTTTTTGATTTTTATGCCCATTTGAGAATCTTGGTAAAATCCTAGGTTTGTTGAGCAAGATTTAAACAAGTTTAACATGTGAAAATGATAAGGTAATTAAGTCTGGATCTTTCTCTTAGTAACTCTAAAATGAAGCTTTTGGGAGGTTCTTGAATTTACCATGTTTGAAACCCAAAACCACTTCTCTTCATGCATGCTTGACTTCATAAGACAGAGTTTAGGGTTAGGGGTAGATACATGATTTTTCTGGTTTGAATATGTCTAGACCATGTTTATCAATTTGAATGCTTACTATATGACATAACAAGGCTATGTGCTTTGGTTTTTCATTCTTTCGATTTTTTTCTGAATTTTTATGCCCATTTGAATCTTGGTCAAATCCTAGGTTCGACCAAGATTTAAACAAGTTTAAAACATGACAATGAAAAGGTAATTAATCATGGATCCTTCTTAATTAACCAGTCAGTCTAATTAAAATGAAGCTTTTTGGGAGGTTTTTGAAATTTCCATGTTTGAAACCCAAAACCACACTTCTCTGCTTCATGCTTGACTTCATATATAATTAAGACAAAGTTTAGGGTTAGGGGGAACATGATTTGTCTGGTTTGAATATGTCTAGACCTTGTTTATGAACTTTTGAATGCTTACTATATGACATAAGAAGACTATGTGCTTTGGTTTTTTATTTTATTTATTTTTTTATTTTATGCCCATTTGAATATTGGTCAAATCCTAGGTTTGACCAAGATTTAAACAAGTTCAAAACATGAAAATGAAAAGGTAAGCCTGGATCCTTCTTAACTAGTCACTCTAAAATGAAGCTTTAATTTTGGGAGGTTTTTGAAATTTCCATGTTTGAAACCAAAAACCACTTCTCTTCATGCTTGACTTCATAAGACAGAGTTTATGGTTTTAGAGGGGTAGATACATGATTTGTCTTATTTGAATATGTCTAGCTAGACCTTGTTTATCAACTTTTGAATGCTTACTATATATATGTATGTGACATAAGAAAACTATGTGCTTTGGTTTTTCATTTTTCTGATTTTTTTTGGAATTTTGATGCACATTTGAATCTTGGTCAAATCCTAGGTTTGACCAAGATTTAAACAAGTATAGAACATGAAAATGAAAAGGGAAGCATGTATCCTTCTTAGTCACCCTAAAATGAAGTTTTTGGGAGGTTTTGAAATTTCCATGTTTGAAACCCAAAACCACTTATCTTCATGCTTGACTTCGTCATAAGACAGAGTTTAGGGGTTAGGGGTAGATACATGATTTGTCTAGCTAGTTTGAATATGTCCAGACCTTGTTTATCAACTTTAATGCTTACTATATGACATATAAGAAGACTATGTGCGCTTTGGTTTTTCATTTTTCTGTTTTTTTATTTTATGCCCATTTGAATCTTGGTCAAATCCTAGATTGACTTCATAAGACAGAGTTTAGGGTTAGGGGTAGATATACACATAATTTTTCTGGTTTGAATATGTCTAGACCTTGTTTATCAACTTGAGTGTTTACTATATGACATAATTAAGAAGGCTATGTGTGCTTTGGTTTTTCATTCTTTAGATTTTTTGTCTGAATTTTTATGCCCATTTGAATCTTGGTCAAATCCTAGGTTTGACCAAGATTTAAATAAGTTTAAAACATGGAAATGAAAAGGTAAGCATCGATCCTTCTTAGTCGCTCTAAAATGAAGCTGAATTTTGGGAGGTTTTTGAAATTTCCATGTTTGAAACCCAAAACCACTTCTCTTCATGCTTGACTTCATAAGACGAGTTTAGGGTCGATAGGGGGTAGATACATGATTTGTCTGGTTTGGATATATCTAGACCTTGTTTATCAACTTGAATGCTTACGATATGACATAAGAACACTATGTGCTTTTTTTTTATTTTTTTGTGCCCATTTGAATCTTGGTCAAATCCTAGGTTTGACCAAGATTTAAACAAGTATAGAACATGAAAATGAAAAGGGAAGCATGTATCCTTCTTAGTCACCCTAAAATGAAGTTTTGGGAGGTTTTTGAAATTTCCATGTTTGAAACCCAAAACCACTTCTCTTCATGCTTGACTTCTTAAGACATAGTTTAGGGGTTAGCGGGTAGATACATGATTTGTATGGTTTGAATATGTCTAGACCTTGTTTATCAACTTTAATGCTTACTATATGACATAAGAAGACTATGTGCTTTGGTTTTTCATTTTTCTGTTTTTTTTTGAATTTTCTGCCAATTTTGTTTGACCAAGATTTAGACAAGTTTTACACGTGAAAACGAATAAGTAAGCCTGGATCCTTCTTAGTCACTCCAAAATGTACCAATTGATAGGTGCGTTAACTTTGCTTCATGGAAAAAATAATGTCATGTAAATGAGTTAACTTGGATTTCCTACCCTTGAATCCATAGGAAACTTTGTTCTAATGCACTATAATAATCAACCGAGCTTTTACACCAGCAGGTCTGTCACTTACGTGTGGTGCCCATGCGTGAGGTCCCACACTTCAGTGAGCACAAGTCACGTGCAATAGGTACGCAAACTCCCAGCCATTTTCTTTGTCAAGAGAAGACGCATCAGGATGCGTATTGGAAGTCTGTGGGTCCTTCTGGATCCTTCGGTTGTCCCTCTCACAAAAAAAACAAATCTCTCTCATTCTCGGCCTCGCTCGACTCTCGCTCGCTCGCTCGCACCTCCTGCTCACTGACAAACCCTGCACAAAAGTCAACATCATCACCCGAAAAAGGGGAGACACCATAATTCTCTCCCTTCTTCTCTCCTTCCGAGTGATCCCTCTTCCTCCGAGTTTCACTCGACGGGCAAACACACATGTGCTGCATAGTAATAATAAAAAGGTAGAAAAATCGACCTACGAATCTATAATTAAATAGGTTAAACTAGGGTTTTGCCCAGTACTACAGATCAAGGTTCAAAAAATCCAACTACGGGGTTCGAACAACCCCATTTCTAATCCAAGATTTTTTTCGACCTCATCCAATGGCCTCAAACTATAGGCCGGGTTAGCATCTAGTGCAGTATGTGTGAGAATGTATGCACTATGTGTGCTATAACTTGTGTGTCTTTCAAATTTGAACCAAATTTGAATAAGTTTGAAATATTTGAAATGGGGCTTTTGGCTTAAACGTTTGAAACCCAAAACGACTTCTCCTCATGCTAGACTTCATAAGACCGAGTTTAGGGTTAGGGGTAGATACATGATTTGTCTGGTTTGAATATGTCTAAACCTTGTTTATCAACTTGAATGCTTACTATATGACATAAGAAGACCATGTGCTTTTGTTTTTCATTTTTCTATTTTTTTAAAGAATTTTATGCACATTTGATTCTGGTCAAATCCTAGGTTCAACCAAGATTTAAACAAGTTTCAAGCATGAAAATGAAAACGTAAGCCAAGATCCTTCTTAATTAGTCACTCTAAAATATATGAAGCTTTTGGGACGTACTTGAAATTTCCATGTTTGAAACCCAAAACCAATTCTCTTCATGATTGACTTCATAAGACAGAGTTTAGGGTTAGGGGTAGATATACACATGATTTTTCTGGTTTGAATATGTCTAGACCTTGTTTATCAACTTGAGTGTTTACTATATGACATAATTAAGAAGGCTATGTGCTTTGGTTTTTCATTCTTTAGATTTTTTGTCTGAATTTTTATGCCCATTTGAATCTTGGTCAAATCCTAGGTTTGACCAAGATTTAAATAAGTTTAAAACATGGAAATGAAAAGGTAAGCATCGATCCTTCTTAGTCGCTCTAAAATGAAGCTGAATTTTGGGAGGTTTTTGAAATTTCCATGTTTGAAACCCAAAACCACTTCTCTTCATGCTTGACTTCATAAGACGAAGTTTAGGGTCGATAGGGGGTAGATACATGATTTGTCTTGTTTGAATATGTCTAGACCTTGTTTATCAACTTGAATGCTTACTATATGACATAAGAGGACTATGTGCATTGGTATTTCATTTTTTGATTTTTATGCCCATTTGAGAATCTTGGTAAAATCCTAGGTTTGTTGAGCAAGATTTAAACAAGTTTAACATGTGAAAATGATAAGGTAATTAAGTCTGGATCTTTCTCTTAGTAACTCTAAAATGAAGCTTTTGGGAGGTTCTTGAATTTGCCATGTTTGAAACCCAAAACCACCGTACTTCTGTTCATGCTTGACTTCATAAGACAGAGTTTAGGGTTAGGGGTAGATACATGATTTTTCTGGTTTGAATATGTCTAGACCATGTTTATCAATTTGAATGCTTACTATATGACATAACAAGGCTATGTGCTTTGGTTTTTCATTCTTTCGATTTTTTTCTGAATTTTTATGCCCATTTGAATCTTGGTCAAATCCTAGGTTCGACCAAGATTTAAACAAGTTTAAAACATGACAATGAAAAGGTAATTAATCATGGATCCTTCTTAATTAACCAGCCGGTCTAATTAAAATGAAGCTTTTTGGGAGGTTTTTGAAATTTCCATGTTTGAAACCCAAAACCACACTTCTCTGCTTCATGCTTGACTTCATATATAATTAAGACAAAGTTTAGGGTTAGGGGGAACATGATTTGTCTGGTTTGAATATGTCTAGACCTTGTTTATGAACTTTTGAATGCTTACTATATGACATAAGAAGACTATGTGCTTTGGTTTTTTATTTTATTTATTTTTTATTTTATGCCCATTTGAATATTGGTCAAATCCTAGGTTTGACCAAGATTTAAACAAGTTCAAAACATGAAAATGAAAAGGTAAGCCTGGATCCTTCTTAACTAGTCACTCTAAAATGAAGCTTTAATTTTGGGAGGTTTTTGAAATTTCCATGTTTGAAACCAAAAACCACTTCTCTTCATGCTTGACTTCATAAGACAGAGTTTATGGTTTTAGAGGGGTAGATACATGATTTGTCTTATTTGAATATGTCTAGCTAGACCTTGTTTATCAACTTTTGAATGCTTACTATATATATGTATGTGACATAAGAAAACTATGTGCTTTGGTTTTTCATTTTTCTGATTTTTTTGGAATTTTGATGCACATTTGAATCTTGGTCAAATCCTAGGTTTGACCAAGATTTAAACAAGTATAGAACATGAAAATGAAAAGGGAAGCCTGTATCCTTCTTAGTCACTCTAAAATGAAGTTTTTGGGAGGTTTTTGAAATTTCCATGTTTGAAACCCAAAACCACTTATCTTCATGCTTGACTTCGTCATAAGACAGAGTTTAGGGGTTAGGGGGTAAATACATGATTTGTCTAGCTAGTTTGAATATGTCCAGACCTTGTTTATCAACTTTAATGCTTACTATATGACATATAAGAAGACTATGTGCGCTTTGGTTTTTCATTTTTCTGTTTTTTTATTTTATGCCCATTTGAATCTTGGTCAAATCCTAGATTGACTTCATAAGACAGAGTTTAGGGTTAGGGGTAGATATACACATAATTTTTCTGGTTTGAATATGTCTAGACCTTGTTTATCAACTTTAGTGTTTACTATATGACATAATTAAGAAGGCTATGTGTGCTTTGGTTTTTCATTCTTTAGATTTTTTGTGAATTTTATGCCCATTTGAATCTTGGTCAAATCCTAGGTTTGACCAAGATTTAAATAAGCTTAAAACATGGAAATGAAAAGGTAAGCATCGATCCTTCTTAGTCGCTCTAAAATGAAGCTGAATTTTGGGAGGTTTTTTGAAATTTCCATGTTTGAAACCCAAAACCACTTCTCTTCATGCTTGACTTCATAAGACGAAGTTTAGGGTCGATAGGGGTAGATACATGATTTGTCTGGTTTGAATATATCTAGACCTTGTTTATCAACTTGAATGCTTACGATATGACATAAGAACACTATGTGCTTTTTTTTTTATTTTTTGCCCATTTGAATCTTGGTCAAATCCTAGGTTTGACCAAGATTTAAACAAGTATAGAACATGAAAATGAAAAGGGAAGCATGTATCCTTCTTAGTCACCCTAAAATGAAGTTTTGGGAGGTTTTTGAAATTTCCATGTTTGAAACCCAAAACCACTTCTCTTCATGCTTGACTTCTTAAGACATAGTTTAGGGGTTAGCGGGTAGATACATGATTTGTATGGTTTGAATATGTCTAGACCTTGTTTATCAACTTTAATGCTTACTATATGACATAAGAAGACTATGTGCTTTGGTTTTTCATTTTTCTGTTTTTTTAATTTTCTGCCAATTTTGTTTGACCAAGATTTAGACAAGTTTTACACGTGAAAACGAATAAGTAAGCCTGGATCCTTCTTAGTCACTCCAAAATGTACCAATTGATAGGTGCGTTAACTTTGCTTCATGGAAAAAATAATGTCATGTAAATGAGTTAACTTGGATTTCCTACCCTTGAATCCATAGGAAACTTTGTTCTAATGCACTATAATAATCAACCGAGCTTTTACACCAGGTCTGTCACTTACGTGTGGTGCCCATGCGTGAGGTCCCACACTTCAGTGAGCACAAGTCACGTGCAATAGGTACGCAAACTCCCAGCCATTTTCTTTGTCAAGAGAAGACGCATCAGGATGCGTATTGGAAGTCTGTGGGTCCTTCTGGATCCTTCGGTTGTCCCTCTCACAAAAAAAAAATCTCTCTCATTCTCGGCCTCGCTCGACTCGCTCGCTCGCTCGCACCTCCTGCTCACTGACAAACCCTGCACAAAAGTCAACATCATCACCCGAAAAAGGGGAGACACCATAATTCTCTCCCTTCTTCTCTCCTTCCTAGTGATCCCTCTTCCTCCGAGTTTCACTCGACGGGCAAACACACATGTGCTGCATAGTAATAATAAAAAGGTAGAAAAATCGACCTACGAATCTATAATTAAATAGGTTAAACTAGGGTTTTGCCCAGTACTACAGATCAAGGTTCAAAAAATCCAACTACGGGGTTCGAACAACCCCATTTCTAATCCAAGATTTTTTTCGACCTCATCCAATGGCCTCAAACTATAGGCCGGGTTAGCATCTAGTGCAGTATGTGTGAGAATGTATGCACTATGTGTGCTATAACTTGTGTGTCTTTCAAATTTGAACCAAATTTGAATAAGTTTGAAATATTTGAAATGGGGCTTTTGGCTTAAACGTTTGAAACCCAAAACGACTTCTCCTCATGCTAGACTTCATAAGACCGAGTTTAGGGTTAGGGGTAGATACATGATTTGTCTGGTTTGAATATGTCTAAACCTTGTTTATCAACTTGAATGCTTACTATATGACATAAGAAGACCATGTGCTTTTGTTTTTCATTTTTCTATTTTTTTTAAGAATTTTATGCACATTTGATTCTGGTCAAATCCTAGGTTCAACCAAGATTTAAACAAGTTTCAAGCATGAAAATGAAAACGTAAGCCAAGATCCTTCTTAATTAGTCACTCTAAAATATATGAAGCTTTTGGGACGTACTTGAAATTTCCATGTTTGAAACCCAAAACCAATTCTCTTCATGATTGACTTCATAAGACAGAGTTTAGGGTTAGGGGTAGATATACACATGATTTTTCTGGTTTGAATATGTCTAGACCTTGTTTATCAACTTGAGTGTTTACTATATGACATAATTAAGAAGGCTATGTGCTTTGGTTTTTCATTCTTTAGATTTTTTGTCTGAATTTTTATGCCCATTTGAATCTTGGTCAAATCCTAGGTTTGACCAAGATTTAAATAAGTTTAAAACATGGAAATGAAAAGGTAAGCATCGATCCTTCTTAGTCGCTCTAAAATGAAGCTGAATTTTGGGAGGTTTTTGAAATTTCCATGTTTGAAACCCAAAACCACTTCTCTTCATGCTTGACTTCATAAGACGAAGTTTAGGGTCGATAGGGGTAGATACATGATTTGTCTTGTTTGAATATGTCTAGACCTTGTTTATCAACTTGAATGCTTACTATATGACATAAGAGGACTATGTGCATTGGTATTTCATTTTTTGATTTTTATGCCCATTTGAGAATCTTGGTAAAATCCTAGGTTTGTTGAGCAAGATTTAAACAAGTTTAACATGTGAAAATGATAAGGTAATTAAGTCTGGATCTTTCTCTTAGTAACTCTAAAATGAAGCTTTTGGGAGGTTCTTGAATTTGCCATGTTTGAAACCCAAAACCACTCTGTTCATGCTTGACTTCATAAGACAGAGTTTAGGGTTAGGGGTAGATACATGATTTTTCTGGTTTGAATATGTCTAGACCATGTTTATCAATTTGAATGCTTACTATATGACATAACAAGGCTATGTGCTTTGGTTTTTCATTCTTTCGATTTTTTTCTGAATTTTTATGCCCATTTGAATCTTGGTCAAATCCTAGGTTCGACCAAGATTTAAACTAGTTTAAAACATGACAATGAAAAGGTAATTAATCATGGATCCTTCTTAATTAACCAGCCAGTCTAATTAAAATGAAGCTTTTTGGGAGGTTTTTGAAATTTCCATGTTTGAAACCCAAAACCACACTTCTCTGCTTCATGCTTGACTTCATATATAATTAAGACAAAGTTTAGGGTTAGGGGGAACATGATTTGTCTGGTTTGAATATGTCTAGACCTTGTTTATGAACTTTTGAATGCTTACTATATGACATAAGAAGACTATGTGCTTTGGTTTTTTTTTATTTTATTTTATGCCCATTTGAATATTGGTCAAATCCTAGGTTTGACCAAGATTTAAACAAGTTCAAAACATGAAAATGAAAAGGTAAGCCTGGATCCTTCTTAACTAGTCACTCTAAAATGAAGCTTTAATTTTGGGAGGTTTTTGAAATTTCCATGTTTGAAACCAAAAACCACTTCTCTTCATGCTTGACTTCATAAGACAGAGTTTATGGGTTAGAGGGGTAGATACATGATTTGTCTTATTTGAATATGTCTAGCTAGACCTTGTTTATCAACTTTTGAATGCTTACTATATATATGTATGTGACATAAGAAAACTATGTGCTTTGGTTTTTCATTTTTCTGATTTTTTTGGAATTTTGATGCACATTTGAATCTTGGTCAAATCCTAGGTTTGACCAAGATTTAAACAAGTATAGAACATGAAAATGAAAAGGGAAGCCTGTATCCTTCTTAGTCACCCTAAAATGAAGTTTTTGGGAGGTTTTTGAAATTTCCATGTTTGAAACCCAAAACCACTTATCTTCATGCTTGACTTCATAAGACAGAGTTTAGGGGTTAGGGGGTAAATACATGATTTGTCTAGCTAGTTTGAATATGTCTAGACCTTGTTTATCAACTTTAATGCTTACTATATGACATATAAGAAGACTATGTGCGCTTTGGTTTTTCATTTTTCTGTTTTTTTATTTTATGCCCATTTGAATCTTGGTCAAATCCTAGATTGACTTCATAAGACAGAGTTTAGGGTTAGGGGTAGATATACACATAATTTTTCTGGTTTGAATATGTCTAGACCTTGTTTATCAACTTGAGTGTTTACTATATGACATAATTAAGAAGGCTATGTGTGCTTTGGTTTTTCATTCTTTAGATTTTTTGTCTGAATTTTTATGCCCATTTGAATCTTGGTCAAATCCTAGGTTTGACCAAGATTTAAATAAGTTTAAAACATGGAAATGAAAAGGTAAGCATCGATCCTTCTTAGTCGCTCTAAAATGAAGCTGAATTTTGGGAGGTTTTTGAAATTTCCATGTTTGAAACCCAAAACCACTTCTCTTCATGCTTGACTTCATAAGACGAAGTTTAGGGTCGATAGGGGGTAGATACATGATTTGTCTGGTTTGGATATATCTAGACCTTTTTATCAACTTGAATGCTTACGTATGACATAAGAACACTATGTGCTTTTATTTTTATTTTTGTGCCCATTTGAATCTTGGTCAAATCCTAGGTTTGACCAAGATTTAAACAAGTATAGAACATGAAAATGAAAAGGGAAGTCTGTATCCTTCTTAGTCACCCTAAAATGAAGTTTTGGGAGGTTTTTGAAATTTCCATGTTTGAAACCCAAAACCAGTTCTCTTCATGCTTGACTTCTTAAGACATAGTTTAGGGGTTAGCGGGTAGATACATGATTTGTATGGTTTGAATATGTCTAGACCTTGTTTATCAACTTTAATGCTTACTATATGACATAAGAAGACTATGTGCTTTGGTTTTTCATTTTCTGTTTTTTTTTGAATTTTCTGCCAATTTTGTTTGACCAAGATTTAGACAAGTTTTACACGTGAAAACAAATAAGTAAGCCTGGATCCTTCTTAGTCACTCCAAAATGTACCAATTGATAGGTGCGTTAACTTTGCTTCATGGAAAAAATAATGTCATGTATATGAGTTAACTTGGATTTCCTACCCTTGAATCCATAGGAAACTTTGTTCTAATGCACTATACTAATCAACCGAGCTTTTACACCACCGGAGGTGTCACTTACGTGTGGTGCCCATGCGTGAGGTCCCACACTTCAGTGAGCACAGGTCACGTGCAATAGGTACGTAAACTCCCAGCCATTTTCTTTGTCAAGAGAAGACGCATCAGGATGCGTATTGGAAGTCTGTGGGTCCTTCTGGATCCTTCGGTTGTCCCTCAAAAAACAAATCTCTCTCATTCTCGGCCTCGCTCGACTCGCTCGCCGCACCTCCTGCTCACTGACAAACCCTGCACAAAAGTCAACATCATCACCCGAAAAGGGGATTCACCATAATTCTCTCCCTTCTTCTCTCCTTCCGAGTGATCCCTCTTCCTCCGAGTTTCACTCGACGGGCAAACACACATGTGTTGCATAGTAATAATAAAAAGGTAGAAAAATCGACCTACGAATCTATAATTAAATAGGTTAAACTAGGGTTTTGCCCAGTACTACAGATCAAGGTTCAAAAAATCCAACTACGCGGTAGATATACACATGATTTTTCTGGTTTGAATATGTCTAGACCTTGTTTATCAACTTGAGTGTTTACTATATGACATAATTAAGAAGGCTATGTGCTTTGGTTTTTCATTCTTTAGATTTTTTGTCTGAATTTTTATGCCCATTTGAATCTTGGTCAAATCCTAGGTTTGACCAAGATTTAAATAAGTTTAAAACATGGAAATGAAAAGGTAAGCATCGATCCTTCTTAGTCGCTCTAAAATGAAGCTGAATTTTGGGAGGTTTTTGAAATTTCCATGTTTGAAACCCAAAACCACTTCTCTTCATGCTTTACTTCATAAGACGAAGTTTAGGGTCGATAGGGGGTAGATACATGATTTGTCTTGTTTGAATATGTCTAGACCTTGTTTATCAACTTGAATGCTTACTATATGACATAAGAGGACTATGTGCATTGGTATTTCATTTTTTGATTTTTATGCCCATTTGAGAATCTTGGTAAAATCCTAGGTTTGTTGAGCAAGATTTAAACAAGTTTAACATGTGAAAATGATAAGGTAATTAAGTCTGGATCTTTCTCTTAGTAACTCTAAAATGAAGCTTTTGGGAGGTTCTTGAATTTACCATGTTTGAAACCCAAAACCACCGTACTTCGTTCATGCTTGACTTCATAAGACAGAGTTTAGGGTTAGGGGTAGATACATGATTTTTCTGGTTTGAATATGTCTAGACCATGTTTATCAATTTGAATGCTTACTATATGACATAACAAGGCTATGTGCTTTGGTTTTTCATTCTTTCGATTTTTTCTGAATTTTTATGCCCATTTGAATCTTGGTCAAATCCTAGGTTTGACCAAGATTTAAACAAGTTTAAAACATGACAATGAAAAGGTAATTAATCATGGATCCTTCTTAATTAACCAGCCGGTCTAATTAAAATGAAGCTTTTTGGGAGGTTTTTGAAATTTCCATGTTTGAAACCCAAACCACACTTCTCTGCTTCATGCTTGACTTCATATATAATTAAGACAAAGTTTAGGGTTAGGGGGAACATGATTTGTCTGGTTTGAATATGTCTAGACCTTGTTTATGAACTTTTGAATGCTTACTATATGACATAAGAAGACTATGTGCTTTGGTTTTTTTTATTTTATGCCCATTTGAATATTGGTCAAATCCTAGGTTTGACCAAGATTTAAACAAGTTCAAAACATGAAAATGAAAAGGTAAGCCTGGATCCTTCTTAACTAGTCACTCTAAAATGAAGCTTTAATTTTGGGAGGTTTTTGAAATTTCCATGTTTGAAACCAAAAACCACTTCTCTTCATGCTTGACTTCATAAGACAGAGTTTATGGTTTTAGAGGGTAGATACATGATTTGTCTTATTTGAATATGTCTAGCTAGACCTTGTTTATCAACTTTTGAATGCTTACTATATATATGTATGTGACATAAGAAAACTATGTGCTTTGGTTTTTCATTTTTGATTTTTTTTGGAATTTTGATGCACATTTGAATCTTGGTCAAATCCTAGGTTTGACCAAGATTTAAACAAGTATAGAACATGAAAATGAAAAGGGAAGCTGTATCCTTCTTAGTCACCCTAAAATGAAGTTTGGGAGGTTTTGAAATTTCCATGTTTGAAACCCAAAACCACTTATCTTCATGCTTGACTTCGTCATAAGACAGAGTTTAGCGGTTAGGGGGTAGATACATGATTTGTCTAGCTAGTTTGAATATGTCCACACCTTGTTTATCAACTTTAATGCTTACTATATGACATATAAGAAGACTATGTGCGCTTTGGTTTTTCATTTTTCTGTTTTTTTATTTTATGCCCATTTGAATCTTGGTCAAATCCTAGATTGACTTCATAAGACAGAGTTTAGGGTTAGGGGTAGATATACACATAATTTTTCTGGTTTGAATATGTCTAGACCTTGTTTATCAACTTGAGTGTTTACTATATGACATAATTAAGAAGGCTATGTGTGCTTTGGTTTTTCATTCTTTAGATTTTTTGTCTGAATTTTTATGCCCATTTGAATCTTGGTCAAATCCTAGGTTTGACCAAGATTTAAATAAGTTTAAAACATGGAAATAAAAAGGTAAGCATCGATCCTTCTTAGTCGCTTTAAAATGAAGCTGAATTTTGGGAGGTTTTTGAAATTTCCATGTTTGAAACCCAAAACCACTTCTCTTCATGCTTGACTTCATAAGACGAGTTTAGGGTCGATAGGGGTAGATACATGATTTGTATGGTTTGGATATGTCTAGACCTTGTTTATCAACTTGAATGCTTTCGATATGACATAAGAACACTATGTGCTTTTTTATTTTTTGTGCCCATTTGAATCTTGGTCAAATCCTAGGTTTGACCAAGATTTAAACAAGTATAGAACATGAAAATGAAAAGGAAGCCTGTATCCTTCTTAGTCACCCTAAAATGAAGTTTTGGGAGGTTTTTGAAATTTCCATGTTTGAAACCCAAAACCACTTCTCTTCATGCTTGACTTCATAAGACGAAGTTTAGGGTCGATAGGGGTAGATACATGATTTGTCTGGTTTGGATATATCTAGACCTTGTTTATCAACTTGAATGCTTACGATATGACATAAGAACACTATGTGCTTTTTATTTTTTTTGTGCCCATTTGAATCTTGGTCAATTCCTAGGTTTGACCAAGATTTAAACAAGTATAGAACATGAAAATGAAAAGGGAAGCTGTATCCTTCTTAGTCACCCTAAAATGAAGTTTTTGGGAGGTTTTTGAAATTTCCATGTTTGAAACCCAAAACCACTTATCTTCATGCTTGACTTCGTCATTGAAAAGTTTCGTACGATCAGGTAGTTTGGAGCTACTCGGACAATCGTCTCGAGCCTGTTCGTATGTATTTATATTAGGCACTTTGCGGTGCAAGCCAGATACAGGGAGAATCGGAAAGAGTCCTGAATACAGTTTACAAGTTCATAATGAACACGATACATCCACACCTATACGAAACTGGACTCTACTTCTAACACCCTCCCTTAATCACAACTTGGATAAGTTGAGATTATGTTTGAACTCCTCAAAGCTACGTGTGGGAAGCGGTTTAGTAAAACCATCTGCAACTTGATCCTTTGAAGGAATAAAACGAATCTCCAATTGCTTTTTCATTACTCTCTCTCTAACAAAGTGAAAATCTATCTCAATGTGTTTAGCTCTTGCATGAAACACTGGATTCGCTGACAAATAGGTTGCTCCCAAATTATCACACCATAGACATGGTGGCTGAGTCAATTTGACTCCAAGCTCGTTAAGTAAAGATTGCATCCATATTACCTCAGCTGTAGCGTTTGCTACAGATTTATACTCTGCTTCAGTACTAGAACGAGACACAGTCGCTTGCTTCTTTGCACTCCAAGAAATAAGATTTGGTCCAAAGAAAACAGCAAAACCTCCAGTGGAACGACGATCATCAACACATCCTGCCCAGTCTGCATCTGAAAAGGCACTTACTAGTGTAGAGTTGGACTTCATGAATGTCAGTCCTACTCCGACTGTGTTCTTGACATATCTCAAATTACGCTTAGCAGCAGTCCAATGAATTGTAGTGGGAGCATGCAAATATTGACAAACCTTGTTGACTGCATAGGAGATATCAGGTCTTGTAAGTGTGAGATACTGAAGTGCACCCACTATGCTTCTGTATTTGGTGCTATCATCAGGACCTAACAAATCACCTTCATGTGCTGTAATCTTCTCTGAAGATGACAAAGGCGTTGGAGCTCCCTTACATTCTGTCATACCAACACGTGTAAGGACATCTCGAGCATACTTTGCCTGATTTAACACAAGACCATCATTAACTTTCTGAACTTCAATTCCCAGAAAGAAGTGAAGATCACCAAGATCCTTTAGCGCAAATTCCTTACTCAAATCTTTCAATAAAGCATCTGTTGCATCTTGTGAAGAGCTAGCAACTATGATATCATCCACATATATAAGCATAAAAATGGTGATATTGTACTTACGATAAATGAATAATGAAGTGTCAGACTTTGAAGCAACAAAACCAAGACGGACTAACTGAGAGCTTAGTCGAGAATACCATGCACGAGGTGCTTGCTTCAAACCATAGAGTGCTTTATCAAGCTTGCAAACATAATTTGGTTTATGACTATCTTCAAAACCTGGTGGTTGTCTCATATAGACCTCCTCTTCCAGAACACCATGAAGAAACGCATTCTTAACATCCAATTGTCTCAGATTCCATCCCTTAGAAACAGATATTGCCATAACAAGCCGAACTGTAGCAATTTTAACTACTGGACTAAAAGTGTCCTCATAGTCAATCCCATACCTTTGCTTAAAACCTTTGGCTACAAGCCTAGCCTTGTATCGATCAACTGAACCGTCTGCTTTCCTCTTAATTTTGTAAACCCATCGACAATCAATTATATTTGTGTTATTCCGAGGAGGAACCAAATGCCAAGTTTGATTTTCAAGAAGAGCATTATACTCCTCGTTCATGGCTTCTTTCCAACTTGCATTTTCTAAAGCATCTTGCAAACTGGCTGGCTCATCGGAAACACAAGAAAGAATCCACCGAACCGTACCATCCTTATACTGTTTTGGTTGAACAATCCCTTTGGAACCTCGAGTAATAGGACGCGCAGATTGTGCTGCAGAACGAGGCGCCACAGACGATCCTTCTGGAGCGCTGTCTACCCTGCGACGAGAATCGGCAGGAGGACCACTGCTGTTCCTGTCATCATGTGCTGTCGGAGAAGCCACAGGAGATCCGGTGGCTGACTGTGTGGCTGCAGCAGGAGAAGACGAAGCAGATGGACGCGCCACAGAGGATCCTGGGGACGCACGGATCGGAGACGACAACGCGCGCGTGGCGCTGCGGTTGCTGATGCTCTCTGGCTCAGGTACAGACGTCCGTGAGTGGACAGATGCATGATCGGAGAAGCGAGATTCAGACGCAGAAGCTGATCCAGATACTCTCGGAGAATCATCATTGTTATCTGTAGTTTCGTCATTTTCTGTGAAAGAATCATATGCGCTGTTTGAAGTGAAATTTTCACTGTTTTGCTCCAGATTTTCACCTGCCTGTCGCACTGTGTCCTGCACAACATTGCCAATAGATCTAGCAGTTGGGTTAGTAGTAGGAGAATTAGCCACATTTAAATCATCAAATAATTCGTTTCCATGTTCAGAATTGCGAAGCGAGGGATTGAGCAAAAGAATTTCTTTCCGAAGCAACGCCCCGGCATTAGGATGAAGGGTTTGAAAAGGGAAAACAGCTTCATCAAACACAACGTCTCGTGAGATGTAAACACGTCCAGTGGTCACCTCGAGACATTTAACACCTTTGTGACGAGGACTATAACCAAGAAAGACGCATTGCTTGGAACGGAAAGCAAGTTTTCGTTTATTATATGGACGAAGATTAGGCCAACATGCACACCCAAAGACACGAAGAGATGAATAATTTGGACGTGTTCCTAAAAGACGATGAACAGGTGTATCATGATTGATGACTTTACTCGGAAGCATATTGATGAGATATGTGGCTGTGAGAAAGGCTTCATCCCAAAATTTGAGAGGCATATGTGCATGCGCGAGGAGAGCTAGACCAACTTCAACAATATGACGATGTTTCCTTTCAACAACACCATTTTGTTGATGGGCGTGAGGACAAGACACGTGATGTGCAATTCCGTGTGTTTGGAAGAAAGCATTCAACTTAACATACTCTCCTCCCCAATCTGATTGAATCGTAAGAATTTTTCGATCAAGCTTACGCTCAACGAGTTTTTGAAAGTTCATAAAAGCTTGAAAGACATCAGACTTTTTCTTGAGCAAGTAAATCCAAGTAAATTTACTATAATCATCAATAAAGCTTACATAGTAATCATGACGACCAACAGAAGTAGGTGCAGGACCCCAAACATCAGTATGAACTAATTGTAGTGGGCTTGAAGATACACTGATTGAAATAGGATATGGAAGCTGATGACTTTTGGCCTGTTGGCAGGGATCACAAATAGGTACTATGCTTGAATGTCTAACACAAGGAAGTTTATTCTTTCTAACAATTTGCCTAACAATAGCTAAGGAAGGATGACCAAGACGACTATGCCACTTTTCCTGAGTTGGTTTGGCGGCAACAAAAGCATGCTTTCGAGATGAAGTGGAAGACACCAATGATGATATTAGAGGGTAGAGCCCGCCAATGCACCGCCCTCTATGAATTATTTGCCGCGTGACCTGATCCTTGATCAAAAAGAAGAAAGGATGAAATTCTATGAAAACACCATTATCATATGTGAAACGATGAACGGAGAGCAAGTTTTTGGATGCATTGGGAACATATAGTATATTGCGAAGGCGAAAATTTTGAACATGGTTACGAACTAATGAATGACCAATGTGGGAAATTTCCATACCTTGCCCGCTAGCAGTGTTGACTCTGTCATTGCCCCTATAAGCATCACGAACTGTCAAATTGTTGAGCTCGCCAGTAATGTGATGTGTAGCCCCGGTATCGGAATACCAGTTGGTATCCACTCCATAAGCAGCGTGTGCCTCTTTATCATCAAAGGAGTCATCATCATCATCCTCAAACCGCCACCAACAGTCGCGTGCACGGTGACCCTCCTTATTGCAGATCTGACAGGTCACATCAACCCATGGAGTTGTTCGGCGTCGACCACGTCCACGCCCGCGTCCTCCTCCTGAAGGCGCACGACCACCTCCACGTCCTTGAGGTGGACGATCATCACGGCGCCGTTCATCACGGCGATCATTGCGACGGTCATCGCGACGGTCGTCTCTACGGTCACCACGGTCAGTACGTGGCTTGCCGCTGTTGTAGTTGTTGTAATTATTGCTGAAGTTACGGGGACGTTGCTGTCGAGAGGCAGCGTTAGCAGACGTCTCAAAGTCACCAGAAGTATCACCACGGAGCATCTCTTGTCGCTGATCGTAGGCGTGCAGCTGCGAGTAAAGGGCGCTCAGTTTAATAGGCGTGGTGGCCACTCCAAGTGCGGCGACAAGAGCATTATAGCTTGCTCCAAGCCCGGCCAGAACGAAAGAGACATGTTCCCCGTCAGTAATTGGAGCACCAGCAGCTGCTAGTTCATCAGCAATCTCCTGCATCTTGGTGAGGAAATCTGATGTTGATAGATTGAGTTTCTTCGTATTGGCCAAAGCAATTCGCAGATTCGTGATCTTTGCTTGGCTTTGGGAAGCAAACATCTCTTCCACGGCCTGCTAGACACCGGCGGCGTGTTCAATCCGGTGAACATGAGGGAGAACTTCCGGAGAAGCGACTGGAGAAGGTACCCGAGTACAGTCTGATCCCTGGCTATCCAATTTTCGTAGGCGGGATTAGACATCGTCTTCTGTTCCTTGCTTGCATCATCTTTTCCTGGTTCAATCGCCAGGGTTTCAGGTGGAGCTGCATCGGTTCCGTCAAGAAGGCCGACGAGGCGAGCCCCACGTATCGGCGGCAGAACTTGCGCACGCCAAAGAGAGTAGTTTTTCCGTGTCAGTTTGTCTGACGGTGGAGCACCAAGGTTGAATCCTTGGTTGCTGGAGGACGACGCCATGGCACCGAAGGAGTGCGGCTATCGACGACGATGGAATCTGTGAGTCTAGGATGCGGCGGAAGAGCCACGCTCTGATACCATGAAAAGTTTCGTACGATCAGGTAGTTTGGAGCTACTCGGACAATCGTCTCGAGCCTGTTCGTATGTATTTATATTAGGCACTTTGCGGTGCAAGCCAGATACAGGGAGAATCGGAAAGAGTCCTGAATACGGTTTACAAGTTCATAATGAACACGATACATCCACACCTATACGAAACTGGACTCTACTTCTAACAGTCATAAGACAGAGTTTAGGGGTTAGGGGGTAGATACATGATTTGTCTAGCTAGTTTGAATATGTCCAGACCTTGTTTATCAACTTTAATGCTTACTATATGACATATAAGAAGACTATGTGCGCTTTGGTTTTTCATTTTTTTTTTTATTTTATGCCCATTTGAATCTTGGTCAAATCCTAGATTGACTTCATAAGACAGAGTTTAGGGTTAGGGGTAGATATACACATAATTTTTCTGGTTTGAATATGTCTAGACCTTGTTTATCAACTTGAGTGTTTACTATATGACATAATTAAGAAGGCTATGTGTGCTTTGGTTTTTCATTCTTTAGATTTTTTGTCTGAATTTTTATGCCCATTTGAATCTTGGTCAAATCCTAGGTTTGACCAAGATTTAAATAAGTTTAAAACATGGAAATGAAAAGGTAAGCATCGATCCTTCTTAGTCGCTCTAAAATGAAGCTGAATTTTGGGAGGTTTTTTGAAATTTCCATGTTTGAAACCCAAAACCACTTCTCTTCATGCTTGACTTCATAAGACGAAGTTTAGGGTCGATAGGGGTAGATACATGATTTGTCCTGGTTTGGATATATCTAGACCTTGTTTATCAACTTGAATGATTACGATATGACATAAGAACACTATGTGCTTTTTATTTTTTTGTGCCCATTTGAATCTTGGTCAAATCCTAGGTTTGACCAAGATTTAAACAAGTATAGAACATGAAAATGAAAAGGGAAGTCTGTATCCTTCTTAGTCACCCTAAAATGAAGTTTTGGGAGGTTTTGAAATTTCCATGTTTGAAACCCAAAACCACTTCTCTTCATGCTTGACTTCATAAGACGAAGTTTAGGGTCGATAGGGGTAGATACATGATTTGTCCGGTTTGGATATATCTAGATTTTGTTTATCAACTCGAATGCTTACGATATGACATAAGAACACTATGTGCTTTTTTTATTTTTTGTGCCCATTTGAATCTTGGTCAAATCCTAGGTTTGACCAAGATTTAAACAAGTATAGAACATGAAAATGAAAAGGGAAGTCTATATCCTTCTTAGTCACCCTAAAATGAAGTTTTGGGAGGTTTTTGAAATTTCCATGTTTGAAACCCAAAACCACTTCTCTTCATGCTTGACTTCTTAAGACATAGTTTAGGGGTTAGCGGGTAGATACATGATTTGTATGGTTTGAATATGTCTAGACCTTGTTTATCAACTTTAATGCTTACTATATGACATAAGAAGACTATGTGCTTTGGTTTTTCATTTTTCTGTTTTTTTTTGCCAATTTTGTTTGACCAAGATTTAGACAAGTTTTACACGTGAAAACGAATAAGTAAGCTGGATCCTTCTTAGTCACTCCAAAATGTACCAATTGATAGGTGCGTTAACTTTGCTTCATGGAAAAAATAATGTCATGTAAATGAGTTAACTTGGATTTCCTACCCTTGAATCCATAGGAAACTTTGTTCTAATGCACTATACTAATCAACCGAGTTTTTACACCAACAGGTCTGTCACTTACGTGTGGTGCCCATGCGTGAGGTCCCACACTTCAGTCACGTGCAATAGGTACGCAAACTCCCAGCCATTTTCTTTGTCAAGAGAAGACGCATCAGGATGCGTATTGGAAGTCTGTGGGTCCTTCTGGATCCTTCGGTTGTCCCTCTCACAAAAAAACAAATCTCTCTCATTCTCGGCCTCGCTCGACTCGCTCGCTCGCTCGCACCTCCTGCTCACTGACAAACCCTGCACAAAAGTCAACATCATCACCCGAAAAAGGGGAGACACCATAATTCTCTCCCTTCTTCTCTCCTTCCGAGTGATCCCTCTTCCTCCGAGTTTCACTCGACGGGCAAACACACATGTGCTGCATAGTAATAATAAAAAGGTAGAAAAATCGACCTACGAATCTATAATTAAATAGGTTAAACTAGGGTTTTGCCCAGTACTACAGATCAAGGTTCAAAAAATCCAACTACGGGGTAGATATACACATGATTTTTCTGGTTTGAATATGTCTAGACCTTGTTTATCAACTTGAGTGTTTACTATATGACATAATTAAGAAGGCTATGTGCTTTGGTTTTTCATTCTTTAGATTTTTTGTCTGAATTTTTATGCCCATTTGAATCTTGGTCAAATCCTAGGTTTGACCAAGATTTAAATAAGTTTAAAACATGGAAATGAAAAGGTAAGCATCGATCCTTCTTAGTCGCTCTAAAATGAAGCTGAATTTTGGGAGGTTTTTGAAATTTCCATGTTTGAAACCCAAAACCACTTCTCTTTATGCTTGACTTCATAAGACGAAGTTTAGGGTCGATAGGGGTAGATACATGATTTGTCTTGTTTGAATATGTCTAGACCTTGTTTATCAACTTGAATGCTTACTATATGTCATAAGAGGACTATGTGCATTGGTATTTCATTTTTTGATTTTTATGCCCATTTGAGAATCTTGGTAAAATCCTAGGTTTGTTGAGCAAGATTTAAACAAGTTTAACATGTGAAAATGATAAGGTAATTAAGTCTGGATCTTTCTCTTAGTAACTCTAAAATGAAGCTTTTGGGAGGTTCTTGAATTTACCATGTTTGAAACCCAAAACCACCGTACTTTTGTTCATGCTTGACTTCATAAGACAGAGTTTAGGGTTAGGGTAGATACATGATTTTTCTGGTTTGAATATGTCTAGACCATGTTTATCAATTTGAATGCTTACTATATGACATAAGAAGGCTATGTGCTTTGGTTTTTCATTCTTTCGATTTTTTCTGAAATTTATGCCCATTTGAATCTTGGTCAAATCCTAGGTTCGACCAAGATTTAAACAAGTTTAAAACATGACAATGAAAAGGTAATTAATCATGGATCCTTCTTAATTAACCAGCCGGTCTAATTAAAATGAAGCTTTTTGGGAGGTTTTTGAAATTTCCATGTTTGAAACCCAAAACCACACTTCTCTGCTTCATGCTTGACTTCATATATAATTAAGACAAAGTTTAGGGTTAGGGGTACATGATTTGTCTGGTTTGAATATGTCTAGACCTTGTTTATGAACTTGAATGCTTACTATATGACATAAGAAGACTATGTGCTTTGGTTTTTTATTTTATTTATTTTTTATTTTATGCCCATTTGAATATTGGTCAAATCCTAGGTTTGACCAAGATTTAAACAAGTTTAAAACATGAAAATGAAAAGGTAAGCCTGGATCCTTCTTAACTAGTCACTCTAAAATGAAGCTTTAATTTTGGGAGGTTTTTGAAATTTCCATGTTTGAAACCCAAAACCACTTCTCTTCATGCTTGACTTCATAAGACGAAGTTTAGGGTCGATAGGGGGTAGATACATGATTTGTCTGGTTTGAATATGTCTAGACCATGTTTATCAAATCCTAGGTTTGACCAAGATTTAAACAAGTTTAAAACATGAAAATGAAAAGGGAAGCATGTATCTTCTTATTCACTCTAAAATGAAGTTTTTGGGCGGTTTTTGAAATTTCCATGTTTGAAACCCAAAACCACTTCTCTTCATGCTTGACTTCATAAGACATAGTTTAGGGGTTAGGGGGTAGATAACTTTAATGCTTACTATATGACATAAGAAGACTATGTGCTTTGGTTTTTCATTTTTCTGATTTTTTTTAGAATTTTGATGCACATTTGAATCTTGGTCAAATCCTAGGTTTGACCAAGATTTAAACAAGTATATATAGAACATGAAAATGAAAAGGGAAGCCTGTATCCTTCTTAGTCACCCTAAAATGAAGTTTTTGGGAGGTTTTTGAAATTTCCATGTTTGAAACCCAAAACCACTTATCTTCATGCTTGAGCAAGATTTGACCAAGATTTAAACAAGTTTAAATCATGAAAATGGAAAGGTAAGCCTGGATCCTTCTTAGTCGCTCTAAAATGAAGCTTTTGGGATGTTCTTGAAATTTCCATGTTTGAAACCCCAAAACGACTTTTCTTCATGCTAGACTTCATAAGATCGACACGGGGTACATACATGATTTGTCTGGTTTGGATATATCTAGACCTTGTTTATCAACTTGAATGCTTACGATATGACATAAGAACACTATGTGCTTTTTGTTTTTCATTTTTTGTGCCCATTTGTATCTTGGTCAAATCCTAGGTTTGACCAAGATTTAAACAAGTTTAAAACATGAAAATGAAAAGGGAAACATGTATCCTTCTTAGTCACTCTAAAATGAAGTTTTTGGGAGGTTTTTGAAATTTCCATGTTTGAAACCTAAAACCACTTCTCTTCATGCTTGACTTCATAAGACAGAGTTTAGGGTTAGAGGGGTAGATACATGATTTGTCTTATTTGAATATGTCTAGCTAGACCTTGTTTATCAACTTTTGAATGCTTACTATATATATATGTGACATAAGAAGACTATGTGCTTTTGTTTTTCATTTTTCCGATTTTTTTAATTTTATGCCCATTTAAATCTTGGTCAAATCCTAGGTTTGACAATGATTTAAACAAGTTTCAAATATGAAAATGAAAAGGTAAGCATGGATCCTTCTTAGTCACTCTAAAATGAATCTTTTGATAGGTTTTTGAAATTTCCATATTTGAAACCCAAAACCACTTCTCTTCATGCTTGACTACATAAGACAAAGTTTAGGGTTAGGGGGTAGATACATGATTTTTCTTGTTTGAATATGTCTAGACCCTTGTTTATCAACTTTAATGCTTACTATATGACATAAGAAAACTATGTGCTTTGGTTTTTCATTTTTCTGATTTTTTTGGAATTTTGATGCACATTTGAATCTTGGTCAAATCCTAGGTTTGACCAAGATTTAAACAAGTATAGAACATGAAAATGAAAAGGGAAGCATGTATCCTTCTTAGTCACCCTAAAATGAAGTTTTTGGGAGGTTTTTGAAATTTCCATGTTTGAAACCCAAAACCACTTAATCTTCATGCTTGACTTCGTCATAAGACAGAGTTTAGGGGTTAGGGGGTAGATACATGATTTGTCTAGTTTGAATATGTCTAGACCTTGTTTACCAACTTTAATGCTTACTATATGACATATAAGAAGACTATGTGCGCTTTGGTTTTTCATTTTTTCATTTTTTTATTTTATGCCCATTTGAATCTTGGTCAAATCCTAGATTTGACCAAGATTTAAACAAGTTTAAAACATGAAAATGGAAAGGTAAGCCTGGATCCTTCTTAGTCGCTCTAAAATGAAGCTTTTGGGATGATTTTGAAATTTCCATGTTTGAAACCCAAAACCAATTCTCTTCATGCATGCTTGACTTCATAAGACAGAGTTTAGGGTTAGGGGGTTAGATACATTATTTGTCTAGTTTGAATATGTCTAGACTTTGTATATCAACTTGAATATATTATTGTACCATGTCTCCACACAGCCCAAAATGCACATATTTTCAAAAGTTTTCATGCATGAGTACTTGTAACTAGTAAAAATAGAAAGTAAAAATAGGAACCCCATGTATGAAGGATACTAAAAAGAACTCTTTCACATTTTTTGGTATAGATTATGAGTTTGCTTGGCTTCATACACAAGTGAGTACATGTCATGCAAAAATTAACACGAAATTTAGTTATCATGACCCATTTTTGGCAGGCATTGTGCATATCGCCTTGAGAAACATCTTTGCGAGCTAGTGTATTAAACGTTTATTCACATATAATGGATTTTTTTACTTTATTAGTGCACACAATGACAGAATCGGCCAAATGTGTATGATTTTTGTGAAGGTGCTAGAAAAACAAGATGCACTACGATGAAGCATGAAAGGAGGCAAGGGGAGGGATAGTGAAGAGGTGGGAGAGACCGAGAGATGAACCGCAAGGTAATTAAAAAATTGGGGCCAAAACGATTCCAACTTCCTAGGCATTGACCAACTTTGCCCCTCTTAACCCAACGTGGCAGTGAACCCGTATAAGCAACAACTTCCTCTTACTCCGCTTCTCCGAAATGGTAAGAGAACCTCTCCAGCTTAAGTGACCAATCGACATAGCTATGGCCTTCCGACTTGGCTCTGGTCGCCGCGCGCGTAGTCCTACCACCGACGAGGAAGCGGAGCATCAGCGCCGCCTTCGCTTCGTCCATCGCGCACCAAGGCATAACCCGCCCGCTCTGCACTGGCCGGTTGTTCAGCCCGCGGCGGCGGCGCTGGCCGTGGAGCCCCTCGCCAGCCGCTTCCCGTGCGGGCCGATGGATGCAGAGGCAGGGATCTCCCACGCAACCCCGCATGCGACGCCCGCTCGGCCCTGGCCGGCTTTTCCGCCCGCGCATGCCGCATGGTTTTCTTTGCCAGCAGGTGAGATCCCCTTCCCGGCCGGCGCGAACGATGCGGAGGCAGGGAGCTCCCGTGGCCAGCCGCCTAATCCGACCGCACTTCAGGCGGTGCCGGCCGTGGAGCCAGGCCGTTCTTTCGAAGCGCATCACGGCGACGCCCTTTGCAGGAGCAACACCGCCAAGGAGCTCGTATATAACGTGATGTTCCCGGCACTCTATAGATGCCGGGATGCTCTGCAAGCTTTCGTGCAGGCTAAGAATGCGGCGGCTGCAAATCCCAGGGACGCAGCATTGCAGCGGCGCGCCGATGAGGCTAAGGTGGCGCACGCTTTCCACCAGGCGTGCCTCGACAGGCTTAACATCCAGCACGGCTTCGTGCAACCGCCAAACGCCGCTCCAGCTAAGATCCAAAAATACTCCGGTGAGCATATCACTCCGGAGTAGAACAATCCAATTTCTAGTACTGTAGGAGTACTTTATTAGTGCACAAACCTGGCGAAATTAAAGGTGTGTTCTTTGTGTGTGATGTAAATCTAAAAATTTGAAGGTTCTAGCAAAAACATTTCTTCACAAATATTCGATGTGTTTGCTTGGCCTTATCTATATATCCGGTGAGCATATATGGATGCCAAATCCTTTACAAACTTAGGGCTCCTTTGATTCATAGGAATATGAAGAGTGTAGGAATAGGAAAGGTGTAGGATTGGAATGTCATGCCAAGTTGAATCCTATAGGAATATGGTGTGTCTTTGATTGTAGCAAAGGAATTTTTCCATGAGGTATGAGCTAATGCTTTTTTCCTATAGGATTTGTACTACAAGATTCCTATAGGAATAATTCCTATAGGATATGTTCCTATGAATCAAATGACTTGTATAGAAATTTTCCTATAGGATCCAATTCCTACATAATTCCTATATCAATCCTATGAATCAAAGGAGCCCTTATATTTTTTAAGAGATCGATGTGCATGCATCTATCTCGCCATGGTAAATTAATGAAACAAGTTGCATATTTGCCAGAATTCCAAACTTCGTGAGCAGTATAGAGATCGAGACCTTAATTAATTATTATGGGTAGGATGCATGCATGCATGGCCATTTTCTAGGGTTTTAAAGGATACTAGAGCTTTTCTAGGTTAATTTGCAACTATATGTATATTTGTTTTCTAGTTCTGGGCTGATCATTAAACTCAACATTGAGTTGTAGATTATGTGAAATTAGTACATGCCATAAAATATAGTAATTTTTTATGTACCCTACGAGGCAGTACGTGTGGTGTACCCTTAATTATTAATTGGTAGACATGTACCGTTGGCATGTTTGAAGAAAATTTGAATTTGGAAGAAGTTTTTAAAGTAAAATTAACGCAAGCACAAAATCATGTGTGATGGTGAAATTTCTAGAACAAATTAATACAAACCTAGTAATATGAGTTTGTTTGGCTTTCTGCCCACAAGTGAGTATTGTGCGCATGTACTTTGATGCAAAATCCCGCCATACAAAACTTTTTAGTTATCATATGACCTCAAGTTTGGAAGAGATCGTATTTTAAGCAACTTCACAAACAAGAGATTCTAACAATTATATGCATGCATGAAAGAATGATTTCCCTTTTTTATTACTGTACAAAAATGGCTAGATGTGTGTTATTTGTGAAGGAGGGCTACCAAATTTTAACAGTTGCACATTATTGTCATAATTCCACCTTTTGGAAGCAGTAGGGTAGACATGCTTTCCGCTTGGTAGGATGTGTTAGTGCCATCAATTTTGTAGATATAGGTTCAAGGATTTGTTCATCTTAATCTGCAACTATATATGGATTTTTAAGCTTTTGCCTAGTAATTAAACTCATAATTGAAATAATGTAGGTTATTTAACTACATACATGCCATAAATTCTGACAGGAAATACTTGGACGTGCCTTGCGAGGGTGGTAACAAACAAGAACACAATGACCAAACTTCAAATGCCAATCCACCCACCAAGCTATACGATTGGCATGTACAATCGATCGACTCCTTCTAATCAAATTTGAATACAATAGAAGAAGTTTTAAAAAATTTCAAAATGAGATCAACTTGTGCATTGAGTCATCCTTTGTTATTTATTTGCTTGTAAAAATAGAAACATAGGCATATGAATGTATTCGAAACACTTCACTTTTCAACGGGGAAGGGACCCGAAGGTCCCAGAAAAACAAAAAAAGATTACAATAGTAGTACTCCTTTGAGAAGGCAGTAGAAGAAGGATCCTCGAAGAGCCAAATGCTTTTATTATCCACAGCTGTTCGGCTCTTTTCCTTCTCGTGTAAGCTATCGCGCAATGATTATACTAATGGTCGGATGGTAGTACAACCATTTTCGCAAACTTCTGCGCCCTTCGTCATGTCAGCATCGTATCCCAGTGTGCAAGCAGTCTGCTCGAATGAAATACTCCTAAGTACGTACGGTATTCCCTCCAAAGACACACCACACGGTATTCCCTCCAAAGACGCACCGTCGCCCCGATCTGCTCGAATGAAATACTCCAAAATACTTCTGCGCCCTTCGTCATGTCAGCATCGTATCCCAGTGTGCAAGCAGTCTCCTATGAAATGGAGACGACATTTTGTTGAAAAGTGTCGGTGCATGCTATATACCACACTAGTATGAGAGTTTTTACAGCATTATTCCGATTTCCACAGAATGCATTAAATTTGGACGCGATGCCACACTGACAAGAGTGGTTTAAACAAGGCCATTATTTTTATTATGTTATATTACTACAATACTCCAAGGTAGCACTAGTAGCCTTCGGTTGTACTCTGCCGGTCGCGCTGCCTCATTCGACCAGACTTTATTCTTCTTCTCATATATATATACAAAATACTGTCTGCCGAGGTTCGATGACCGCACCGTCGCCCCTCTCCGCGCCGCCGTCTTGGGCCGCGCCACCATTCTCCCCGCCGAGTTCTCCCCCGTCCCCGACGCACCACCGTCAAGCACCACCGGACCGATCTTCGCAGGTATGTACATCTCCAACCTCCGGCGAGTACAGAGGTTCATCGGTCATTGTGTTCGATATAACCTTAATTTGGGGATTGCAATGTGAGTAACTTACTGGGTTTTCTAGGAAATGAAAACGGCGTCGCTCGATGCCTACACTGCGTCGGCGGATACATGGAAAGCGGAGACGGATGCTCTGCATGCATCGGCGGAGACATGTAAAGCGGATGCGGATGCGGAGGCAAAGGCGAAGGCGGTGGCTAGGACGGGCCCGGGCGCTGTGGCGCTGGCAAATGCTCGTATCGAAGCTGCATTTTGTTGGAAAGTCTTGGCGCGTGCTTCGAGAGTTTTGGCGGCGCAGCCGGGAGAACCGTCGGAGGCTTCGAAGCTGGCTGCTTTGAACGCGTCGAGAGCTTGGATGGTGACTTCATCTAAGGCGGCGCTTGTTGCATATGATCGTGACTCGTCAACCCCTTTGTAAGTTCTACCTTCCCCAACTGCAATGAGGTTAGATCTGGTGGATTGGGTTTTTTGCCCAAACCAGACGTGATGATGCATTGAGATGTTTTTGTATTTTTGATGATGCATTCTGCTTCTTTTGTAATTTGGGTGATTCATTATGCTTTTTAGGTAGTAATTTTTCTGATGCACTCACCTCTTCAGGAATTTTTCATGGTTTTTTTTGTTTTTTTTTTCTGTCAACCTAGCTAATGCTCTCTGCTGTTTAGCCAAAAGTTGGATGATGCATTGTACTGTTTACATATATTTTACTCTGATGATGCATTTTGCTCTTTTAGCCTTTTAGGTAATTTTTCTGATTCCTTGAACAGTGTGGGAAATTTCGATGAAGAATTTTGCTGTCAACTTAGATGATGTATTGTGCTGTTTACATTTTATTACCTATATCAAAGCTAACCCCATCTGATGTTACCACAGCGTTTTGGGTCCTGTAGAGGTCTCTTTTTCCTCCAATCGTGTTGACACGTTAGCAATTATTACTGTATATGCGAGATTGCCTTCCGTTGGTGCGTCCTATTTTTGTGGTGTTTTTTTTTTGCAAATTAAGGGCTTCATTGATTATGCAACAGGATTACAATTGCATTGTCCTGTTTACAATATTTTGATTTTGCTGATGCATTGTGCTGTTCACATTATTTTGATTTTGCTGATGCATTGTCCTGTTTACATTATTTTGATTTTGCTGATGCATTGTGCTGTTTACACTATTTTGATTTTGCTGATGCACCGTGCAGTTTAGGAAACTTTGATGATGAATTAGATGATGCATTTTGCTGCTTAGTCAAATTAGATGTTGCATTTTGTTTTAAAAAATAGATGATGCAGTGTGCTGTTTACATAATTTTGACGATGCATCGTGCGATTTGCATAATCCTACCAGCTTCAGTCGAAGGACACCCACAACAATCAACGATCTGCCTGGAGATGTAGTCTCTCAGATTCTTGTCAGGCTTCCTCCCCATCCAACCTGCTTACTAGCTGCATCAGGCACCAAGAAAGCATGGAGGCAATGTATGGGAAGCAATTATTTCAGAAAGCTAACTGTGTCACACAACGGAGGAAACCCGTTGCTAGGGTTTTTCACCAACAACTCCGAGGACAATCGATTCATCACAGAGCATGATCTTCACCCGGCCATCTTGAAGATGCTGGCAATCCCGTCTCAAGTGAACGGTCCCAAAATCTATGTCCTGGGATGCCGCGATGGTATGGTGCTACTCCATTCTAATGTATCCAGTGGGTATATATCAGTCTGGGATCCAATTAGGCAAGTTCTCACAGCGATACCAGAACCACCATTGTGGCGCAATCACACAATTGAAAGCAGCGGCTCAATTCTCTGTTCGAGAAACAACTCTGAACCGTTTACACATTGTGGCAAGTTCTCGGTTGTTTGGATAACAACTAAACGTTACGATGCACAGGCTCATATCTACTCACCAGATTCAAAAGAATGGGAGTTTCTAGCTCGATCAACTCCGATGCTGTCAGAGATTGACCGTAGACCGGCAACTCTCATAGGGGGTATTTTGTACTGGCCAACGAAGTCTAGATATATCATTGAGCTTGACCATGCAAAGAAGGCTCTGAAATATATTCAGTGCCCTCATGAGACGCATGATATATTCATGCTTAACATTCACATCTTCAAGGGACATAATGGAGATGTTGCCCTTGCTGTTATAAGAGACTTCACCCTACAAACATGGGCCAGTACAAGATCATCAACAGGCGATCACGAGTCATGGACATGTCATATAAATTTTGAATTGGATACTTTTTTTGGCCTTGACACATCATTTCCATACAATTGGAAACATGCAGTAAGGTTACTCTGCGTATTTGAGGACAAAAATGAGCTGGTTGTACGGGCAAAGGAGGGAGTATTCCAATTAGATATGAGCAACTGGCAGTGGAGAAAGTACAATTCTGCTAGACGTTGGTGCACTTTACATCCCTACTCAGTTAGACCGGGTTAGTCATTCATATGTAACCTTTGCATTCATTTACATATGACTTTTGCTGATCAATTTGTTCATTTCCTGACAGTAACCGACCTGATCCAGAGTGCAACATCAAGGACACGAAAAAGAACGCGCTGTCAGGAACCCATCTAATTCAAAGTTCAACATCCATAAGAGAAAAGGAAGTCGCATATGAAGGAGCAAGGCTTGTTTGGGCAAGAAGTGATAGCCCAGCTTTTGTTTGGTCTGATGTCTTTTAGTTTTCGTTCTGGTGGAAATGTCGCTGCACCATTTGTTTGTACTGCAGCTCCATAGTGCTAGCTGCTAGTACGTTGGCGCTGTCCTACGTCTGCTTGTTTTGGGGGCATAAATATGCCACGAAACCTTTGTTTTATGTGATCAAACGGTCATCTCTGCATGTATATGTTCGGGTTCTGATGAAACCTTTTTTGTGATCTGTACATATATTTGAGTCAGTCTGTGTTTTGTTTTATGATGGGCAGGAGTATTTGTTTTACTACACCATTGTTTATCCGAATTGTATTACTCACTCTATTCAAAAAGTTAGCGGCTCACCTTTTTCCTTCAAGATACGGATGTATCTACACACTAAAAACATATATAGATGAAACCATCTTCAGACAAAGTTTAGTCACTTATGTATGGACGGGGGTAGTATTATTTATGTTGTGCTCCCAAACAAGCAGACATCGGACAGCGCCTGTTTAAAGTTCATATGTGTAATCTTATTCCCTTTGGAAGTTAAGCATTAAACTCTACTAGTACAACCGTGGTGGTCTTGTGATGTAGTACTCTTTTGATGCATTTGTGATGTAGTAGTACAGTACTTTTTTTTGAACTGGTATAGTACTATCTAAGAAGAGTACTCCCTCCGATTCACATTCATTTTACACCAAGAAATATGGATCGGAGCGAGGGAGTAAATTAAACATGGCATCTCGTGCATGAAGCTTGACAGATCGATCAGGTTGGCTAGAATGGCAATACAATGCTCCTCATTAGGCAAATGCATGCCATGTACGATAGTATACATCCAGTAAAGAAGTCTATACTGACATAAAAAAGACTACATTGGGGATGAGAGTCAATTGGGGAATCTACAATACATAAAATCTTGCTCGTAGCTGATTTTGGCTAAGAGGGTTTTACTCACATTACACGTGCCACTTTCCTTGTCTGCAAAACAAGTTCCAATAAAGGAAGAGGAAAGAAGAGGACATTGTGGGCGAGATTGAACACCTTTTTATGTGTTAAGCTGAGGCCTTGTTTAGCTGAGGATTTCGACTTAGGCCTAACAGCTCAGCACACCCAGAAATAAATTTCCTTGCGCGCACCACTGTCAGCAAAAATAACAAAATTAGCACGCAAGATTAAGAACGAAGTGAATTTAAGTAACTTGGTTAGCTTTTCAAGCAATATATTCAGAGAAAGAGCACACATGTCCGGCTAGAAATAATCGTAAGAGAAGAACAATAAATCTAAGGCATCCCACTTCATATGCAGAAGGGACGCGACAGCGCATGGATTCATACCTTGAGTCGACTCTGGCTCGTAGAAGGGCGGTCGCGCCTCGAGGATGCCGGCGACGTCTCCACCTCGATCTCACATGTGACTGCTTCTCGGTGGGCGGTGCGCCACGCCATGTAGAAGATCTATCAAAAGAGGAGAGCCCGATGACGCTACCGACGCCTCAACCTTGATAGCACCGGCTTGTTGCTCCGCACCGAGATGCGCCACGTGCAAGATTTAGCGGATGCGCCAATTTTAGAGATATGTCATGATCGTTGTAACAAATTTCAACATGATGATGATTTGATCCTGCACTCGGCCTTGAACATAAGTACTAGTACAGTCTCACAATTTTTTTATCATTATACTTTGCGAGATTTAGCGGATGCGCCAAATTCAGAGATAGATCATGATCATGGTAACACAATTTTCAATGTAATGATGATTTGATGTTGCACTAGACCTTGAACATAAGTACTAGTACGGTCTCACAATTTTGTATCATTATACTTTGCAAGTTTTAGCGGATGCGCCCATTTTCAGAGGATCATGGTAACAAATTTTCAACGTGATGATGATTTGATGTTGCACTCGACCTTGAACAGAAGTACTACTACTGTCTTACAATTTCTTTATCATTATACTTTGCAAGATTTAGCAGATGCGCCAAATTCAGAGATAGATCATGATCATGGTAACAAATTTTCAACGTGATGATGATTTGATGTTGCACTCGAACTTGAACAGAAGTACTAGTACAGTCTCACAATTTTTTTATCATTATACTTTGCGAGATTTAGCGGATGCGCCAAATTCAGAGATAGATCGTGATCATGGTAACACACTTTTCAATGTAATGATGATTTGATGTTGCACTCGACCTTGAACATAAGTACTAGTACGGTCTCACAATTTTGTATCATTATACTTTGCAAGTTTTAGCGGATGCGCCCATTTTCAGAGGTAGATCATGATCATGGTAACAAATTTTCAACGTGATGATGATTTGATGTTGCACTCGAACTTGAACAGAAGTACTAGTATGGTCTCACAATTTTTATTATCATTATACTTTGAAAGATATAGCGGATGCGCCAATTTCAGAGATAGATCATGATCATGGTAACAAATTTTCAACGTGATGATGATTTGATGTTGCACTCGGCCTAGAATAGAAGTACTAGTACGGTCTCACAATTTTTTTTATCATTATACTTTGCAAGATATAGCGGATACGCTAATTTCAGAGATAGATCATGACCATGGTAGTGACCAATATTCAAGGTGACGATGATTTGATTTTGCACTCGGCCTTGAACAGAGGTACTAGTACGGTCTCACAATTTTTTATCATTATACTTGGACCTTAGCGAAATTCAAAATCTCATAGCGGCAAAACTTCCCGCCTACAAAATACAAAAATTTCACACGCTTCCAAATTCCCATTCTACCCCTGTGGAGATGACAGCAAAGTCGGTTGGTGGGGGGGTCTGCCCGTCATTTTTTGGATCACCACCTCCCTAGCCCGGAAACCCTCCCAAAAAAATTCATTTCCCTCAGACCACCCACCGGAACTTCCCAAGTCCCTCTCTCCCACCTCCACGACCACCGCACCGGAACATCCCCGCCGGACTTCCCTGGCCTACCCGAGCCCTCGCGATCCTCGTCATCCGGCTGCCTGCCGGAGCCGCTTCATCGACGCCGTCATCAACCGGACCGGATCATCCCCGCCGAACCTCGAAACCATATGCTCATCTAGCAGTCTACCGCAGTCGCTTCAGCTGCGGTATCGTCCACCCCACCGGAGCCGCTTCGCCGGATCCGTCGTCCACCGCATCGGATCTTGCTCACCGACACCGCTGTGCACGAACCGGATCTGCTTCACCGGCGCCGTGCATGATCTAAACTCTTCTACTGTCGCTTTTCTATTGCTTGCCTGCAAGTTCTTGTTTAATCTTGGGGGAACCTGTTTGTGCTAACGACGCGCCGTTACGTTTTTGCAGATGAGATGAGTAATCATGAAGTGTAATGGCCGTCTCTCCAACCCCAAGTAGCACATGTAGCGTACTTCATCACCGGATCTATCAACCCCAGGAAGATCTGCTGTGACTCCCACAGAGTGCTTCTCCTAATGTAAGTCCCTTGTTTTAGCGCCATGTTCTGGGTTCAGATGCTTGTTTGTCTGAAGCTCTTTTAGTTCATTCCTAGCTATGACCGTAACACGTTGCTATTTTCTACTTCATTGCTAACTTTAAGCGATTGAACATTTTGGTTTGCATTCCCTGCTCTGTAGATGTAGCCATCATAACTTCTATCTTGCTCAGTCGTTGTTACAAAAATTATAGGTATTATAGTAACATCCTGCTATTATTTAGTTCATGGCCAATTTTAAGTAATTGCACATGTTGGTTCGCATTCCCTGCTCTATAGCTTTTGGCATCGTAACTTCTATATTTGGTTTACATTCCCTGCTCTGTAGATCTAGCCATCATAACTTTATCTTGCTCAGTCGTTGTTACAAAAATTATGGCCTGCTACTATGTTGTTTGTGCCAATTTTTTACTCCATGAACATGTTGGCTTGCATTCCCTGTACTACAGGTGATGCCATTGTTTTGTATCTAGTTCATTGTAAGCTAACAAAGTAAGGACTTAGTTTGGCATGCTATCACTCTGCTATCTAGCCTGTAGTACAAATAAACTTGTCATACTACTAGATAATAATTTTGCGTGCCATCTTGTTCTTCAAAAGCTGCATTATTGACTTGTTTCTCTGACTTGGCATGACGCTCACATATGGAAAGCTGAACATATTGGTTTGCATTCCCTCTTATACAAGTTCACAGGTGATCCCACTATATTCTGTATCTGGTCCATCCTAAGCTCCAGCATTAACTATCCTCTATGTGTTGCTCATTACAAGTTTATATCCCGAAACATCTTGATTTGCATCCCCTTCACTATAAGTTCAGGAGTATTATTTAGTTCACGGCCAAAATTAAGTAATTGCACTTGGCACATGTTGGTTCACATTCCCTCCTCTTTAGCTTTTGCCATCGTAACTTCTATTTTTGGTTTACATTCCCTGCTCTGTAGATGTAGCCATCATAACTTCATCTTGCTCAGTCGTTGTTACAAAATTTATAGCCTGCTACTATGTTGTTCATGCCAATTTTGTACTCCCTGAACATGTTGGTTTGCATGGGACTCGACAGTAGTAAGTCTGTTGTTTCATTCTAACATGCTCTGTTATATTGGCTGTTGGTATGCGGCATGCACTCTTTGTTTGCTTATTGTGCACATTACAATGATCTTGTTATAACGACGAAATGATGAGTTCCAAATTCTTTGGCAAACAATATTGCAGTGTCTTTGCGTTTCCATTGTTGCTGTCTTAACTTGTAATGTCTTTGTTTCAGATATAGGTGCTGCATGGACAACTTAAAAGATTGCCGGATCGCTTCATTGTATTGCTAGGTTTAATTACCATTCAATTTCTCTGGGTTCTGTAATATTTTTTCAAAGCCTTGCAGCTGATGTAATATTTAGTTAGTTTTTATAGTTCTTTCGCGCATTTTTTCTTTGGTGCTTGTGGTAAGTGAGGCTATCCGACAGAAATCAATGCTGCGTAAATATTCTCAGTATCTAAATCACGAATTCCCATCCCTTAAACGGTCCAATTAAGCGAAATCACATACGTGCCGGCCCGCAAAATCCTAAAGCGCCTTTTACGCCGGCATATAAAGCAACTAAACGGGCTGGCCCACTTACTTATTGGGCCAGCCCATTTGATTCTGTGGACCCCACACTCTAATTGGGCCGGCCCACTTGCTTTAAGGTGGACCCCACCCACTACTGGGCTGGCCCACTACTAGTTGGGCCAGCCCAATTGCTTTTGTGGTGGACCCCACATACTAAATGGGCCGGCCCTTTAAGAGGAAAGTGGGACCCACCTTGTTTTTGGCCCGGCCCACTATCTTGTTGGGCCGACCCACTTGCTATATAGTGGACCCACATACTAAATGGGCCGGCCCTTTAAGACGAAAGTGGGACCTACCTGTGTTTTGGCCGGCCCACTAGCGTGTTGGCCCACTTGCTATATGGTGGACCCCACATACTAAATGGGCCGCCCTTTAGCAGGAAAGTGGGACCCACCTGTGTTTATGGCCCGGCCCACTATCTTGTTGGCCGGCCCTTCTATATGGTGGACCCCACATACTAAATGGGCTGGCCCTTTAACAGGAAAGTGGGACCCACCGGTGCTTTTGGCCCGGCCCACTGGCTTGTTGGGCCAGCCCATTTGATCTAATGTGGACCCCACGTACTAAATGGGCCGGCCCGATAGCGGAAAGTGGGACCCACATGCTAATGGGCCGTCCCACTAACTTCTTGGGGCCCAGTTGCTTTAATGTGGACCCACTTTGTAAATGGGCCGGCCCGATAACAGAAAGTGGGTCCCACATGTCTTGTGGGCCGGCCCTTTTGCCTGTTGACCGGTCAAACGAGTGCATTCGGCCCGGCCCACATGCTTAGTGGGCCGGCCCATTAAAGTTTTGACCAGTCAACCTTAGAGGTTAGGCCCGGCCCACGTAACTAATGGACCAGCCCAGCTATATAGTTGACCGGTCAAACTAAGTCAGTGGCGCCCGCAAACTTAATGGGCCCGCTTAAGACGTGGCAGGCCTCGAGTGGGCCTACCATCTACCACGGGTTTCGCCGGTTAACGCCGGCAACCGGTCTCGCGTACGCCACGTGCGGTTGCATGTGTCATCAACGGGCTCCCGAAACACTTGGGCACGGTCCGATTTTCCGTGGCGGAAGGGCGCCCAAGCGCGACGGACCAAAAAATCGTCGTAGGACTTTGCCTGACGCAGTTTCCACAAAAGAACCCATATCGTCGGGTTAGGCCCATAGGCGACGAAAAATACCCCTTAGCGGACGATTTTGAGACGTTGTGTATCAGAACTTTTCTTGTAGTGTCGGCAGTCCCCAGAACTAAATGACGAGGATATGTGTGGTTTGCCATGCTTCACAAGGAGAGTTCGAAAAACTCGAGTCCCTTCGGGATTCAAATTACCTGATAACTTCAAGAAATTCGACGGCCTCCAAGATCCAGAGGATTGGCTAGTTGATTATCTCGAGACGGTAAAGCTCACAGGAGGAACTAGAGCAACAGCTATGCAAAGCATCCAGGTGCATTTGAGTGGAGCCGCACGATCTTGGATAAAGAAACTTCCTCCAGGATCTATCGACAGCTGGGAAAGCTTCGAGGACGTGTTTGTCAAGAACTTCCGGTCCACATGCAAGAAAACTGCGTCATTAGAGGAGTTGAGAGCGTGTCGACAAAACGACGAGACAATGAGAAAATATATCCAAAGGTGGAACATCATCAAAAACTCGGCAGAAAATATATCTGACGAGAGAGCAATAGATGCGTTTGTCGCAGGGATCATGCGTGGAGATTTTGTCGAGGATCTGGGAAGGACCAATCCAAAGACAGTGTCCGCATTAATGGAAATAGCAAACAGATGGGCAGATGGTGTTATCACCAGATTTTGGCCAAATCAGGAGGTGGGCCGTAAGTGAGATGGGCTTGAAGGATTATGCGTGGAGGATCTCTGAAGCGGCCTGGCACGAAGGAGTTGGGCTAAATTGCCCATGTATCTGTAACATATTAGATCGTATCTTAAATTAGAAGTTAGAGTTTTACCCGTGCACGGTTTGGGCACGCCCACATTAGAAAGTCCCCTGGACTATAAATATGTATCTAGGGTTTATGGAATAAACAACAACCAACGTTCAACACAAACATATGTCGGGGTTAGCATTGTTCTTCGTATCATATGCTGTCGTAGTGCAACCCTTATGCATCTAGCCGCCCTTACACCTATCTTAGGTGTAGGGGCGGCACCCCGCTTGATCATTGTTTAGTAGATCCGATCCGTTACGGTTGCTCCTTGTTCTTCAAGGATTAGTTTAATATCCGCAATAGTTAGGCCTTACAAAGGGTTGGAGGATCCAGCGGCGTGTAGGGTGTAGTTTGCTGGCCCTAGACAGGATGTTCCGGGGATCAACCTCGTGTTGGTTTTTAGGCCCTGTCTAGGATCGGCTTACGATCACCGTGCGCGAGCGCGAGGCCCAATCGTGAGTAGGATGATCCGATTATGCGGTGAAAACCCTAAATCGTCGTAGATCGCATTAGCTTTATCTTGATCAAGCAGGACCACCATATATTCGGACACCTTGTACGAATCATGGGTGGATCGGCTCTTTGAGCCGATTCACAGGATAACCTGAGAGCCGATCGAGGCTCGTATTTAACGTTTACGTGTATGCCCTGCAGGAAACTAAGCGAGGCATCATCCAACACCTTCCGACCGGTATAGGTCAGGTGGCACGCCCTGACGACATCGGACGTGTGACCGAAGGCTTTGCGGGCTGTCGCTCCGAGGGACCGGGGCCAGCCGTAACCCCGAGTTGTTCCCGCTCTACGGTGTTGCCGGTCGTTGCTCGACGGTGGGTTTCGACCGCAACACATTCGCACGCCCGGTGGGACAGTTCGACATCGCCGCATCGCCATCTACATCTGAGATGGCGGAAAGCACTCCGGTCAAGTACGAGGATCTGACTGACGAGCTCAAGAAGAAGCATGACGAGATCAAGGCAGTCCTCGAGGCCGAACTCATCGGCTCCTTTGAGAAGACCCGTTCACACGATGTCAGGCTCAATGGAAACACACGTCCGTGGCCTGGCGTCAACATGGTGGATCTTGATGTCGTGTATTTCACACGTTCGTTGGGCAACCCCAAGAGGAAGGTATGATGCGCACAGCAGCAAGTTTTCCCTCAGAAAGAAACCAAGGTTTATCGAACCAGGAGGAGTCAAGAAGCACGTTGAAGGTTGATGGCGGCGAGATGTAGTGCGGCGCAACACCAGGGATTCCGGCGCCAACGTGGAACCTGCACAACACAACCAAAGTACTTTGCCCCAACGAAACAGTGAGGTTGTCAATCTCACCGGCTTGCTGTAACAAAGGATTAACCGTATTGTGTGGAAGATGATTGTTTGCGAAAATAGAACAAGTATTGCAGTAGATTGTATTTCAGTAAAGAGAATTGGACCGGGGTCCACAGTTCACTAGAGGTGTCTCTCCCATAAGACAAGCAGCATGTTGGGTGAACAAATTACAGTTGGGCAATTGACAAATAAAGAGAGCATGACCATGCACATACATATTATGATGAGTATAGTGAGATTTAATTGGGCATTACGACAAAGTACATAGACCGCCATCCAACTGCATCTATGCCTAAAAAGTCCACCTTCAGGTTATCATCCGAACCCCCTCCAGTATTAAGTTGCTAACAACAGACAATTGCATTAAGTATTGCGCGTAATGTAACTAGTGACTACATCCTTGAACATAGCACTAATGTTTTATCCCTAGTGGCAACAGCACATCCATAACCTTAGTGGTTCTTGTCACTCCTCCAGATTCACGGAGGCATGAACCCACTATCGAGCATAAATACTCCCTCTTGGAGTTACTAGCATCAACTTGGCCAAAGCATCTACTAATAACGGAGAGCATGCAAGATCATAAACAACACATAGACATAGTCTTGATAATCAACATAACAAGTATTCTCTATTCATCGGATCCCAACAAACGCAACATATAGAATTACAGATAGATGATCTTGATCATGTTAGGCAGCTCACAAGATCCGACAATGATAGCACAATGGGGAGAAGACAACCATCTAGCTACTGCTATGGACCCATAGTCCAGGGGTAGACTACTCACACATCACACCGGAGGCGACCATGGCGGCGTAGAGTCCTCCGGGAGATGATTCCCCTCTCCGGCAGGGTGCGGAGGCGATCTCCAGATCCCCCGAGATGGGATCGGCGGCGCGCGTCTCAAGGTTTTCCGTATCGTGGCTCTCGGTCTGGGGTTTCGTCACGGAGGCTTTAAGTAGGCGAAGGGTAGGTCAAGAGGCGGCACGAGGGCCCCACACCACGGGCCGCGCGGCCAAGGGGGGCCGCGCCGCCCTAGGGTGTGGCCCCCTCGTGGCCCCTCTTCGTCTCGTCTTCGGTCTTCTGGAAGCTTCGTGAGAAAATAGGCCTCTGGGCTTTTATTTCGTCCAATTCCGAGAATATTTCTTTACTAGGATTTCTGAAACCAAAACAGCAGAAAACAGACAATGGCACTTCGGCATCTTGTTAATAGGTTAGTTCCAAAAATGCACGAATATGACATAAAGTGTGCATAAAACATGTAGATAACATCAATAATGTGGCATGGAACACAAGAAATTATCGATACGTTGGAGACGTATCAGCATCCCCAAGCTTAGTTCTGCTCGTCCCGAGCAGGTAAAACGATAACAAAGATAATTTCTGGAGTGACATGCCATCATAATCTTGATCATACTATTTGTAAAGCATATGTAAAGAATGCAGCGATCAAAACAATGTGTATGACATGAGTAAACAAGTGAATCATATAGCAAAGACTTTTCATGAATAGCACTTCAAGACAAGCATCAATAAGTCTTGCATAAGAGTTAACTCATAAAGCAATAATTCAAAGTAAAGGTATTGAAGCAACACAAAAGAAGATTAAGTTTCAGCGGTTGCTTTCAACTTGTAACATGTATATCTCATGGATATTGTCAACATAGAGTAATATAATAAGTGCAATAAGCAAGTATGTAGGAATCAATGCACAGTTCACACAAGTGTTTGCTTCTTGAGGTGGATAGAAATAGGTGAACTGACTCAACATTGAAAGTAAAAGAATGGTCCTCATAGAGGAAAAGCATCGATTGCTATATTTGTGCTAGAGCTTTGATTTTGAAAACATGAAACAATTTTGTCAACGGTAGTAATAAAGCATATGCATCATGTAAATTATATCTTATAAGTTGCAAGCCTCATGCATAGTGTACCAATAGTGCCCGCACCTTGTCCTAATTAGCTTGGACTACCTGGATTATCACCGCAATACATATGCTTTAACCAAGTTTCACAAAGGGGTACCTCTATGCCACCTGTACAAAGGTCTAAGGAGAAAGCTCGCATTTGGATTTCTCGCTTTTGATTATTCTCAACTTAGACATCCATACCGGGACAACATAGACAACAGATAATGGACTCCTCTTTTAATGCTTTAAGCATTCAACAACAATTAATTCTTTTCTCATTAGAGATTTGAGGATGTTTGTCCAAAACTGAAACTTCCACCATGGATCATGGCTTTAGTTAGCGGCCCAATGTTCTTCTCTCACAATATGCATGCTCAAACCATTCAACTCAGTGTAGATCGCCCTTACTTCAGACAAGACGAACATGCATAGCAACTCACATGAAATTCAACAATGAGTTGATGGCGTTCCCCAGTAAACATGGTTATCGCACAACAAGCAACTTAATAAGAGATAAAGTGCATAATTACATATTCAATACCACAATAGTTTTTAAGCTATTTGTCCCATGAGCTATATATTGCAAAGGTGAATGATGGAATTTTAAAGGTAGCACTCAAGAAATTTACTTTGGAATGGCGGGAAAATACCATGTAGTATAGGTAGGTATGGTGGACACAAATGGCATAGTGGTTGGCTCAAGTATTTTGGATGCATGAGAAGTATTCCCTCTCGATACAAGGTTTAGGCTAGCAAGGCTTATTTGAAACAAACACAAGGATGAACCGGTGCAGCAAAACTCACATAAAAGACATATTGAAAACATTATAAGACTCTACACCGTCTTCCTTGTTGTTCAAACTCAAAACTAGAAATTATCTAGACCTTAGAGAAACCAAATATGCAAACCAAATTTTAGCATGCTCTATGTATTTCTTCATTAATGGGTGCAAAGCATATGATGCAAGAGCTTAAACATGAGCACAACAATTGCCAAGTATCACATTACCCAAGACATTTTTAGCAATTACTACATGTATCATTTTCCAATTCCAACCATATAACAATTTAACGAAGAAGAAACTTCGCCATGAATACTATGAGTAGAAACCAAGGACATATTTGTCCATATGCTACAGCGGAGCGTGTATCTCTCCCATAAAGTGAATGCTAGGATCCATTTTATTCAAACAAAACAAAAACAAAAACAAACCGACGCTCCAAGAAAAAGCACATAAGATGTGGCCGAATAAAAATGTAGTTTCAGGGGAGGAACCTGATAATTTGTTGATGAAGAAGGGGATGCCTTGGGCATCCCCAAGCTTAGACGCTTGAGTCTTCTTGATATATGCAGGGGTGAACCACCGGGTGCATCCCCAAGCTTAGAGCTTTCACTCTCCTTAATCATGTTGCATCATACTCCTCTCTTGACCCTTGAAAACTTCCTCCACACCAAACTCGAAACAACTCATTAGAGGGTTAGTGCACAATATAAATTGACATATTCAGAGGTGACACAATCATTCTTAACACTTCTGGACATTGCATAATGCTACTGGACATTAGTGGATCAAAGAAATTCATCCAACATAGCGAAAGAGGCAATGCGAAATAAAAGGCAGAATCTGTCAAAACAGAACAGTTCGTATTGACGAATTTTAAAATGGCACCAGACTTGCTCAAACGAAAATGCTAAAATTGAATGAAAGTTGCGTACATATCTGAGGATCATGCTCGTAAATTGGCGTAATTTTCTGAGCTACCTACAGGGAGATAGACCCAGATTCGTGACAGCAAAGAAATCTGGAACTGCGCAGTAATCCAAATCTAGTACTTACTTTTCTATCAACGGCTTAACTTGGCACAACAAAACTCAAAACTAAGATAAGGAGAGGTTGCTACAGTAGTAAACAACTTCCAAGACACAAAATAAAAACAAAGTACTGTAGGTAAAAACATGGGTTGTCTCCCATAAGCGCTTTTCTTTAACGCCTTTCAGCTAGGCGCAGAAAGTGTGTATCAAGTAACATCGAGAGATGAAGCATCAACATCATAATTTGTTCTAATAATAGAATCATAAGGTACCTTTATTCTCTTTCTAGGGAAGTGTTCCATACCTTTCTTGAGAGGAAATTGATATTTTATATTACCTTCCCTCATATCAATAATAGCACCAACAGTTCGAAGAAAAGGTCTTCCCAATATAATGGGACAAGATGCATTGCATTCAATATCCAAGACAACAAAATCAACGGGGACAAGGTTATTGTTAACGGTAATGCGAACATTATCAACTTTACCCAAAGGTTTCTTTGTAGAATGATCAGCAAGATTAACATCCAAATAACAATTTTTCAGCGGTGGCAAGTCAAGCATATTATAAATTTTCTTAGGCATAACAGAAATACTTGCACCAAGATCACATAAAGCATTACAATAAAAATCTTTAACCTTCATCTTAATGATGGGCTCCCAACCATCCTCTAGCTTTTTAGGAATAGAGGCTTCGCGCTCTAGTTTCTCTTCTCTAGCTTTTATGAGAGCATTTGTAATATGATGCGTGAAAGCCAAATTTATAGCACTAGCATTAGGACTTTTAGCAAGTTTTTGCAAGAACTTTATAACTTCAGAGATGTGGCAATCATCAAAATTCAAATCATTATAATCTAAAGCAATGGGATCATCATCCCCAATGTTGGAAAAAATTTCAGCAGCTTTATCACAGGCAGTTTCAGCAGTTTTAGCAGTTTCAGGCAGTTTTTCGCGCTTTGCATTAGAAGTGGAAACATTGCTAACACCAATTCTTTTATTAGTATGAGTAGGAGGTGCAGCAACATGTGTAGCATTAGCATTACTAGTGGTGGTAATAGTCCAAACTTTAGCTATATTCTTCTCTTTAGCTAGTTTTTCATTTTCTTCTCTATCCCACCTAGCACGCAGTTCAGCCATTAATCTTATATTCTCATTAATTCTAACTTGAATGGCATTTGCTGTAGTAGCAATTTTATTATGATAATTCTCATTAGGCAAAACTTTTGATTTCAAAAGATCAACATCAGCAGCAAGACTATCGACTTTAGAAGCAAGTATATCAATTTTCCCAAGCTTTTCTTCAACAGATTTGTTAAAAGCAGTTTGTGTACTAATAAATTCTTTAAGCATGGCTTCAAGTCCAGGGGGTGAACTCCTATTATTGTTGTAAGAATTTCCATAAGAATTACCATAGCCGTTGCCATTATTATAAGGATATGGCCTATAGTTGTTACTAGAATTGTTCCGGTAAGCATTGTTGTTGAAATTATTATTTTTAATGAAGTTTACATCAACATGTTCTTCTTGTGCAACCAATGAAGCTAACGGAACATTATTAGGATCAATATTAGTCCTATCATTCACAAGCATAGACATAATAGCATCAACCTTATCATTCAAGGAAGAGGATTCTTCAACAGAATTTACCTTCTTACCTTGTGGAGCTCTTTCCGTGTGCCATTCAGAGTAGTTGATCATCATATTATCAAGAAGCCTTGTTGCTTCACCAAGAGTGATGGACATAAAGGTACCTCCAGCAGCTGAATCCAATAAATTCCGCGAAGAAAAATTTAGTCCTGCATAGAAGGTTTGGATGATCATCCAAGTAGTCAGTCCATGGGTTGGGCAATTTTTAACCAGAGATTTCATTCTTTCCCAAGCTTGAGCAACATGTTCAGTATCTAATTGTTTAAAATTCATTATGCTACTCCTCAAAGATATAATTTTAGCAGGGGGATAATATCTACCAATAAAAGCATCCTTGCATTTAGTCCAGGAATCAATACTATTCTTAGGCAGAGATAGCAACCAATCTTTAGCTCTTCCTCTTAATGAGAAAGGGAACAATTTTAGTTTAATAATATCACCATCTACATCTTTATATTTTTGCATTTCACATAGTTCAACAAAATTATTAAGATGGGCAGCAGCATCATCAGAACTAACACCAGAAAATTGCTCTCGCATAACAAGATTCAGTAAAGCAGGTTTAATTTCAAAGAATTCTGCTGTAGTAGCAGGTGGAGCAATAGGTGTGCATAAGAAATCATTATTATTTGTGGTTGTGAAGTCACACAACTTAGTATTTTCAGCGTTGGCCATTTTAGCAATAGTAAATAAAGCAAACTAGATAAAGTAAATGGAAGTAAACTAATTTTTTTGTGTTTTCGATATAGCAAACAAGATAACAAAAAGTAAAACTAGCAACTAATTTTTTGTATTTTGATTTAGTGCAGCAAACAAAGTAGTAAATAAAACTAAGCAAGACAAAAACAAAGTAAAGAGATTGAGAAGTGGAGACTCCCCTTGCAGCGTGTCTTGATCTCCGGCAACGGCGCAGAAATTTATGCTTGATGGCGTGTATTTCACACGTTCGTTGGGCAACCCCAAGAGGAAGGTATGATGCGCACAGCAGCAAGTTTTCCCTCAGAAAGAAACCAAGGTTTATCGAACCAGGAGGAGTCAAGAAGCACGTTGAAGGTTGATGGCGGCGAGATGTAGTGCGGCGCAACACCGGGATTCGGCGCCAACGTGGAACCTGCACAACACAACCAAAGTACTTTGCCCCAACGAAACAGTGAGGTTGTCAATCTCACCGGCTTGCTGTAACAAAGGATTAACCGTATTGTGTGGAAGATGATTGTTTGCAGAAAACAGTAGAACAAGTATTGCAGTAGATTGTATTTCAGAAAGAGAATTGGACCGGGGTCCACAGTTCACTAGAGGTGTCTCTCCCATAAGACAAGCAGCATGTTGGGTGAACAAATTACGTTGGGCAATTGACAAATAAAGAGAGCATGACCATGCACATACATATTATGATGAGTATAGTGAGATTTAATTGGGCATTACGACAAAGTACATAGACCGCCATCCAACTGCATCTATGCCTAAAAAGTCCACCTTCAGGTTATCATCCGAACCCCCTCCAGTATTAAGTTGCTAACAACAGACAATTGCATTAAGTATTGCGCGTAATGTAACTAGTGACTACATCCTTGAACATAGCACTAATGTTTTATCCCTAGTGGCAACAGCACATCCATAACCTTAGTGGTTCTTGTCACTCCTCCAGATTCACGGAGGCATGAACCCACTATCGAGCATAAATACTCCCTCTTGGGGTTACTAGCATCAACTTGGCCAAAGCATCTACTAATAACGGAGAGCATGCAAGATCATAAACAACACATAGACATAGTCTTGATAATCAACATAACAAGTATTCTCTATTCATCGGATCCCAACAAACGCAACATATAGAATTACAGATAGATGATCTTGATCATGTTAGGCAGCTCACAAGATCCGACAATGATAGCACAATGGGGAGAAGACAACCATCTAGCTACTGCTATGGACCCATAGTCCAGGGTAGACTACTCACACATCACACCGGAGGCGACCATGGCGGCGTAGAGTCCTCCGGGAGATGATTCCCCTCTCCGGGTGCGGAGGCGATCTCCAGGATCCCCCGAGATGGGATCGGCGGCGGCGGCGTCTCGGTAAGGTTTTCCGTATCGTGGCTCTCGGTACGGGGTTTCGTCACGGAGGCTTTAAGTAGCGCGGGGTAGGTCAAGAGGCGGCACGAGGGCCCCACACCACACGGGCGCGGCCAAGGGGGCCGCGCCGCCCTAGGGTGTGGCCCCCGTGGCCCCTCTTCGTCTCGTCTTCGGTCTTGGAAGCTTCGTGAGAAAATAGGCCTCTGGGCTTTTATTTCGTCCAATTCCGAGAATATTTCTTTACTAGGATTTCTGAAACCAAAAACAGCAGAAAACAGCAACTGGCACTTCGGCATCTTGTTAATAGGTTAGTTCCAGAAAATGCACGAATATGACATAAAGTGTGCATAAAACATGTAGATAACATCAATAATGTGGCATGGAACACAAGAAATTATCGATACGTTGGAGACGTATCAGCATCCCCACTCCTTAAGGGAAACAGGGTTCTCCTTTGGTGTCAACATGGCAGGGCTTGCCAGCCGCCATGACAAAATAAGGCAGAGAGCAGCCAATCCCGGGGCAAGGATAAAGAGGAGGCCGATCCACGCGACCGGCCCCAAGATGATGACGGACGGTACCTGACGGAGGAGGAAGTGGGAAGCGTGTGGTATCAACGTCCACTCTCTGCACATCTCCTCAACAAATATGAGCAGCAGTATGACCGACGTCGACGCTACGACGTAGATGATGAGAGGTATCGTCGGTCTGCAGAGGACAGAAGGTATCGTCGGCATGATAGGAACAACGACAGGTACAATCGCCACGCTAGAGGGAGGTCAAGGGAGCAGGATGACGTGGATAGGCATTGGGACTGCCCCTTCTTCAGACACTGCTGGGATTCAGGAATGAGCCGATTGCCTACAATCGCCAACTGCTCAGAATGCAAACAAAAGAAGAAGGATGCAGCTAACGTGTCCGTGTTCAAACGTTTAGGGCCTCTCCCGCCTCGGAACAAACATGCTGAGCCTGCTCGGGTGGAAGATCTCGAGGAACTAGAGGACGATGATGAAGAAGAAGACAAGTATCATCGGCCAAGGTGGTGCCCTGATGGGCTCAGCCGTTCCCAAAAGCGAAGGGTTCAGCGACTACGTGGTTGGAGGAAGCTGAAAGGTTATACCTACACACGTTGAGGAAGGCGCGGCCTGATCTGGCCGCTAAAATCAGCGAACCCTAGGACGAAGAAGGTCGGCCACAAAGAAAAGAGTGGCGCCCCAAGCAAAGGAAAGCCGATGACGAGACATCGGCTGCAAACATATGGTGTTCATCCTTCCAGCGGAGTTTAGTGCTCCAGGATTTGACGAAGCACCCGTGGCACAACTTGACTGCGGCCCACGGCCGGTCATCTTCGAGAAGCCACGAGAAAGAAGCTACAGGCATCTGAAGGCCCTATACTTGCGAGGTTACATCAATGGGCAGCCTGTCAACAAGATGTTGGTGGACACCGGAGCGGCAGTTAACATTATGCCATACTCCATGCTACGTCGGTTGGGACGCTCCAGCTCGGATCAAGACCAACGTGACACTGAGCGATTTCAACGGACAAGCATCGACGCACAAGGTGTTCTGAATGTGGATCTGACCGTAGGAAGAAAACTGTCCCTACGACGTTCTTCATCGTCGACAGCAAGAGTTCCTATCTGTCTGCTAGGAGAGATTGGATCCACGCCAACTGTTGCATTCCATCCACGATGCACCAATGCCTAATAGTGGGATGGAGATGAAGTAGAAGTCGTCCACGCAGATGATTCGGCCGAAATTTCAACGGCTGGCATGAATGTTTGGGAGACATCAGGACAAGAGCCACTCTCAGGCATCAATTTGGACGACTGCGAGCGCATCGACAATTCATTGAACAATTCAACATGGAGGCGATTCAATCGGCGGGTCTCCTCATCCATTCTGCTGAATTCAGCATCGATCTAATAGGCGATGAGTTTACGTCGTCTGATGAGCTGGAGGAAGTCCATGCCGACGTTCACATAGAGTGCCTTGGCTAATCATAGAGCCGATTTCAGCAGTTACCTGGCAGAATCGGCTCGGGGGGCACATAGAAGGATAGAACACGAGGATACGGAGTTTGAAGCAAGTCAAGATGTATTCTCCGATAAAGTGTGGGGGCCGATACGTGAGCAAATCGGCCGTAAAAAATCGGGATCCAAAATTTTTAAGCACAGCCGATGTGCAGACATCGACTTAAGGGTGGCTCAGTGGTGCCAGCATAAACATACAAGTCAGGGTAAGGATAAGCCCAATCTATCGGCTGATGATGAATCAATCGGCTGTGGCATTTCGCTTGGAGCGTGGCCAAGGTGGCAACTTGGTAGTTGTTACTTTCGAGGGTTGTTGCGTCCAGAGTTGTGGAGAACATCAAGACTTCATCAACATTCTCACCGGAAGTTGCATCAGGATGCCAAGGATGACGAGCCGATAGGAGCAGCAAGGCGCAAGAGTCGAACTGGAAAAGCTCGGGGGGCAGCTCGCCCTGGAGATTCTTGTTGAAATCGGCTGGCTCCGCATTTACAACTTGGAAGCCGATGGGAGCCCATTTGGCTGGCTCACTATTGTCCTCGCTCTGGCTGAGGCTTGGGGGGCAGCTGGCCTCGTGGATACTCTGTTTTTAGAAGCCGATTGGAGAATCATCGGCTGGTCCCGCAACGCAATCACTCTCAAAGGCGATAAGTTCTTGCAAAAGAGAGATCCATCATCACCGATGGAGAATTGACTCGGGCTATCTGGTTGTAAAGGTGAAGGGGATATCGTAAAGGAGTTCCTACGATTGACATTGACTTATTGAGCAGTGACCAAGTTCACGATCACTCCGACGTCAAAGAGATGAGAGCGGATTATGGAAGACCGATGCGTTGCCATCGGCTCATTGAGCATTGACCGAATTGACAATCGGCAGAATCGGTACGGAGGACAATCGGCTAAATTATCATAAGGGAGATCGGCAAGATCAAATTGGGGAAATTCTTCATTGATAAGTGAGATTTCTTACATAAAGAGCTGATTGCTCTCAAAAGGAAGTCCTAGGGGACACATTGCCCCGTCTACCCCTACTGGCCCTAGGCTAAGATCCTATCTAGGGGCCGTTGCTGCCTTCGTCATCGTCGTCGTCATCGTCGCCGTTGTCGGCGCTGCTCCCAGCCGACTCGCCGTCACTGCTGTAGCGACCGCCGGCAGGACCCTCATTGTCCTCGTCCTCCTTATCAGTGTCGTCGTCGTCGCTGTCGACGTCGCTGAGGTTCCCGGGCCAGGGGCAATGGCGCTTCGCCGGTGGCTCGTCGGAGGAGCTGTCGTCGTCGTCCTCCTCCTCCTCCTTCGCCTCCTCGGAGGAGGTGACCCCGTCCCAGGGAAAGCGATCATCGTCGCTTTCCTCCTCCGATTCCCCATGGGCGAGGAAGCGGAGGTCACTCTCCCCGTCGGTCAGGGACTTGTCGTCCTCTGACCAGATGGAGAAGTTGTGGCTCGGCTCGTCCCGGCCTCGATGGCGCGGCGGATGTTGGCCGCATGGGCCTCCTCCGGGTTCCACTCCGGCGTCGGCTCGCGGAAGGGGGAGGACTGGGCAGAAAGACCCGATGAAGAAGAGGAAGAGGAAGACATGGTGACAGAGGAGGGCTTTTTGGAGTGCTAATGCGGGGAGGATGAAGAGAAGAACTGTTCGATGTGGTTAAATAAAGAAGATGGAGTTTAATGTTCGAACAGTTTTCGAGGAGGTGGTGCCAAAAAACTGTCAAATCGTGCAGAAAGTTTGGGAAGGCAAGTCGTCATGATGGAAAATACTGCGACGGTTCTGCTCTGCCACGGCATGACCCCTCGGAGGTAAAAACAGAGTGGTTTTGAAATTATCATTGCCAAAACCAGGGGGCATGTGTTATCACCAGATTTTGGCCAAATCAGGAGGTGGGCCGTAAGTGAGATGGGCTTGAAGGATTATGCGTGGAGGATCTCTGAAGCGGCCTGGCACGAAGGATTTGGGCTAAATTGCCCATGTATCTGTATTATATTAGATCGTATCTTAAATTATAAGTTAGAGTTTTACCCGTGCACGGTTAGGTGCACGCCCACATTAGAAAGTCCCCTGGACTATAAATATGTATCTAGGGTTTATGGAATAAACAACAACCAACGTTCAACACAATCAATCTCGGCGCATCGCCAACTCCTTCGTCTCGAGGGTTTCTCCGGTAAGCACCATGCTGCCTAGATCGCATCTTGCAATCTAGGCAGCATAAGCTTATTACGTTGTTCATGCGTTGCTCGTACTGAAGCCTTTTTGATGGCGAGCAACGTAGTTATCTTAGATATGTTAGGGTTAGCATTGTTCTTCGTATCATATGCTGTCGTAGTGCAACCCTTATGCATCTAGCCGCCCTTACACCTATCTTAGGTGTAGGGGCGGCACCCCGCTTGATCATTGTTTAGTAGATCCGATCCGTTACGGTTGTTCCTTGTTCTTCAAGGATTAGTTTAATATCCGCAATAGTTAGGCCTTACAAAGGGTTGGAGGATCCAGCGGCGTGTAGGGTGTAGTCTGTTGGCCCTAGACAGGATGTTCCGGGATCAACCTCGTGTTGGTTTTTAGGCCCTGTCTAGGATCGGCTTACGATCACCGTACGCAAGCGCGAGGCCCAATCGTGAGTAGGATGATCCGATTATGCGGTGAAAACCCTAAATCGTCGTAGATCGCATTAGCTTTATCTTGATCAAGCAGGACCACCATATATTCGGACACCTTGTACGAATCATGGGTGGATCGGCTCTTTGAGCCGATTCACAGGATAACCTGAGAGCCGATCGAGGCTCGTATTTAACGTTTACGTGTATGCCATGCAGGAAACTAAGCGAGGCATCATCCAACACCTTCCTGACCAGGTATAGGTCAGGTGGCACGCCTGACAGCATCGGACGTGTGACCGGGAAGGCTTTGCGGGCCGTCGCTCTGAGGGACTGGGGCCAGCCGCAGCCCTGAGTTGTTCCCGGCTCTACGGTGTTGCCAGTCGTTGCTCGACGGTGGGTTTCTGACCGCAACAGATGGAGAAGATGTTGTCCACAACAAACGGCATAGGTCGCCAGAGGAAGACCGCGGTCGAAATTATCAACCAAGGCGACGATTTCCTCGGCAGTACTCGAGCTATGATGCTCCAGGACAAATCTCGGCTGGTTTCCGAGCAAGCGCAGGAGGAAACAACAGAGATGATTACCAGAGAAGTAATGAGCAACGAGGCGACAATAGAGATGAATCTCGAAACAATAGGCAAAATAGCGGGCCAAGGTTCCAGAGGCCTTTCGTATCTCCCGAAGAGATGATGAACGGGCCGTGTCAGATGCATTTTTTCCTCGACAGCAATGGAAAAAGACAGTCGGGACATCTGCAGAAGGATTGTCGCAATTTCCAGGCAATGCTAAGGTATGCAGGGCATGCTAATGCTCAGGCAGCGCAAAGAAATCCTCGAGAACCTAGAAGCGAGATTCACTTGCCACCTCCTCCCGCGATTACGGATGACAATCGACATCAGCTCAGAATAGCAGCGGCACCTGCACCACCGCCTTACGTTGATCCTAACTCTAACGGAGCGGTCTCAATGATTCAGAAGGGAAGGCCATCCAATAGAACTCAGAAAGTGATCTCCCGGCAGGTGTTCATGGAAGAGAAAATGCCTCCACCAACAGTCGAGTACCTTAATTGGTCAGGGCAAGACATTGGCTTCACTATAGCAGACCATCCACAGCAAGTTCCTCGACCAGGGTAGTCAGCACTTATACTACCAGCGGTCATCGCAGGATTTGACGTATCTCGCGTGTTTATAGATGGCGGTAGCAGCTTAAACCTTATGTACGCAGATACATTAAGGAAGATGAACATATCCCTAGCAAACTTGAAGCCAACGGACACGAGATTCCACGGTATCACACCAGAGAAGCCAAGCTATCCGCTGGGGAAGATTAATCTCGATGTTCAGTTTGGGACCCGAGAAAATTATAGAATCGAGAGGTTGGAGTTCGAAGTCGTAGATTTCCCGTCACAGTACCACGCTCTGTTGGGACGACCAACATATGCTAGATTTATGGCGGTACCACATTATACGTACCTGTTGTGGAGGATGCCTGGACCTAAGGGACCAATCACAGTCAAAGGAAGCTTCGCCCTAGCCGATAAATGTGATAAGGATTTTCATCGAATATCAGAAACTTTCGGGATGCAAGCTGAGTATTTGGCATCAAGGCTCATGACTGACTACGACGTGCTGCCAGACGTTGGAAGGCCAAATAAAGAATCAACTTTCAATACTGAGAAAAATTCTAAGGAGGTGCAGATTCACCCGACAGATCCAAAAAAGACGACATCCATCGCAAACGACATGGACCTCGCATAGGAAAGCGCGCTCGTCGAGTTCCTCCGTGAGAACTGGAAAATCTTCGCATGGTGTCCAGCTGACATGCCAGGAGTACCCAGGGAACTTGCCGAGCACCACCTAAACTTGGATCCAATAGCGAGACCAATCAAACAACCTTTGCGGCGTTTTTCGGAACCAAACCGCAAAGCCATGCTGTCAGAAATTGATCGACTTAGAGAAGCTGGTTTCATTAAAGAGATATCTACCGAGGCCACTTGGGTAGCTAACCCAGTGATGGTGCCGAAGAAAAACACGAAAGTCCTTCGCATGTGTGTCGACTTTACGTGCCTCAATAAACATTGTCCAAAGGATCACTTTCCCCTCCCAAGGATCGATCAAATTATCGACTCCACGGTAGGATGTGAACATCTTTCCTTCTTGGACGCATATTCTGGTTATAACCAGATCAGATTAAAAGAAGATGATGAAGCCAAAACAGCGTTCATCACACCGTATGGCGTATTTTGTTACAAAACAATGCCTTTCGGGTTGAAAAACGCGGGAGCAACATATCAACGGATGATGCAGAGGTGCTTAGCAACACAGATTGGGAAAAATGTACAAGTATACATCGACGACGTCGTCATCACATCAAAAAAGGGGGCAACATTAATCGAGGACTTGAAGGAAACTTTCGACAACCTCGACAAATTTTGTCTCAAGTTGAATCCGACGAAATGTTCTTTCGGCGTCCCTGCAGGAGAACTTCTCGGGTTCCTAGTTTCAGCAAGAGGGATTGAAGCAAATCCCGAAAAAATCCAAGCTATCGTAACAATGAGGAAGCCAACAAAGTTGAAGGAAATACAGCAGCTAACTGGGCGAGTCGCAGCTTTAAGCAGATTCGTCGCCAGGCTGGGAGAAAAAGCGTTACCGTTCTACGCTTTAATAAAGCAAGGGGAGAAATTCCAGTGGAACGAAGAAGCCAATAGAGCTTTCGAGGATCTGAAACGCACAATCTCGACACCACCAGTCTTGGTGGCGCCGAAGGAAAAAGAACCTCTCCTGCTGTACATTGCAGCCACACCCCAGTGGTTAGCACGGTGCTAGTTGTCGAAAGAGAAGAAGAAGGAAAACTCCATGGAGTGCAAAGGCCGGTATATTTCATCAGTGAAGTTTTATCGCCTTCCTAAACAGCGGTACCAAAAACTAGCATATGGAGTGATTACAACGGCAAGAAAGTTGCGCCACTATTTTTCGGCACACCCGATAATAGTAGTCAATGAAGCACCCCTCTCAAATATAATGAACAGTCCATAAGCTACAGGGCGTGTCTCCCTTTGGGGAATAGAACTTTCCCCTCGGGATATCACGTATGAAAAAAGAAAGGCAATCAAGTCGCAAGTTTTGCCAGATTTCATTGCAGAGTGGATGGAGCTGCAAAACACGGGACCCCCAGATTTGTCGAGAACTTGGACCATGAACTTTGACGGATCCAAGAGAGTAGAAGGAGCTGGCGCAGGAGTGATACTTATATCACCTGAAGGCGACAAGTTAAAATATGTCCTACGGATGACGTTCCCAAACACATCCAACAATGAAGCAGAATATGAAGCCCTCATACACGGGATGAAGATGGCGAAAGCTTGCGGCGCAACTCGACTAAAAATCTTTGGCGATTCACAATTGGTGGCTCAGCAAGTTATGAACCAATGTGATGCAGTCAATGATAGCATGATAGCATACAAGGAGGTGTACAATGAGCTTGAGAAGCTGTTTGATGGATGCGAGGTAAATCACATCAGTACATTGAGCAATGATGAAGCCGACGTTCTCACAAACATCGGGTCGCAGTGCCTTCCAATCCCGCCAGGCGTATTTTGGGAAGAAATAGCGGAGAGGTCCACAAAGCCGAAGAAGGCGCAGAAAAAAGCAAAGGAAGAAAAAACTTCGGCGCCCCTCAAAGAAGCCGTGGAGGACGAAGAGGACCAAGAGCTTGTGATGATGGTAGAAGTTCCTTGGATGCAAGCGTACATATCGTATATCCTCAGGAAAGAAATACCCGACGATCCAGTTGTGGCAAGGCGAATTATTCGACGATCCAAAGCTTTCACAGTGGTCAAAGGGGAGTTATACAAGCGAAGTATTTCAGGCATCCTGCAAAGGTGCGTCACACCCGAAGAAGGAAGGATAATCCTAAAGGATGTGCATGAAGGAATATGTGGTCACCACGCGAGCAGTCGAGCTATCGCAGCGAAGGTTTTTCTGGCAGGATTTTACTGGTTGACAGCAATCAAGGATGCAAAAGAGATAGTACGAACCTGCGACGCGTGCCAAAGATTCGCCGCAAAACCTCACTCTCCGGCGGCGGAGCTGATGCCAATACCATTGTCGTGGCCCTTTGCCCAATGGGGACTCGATATGGTGGGCAAGTTGCACAAAGCTTCGCAAGGAGGATATGAGTACCTGTTGGTTGCTGTCGACAAATTCACCAAGTGGGTAGAAGCGAAGCCAATAAATTCACCAGATGCAGCATCGGCAATAAAGTTTGTGAAAGGCCTCGTTTTTCGGTTCGGAGTGCCTCATAGCATTTTCACAGACAATGGTAGCAACTTTATGTCGAAGGAGTTCAAGGCGTACTGTGCAGAGGTAGGCATCAAATTGCACTTCGCGTCAGTTGCACATCCCCAAACCAATGGTCAAGTCGAAAAAGCCAATGGTATCATCTGCAATGGCATTAAAAAACGTCTGCTGGGACCGCTTGAAAAGGCTCGACACACCTGGTCAGAAGAATTGCCAAGTGTTTTGTGGAGCATCCGGACAACACCAAATACGGCGACACAAGAAACTCCGTTTTTCCTCGTCCACGGAGCTGAGCAGTTACCAATTGAAATAGAGCACGATTTTCCAAGAGTAACAGAGTATGACGAGGAAACATCACGAAAAGCTCGGGAGGATGATATGGATGCACTCGATGAAGCTCGAGACGAAGTACTATCTTGAGTTACCAAGTACCAGCAAGATCTGAAGAACTATCACAGTCGACGATTGCGGCCCAGATCTTTCCAGGTCGGTGATTTGGTCCTACGGCTCAACCAGCAAAGTACCGAAAAGCTTGAGTCACCATGGTTGGGACCTTACGTCGTCATGGAAGTCATCGACGGAGGAGCGTACAGGATCAAGGACAAGAAGACAGGGGTTCCCGAGAAAAACCCCTGGAACGTGGCGCAGCTCAGGCGGTTCTACGCTTAGAGTCGAAATATAGTCCTCCTTTGTAAAAATACAATGTACTGAAACGCCCGCGAGTTTTCAGACGCACTTTTCCTTTTCGGGGCACCGAGTGGGGCCGGAAAGGTTTTTAATGAGGCGGGCTCGCGGTGCTGCAATATAATAAAGATAGTGGAGATATACTTCTTATTCCTCGACACGCTTGGGGGCTCAATGCTTTCAAATTTCACAATATATACAATATAGATAAACTAGACTTACCGAAATATTTCGCCTTGGTACAAGAATACCTCGCCAAATAGAACATCGGAAGCAAACAACTATAAATATAGTGTACTCGTCAAAATTTTATTGCTTTGGTCTGAAAACCTCGCAACAAAAAATAGAATGTCACCACCAAGACACTCGGGGGCTCGTGCCCATCGACAGCAAAATATATATATATATATATCTTCTCGCAATGAGAGAAAAAATCTTTGGGATAACAAAACAAGTATAAGCTCCAGCCAAAGGCTCGGGGGCTCGACGATCAAAAATAGAAACAATACATATTTACAGAGTTTACAATATAGATCATGTTTAGAAAGGCGTATCAATGATGAAACTACAGCAAGAAAAAGGAAAAAACCCTCAATGAATACCTAGCACATGGTCTATGGTTATTCGTTCATCGGAAGGACGAGTACTATGCTCGGCATAGCTACCTTCACAAAAAACTCGGCGTCCATCCGAAGAAGTTCATCCATCATATCTTCGGCTACAGGAGTCACCAGATCATCAATCTTGCCCATGTTTCTCTTTTTCTTCGACATTTTAGCCAGGCACGTGGGAACAATTTGATTCATGGGCAATTTTGGATAGCAAATCTTTATCATCATCATAGCAAATCGCGTGCCAGCAGAGAGTTGAGCCCGCACAAAGCCATGGGTTCGAGGAGCATCTCGAAATTTTTCCATTAATGCAGGAAGAGTTTCTGGCATCTTGTTGCGAGGGAACATGGTTCCATAAACTAAAAATAAAGTCTTCGTACAGAAGTCAAGGAAGTCACGGACCTGAGCCGCGCGATCTTGGAATCTGACAATTTGGCGGGTACGTTCAGGAGTAACCCAAAAGTTAGAACCATGTTGTGCAGCCAGTCTGAGCAGAACATTGGCTCGAGCTTCAACACGTTGATCTTCGGCAGCAGTATCCAAAAATGAGCCTGGTACAGCAAATGAATTGTCAAGGAAGGAAAAATAACAAAAACAACACCCAGCATGGTTATGAACATGAAACATACCTGTCATGTCCAGGCTGGCATCATTCATTAGCTGAAGCATATAGTTTTCTCGAGAAGAAGCTTCGGTAGCTTCAGCAACAGCAGCATCCTTCGCAGCAATGGCTTCTTTTGCCTGTTGAAGAGCAATATTCTCTCTCTCAGATGCTTGTCGAGATTGTTCCATCATCGCAAGAGTTTGTTTCTTCATGGATTGGAGTTGTTGGCGCAATTCTTGCAAATCTTGCGACAAATGTTCTCTTGAAGAACCTTCGATGAGATTATCATTGACTAGTGTTTTCTTCGAGAAGGAGGAAGCAGGAAAAGTATCGGCAGAATGAGGATTGGCAGAGTAGTTATCAAATATCAACTGGAAAAGAAAATTCCAATATCAAAGGATTGCACAAGACAGAATTCCATTGATCTTCAAGAAATTTACATGGATATTACAGAAGGAGTTCTTCAAAAGGACTACTAAGGTAATTGTCGCCAAAGCTAATATGGCGACAATAGCTAAAGAAACAGGAAAAATAAAAAGAAGGGGCATTCAACTAGACCTCCGGCTTTGATGAGCTAGGAGTTGAAGATGGCTTGATCCCGAGATAGGACAGGATTTTCTTCGTGTTGGGCTTTGCCGCCTTGATCAACGATTTCCATCTTGTCTGATCTATCTGCTCTGTGTCGCCTACTTTCGCCCAGTCGATAGTTTGTTGGCTATCAGCGACCAAGGCAACAGTGCTTTCGACAGCAATCTTCATGTTCTCCTGGCGCATCTTCAGTCCAAGATCCTCCGGTGGATTGAAGTCCTTGGCAAGAGCAAGGAAAGTCTTGGGCTCCGCTTTCTTCGGGAAGAAATAGGGGAACAGCCGGGACAATCCTGTGTCAGCATGTTCAATGCCTTCGCGAGCCTCGGTTCCATGAAACTCAAGAACAGAGAGCGCATCAAGAAGAGGATCGTTGTCGGGATCTTCAAGCTCAAATTCTTGGTTTGTTTTACCTGTCGCAGAAAATATATGTTGGTCAACAACAAGTACAAAAAAGAGAGAAGAGAGCAAGTCTAAGACAAATAGAATGGATCGACAAAATTACCGACAAAGCGCCGATTCTGCGCGATCAAGCGTTTGATGATCGCCTTTTCACGAATAGCCTGCGCGGCTTTGTGCTCATTCAAAGCAGTTTCGACATCACCAAGTCTTTTTTGCAGATCTTTGACACCATCAGCTTCTGCCTTGGCCTTATCAGCTTCCGCTTTAGCCTTGCTAGCATCAAGTTCAGCCTTCTTGTGAGCCGCTTCACTTTGCTCTAATTTCTGAGCAAGCGTGTCGACAAGCTTGTTGGCTTCCGCAAGTTTTTCTACCAAAATAGTCAAAGTTGCAATAAAACAGGAGCAAAAAGTTAAAAACAAGGGCCAGCAAAGAATTATTACCTTCAGTCTTACTGGCATACTCACGGTATCCAATGAATTGGGCACCGATGCGAATAAGCTCTTTGATCATAGGCTGACAAAGAAGGACAAAGAAAGAAAATGTCGGTAGGGGAAAAATATGATGGCATAAAGAAGCAAACAGAGGAAATATAGACAGTGACAAGAAAATTAAGAACTTACATCATCCAAGAGAGGGTTAGAGGAGCTACTCAATTGGAGAGTAGGCTCCGGGATTGTTTCAATCCTTGTCCTTTTCGGTGAAGGGACAAGGGGCTTGAAGGAGGAGTAGGAGCGCCGACGTTTTGTTGAGGAGGCGAGGATTCCTCTCCTTCAACTGGCGTCTCCGAAACAACTAGAGTATGTGACGTACTCGTTCGAGCAGCCACATCAAAAGCTGGTACTTCTCCCTCATCATCACTACGATTAAATGTTGGCAGCGTAAAAAACAAGGTAGACAAAAATTTTCGAGTACAAGAAAAAGAAAGGGTAACTTACGAACTGATGAGGGCCTCGAGGTATGGATCATAAGTTGCCTTCTGACGTGAAGGAACAGCTTCTTCGGCTTTGGAGGTGCCGGAATCTTCGACATCATTCCTTTTCCTTTTGTTCTTTGGAGAAACAGCAGGAGGAGGAGATTGTGCCGATGCAGTGCCTTCAGAAGACCTCGCAGATTTTTGAGAATCTGCGGGTTCATTCACAAAAGAGGGGGCATCTTGGTTGTCGTCGGTGACAACGGCCCTTTCCTCGACTTCTCCACCTTCAGGAAGGGGAGGAAGCGAGACAATATTTGGATGGTTCTATACAAAAATAGGGGAAGGTGTCAAAAAGGAGTTACAGAAATATAGCAAGGCAATAACAAATCAATCGACAAAGTTTACCTTGGGAAGCGCATTGGTGGCGCTGTATGGTTTTACACGACAAGAAGAAGGGACAGAATCTTTTTTGCTGAGAGAGGAGATTTTTCGGACAAGCTTTTCTAAGTCCTTGACCTCCAAATCCGCTGACAACCGATCCGCGTCCTCGTCGCCAGCATACTTCCAGAGAGGGTATTTGCAAGCCTGAAGAGGCTACACTCTGGTTCTAAGAAAATACGCTGTGATTTGGATACCTGACAATTCTTTGCCGCGAGTATTTTGCAACTCACGTATGCGAGTCATCAAGGCCTCTGTCGATGTTTTTTCTTCCTCGGTAGCCTCTGCATCCCAGGAGCGGCGGCGAAGGATTTTCTCGGCACCATCGAAAGGAGGGATGTTGTCTTCAGCACATCCATGGTTCTCCTCCTGAATGTACAACCACTTCTTGCGCCACCCTTGAACTGAGTCAGGGAGTTTGACGTCGAAGTAATCGACCGGGCGAACGAAGATAACAACGCCGCCTATATTATAGGCGACATTGGGAGAGCCATTGCGGCGACAAAAGAAAATGCGCTTCCATAGCGCCCAGTTAGGCTGAACGCCAAGGAAGGCCTCACAGAGGGTGATGAAAATGGAGATATGGAGGATAGAGTTGGGCGTGAGGTGGTGAAGTTGAAGACCATAAACAAAAAGCAATCCACGGAGGAAAGGATGAATGGGGGCGGAAAGACCGCGGATGAGATGGTCGACGAAACTTACCCGATACCCCATTGGAGGGGTTGGGTAGCTTTCTTCACTAGGGAAGCACAGCGCCTTGGGCTTCTTGCTAATCCCAACTTCTTCAAGAGATTGATGTCCTGGGTGGAAATTTTGGACCTTTCCCACTCCGCGCTTCCCAGATCTGCGGCAGCCATTGACGATTCAGGCGTGCTGTGCTTGGTCAACCGACGCGGTGGCATCAACAATGGCGCAGGAATGCAGCTTGGAGAAGATGAGCTTAGGAAGTTGTGGGGCGCAGGAGGAGGTTTTGCAGAGAAGAGCAGGAGAACGGCGCGAGCGGAAGTGCTCGAGGAAGAAGAAGGAGATCTTATATAGAGGTGCGGTGAAGCGGCGGACCGTTGGATGGAAAAAGTGTATGGCAGATGATAAGAGCATCTCCAGTCGCGTCCCCCAAACCGTCCCCCAAAGCGATTTGGGGCGCGCCGGACAAAAAAGCGTTCCAGCCGCGTCCCCCAAAGCCCTTTTTGTCCGCGCGGCCCGATCGGTGTCCGGCGCCCGAGCCCGTCCCCGTCCCACGGGGACGCTCCGACGCCGGACACAGCGCGAGCGAGGAGTGGCGGGGCGACGCGCGTCGGCACGGAAGGCTAAAACCCCGTCGCCTACCTTTGGTCAGCGACGTTAATGGCGTCCCTGTTTTCCCGACGCAGGACGCGTCTCGTCGTGCATGGCCGCGTGGCCGTCCGCGCCGGAGTTATTGCGTGCAACCACCCGCTGCCGCCGCTGTTTTAAGACGCCCTCCAGTTATCGCCGCTCATCATAATCCTTCTCGTCGCCGCCGCCTCCCCCTTCCCAGATCCTCTACTCGCCGCTCAAAAAATGTCGTCCTCCCGCAAGATCGCCGCGGCGAACGGCTTCGGCCGCGGCAGCCTCACCGTGGCGGAGGCGTGGGCGCTGTACCACGCCCGGTATCCAGTCCCGCCGGACGTGCGGCTGCCAAGCAGCGGCGGCTGGAAGATGGCCGTGAACGGCATTGGCATCCCGCCGCCGCCGAAGCCAGACACGCAGCAATGGCGGGACGCCATCAAGGCCCGTCGGGCTCAACTCACCGCCGAGGAGCGGGCGGATCCGACATGGGCGGCCAAGGACAACGACGACTGGTGGGCCACGTACTTCAAGGCCAACGTCGAGCTGCACAGCACCGACGGGCTCATCGGTGGGCCCAACAGCTGGAACAGGGAAGGCCGCGCCCTGTTCTGGGGCGTTCCGGGGCGTACCCTCGAGAACGTCATCCGCGGCCTCCGCAACGGCGCTCCGCGGCTGGAGATGCCGTCGTCGCCGCCGCCTTCTCCTCAATGGCAGCCGAGGAGGACGACGTACTCGTCCTCCTCGCACTCTTCTTCCTCGGGGCCGGCGCGATCGACGCCGTCGTCGTCGTACCGGTCGGCGCCGTATACCGTTCCCAAACGGGAGGTCAAGGAGGAGCCGGCGACGCCCGTCAACACGAGGCGTGGCGGTAGCGGCAGCGGCGGCGCAAGGGAGGCGCGGCGGCGCCCTCCTCATCCCGAAGCCGGAGGTGAAGGAGGAGCCGGAGGAAGCGTCGCAGGCGGCGCTGCTCGGAGTACGAGCGGCAGCAGCGGCTCATCGCCGCCGACGACCCCGGGACTGCCCAGGGCTGCGGGCGCGGGCGTCCATGGACGACAAGGACGCCTGGAGGGGCGACCTGGACGTGGCGATCGCCATGTCCATCCGCGACTCGGCAAGCCGCTGTGGACCTCACCGACGACGGCGAGGCAGGACCAAGCGGCTTGGTGAAGGACGAGCCCGTGGACGAGCCCGTCGACGAGCGCGTCAAGCAGGAGGTCGTCACCGACGAGATGTAAAACTTCCGGCAGTACTACGACGCCTCCGGCCGCCGCAAGTGGTTCTAGATTAGGTTTAGTTTTAAAGTTAGTCAAATTTCGTTCGAATCTATGTAAGTTTGGACGAATCTAATTGAATCTAGTCAAGTTTAAAATTTGCGAAATTTTGTTTGGGGGACGCGACTGGGGAGCGACGTCCCCAAGCGGCACGAACGAAACACGTCCCCCAAACGCTCAATCCGGCGCGGTTTGGGGGACGGTTGGGGGACGCGACTGGAGATGCTCTAACCACGTGGACACAAGGGTAAAAAAGTATTTTTACACTGGAGAAGTTACGGTACGTGCGCCAGGAAAAGCGGAGGACGTGTGTCCCCCACCTACACGACGTGTCAAGATAAAGGATAATTTGGGCCCACAAGGCAGCGGGAGAAAACTTCTCGTGATTTTTGGATTCGCAAACATGGCTATCGTCAACAATAACGTTACCTTGTCAGAGAAAAAAATTCGACTCAACAGCGGCATAAAAAGGCGACATGCAAAAATATTGGAGAGCCTTTGATCAAATACAAGTTTTTGATCAAATGCTCGGGGGCTACTTTGAAAAATTGAAAAGATCAAGAAAGACAAAATAGAAATGGCATGAGCCTATGATCAAATACAAATATTTGTTCATAGCCTCGGGGACTCCCATCGGGAGCTATTCGCGCACCCGAGAAATTATAAAACTTCGGGAGAAAAAGAAAATATAGCGGCATAAGGCGTGGAGCCTACAACCAAGCACAAGTTCTTGGCTGTAGCCTCGGGGGCTACTCCCATCGGGAACGCTGTTCGTGTGCCCGATGAAATTATAAAAAAGAATGAAAGAATGAAAAGAAGAAAGATAGAAGAGCAAAAGAGTATATTTCGAGTTATAAATAACTCTGCATATACTCCCATCGGGAGCGCAATATAAATCATCTTTGATTCAATAAAATGTGCCATTCCAACAGCCGAATAAGCACTCGACAATATATTCTCAGAACGCCAAAGTTGCGATCAATTTCTGAATGCCGCAAAACTTGCGAAGGTAAGACCCGGATCCGTTACGTGAGGCGTGGCGCCGTCTCTGACGTCGGTTTGCTACTTTTATCCGTATCAACAGATATGAAGAAAAATCCTAACGGACGCGTTAGGTACCCGATAAATGTGGGGGACTCGACAGAATGGTAAGACCTTAAGCGGCACCTGTCGAAGTTTACACCAGTATCCGAGATCATGTCCAGGGACGTGATTTTGAAGTAGGTTTTTGCGGATTTCCACTAGAGCAGTTAACTAGTACATGATCCGTCAGATGAACTAGCCCCAACTACCATTATCCCTGTACAATATAGAAACTTATGTGAAGAAATATAGAAAAGTTTTAAGTTGTCGAGTAAAAATAAACAGTGGAGATTTTCCCTGACTCTACGATTCAAGCAAAATCTCGGGGGCTACTGACATAGGCATCCCCAATGGGCCTGTCGAAGATAGTACCCGGGGTTTACTGAAGGCCCACTACCCGGAGAGTAAGAAGATTCGGAAGCCCAAGATTTGTTTAAGGAAAGCTAGAGTTGTAATAGGAAGCATTATTTGTAATCTTGCGGGAGGAGTTAGAAACCTTCCCGGACTCTGTAACTTGTACATACGAATCCCTCGGCTCTGCCTCCTATATAAGGGGGAGTCGAGGGATAAAGAAAGCATCGAATCATTGTTTCTCAAACCCTAGTTTCATAATCGTCGAGTACTTTTTGGCTGAAACCTTCAAGATCTACTTGCCCTCTACTTCCAACTAAACCCTAGTCTACAACCCGTAGGCATTGACAAGTTAATACCTTGTCACCCGGGAAGTCCTCGGGGTCGTCGCTGCTGGCGATGAGACGCTGCCGACGGAGGTACTCCTCTACCTTCGTGTACTTAGCGGCCTCCTCGTCCTCGTCCTCCTACTCCTTCACCTCCGGCTTCAGGACGAGGAAGGTCCCGGAACCCGTGCGTCTCTGCTGTTGCCGCGCCGGTTTGCGGATTGTGATTCTGTCGCCGCTGCCGCACCTCCAATTTGGGAGCTGGATCGCATACTCTTCCTTCACCTCGTGCTTCGAAACGGTGTAAGGGAGGCCCGGCGTGAGGACGACACTGATCGTGCCGGTCCCGAGGAAGACGAATTGGAGGACAACGAGCTCGTCGTCCTCCTCGGTTTCCAGCGAGGGAGGCGTAGGCGATGGCGGCGACGACTCTAGCTTTTCCAGCCTCGGGCACCACTGCGAAGGCCGTCAAGGACGGCGGGAAGGGTGTGCCCGGATACTCCCCTAAAGTGGATGCGCCCCTCCTGTTCCAGGTGTTCGCCCTCCCGATGAGGCCGACGGTGCTTCACATGTCGGTGTCGTAGCACGCCTAGAAGAAGTCCCACCACCATGCGTCGTTGCCGGTGGGATCGTCGGGCTCCTCGGGCTTGATACATAGGTGTTGGGCCCTAATCTCGTCCCTCCACCGCTGCGTGTTTGGCACCGGTGGCGGCGGGACACCGATCCCGTTGTCTGCCATCTTTCAACCACCGCTGCTTGGCAGGCGCATGTCCGGCGGGACAGGATACCGCACATTCTATACTGCCCACGCCTCCGCCATGGTGAGGCTGTTGCGCCCGAAGCCTTTCGCGGCGAGGATGTTCTTCCGGTCAGATGACATCTGGCGGCGCGGTCAAGCGAGCGCGAATGGTGTGGAAGGGGCGAGAGGAGGGGGTTGCATTTTTATATAGCGGCGGCAGGCGAATCGGTAGCGGGAGCGTTGGCCGTAATAATACCGGCGCGGATGGTCACGCGGCCATGACGAGACACTTCACTGCACCGCCTGGAAAAGCCGCGAGGTCATTACGACACTTGACTAAAGGTAGGCGACATGTTTAAACTTCCATGTCAATGATGCGTCAGGCCCGTCAGTCGTCCGCGCTCTGTCTGGCACGCCCAGAGCGTCTCATGTGGAGTGGGGATGGCTCACGGCACCGGGCACCACATTGGGCCGCGTCTAGCGAAAAGGCCCTTTGGGGGCACGTGGTTGGGGGCGGTAAAATAGCCAGCGCCCCAAAAAGCTTTGGCGGCTACTTTGAGGGATGTGACTGGAGATGCTCTACCAGTGTGTACACGCTTTGAAACGGTGCTGGCTACACAGAAATGCATGGTGGCTCTCGCGCGCACACCCCCATATTTAGAATTGTTTTTTGCAAAAAAGATAAAAAAAATCAAACTTTTTTGAAATCAAATATGATCAGGTATTGTACTAGTATAAAAATATTTTCCTATGGAATTACTTTAATTGCATCCTGGGTAAAAAAAACTCGAAATGCCCCATGGCTAGGTACTACTCACTTTATATTCGTCATAATTTTGTATTTTCTTTTTTGCCGTGAAGACCATGGAAATCATTTCTTTTCAAAACATTTTTTTACGAGTACAAACTTGATCGTCATTGGTTTCTAGGAAGATTCAATTTTTCAGCTTTTTTAACTTACTATAATTTTTGGGTGTATGAGGGTGTATAGCACCCGAGAGCCAAAAGACCGTGACCAGTGTTAACTGGCTACGAGCCAAAAGACCGTGACCAGTGTTAACTGGCTACATTCTTTTTAACTTTTGGATAAGAGCATGTTGGGTTCACGAGACCTAAACCCTAAACCCTAAACTTAGCGGTAGCCTTCTAGATGAATTTATCTTTAGCATGATAGAAGTAGAGACTAGAGATTTGTTTTACTTCTTGTTACACTCCTGGGAAAGATCAAGTGGTGTTTGGCTAGGCTTAATTTTGACTTTTGGCTTGTAGGCCACAAAAGCTGCTAAATAAGTGTTCTTTTTTTTCTTTAGGTTTTGACTTATACCATCATGTATCAATATCTAGCCAAGGCCAAAACCAAAGCCAAAAACATTAGCTGCTTTTGTGGCTTATAAGCCGGAGTCTAAAAAGCTAGAAAAAAGCCATCTCGGCCAACTAGTTTTTCTTCTTGTGGTCGCGCGAAATCCACCAGCCATTTTACCATTATGGGCATGTTTTGTTTTTACCAAAATTTACCCTAAAGATTTGACTAGCCAATTTTTTTTGTTGCCTACGTGTTGGCCAACATTGGCTACAAGCATTAACTAAACTACAACACCATGGTAGACAATTTCATCCATGCTTGCCATACAACACAAGTTTTCCCTACCTAAGATTTGGCTAGGTTTTGGGTGCCCATGAGTTGACCAACATTTGCTACAAAAGTAGAGTAGAGTCAGTAAAGTAGCATTGACATACGAACGAAACTATCCACACATCACTAGTATATTGGTCTTACCAAAATATGTGACTTTTGGTCTCAGTCCAAACACACCCTAAAACACCATCCTAGCCATTTTTCATCTAAACGACATGTTAAACATAACTAATGTTTGTAAAGGTGACAGCTATATATCGTATAAATACTACATCTAATAGCTACATTTTTATGTTGTGGAAGAGTGGGATGCTCTCTTGATATAGTTAGAAGCAAGACAAACCATCTACATGTTGTTAAAAAGAGGGTGGCATATGAGAAATGCACTTTGGCTCATAGGAGCATTTGCTCTCATTGTGTGAATCCACATTTCGAAGTGTCAAAAAATTCTCAACTAAATTTTTACATGTACATCTAGATATTTTATGTTGGTACACAAATTTTCAAAAAAAGAAAAAAATTATGTGGCTCATGTAAAAAAGACAAATTTTGATGCTGTAACACGACTACGTACAACACATTTTTTGTCTTTTTTGTACACACCACAGAAAATGTTGTTTTTCCACGAAAACTTGTGTACGAACATAGAATGTCACGATGTACACCAAAAATTTTATGTCAATTTTTTTTGACATTTTTAAAATTAATTTTTAAATATTTTGTATAATGGGAGCATTTGCTCCTATGAGCCAAAACACCACCTCCGGTGGCATATATAATACTGTGTCCCAGCGCAGACGTGATCCTCGTCTCAGACCTCTTTTCCCCTCCAAGTTCAGCTCTTCAGATTCTGTCTGCTTCATCAGAATATGAAAACGTACTCACTGGTCTCAGTAACAATTGGACTTTAAATTTACAAGAACCCATTAGGGCCTCAACACCGCGGGGTTTAAAATTACAACAGTTTTACAAGCCTTCTACCCGCCGCCAGTTCCATTAATGCTTTCAGCACTACATAACACAAGCACTCACCTCCTGACTAAACAAGGGGAGGTCAGTTTGAATGGACACACTAGCCAATTTTTGCATCCCGTCCTAGTAAAGGAACAAAAGAACCCAGAGGAAGGCTCTCAATATTATTATTCACCCCTCTAACCTGCCAACAACTTCATCATCATGGATAAAAAGATGACAAGTAGCGAAAAATTTCGCTAGATGTACTAAGCTAGTAAGCATCGACCTCTCTAACAAATTATGAAGCTAAATACCCTTCCTTCATCAGCAAAATGATGCGAGGTCCATAGTTTTTCTTTCCCTTACTTTCCACAATATACAGGGACCTATACTTCATTCAAGGGAGAAATAACAGCCCGCACTGAGTTGATCGGCTGGACACATCCCTTGGCATCGCCGTGCGACGGCTGAGATTTCCAAACATCCCCTGGATCTGACCGTTCTGTATAATGCCATGCTTTGCAGGAGGAGCATTGGAAATCACAGTTGTAACCCCAGAGGTGATCTGATAGATTGAGGAACAATGCAAGAAATCGATGCACTAGAGTGCCAAACAGTACACCTCTTCAGGAAGATTTCCAGGCACAGCGAAAGACATGACATGTCTATCAGGGAAAATTCTGCGAGAACCCATTTGTGAAGCCGATGAGGCCTCAACACCGGCTGCATGGTTCCGGCCATGGAATCTTCCAAGACGATTTACGATTGAAATCCTTTCCAAATCCTGGCACTCTAGGTGCACATCTAGCATTGAAGCCCTCTTGCCCAAGCTGCAATGAGAGGGAAAATGGTGTTGAGAAAAACAATCACTTTACTGAGCCCAGCTAAATATGGATAAGTCAACAACAAGGTAGTTTTGAAATTCATCCCAGGGAGCAGAAAGAAGAGCGATCCTAAGGAGAAATATAACTGATTGTCATGAGTAAGAGTGCACAAATTATTAAAAATCAACTAGTGGTAGCCACAATTTTTCAGAAATACAACGCAGTTTAAATCTGTGTATGTAGTCAACTGTTTGTTATTAGATTATTGCAACATAGATGAAGCATGCCACAAAAACTTGAGATAAACGGGGTAATAATGTGACTTTCTTTAAAATAAGCCACTGATCATGTGATGTCTTCATCAAATATTTCTATGAAGGCGCTGACATGCCTTGAGCCCTTTCTTGGCTTGGAGGCCCCACATTCTCCTTGGGGATCTTTCGTATCACAGATAAATAACATCATGACTTGATCACTCGAGTCCAACTCAATGATGAGAACACTGCTGACACTCCCTTGGAGAATATCAAAGTGGTATTCACTGTGCAAATTGTTATAACTTAATATATCAAAGTTTATTGCTACCGTATGAACAAAGCTAAAAGTGAGAAAGCCCTAGAGATATTCTCATATCAGCACTTCAGCAGTGACCAAGCCAGGCTAAAAATGTTACCAATGAAGTAGCCCAATATTTAAAAATCACATGAAAATACAATATAAATGAAAATTAACGTCTAAGCAAAAAATGTAAAGAAAGAACCAAGTCAGTTAACATGGGAGTCCTCACTCCCTGAATATTGACTGGTGCATCCAGTCATCCCGAAGGGCCATATGTTTCCCTATTTAGCAAACTTTTATCCTTTTAGTACAATGCACATAAAATCATTTTTTACATATTCTTTGCATATACAAATATTCTAGCAATAGATGCTTGATTTTTTTTAAATGCACGTATCTCAAAGGAGTCCATAAATAAATGGAAAGAAGTGTTTGATCGGGGGTGGGATCAGTTCCAATAGTATACTGGATAGGCTGCTCATACCTGAGATAGTCATTTTCCATTTTCTTGATTCTTCCAACAAAGACTTCCACAACCTTTGATAACTTGTCTTCCATTTGCTTCGCACTTGTTCTTTGCTCAGATGGGCTGATCAATGATAGTGCAATACTTAGGAATTAGGGCATGAATATTTCAGCAATGAGGTTGCAAATGCCAACAACAAAACAAGCAAAATTGTTCAATTAACAAATACTTACTTATTTTCATTATCTGCAATAGTACGAGAGTTATCTGATGAGATGATGCATGTATCCCCTAGTGTCAACATAGCGATGTTGTATGTTGCACTTTCATAAGCTGATACAGCTTGTGCTCTGAGAACTCTTGCTGGTATAGCAGGGAAAACTTCCTGAATCAACCTTGTGGTCACGATTAACCTTTTGCGCGGTAAGTAATTTAAAGGGGAATCTTCTAGACTCTCTGGATCATCCTCGGACTGTTAAGAAAGTCAATGCAGTATCAATTAAAAAAATCTGTGAACCCATATGTAAGACCCAAAGTAGCAGACACAGTAAAGATGTACAAACCTTTTTAATTAATCTATTAGCTGCCCAAGCCCAGTCCATCTCGCTCGTGCTGTCAAGCAATTTCACAATTGTTAGCAATATCAAGACCACATAAGATAAACAACTCAACAAACATAAAAACATGCTGTAGTACTACTGCAAACTGCTGCGCTTGTAAGGGGAGAAAATTCACCTCATCTTTCTCAGTTTTTTAGTGCCTTCGGTGATTTTATGCCACGAAACAAGAGCAGATTCTGTAGATTTGCGCTTCTTTGGCCTTCTCATTAAAGCTGCACTCACATTGGAAGGGACTAAAGCCTGGACAGACTGGCCAGACTCAGCTCTATGCTCAGCAGAGTTATTTTCCATGCACCAAGAAGCTTTTGGAACATTATATGGTACAGTTGGTGTCTTCTGCGCATTAATCACAGAATGATTCAGACCATTTCTTTGGTTTCCATAATGTTCAAACCAAGAAGGTGCCATTTGAGGGTTTATCCCAGGTCTCTCACTTCTTTCAACCAAATTTGATGCTGTATTTGCCCCAAGAGACTGAACTTGACTTTGATGATCATTCCGCATGACCATAGCATGAGAGGCGAGTTCCCTAGAAGGAATCTGGGAAGGTATGTTTGCACCTCTCTCCTCATTGTTCCTTGGAGCAAAGCTTAGCATTTTCATGTCTGAAGGGAATGAACCTTGCACACTAGTGCCGCCAATGTTATCTATGGATGACCTGACCAAGTTATTGGCTCCATGTGCAAACCTCTGAGCAGACTTCCAGTCAACTTGTGATGCATCAGAAATTATGTCATTTGGTTTAAGCATCTTTCCAGCTGCATTGCCTGGATCAATATCCACATGACCCATTGCTTGCATTTGATGCAAGAGAGAGAAATTTTGCTGCTGGAGGTTTGAAGGTGCTGGGCTTCCATGTAACCCAATGCCACTACCATTAGCACTAATGTTGTGAGAAGTATTCATAGCCTGAAAGTTAGCTGCAGGGTTCTCTCCCTGCCTAGGGTTCATGATACCTTGCTGATGCAACTGTGCCAAGGATGAAGGAGGAATAGCGAAATTCCCATCTGAAGAGTGCTTCTGCAGGGATTGATTTCCTCTGGGTACAGTAGCTCCAGCGGAATCAAAAATTGCCATGTCAGAAGAGGCTAACCCTGCATCACTATCCAGAGCTTGTTTTGCCTCTTGGCTATGTGAATTGGCAGAACTTGTGGCAGCATCAGGCGGCGTTGATGCCTTCTGACTTTGGTTGTCTGCCTTTTGCGAGCCCCATAAGTTGGAATCTGAAGCATTATTGGAAAACATCATGGACTGGAGAATATTGGGTGTAATCTTGTTAGATTGGATACCAGCTAGACGTTGTGCTGATATGTTTGTCCACACATTCTTGAATACCGTTGCAGAGCTGCCTTGTTGAGGAGTGGGTACAGAGCCAGATCTTGCATCTGGCACAGGATATTGCTGGCCTGAACTTAACTGAGGGAAATGTCCAGCTGGCTGCCCAGTACTACCCATTTCAGAAGAATGAAACGGTGTTGGTTGTGAGCTTGTATGAGCAGGTGATATATACTGGGTAGCAGTGGAAGGTATCTGTCCCTGGTGTTCTTCCCTTGCCGAGTGTTCAGGTTGCTTGCCATCAACATTAGTGTGACTAGACCATAAATGATCTGAAGTTGAGTGTCGTTGGGATGGTGGTGCTAGTCTTAATCCAAAACCTTGCAAAGAAGATTGATTAAGTTGTTGCTGAGAAGTGGCAACATTATCAACAGAACTGTTCGGCATGTCAGCAACAGCATTGCTATCTGTTGAGTTGTCCACTTTATGAAGAAGTTGCAGCATGTGTTGACTACATAAAACATATACTGTGTCAGGATCATCATGAAGAACCACAAACATAAAGCTACTGACAAATGCTAACAGAACTAATCATGAGAAAACATAATATCATGTGGTACAAAATTGTCGACAAATACTTTAACTAATACATAAAAGTAGAATACATGAGAAGCAGTACTGATGTGTTGGTTTCCTATACAGCTGGAGGTAGCATACACCATTCAGGGATGTGGGCTTTTAAGTTCACTTCATTAAAGTAATAGTAGTACTTCTACTGTTCTACATACTTATATCGTTTAAAAAATAACCAGTTAGCATCCTGATGGGACAGAAGAGAGAGAAACAGTCGTAATAATAAATTGCATAACTAAGTCTTAAACACTTTACACAGGAATAACCTGCCTAGTGTTATTTAAAATGGGAGGATGAAGTACCTGTTCTGAACAGCTCTATTCTGAGACAGACCAGCATGAGATCCTCCAAATGGTGATGCGGTGGAACTGCTAGGGACTCCATGCCGAAATTTGAAGTGTTCATTTCCCACCAGCATTTTCTATGAAAAAGGAAAATAGCTTCATAAATAAAATAGGTAAAAACAGGATAAAGCGTGTAAATAAATATGTTTAAGTTAGATATCCTCTTCACAATGGAGATGTGGCAGACAAACCTCATTAACTGAAGCCATATTGCCAGCACCTTGGGAGTTGGTGACAAATTGAGGCTTCAGGTCATTTTGTGCCTGAAGTGACTGATGCGGAAACTGATTGTTGGAAACTGAATTACCCGGAGAATGCCTAATGTTGACCCCTGTGTTGTTGTCCATTGCATGATTCTGCAACATGTAAGATCCTGCTGCCTGCTGGCCTGATTGACCTAAATTATGGGATTCCTTTGCAGCAAAGAAAGCATGCCTCCTGGCAGCAAGGTCACTGTTCACATGCTGTCCATGCCTTTCCATATGTGCTGCATTCTGGTACTCCTGGCTGCGGTCATTTGTTCTTGGCTCTGCACTTCTTCTTAGTGAATCTGAGGTTTCTGGACCCCGATGTGCCATATTATGGTTTATTCCAACATGCTCACCGGTTCGACCAACAACCATCTGGTGCTGGTTTGGATTTATTGTTGGCATGCTTGAGCCCATCATACTAACACCTTTACCATCAGAACTGTCCTTTGGCATTTGCAAAGTGCTCATATCAGGCTTCATCTGCTGAAGCCTATGGACCGAATTTGCATTACCTCCGCTCTGTTTCCAGAAGTTCCCATCATTGTTAAAGACGTTTTGGGTACTGGTGATGTCTTGTCTAAGGGGACTGTTGCTTTTCCACTCATTTTGGCTATTACTGGACTCTTGGTTGACATTACGATCAACAGCATTTTGTTGTGACATCCAAAATCCATGTGTACTTGATGGTGCACCACTTGGGTGCGAATTGTTTCTTGGCATCTCAGCTTTCTGTTGAGCCCAATTGCCATTTGATAATTGCACTTGTTCTTGTCTCCCATATTCATCAGATTGCTTTTGCTTCAAGCTGTGCTGAATATACCCATTATTCACTCCTGCAGATGACTGATGATTGGTAACAGTAGCACGAGGAGATTCATGTGGTGTCTTTTCTCTTTGCTCGTATGTAGTTCTTGCAGCATGTTGAAAACTGGTAAAATCTGGGTTATTCATTGTTTCATCAGCATAGCTAGATGCTGACAAGGGTCGTGCATTCTGTAGTGCGCCACTTAATGCCGCAAGCTTACTCTGGTCACGAGCTGGTAAAGCTGAGTTGTTGGCAATTGCCTGTTGGGCTTTCTGCAAACTCAGGCCACCCCATTCTTCCTTAGAACTATTTTTACTGGCTGTAGGCTGTAATGTTTCTTGCATTAGGGCACTCCACCTCCCACTCTGTACAGATGGCAAAGCACCACCAAAGTTATCATTATCCAAAGAATTACCGTGATTGTTGTCTCCTTTCAACAAAGCTCCCCAGTTACTATCCTCATCATCTCCAAACAAGAACTTCTCCTCAGTAGGGTCAAGGCTTGCCCCCCCACTTGCTGGTGCTACCTGCATTGTTGATTTCTCTTGCAGGCCCACTTGAAAATCCACTTGGTTTGGCCTACCATGAAAATCTTGGAGTTGAAAACCATGTTGTAGATGATTCACTGGAGCAGGGCTGCCTGCCTTGTTATTATCACCTTGACTTTGTAAGGGACTATTGCTTAAGAACCCTCCCTTTCCACGAAAATTCTGTATAGAACTGGAGTCACCTTTCTCGTGCGCACCAGGTTCATCCATCAAAGAGCTAAATGGCCTTGATACTTTTTCAGGCTGATTTGTACCTGCCCTTGTCATTGCACTCTGGAGATCAGCTGGGATCCCTAAGAACTGGGGGTACTGGTTAACAGATCCACCTCTGCTGGTAGCAGGTATTGGATAGAAGGACTGGTTCATTTGGTGGGCAGGCATGCCCATAAGTCTCACGGGTTGGGTTTGAGTGTTCGGAAACGCTGAACCATTTATGAAATTGCCCGTGCCAGGAGCACCACCATACTGCTCCCAATTTGTGTTACTACCGGTATTCACCATTTGTGAGTTGCTTGACAACCTTGGGTCACCACTAGCAGAATTATGAGGCCACGCATAAGCCGTGGCCTCATTGTTTGGCATTTCATTTGACATCGCCGGCAACTGATCAGCAGGCGCTGCTTTTGCTGGAGCTTGAAACTGTCCAGATGAGGGCTGCATCCTGGCTCCATGATCAATCTGCTGTACTTGTTGCTGTCTTTGGAACTCCTGCAGTTGCTTGTACATCATCTGTTGCTGCCACATCTGAAAATCACTGTCACCCCCATGCTGTGTGTGGTGAAACTGTGACATCTCCAAAGCCCCTACCGGTCTAGTACCCGTGAAAGCACGAACTTTCTGCAATTGGCAAATCCCAAAATTTCATATCAAATGACAATGTGGTCAGCTTTTGCCACTGCCTGCTGGATGATGAAGATGATTCCGCTGAAATTAGAGCTACCAAAGAAGGCTCACCCAGGGCTGACAAAACTAGCTAAATGAATCTGTAGATTTGCCGTCTCTTTATGTGCAGCCTGCCAATGTTGAAGAATATTACATGAGAACATTGATGAATGGTTCTACAATAAATGAAGAAGCAGTAGCAGTTCAGCATATTCCACAACGACAGGCATCTCATGATTTATGAGGACAACATGTGAAACCTATTGTGGGAAAAAAAAAACAGTCCTAAAAGCATGCAAAGTAAAGAGTGGATTCGCCAGCTGCCACGGATATTTGTATCTATTGCGCAGTTTGGAATTATTCGTATTAAAGCTATAATTATGTTTGAATGGGGACAAGGAAATTAATCAAGATTAGCACTTGGAGTCTCTAGAGCTGCAAGTACCAAACAAATGGATATACACTTGCCTTATGTACAAATGGATGTACACTAACTGTAACAAGCATGGTTGATTAATGAAGTGGGGATGGCTTAAATACGGGCACCCGCAACCGCAACCTTACGTGCGTTCCCAAGTCAGACCAAAACAGTCCCTAGGGAAGACGGCGGCGCAATTTAAGTTCGAACTATGAACTTGCTGCATTTTGTTAGTTTGTAGATGGCAAGTGAAGCCAATTAGCACAATTAACGAAATGCTTAGAACAGAGGTTCAAGCAACTCAATAACGGGTAGCAACTATCCTAGTTGAGCTCGCTGTCTACATGGCCTGCCACCAAAACCTAGGTGGAATCATGAGCTGTCTACGAAGAAACACTCCTAAGCAGCACAAGCTAAACCGCGTATTTCACCTCATACCTCACTCCCCTTCGAGAGGACAGCAAATCAGGCAAACAGAAGAAGAAAGTGAGCTAGAGATTTCCAACACTAGCGCGGAACTCACTCCCATCTAGCCGCGAATGAAGGCCCAACGCATAGACACCTTCCAAACAGCAGAATAAATCTGGAAAGGTGCAGAAGAGGCGAGAGGGAAGCCGTGCGCCACCGCTGAGAGCTGGGAGGCCAGGGGGAAAGTAGGTCCAGGACAAAACAAACTGGAGGAAAAACAAGCGTCGCGCATCTGCTGGAGCATCCCCACCCCCAAATCCCCTCCACGTTTCAGTCCCCCGCTAGCAGACGCCCGAATCCCGGAGCACTAGGCAGAGGGCGGCTGCAGCTGAGCTCCAACGCTCGAGTACGGCACCCCCGCACGAGCAGGAGCAGGAGCTGAGCTGAGCTGGGGTGAAGCTTGAGCTGAATCCGAGAAGGCGGCTCGGCCGTCCCCACGCAAATTACCCGGCAGGGACCGGGGAATCAGCAGCCAATCGAGCGCGGGGGGCCGCGGCGGCCCGGGATCGACCGCCGAATTCCCGCACCAGCGCAGATCCCCCCGGTAAACAGAACCCTAGAACTCCCCCCACCCGACGCAGAAAAAATTCCCCACCTCCAGCCAGGCCGCCCGAGCCCCCCGGCCCGCCCGATTCAGGCGCGGCGGCGGGCGAGGGAGCACGCCGAGGGAGGGAGAGGCCCCGGCCGGGAATTCCGGGCGGGTTGATTCGTGCGAGGCGGACCTACCTCGATCGGCGCGTGCGGGCGGCGCGTGGGCGGATCGGATCGGGCGCCGGGCCGCGGCGCGGGGCGGGCGGCGGGCGGGAGCTAGGGTTAGGGTTCGGCGGCGGAATGGGGAGCTCCGAGCGCGAGCTGGGGGAGGAGAGAGAGATGGAGCTAATACTAGCAGGCAGGCAGGCGGAGGGCAGCTCGCTCTCGCTCTTCTCTCTGGGCGAAGATAAAGCGTGGTATACTGGCCCTGCGAAGATTTCAACGAAGGCGCCCGGCGGTGGGCCCGGCTCGGGGGGAGGGCGGATCTGGGCCGTTGGTTTGTGGTGGGCGGGGCTGCGGGCCGGAGGATGGGGGACGGAGGAGGGTGACGGCGTTAGGGGAGGAAAAGGACAGCGGGTGGTGGGGGTGGGAAAAGAGGGTTGCGGGGATGCGAGCCAGGATGAGAAAGTGGTGGGAGTGTGAGTGGTAACTTTTTTTTTTTACAGTACTAGTAATTGTGACTTTGTGTAAGAAAGTGAGGCCCGGATTTTGTTTAGTTGGATGGTTGAGCTGAAAAAACACATGATGTACACTCAAAATTGCAGCAACAAAATGGGTATTTCAAAAACATTCTGCCGCTGAAATCAAATGTGCGCGATGACATATCGTCACGAAGCATGTCACGATCTCTAGAAAGTGTGCAGATCAGACCGATCTTTACCATGGCCACGCAAGCTGTATGGTTATTTCATTTACCGCTCGTGTGCTTGTTGTAGTGCTAACTTTTCGCATGTCGACACCGGCTACTGCTTTCAGCTCCCTCTCATTCTCTATTCAATAAATGAAGTTGTTCAATAAATTGGTGTCGCGGCGTGATTAATACCTTTCCACTTCTATCCATCTAGATGCAATTTTGGTACAAACATATGTTGTTTTGATAGGAGCGATCGGGCACATAATCAACACCATGTGTAGGTCTAGAAAATAGGCTCCACACCTTAGGATTAGGGGTTGAGTATGGTCACGAAGAAGAGCTAGATGTGTTGAAGCTCCCAAGCTTCCGCCCTCCTCTTTCTTTTCCTATGTATGAGCAATATCGATGGTGACTCCTCTACTCATCCTAGGCAGAGCCGCCTATATATCGATGCCTTCTCCGTCGCCCTAATCTCTTCTTCGCATAATTGTGTCGACGGGGGTGAGATAAGACAAGAGTTGGGTTGCGCCCTGGTTGCAATCACTCATGTCATGGTGGAGAGGGTAAGCGGCAGGGGAGTGTATTATTCGAGTGTGGTGGAGTGTGCGCGAGCGAGGTAGTTGGGTTGGTTGCCTTTAATGTAAGTAGACATGCTTTTTTGGTGATGGTGTGTAGATGGTTTCAATACTTTTCGCAAGCAAATTCCTAATTGGGTGTCATATGTACTAGGCGCTTCTAACTAGAGTGTTTGTTCTTAGCGGGCTTGCGTCCATAAGTATACTTTGGCCACACAAGTTGTATGGTTCTTTTCATTTACCGCTCGTGTGCTTGTTGTAATACTAACTTTTTGCATGTCGACACCGGCTACTACTTCCAGCTCCCTCTTATTCTCTACTCAATAAATGAAGTCGTTAAATAAATTGGCATCGCGGCGTAATTAATACCTTTCTTCTTCTATCCATCTAGATGCAAGATCGGGACAACCATATATTGTTTTGATAGGAGCAATCGGACACATAATCAACACCATGTCTAGATCTAGAAAATAGGCTCCGTACCTTAGGACTAGGGGGTGAGTATGGTCATGAAAAATCTAGATGTGTTGTAGCTCCCAAGCAGTCACCCCTCCTCTTTCTTTTCCCATGTATGAGCTATATCGATGGTGACTCCTATTCCCACCCTAGGCAAAGCCTCCTATCGATGCCTTCTTTTCATCGCCCTAATCTCTTCTTCGCAAAACTGTGTCGGTAAGGGGTGAGATAAGGCAAGAGCTGTGTTGCGCCCTGGTTTCGATCGCTTGTGTCATGGTGGAGAGGGTAAGAGGCGGGGTGTGTATTATTCGAGTGTGGTGGGGTGTGCGCGAGGTAGTTGGGTTGGTTGCCTTTAATGTAAGTAGACAAGCTTTTGGTGACGGTGTGTAAATGGTTTACATACTTTTCGCAAGCAAATTCCAAAATGGGTGTAGGTGCTTCTAACTAGAGTGTTGGTTCTTAGCAGGCTTGCGTCCATAACTATAGTTTGGGGTTTGTCGCCGTTCTCTTGGAGGTCATGGCTGGCCATAAGGGGTGTACTGACAATTTTACAGATGCCAGTGCTGACAGCAGGTGGTGTATTGTCGTTTGTGCGGGTGGTAGGGCTGGCCACGGGTGTTGTATTGTCGATTTCGTGGATGCCAAGGCTTGCCACCGGAGGTGTATTTGTTTCTTTTGTTAACATACATATTTGAGTATGTCATATGCGTTTGCATTTTGCTTGCATCACATCTTGCCTTTTATGGATGAATTATATATGCCACCCTCTTCAACTACATATAGATGGTTTATCTAGCATCTAACTATATCAAGAGAGTATCCCACTCTTCAACAACATTAACATGTAGGTATTAATTGCATTTACATTTACCAATGGCTAATTGACCAACTGAAGCCTACTAGTTGTTATACATAGTATTTATATATTTATAACCTTTAATTACAAACCTAGTTATATCTGCCATGTCGTGTATATATATGTAATATATGTGCACTTTATTGTTGATATGGTGAGTATACATGCAAGAAACTAAGGAAATAGCTAGTGTTTATCTATAGTAACTTGATAAGATACCATAGTTTACTATTTAAGAACATGTGGGTTATTTGACACATAGCCACATGACAAAGCCATACATATCCATGAATAACCCGCCAAAACCAATTTTCCATCGCTAAAAGAAATGTGCACTCTCCTGATATCTTTACACGTCGGATGGCTACTATATCCGTTTAGATGAAAATGGCAAGGCTCCTTTTTAGGGTATGTTTGGATTGAAACCAAAAGGCACATATTTTGTTCACAACCAAAATGTTGGTGATCTGTATAGTTTCCTTCGGATGACACTGCTACTTTCCAACTCTACTCCATTTTTCTAGACCAAGTTGGTCAACTCATGGGCATCCAAAACGCAACTAGACCAATATTTTAGCTAGCCAAACCTATGATAGGGTAAACTTAGGAAGTATGTCGGCTTTGATGGAACTGGCTAGCATTTATTGTTCGAGAACATGTGGGCTATTTGGCACACACGTGGCAGGTCCTTAGAGATCCTTAAATCACCAAACCCACTTTTCCGTTGCTTACAATACTCCCAAATCTTTTGCGATCATTACACATGGGATGACCAATATGTTAGTTTAGATGGAAAATGGCTATGCTAGTGTGTTTAGGGCCTGTTTGAATTGAGACCAAAAGGCACATATTTTGTTCACAACCAAAATGTTGGTGATCGTCTGTATAGTTTCCTTCGGTGACAATGCTACTTTCCCCACTCTACTCCATTTTTCTAGCCAAAGTTGGTCAACTTATGGGCATACAAAACCCAGCTAAACCAATATTTTAGCTAGTCAAATCTATGATAGGGTAAACTTAGGAAGTAAGTCGGCTTTGATGGAACTGGCTAGCATTTATTGTTCGAGAACATGTGGGATATTTGGCACACACGTGGCAGGTCCATAGAGATCCTTGAATCTTTCGCAATCATTACACATGGGATGACCAGTATGTTAGTTTAGATGGAAAATGGCTATGCTAATGTGTTTAGGGCGTGTTTGAATTGAGATCTAAAGGCACATATTTTGGTCACAACCAAAATACTAGTGATTGTGTGGATAGCTGCGTTCGTATGCCAACTGTATTCCACTTCTGTATCAAACGTTGTCAACTCATGGGCACCCAAAAACTAGCTAACCAAAAATTTCTTCTAGCAAGGGCAAACTTGTGTTGTATGTCAGCCTAGACAAAATTGGCTAGCATGGTTTTTAATTTACAGTGTGTTTGGATTGTGACCTTGGTATGCCAATGTTCCTTTATCAACTTTAATTAATGTTTGTAGCCAATTTTGGCCAACTCATAGGCAACAAATTTTTTTGGCTAGCTAGATCTTCAGTAGGGTAAATTTTGGCAAGAACAAAACACACCCATAATGCTAAAATGGTTGGTGGGTTTCCCACAACCACGAGAAGAAAAACTAGATGGTCAAGATGTAATTTTTTCTAGCTTTTTGGACTCTGGCTTATAAGCCACAAAAGTAGCTAATGCTTTTAGCTTTTAACTAGATATTGACACGTGATGCTATAAGTCAAAAGCTAAAATCAAACCACATATTCAGGTGCTCTCGTGGCTCGATATATGTATCTAGATAAAAATTTGATTTTTTTGAAATAGAGATAGTATAAGCCAAAAGACAAAAGCTAAAATTAAGCCTAAGCAGACACCCCGTCAATTTTCCCCGACAATGTAATAATATGCAAAGGAAAAACATGGTTTGTACTCCTATCATGTCGGATGGGACAACATTTGTGTCGAGAAATTTCATCTAGAAGGTTACCTCATGGGCACCCAAAACCTAACTAAATAAAAATTTCAGCTAGCCAAATCTTTTGTAGGGCAAATCGTGGGCAGCATCTCGGCTTTGATGAAACTGGTTAGTAGCATTTATTGTTCGAGAACATATGGGCTATTTGGCACACACGTGGCAGTTCCATAGAGATCATTGAATAATCCGCCACACCCACTTTTACATTGCTTACAATACCCCTTTTAACTATCATTACACATGGGATGACCAGTATGTTAGTTTAGATGGAAATGGCCATGCTGGTGTTTTAGGGTGTTTTTGAATTGAGACCAACAAGCACATATTTTGGTCACGCCTTGTGTGGATAGCTGTGTTTGTATGCCAATGCTACTTATTGACTCCACTCCTTTCTGGCCAATGTCGGTCAACTCATGGGCACCCAACCCAAACTTTTAGCTAGCCAAATCTTTGGTAGCGAAAACTTCTGTTGTATGTCAACATGGATAGGTTAGCATAGTGTTTAAGAGTGTGTTTGGATTGTGATCTTGGTATGCCAATGTTCCTTCATCAACTTTAGTTAATGTTTGTAGCCGATGTTGGTCAGCTCATAGGCAACACAGAATATATTGACTAACAAAATCTTCAATAGGGTAAATTTTGGCAAGAACAAAACACGCCCATAATGCTAAATGACTGGTGGATTTCCTGCAACCACGAGAAGAAAAACTAGTTGGTCGAGATGGCTTTTTTCTAGCCTTTTGGACACTGGCTTATAAGCCACAAAACTAGCTAATGATTTTGGCTTTTGGCTTTTGGCTTTTATCTTTTAACTAGATATTGACATGTGATGGTATAAGTCAAAAGCTAAAATCAAACACAGGTTCAGGTGCTCTTGTGGCTCACTCCCTCCGTTCCAAAATAAGTGTCGCAAATTTATCTGCATATGGATATATGTATCTAGATAAAGATTTGATATACTCCCTCCGTCCATAAATATATGTCTTAGATTTGTCTAAATATGGATGTATCTAGACACTAAATAATGTCTACATACATCCAAATTTATACAAATCTAAGACGTCTATTTATGGACAGAGGTAGTATATTTTTTTTGGAACAGAGATAGTATAAGCCAAACGTCAAAAGCTAAAATTAAGCCTAAGCAAACACCCCGTCAATTTTTCCCGGCAGTGTAAAAAGATGCAAAGGAAACACATGGTCCGTACTCCTATCATGTCGGATGGGACAACAATTGTTTGGATAAATGTCATCTAAAATGCTACCACTGAGGTTAGGGTAGGGTTTAGGGTTTAAGCCTCCTGAACCCCACTTGCATGCTCTTATCCAGAGTTTAAAAAAAGAGGTGGTCGGTCAGCCCTTTGATGTACCACTCCACTAGAATCTGTTAAAGAAGCTGCCAACAGGAGTTATTATCACACGCTCACTCCAGAGAGATACGCTCATCCATTCCTGCAGCTACAACACATGCTGTTCCCGGTGGGCACCCCCTTGGTACCAATAAAGTACGACGCTTTCCCAATCTCGTCACCGGATCACATGACATCGGGACCTGGAGACGTAGCAGCAGTACCCGTTTCGTTTGGAACATTCCCTGCCAGGCACTGCTGGTTCGATGATGCCAAAGCAGGAGAAGCTGGCAGTGGCATTACTCGATCAGTCAGCAGTGTACTGGACTGGATCGATGCAGTGAGTCAGTTAAGTCAGTATAGGAGTACTACAGGACAGGACATGGTCGTGATCGACGCGGGCAGGATGGCAGGTTCCTGCTTGTTTAATCGTGACCCACACAAACAAAAGTAGGGGCGGCACAGGACAAACGGCCGTACGTGCAGCTGCACTGCACACATCGCAAGACGAAGACGGCATGCATCTCCTGTCCACTGTCTGTCTGCATCTGCAGGTCAGCATTGGCAAGTTCAGAGTAGCAACGTCACATGCTAGCAAGCAACCAATCACGACTGCTCCAAGGTTCTTGGGGCGGACAGGCAAAGGGGCCGAATCCAGAGCTGCGACGCCACTGGTCGCCGGCTGACACGCTTTCCCTGTCGTTATAAAAACTGCTGGCGTAGTGAGCAAAGTGGATAGGAGTATATGATTTGGTCACATCATGAGGAGGACGCCCCTTTTTGTACTTTGCGTCACTCCCTCACTAGCTCGAATGGAATGTGAGAGAGTGATGAGGGGATCAAATAATCCCAGCCTAGCTTTTGTTGGAACCTCTCGCTACTTTCTGGTGTCCCTCTCTTTCTCGTTTGGAATTAAAACTGGTGACTGCCCTGAAGCTGACCTGAGTCGGCCGGCCCTTTTCAAGCTGATTTGGACAAGTGTGCAGCAGCCAGCAGGGGAACAAGACTTTCTCTGTCGGTCGCCATAAACAAAATTAACTAGTAACGGATTCTCCTTCCTTTCTCACGGCCGGTGCGCCGCACTTTCCCATCATCGACGATGACGACGACCAGGACGTGTGTACTTGGGGACGGACAAGGACACGCTAGTCAGTCATTGGGTGGCAAGTGCGTGCGTGGAGTAGCCGTACTATATTGGTGGTACTAGGATCGACAACTTGGTCGTCCTCGAAAAGAACATCGGAAAGTGCCAGCCAGATACTGAATGGATAGATCCCAAGTGGAGACAAGCAACGACATTCTCTCTCCATGTCTCTCCAGGTATTGATTAGTAGGCCTGGATTGACCAGCTCGTGACACGGATCGCATCACCTCCTGGTCGCCGCGTCCCGTACGGTCCCTGCGTCGTCATGGCATCATTCTCCCCACCGAATATATTTTGGTCTCCCTGGACTGGACACCGTGCCTGACGAGTGCCTGTCTGAATCTGACGTGCTTGCTCATGTGACCCCCAGGAGAAAAATATGTGAGGGTCTCTGCCACTAGGCTGTCACAACTCACAGCAAACAGCAGGAGGCAAAAAAGTCCGTTGATTTAAAATAGACCTGCTACTGAACAAACCCCAGCAGGCACATGGTTGACTAGTGTCCACGATAGAAACACATGCCTCAACATTCATTTTCTTTTTTTGTGCCATCTTTACAAGGGCAGCAGACAAGACAAGCATATGCACCTGGAGCCTGGTCCATGGCATGGATACACTTGGCAGGTTTTAAGACAGGGACGGGGGTCCTCTTGTGCTTCTCCAATCATAGCATTCAACACTTGGGGTGAAACACTGTACTGATAACTAAGTTGCTGTTGCATGGCATTTTTGGTAGCTTCGATTCTGTACCTGGGGCAAAGTTAGTGCTGGAAACGGGCCAGGCAACATAAGGACGAGAGGGTCTCATACCTCTCACGGGAACACAGAGGCCTATGTATGGTTTACAACTCGGGTACCCACTGGGGACTTGGTTTCTCTCCCCGGATATTCCGAGTTGAATGTACTCCCTTGTGTAAGCAATGGTTCTGAAATCAGCGCTCCCAGTCTTGCAGAGTCTACTAGTGTCAGGCTGTTTCATCAGCTATCAAGAAGGTGAACCAGAAAGGCAGGAGATTATTTGATTTCAGGTAACTGGTGGCCTCACACGGCTCAGCCTTGTTACAACAAACTGGTGGGCCTAGGCAACTGTTCGAGACCAGGAGCAGGGTTTGGGGTATCTTTTTCAACAGAAACTACCTCAAGTACCATCCCCTCTACTGTGCTACGACACTGGACAGGAAATTTGTCATCCTGGCAGACACAGTATGATCAACGGATTTCCTCTAAAATAGCCCAACAGATTCCACTGTTAACTGGAGCCGATCAAAACTACACTGTAAATGCATAGCAACCTGGAACAACTTGAGGCTAGGTTACTAATAACCGTCAAATGAAATGATGGCCGGATACATCAAGCTCAGTGATTGTAGGTTTCTATCAAATCTAATTCCACAAACCCAGGAGTAAATAAGATGGCTCTGTTCCAGTGCTAACCTTTCCTTTGGTTGACCAACTTAGTACATGTTCAATTATACATACCACACACTTCAACATTCATTTTCTTTACTGTCTTTGCAAGGGCATCAGACAAGACAAGCATATGCACCTGGATCCTGGTCCATGGCATCAACACATTGGGCAGGTTTTAAAAGAGCCAAGGGGGTCCTTGTCCAATCATGGCATTCAACACTTGGGGTGAAACACTGTAGTACTGATAAGTAAGTTGCTGCTGCATGGCATTTTTGGTAGTAGCTTCGATTCTGTACCTGGGGCAAAGTTAGTGCTGGAAACGGGCCAGGCAACAGCACTCAAAATAAGGACGAGGGAGAGAGGTCTCATACCTCTCACAGGAACACAGGGTCTCATACCTCTCACAGGAATGTTACTACTCCCTTGTGTAAGCACTGGTTCTGAAATCAGCGCTCCCAGTCTTGCAGAGTCTACTAATGTCAGGCTGTTTCAACTTTCAGCTATCAAGAAGGTGAGCCAGAAAGGCAAGAGATTCTTGATTTTGAGTTAACTAGTGGGCTCACGGCTCAGCCTTGCTACACTGATTGGTGGGCACGGCTGTTTCAACTTTCAGCTATCAGCCCCTTCTATGTGATTGATACACCTCTCCATGATGTATTCTCGAAAAAAAAAAACTTTCAGCTATCAGGGACAGTGTTTGCTCCAGAGTATCTTTCTCCACAGAAACTACCCATCTGTCAAGTAGCATCCCCTGTACTAGTATAGTTGACAGCAATTTTTGCACCTAGATAGACAATGCCGTCATAGTATAAACAGACGAATTTCATCTAAAATCCCACAGATTTCACTGTAGACAGCCAAAACTAACACCGTTTGTATACAGAACAACCTAGAACAACTTCAGGCTAAGCTAATGAACATCAGAATATTTTTTTTGATGGCCAGCGATATCAAGCTCAATGATCGTTGGTCTCTATCAAATGTAGTTCCTCAGACCCATGGGTCAATAAGATGACTATTCTTGTGCTAACCTTCCTAGTATTTGCTCTGGAGTATCTTTATTCCACAGAAACTACCCATCTGTCAACTACCATCCCCTGTACTAGTATAGTTGACAGCAATTTTTTCACCTAGATAGGCAATACTATCATGGTATAAACATACCAATTTCATCTAAGACTCCCACAGATTTCACTGTAGCCAGCCAAAATAAATACTGTTTGTATACATAGCAACCTAGAACAACTTCAGGGTAGGCTAACGAACATCAGAAGAAGGAAAAAAAACCAAGGCCATGTGCTAACCTTCCTTTGGTTTGACCAAGTTAGTGCATCTTTAATACATACATACCAGGCACTTCAAGAACTACAGGGTAATGCATTTGAGAAAGCACACAGGCTTAGGCTTTCAACTATCAACAAGGTGAACCAGAAAGGCAGGAGATTCTTGGATTTGAGTACCTGGTGGGCTCACGGCTCAGCCTTGTTACACAGATTAGTGGACCTAAGAAAGTGTATATAGCACAGGGACAGTGTTTGCTTTGAGTATCTGTTTCCACAGAAGCTACCAAACCTGCCGGTTTCAAGTCCCACCCCCTGTAATATACTACGACACTCGACAGGATTTTTTTTCATCCTGACAGACACAGCATAATCAACAAATTTCCCAATACTGTTACCTGGCGCCAGCCAAAACTATACTGTAAATGCATAGCAACCTGGAACAACTTGATGCTAGGCTACTAAACGTCAAGCGAAATGATAGCCACATACATCAAGCCCAGTGATTGTAGGTCTTTATCAAATCTAATTCCTCATACCCACGAGTAAATAAGATGGCTCTATTCTTGTGCTCACCTTCCTTTCGTTGAACAATTTAGAACATCTTTAATAGGCACGCACCAGGCATTTCAAGAGCTACAGGGTAATTCATTTGAGAAAGAGAACACTGGCTTAGGCTTTCATCCTCTAGGACTTTAGTTAAGGAAAATAAACCGTTGAAAGGAAGATGTGTCGTTTCTGAATAGCTCGCCCTTAAATTATATGCACCAAAATCTTCAACACAATCTGATTTGCATCTCCTCCCCAACAAGCTCAAATATTTCGTCAATTCTGAAATAAAATCAAGTCATCAATACAAACACGAAAGCTATATGATACAGTTTCATTCAAAATTCAGGGCGCAACTTCTGATATTCCAAGTTCATAAAATGCAAAAGCTTGAAGCAATTACCTATTCATATTGATGTTCATGTTAGCAAGCCAAGAGGTTAAATAAACCTGTAAAACAAGCAATTAGCAAGATAGAACCCTTGTTACATAGCATGCTGAGATGAGCATAACATATTTGATCTAATAAAAAAAATGGCCCATCCTTCATATACATGAGCCAAATTAGTGCTTATAAGTCTACCAAACAAACAATTAAAGACATATAAACCAGGGCAGAGACAGTCATGTTCTAATGAATCAGTCAAACAATATTGCAAAAATTGGACCCACACCTGCAAAACATCATGGGATGGAGCATGGTCAGGTAGCCTTGCCTGCAAGACATCAGCCCTCCAATTCTTTGGCGGCGGGCAGCTGTCTCCAGACTGAAGGCCAATACTCTGAAATTCGTACGATTCCCCATCATATAGCCCGTCCGACCATTCTAATGAAGGATTTGCACTTTCCTTTAAGTTGATTGACACGAGTTCCAATACAATCAGTCTCTACATTGAAAACGATTTCCATTGTCAGGAGTTCCCCAGAAAGAACAGGAGAAAACATGTTTGTAAAAAGATGTGATTCCTATCTGCACAAGCTAGAACATAGCAGGATAGAATCCACTAATTGTTTCCGCAATCAACAAGCATCATTGCATCATAAATGAGTAAATGACAGTATGGTGATATACCTTCAGTTGTAGCTCTGAAATAAACATCTCGACAAGCTCTTGAGCAAGGTTCTCTGAGATGAATTCATAAACAAAAAGATGAATATTATATCTGTATCTTGCTGGACTGGGAACAACATTATTTACAAACTGCATTAGTTCGAACACAAGACTAGAGCGAGATATTTAATCAGTTAGCTTGATCTAATGTGACACTACTACACTGAAAACAGTATGTTAATTTACACATCATTTACAAACTGCATGAAAATCACTTGACTCTCTGACTATCTTGGAGCTATTTCCAGAAATATAGATAATTCATTTGAATTTCTGAATAATATACAAGAATACATTTGTGTCATGCCTAACAGAAATTAGAAAGATCATTTGTCTTCCTGAATCCTATATGAGAACCCAAATTTCTGCAGCTATTAAAAGCAAGTACTGTCATGTCTAATACAAAGGAAAGAGAAGTTATGGAACTTAATCCGGATTTGCATAAAACAAATGAAAAACTCACCAAATTCTGACATAGAGATCCATTTGTATACTGGAGCTCCTCCGCCATCCCCAAAATCATTCAAATCGTCTTGGGAGTCAGTAAACTTGAACAGTGGGCTACTGGCAGATACTTTGGAGTAACAACGCATGGCACGAGAAGCTTTAACCAAGTCAGACACTGCAAGGACCTATCACCAGGAAAATTGGAGAAGAACATCACATCAAACAACCATGTATGCTGTACTGGAGCCTAACAAATAGAATAGGAACAAGCATGGACTTCTTTTTATAAGTATTACCATCTCCTTGTAGGCTGATAGAAGCATCTGACGACATTGCCCCTGGCCAAGGCAAACAAGATGAAAATGAGACCCGCAACTTAAAAGATGCTGCCGACAAGGTTGGCCGAGTTTCTGCAGTAAGTGTAGCTACCTGCTTGTGCGCCAACTTAGCGCTCGCCCTGTCGCGGATCCCTGGCATGTCCTTCAGTACCCCCAAATCCATACCTGACATGTCTCTGATAAGCCCATGGAAGGGTATAACGCCATCATCAGCAACTAGTTACTGAAATCTCAAAAACTCAAGCGCGGCCGAAGCACACAACCAGAGAGGGGGGAGATACCTGCGTGAGAGGTAGGCGTTGACGAGTGTAGCGGCATGGGATCGCCCGTTGGCGTCCGCAGCCAGCCACCGGGCCTTGGCCGCGAGCAAGCGCGACCACTGATTGCGCAGGTTGCGCTGCGCCGCTGGCCGCCACTGGCGCAGCGACAGCGGGGTTGGGGACGGCGAGGACGGCTCGGCAGGGCGGCGGACTGGGGTGGCAGCTTCAGCCTCCATTGTATCGCCCACTTCATCGATTCAGATAGTAAAATTTCAGAAAAAAAATCACAATTATCGGTCAGAAGGACTCGCTTGCACAATGAGTATATAATTTAAACTCGATGCTTAATGAATGTATATTAAGGTTCCATTTCGATGGTCCTGTCAGCAGTTGTTTCTATTTGTGAAAATTGTTCAGGTTGTGTAGTTGCTGAAGTGTTGGGTACTGACACAGTGACACTAATGGATAAAATACATTCGTCTTGTATTTATATAACATGAAACTGACAACGAAATGTATTAGCTACAGATTTCAATTCAAGTCTTCCAGACATACAAATTACAAAGAGGGGGAATATGCATGTGGATTAGAAATTACTCTATTGGTCTGCCGTTGGCGAGCAGCGGGACTGGAAGGGGGTAGGGGTCCGGGGAGCAGCTGCTGGCGTGCTGCGTTCAGGTTCCGGCGCGGGGCGGGGTGGCGCGGGCGCGCAGCTAGCAGTCAGCAGAGGCGGCAGCCTGGACGGCGGGAGGTGGGAGGCGGCGCAGATCAGCCGAGGAAGATAGGAGGGCGCGGAGGCAGAGTCCCGTGGCGGCGTACGCGCGCGGGGAGGGGGTGGTGCGGTGGCCGGCGGCGAGCGCGTGGCTGCAGGTCTGGGAGCACTGCAGGCAGAAACACATAGGACAGTATCGTGTGTGTGGGTGGGGCTTTGCTGGGACAGTAGACGGGCCAAATCGCAATACATAGGAGTACGAAGTTCTACCATCTGTACACCTGGGTCGGGCCATCTAGCCCATCTGGGGTATGCCGCGCAGGGGGTGCAGTTAGATGGATCGTCGGAAATCGGAGACCGTGCCATTATTGCGACACGCCAAGAAACGAAAAGAGTAAAGTCTATTTTAAACCTTTAACTTGTAGAACCGGGTGAAATCAAACCCTGAACTTTCAATCCTTAAAATCGGCACCCTGTAGTTACCGTTCCCGGTCAATCTCGACCCTGTAACAGCTTAGACTGGTTTGTCTCACCAGGAAAGAAAATCCCGACCGGGAATTGGGCGTTGTATGTGAGCGATATCACCGCTTTCCAATTAACTCTCACTCTGTAGTGAGTCAAGTACACACGCATTGGCCAGTTAATTCAGTTGAGAAGGGAGAAGTGTATGCTAGGTTGCAAGTTCGTGCCCCCGTGCATGTGGGGCACAAAATCCTTCGGTGATTTGAGGGAGAGATTTCTCTTCAGTTGTGTCCCTCAAAGCGGCTCCAAAACACGATGGATTGAGCATTTGAGGGACGTTGTTGGTTGGTGTCGTGTTTGGGGTACGTCGCTTTCCAGTCACGTCCCTTAAACAGAAATTTAGATTTTTTAAATTTAACTGAAAATTGTCGAATTCATTCAAATTTGTTATATGTTACATGGATTTGAACAAAATTCAATGAAATTTAAACCTAAAACTAAACTCCGTGCACGCGTGGCCGATTTGAACGAGATCGACGAGCGGCATGCTGATACGTTCAAAACGTATCTACTTTCCCGAACATTTTTGCCAATCTCGGCTGCCAGCGCGAGGAAGGCGTAGGCGACTTTGGCATTGCTAGCCTGGGGCCGCCGTTGCGAAGGTCGTCGATGAGGGCGGGGAGGGTGTGCCTGGGTACTCCCCAAAAGCGGATGCACCCCTCCATGTTCCAGGTGTTTGACCTCCCGAGCCGACGTTGAGGCTGCCACGTCCGTAGTCGTCCGCGGTGAGGATGTTCTTCCGGGATGATGACATCCGCGAGATCTGGGGTTGGTTGTGGGCGCCCGATTGAGAGCGGGGCGAATGGTGTGTGGAAGGGACGGGAAGGAAGGAAGGAGGGGTCGCCTCTTTATACATCGGCGGCAGGCAAATTGGCAGCAGAAGCATTGGCAGTAGTAACACTGGCGCGGATAGCCACGCGGCGATGCGCGACGAGACGCTTCACTGCATCGCCTAAGTAGGCGACAGGTTTAAACTTCAGTGTCAACATTTACACTACGCCGCCTGGGCCCGCCACTTGCGACGCGTTTCCACTCTTTGTCCGGCGCGCCCACAGTGTTCTCTGTGGAGCGGGGATGGCCTCAGCGCCGGACAACATATTGATCCGTGACGGGCGAAAAGGCCATTTGAGACGTGTGACTGGGCCAGCTATATGTCCGACACGCCCTAAATAAATTTAGGAACTGTTTTAAGGGATACGGCTGGAGATGCTTTTAATAACATACAATCAGAGCTAAGCTACACGAACAGCACAGGAGCAAAGCAAGGCGACAATTTAAGCTGCTCGAGGAGAGATTGACAAAGCGACCCACCGCAGGCTGCACAGCGAGCAGCACCATGCTCCAGAGTTGTCATCTCCTCTCGCCATGTAGTCTAGGGCAATCTCTGTCACTAAGTGCATGTGTTAATGACTTAATCCCGGTTGGGAATCTTTGAGCCAAACTCATCCAAACCGATTGAAGGTCTAAATTGACCGGGATCAGTAAATCCAGGGTGCTGATTTTTGGGATTAGAAGTTCAAGGTTTGATTTAGACACCCTCTATAACTTGAAGGTTTAAAATAGACTTTACTCAAACGAAAACGTTCTCTCTCAAAAAAAAAAGCCAAGAAACGAAAACGCGACCGCCGGCGCGTCAGACTCGTGGCCTCCATGGAATCCGGTAGCAAGCCGTAGCGCAACCTACGATCGAACAGCCACTCCGATATGAACTTCCAATCATTAGTATTCGCGCCAGATAAAACACGATGGATTCACACACCGCGTTGTATATATTCACGCGGCACGCTTTCAATCCGTCTCCGAGCGGAAGATTTTTATCTCCTGATTGATGATCCCCTCCTCTTCTTACTTCTACCGCCTCCTCCACCTACCTTGCGCTTTCGTTCCCTCCTCCACCTACTCCTGCAGCTGCACGGGAGCTGCCACCGTACTCGAACTCGACGACGTCCACGCGACACGAGGGGTCGTCATCACCAGCAACCAGCATGCGCATCGGCAGCGACGCGGAATACGAGGTGGGGACGTCCTGCAGCCTCGGCAAGGGCGGCTTCGGCGTCGTCGTCAAGGGCCGCCACCGCGCCACGGGCAGGACCGTCGCCATCAAGTCCCTCCGCCCGCCCGCCGACGACCCCGTCGAGCTCCAGCAGGAGGCGCGCCTGCTCCTGGACGCGAGCCACGGGAACCCCTACGTCGTCGGCTTCCACGGCCTCGTGCAGGACCGGGCCACCGGCGCCCTCCGCCTCGCCATGGAGTACGCCGGGCCGAGCCTCCGCGCCTTCCTGTGGGAGAGATCACAGCGCCTCTCATCCGGGAGCAAGGTCCCCGAGGCCACCGTGCGCGCCTTCATGTGGCAGCTGCTCACCGGCGCCAGCACGATGCACGAGCGCGGCATCGTCCACCGCGACATCAAGCCCTCCAACGTCCTCGTCGGGGAGGACGGCACCGTCAGGCTCTGCGACCTCGGCCTGGCCATGTACCTGGCCACCGAGCCGATGCCGTACTGCAGCGCCGGCACGCCGTGCTACAAGGCGCCCGAGGCGCTCATGGGGAAGCCCGACTACGACGCGCGCGTCGACACGTGGTCGCTCGGCTGCGTCATGGCGCAGATGCTCACCGGCACCAAGCTCTTCGACTGCGACGTCAATGAGGTAGACCAGCTCTGGACCATCTTCGGCGTGCTCGGGATGCCGGACGACGCGACCTGGCCGGGCTTCGCGTCCCTGCCGCTCGCCGACGTCACGATGCGGTGGCCTCTCTACGAGCAGAAGAAGCACAGCATGCTGGGTGAGCTGTTCCTCGATGGGACGCTGTCCCATGGCGGCTTCGAGGTCTTGGAAGGCCTTCTCGCGTGCAACCCAGACAGACGGCTCACGGCGGCAGCCGCGCTCGAACTACCGTGGTTCGCGCGTCTTGATGCCTACGCTGCTGCTGAGCTCGTCGCGCTGGCGCTGCCCCGTGAGAAGACGATCCCACCGCCGACGACGCCCAAGAAGAAGAAAATGCTGAAGAAAGTTCCAGCGGAGATATGGAACGCGCTGCGAACTGCAACACGTTCCAAAACGCATGGCATCTATAAACGCCTCTCAAACCTGTAAAGCCTAGTCACCTGTCTAGTGTAAACACCACACGAACGTGCTCTGCTAGCGTGTAAGTAGCTGATCGAGCTTGTCTGACCAAGTTAGTGGAACTGTGGAAGTCCTTGTTTCAGATTTTGTGAAACATTTTTTTCTGATGATTAAGTGGACTTACCCTTGGATTTAAACTGGTCATAGCGTGGAGTAGCATAGAATAGTGTCATACATATCTACACAGAAGCAAACAAAATTGATCGACGATGATGGAAGCTCCCCTGGTTGTACTGAAAGAAATATAAACCATAATCAAGTAGCTGTAAACCCTAATCACCTGTCTAGTCTAGGTTTAAACGCCATACGAAAGTGCTCTGCTGGCGTGTAATTATTAATCAAGTATAGCTGAGCTTGTCTGACCCTCTAAAGTTAGTGGAGGTCCTTGTTTCAGATTTTTGTGAAACATTTTTTCTGATGATCAAAGAGAGTTACCCTTGCCCTTAGACTAGTATAAGCGCGGACCAACATAAGCTAGTGTCATGCATATTATATTGAAGTAAACAAAATTGATCGACTCGATGGCAAGTTTAGACGGAAGCTCCCTAGTTGTACCGTAACTGATCTCGAAAAAAACAATAACTATTTTTTAAAATATTGTGCACACTTGTTTTTTAAAAGTTACCTGAAAATTTATGTATACCAAAGGTTGTGTGTAGGATAAATATGGAGAATTCATATTTTTATTGTAGTTGACGATTAGTAATTTTCAGCATCCAATATATTTATATAGTATTTGTATTGTCGATTATTATTGAAAACTTTTAAGATACAGCTGGCCACAAAAAAACCGGCAGTCAGTCAAGGTAACGGTCAAATTTGTACCCTAGATTTTTCTATAATTTCTTACATAACTGTTTTACTCTAGAAACCTCCATATTAAGATATTTGCTCGGGCATACCAAATAGACATATATAGAGAGAGACCAAACTATTAAATATATTTAAACACTAATGCAGATGCAAAAAGATAAGGCTGTGGACAATTTTTTTCAATCTCTATACATTATAAAATAATATAATTTTGTTACAAAATACATTTGTTTAGCATAAGCTACATGTAATAATTAATGTATATTGCAATAAAAATAAAAATAATGATAAATTTAATGTTAGTAACATTTCATATTTGATTGACTATGCGAGAGGTACCATTATTAAATTATTTAGAAGTATAAAATTTTAGTGTAAATTTTCAGTCCGGCCCCCACGAGGAAGAATAGCCAATGGCTATTTTTCTGACTGCATTTTTCATGCCCCGGATAGGCTAACAGATGAGGCACTAAAATTGGGTGCACTCGTAGGTCACCTTATCCAACTCTTTCTGCAACCTGGGTCGGCACATAATCTCAAGATAGTAGACCCAACAAATATCCATCTAATAATCCGATTGCTAACATCGGCACTCCCTCTGGTAGGAAAAAATAGCCACGGAACGACACATGGATTTCTAACATCTAATAATCCGATTGCTAACATCGGCACTCCCTCTGGTAGGAAAAAATAGCCACGGAACGACACATGGATTTCACCACCTCGGGTGAGAGTGAGACGTACCTACTACCGCCACCTGGATTACCTATCAACGGTCACCACTTCGTGGCCCTGATAGTTGCCGGATTGCGTATGAGGCGACTTTCGAGTGTTCGTTGTCGATGTTGTCGAGGTTTGGGGTGTGAATGTGTGATTCAAACTTAGGTGCGTACTACTAGTTAATTATAATAGTATATCATTTCTTTGCTTCCTTCCACTTTATTATTTGTTGTGTTCACCTCCCACTTACCATAGCCTATATTTTGTACATGATGCATGGAGTCTTGTGCAAGTTGCCTATCCTACGAAATTTCATTGATTGTTAGCTATTTGTTGCAAGACTTGTTAGTAACTGTGTAATAATTAGTAGTACTATTGACATTTGATATGTGAGTTGTACTATTTGTATGTATTATCAGACATTTAGTAGTATCTTCTTGTAACAACCTGTTGTAATACTATGGTTTTAATACACCCCATATCAAACTTCTAAACATGAGTGAGATTGCAAAATCCATGTGGTTATGACTGCCAAAAGGAACTTGCGTGCATATGTACTTTTTGCAACATAACACAATTGAGTTCTAGATGGGAAACATCAAAGAAGATTTTGAAGTTCTTAAGCTTCTTTTATTTCTTGAATAAAGCATTCAGTGGCCTGGTGTGCACGGATGAACTTCTCAAGCAAACAGAGGTAAAATTTGCCATCTCAAGAATACTTTGCACATGCATTAACCGACTTTAGATGATTCCCTAGGACACAAAGAAAACTCTGCTCATATATATCCACGTTCACATGTTTCGACTATTGCACGTGAACCAGATAAAGTCACTTCCAACATCCAAAACTCATACTTCGAATGACACAAAGATGGACCTCAAAGTTTCCAAGATCATTGAAAATTTTCCAATATGAACCTCATTAGACATGGAGAAAATGAGAATGTCATCGATGGGTGATGACCCACAAGTATAGGGGGTGTATCGTAGTATCTTCGATAAGTAAGAATGTCGATCCCAACGAGGAGCAGAAGGTGTTGGCAGCAGTTTCGATGAAGGATTCACTGTAGATGCTCACAAACAAGTATTCAAGGGGTTTTGATGTAATAGATGAATAAAGTACGAGTAAGTAAAATGCGAGAGAAATAATTGCAGCGAGTGGCCCAATCCTTTTTAGCACAAAGGACAAGCCGGTTTGTTTACTTATAATGACCAAACGTTCTTGAGGACACACGGGGATTTTAGTCTAGTGCTTTCGCTTCATGTGGCTAAATAATCTTCATTGTTTTGATAAGTGTTGTGTGGGTGAACCTATGCTAATGCACCGCCCTTCCTAGGACTAATACATACTTGTGATTATACCCCTTGCAAGCATCCGCAACTACAAGAAAGTAATTAAGATAAATCTAACCACAGCCTTAAACTCTGAGATCCTGTGATCCCTCTTGCATCGATATACTAACGGGGGCTTAGGTTTTTGTCACTCCGGCAACCCCGCAATTAGCAACCGAATACAAGATGCACTCCCCTAGGCTCATAAATGGTGAAGTGTCGTGTAGTCGACGTTCACACGACACCACTAGAAGAATGACACCACAACTTAAATATCATAACATTGAATATTAATCAACCATAATTCACTACTAGCATTTAGACTTCACCCATGTCCTCAAGAACTAAACGAACTACTCACGAGACATCATATGGAATACAATCAGAGGTGATATGATGATGAATAACAATCTGAACATAAACCTTGATTCAATGGTTTCACTCAATAGCATCAATAACAAGTAGAGAATAATGCCGGGAGAGTTTCCCCTATCAAACAATCAAGATCCAACCCAAATTGTTACAGCGGTGACGAGGTGCAGTGATGGCGGTGTAGATGGTGGAGATGATGATGATGATGATGGAGATGATGTCCCGCTCGATGACGATGGCGATGGCGTCGATTTCCCCTTCGGGAGGGAATTTCCCCGCGGATTCCTGCCCGCCGAGAGCTCTTTTCTCTTCTCCGCCGCAGAGGCGGCTGTAACTCTTCGTGAGGTCCTCCCTCGGGCTTAGGTTTTCGGGACGAAGGAGTACGCGAAGAAAAGGAGGCGAAAGGCTGGGCCACACCACAGCAGGTGGCGCGGCCAGCCATGGGCCGCGCCGGCTGTGGTCTGGCCCACCTTGGCTCCCCTCTTTTCCCCTTCGGCTCCCGTCATCTGGAAAAATAGGAATTTACGTGTAATTTCCTTCCACGTTGATCTTCCGAAATATTGCGTTCGACGGTGCTTTTTCCAGCAGAATCCTGGCTCCTGCTTGATCCTCCAATAATGATGAAACATGCAAAATAGATGAAATAACATAAGTATTGTGTTCTAATATGAAATATATCAATGAATAACACAAATTATGATACAAAATAGTGATGCAATTGGACGTATCAACTCCCCCCAAGCTTAGACCTCGCTTGTCCCCAAGCGAGACTGAGCTCGATAAACAAGACCACATGTTTATGGAGTGAAGAGTCGATAAATAAAATACGGACAAGAAGCATCATATTCATTCACACAAGACATTCTAAACAACTTCCTCATATAACTCATCTTGGAATAAGTAAAGAGAAATCACAAGTAAAGGTGCATGAGAAATCATAGTTGGTGATGGCAAACTTTGTTCTTGGTCAGAGAACTACTAACGGATTGTACTTCTAAGCAAAGCTTTCATATAAGAATTTTATAGCTAGGCTTTCATATTCAAGCATAACAATCTCCTCATAATCATTGATAACTTCAAGTCATATTCATTCGATAAAATTGGTACTAAACAAGAAAGTATAAAAGACATGATTAACTGAATCATAGCATAAATGATTGGTTCACAACAACTCAATTGCTTGCTTGAGGTAGAGGGAAATAGGTTTACTGACTCAACATAAAAGTAAAAGATATGCCCTTCGCAGAGGGAAGCAGATTAAATCATGTGCTAGAGCTTTTCAAGTTTTGAAATCATATAAAGAGCATAAAAGTAAGATTTTGAGCGGTGTTTGTTGTTGTCAACGAATGGTAGCGGGCACTCTAACCCCCTTGCCAAACGAACCTTCCAAGAGCGGCTCCCATGAGGGACGGTGATACGTCTCCAACGTATCGATAATTTCTTATGTTCCATGCTACTTTATTGATGATACCTACATGTTTTATACACATTATATGTCATATTTATGCGTTTTCTGGAACTAACCTATTAACAAGATGCCGAAGTGCCGTTCCTGTTTTCTGCTGTTTTTGGTTTCAGAAATCCTAGTAACAAAATATTCTAATTGGACGAAATCAACGCCTGTGTTCCTATTTTGCCCAAGCATCCAGAACACCCGAGAGTCGCCAGGGGGCTGTGGGGCCCCAGATGATAGGGTGGCGCGCCAGGCTGGGCCCGCGCCACCCTATGGTGTCGTCGCCCTTCGCCCTCCGACGCTGCCCTTTCGCCTATATAAAGCCCCCGTCGAAAACCCTTACGAGGAAGCCACGGTACGCGAAACCTTCCAGAGCCGCCGCCATCGCGAAGCCAAGATCTGGGGACAGGAGTCTGTTCCGGCACCCGCCGACGGGGAAGTGCCCCCGGAAGGCTTCTCCATCGACACCGCTGCCATCTCCACCGCCATCTTCATCACCGCTGCTGCTCCCATGAGGAGGAGTAGTTCTCCATCGAGGCTCGGGGCTGTACCGGTAGCTATGTGGTTCATCTCTCTCCTATGTACTTCAATACAATAATCTCATGAGCTGCCTTACATGATTGAGATTCATATGATGATGCTTGTAATCTAGATGTCATTGTGCTAGTCAAGTGAGTTTTACTTATGTGATCTCCGGAGACTCCTTGTCCCACGTGTGTAAAGGTGACAGTGTGTGCACCGTGTGGGTCTCTTAGGCTATATTTCATGAATACTTATTCACTGCTATGAATGGCATAGTGAAGTGCTTATTTATATCTCTTTATGATTGCAATATGTTTTGTATCACAATTTATCTATGTGCTACTCTAGTGATGTTATTAAAGTAGTTTTATTCCTCCTACACGGTGTAATGGTGACAGTGTGTGCACTCGTGTTAGTACTTGGCGTAGGCTATGATTATGGTCTCTTGTAGATTATGAAGTTAACTATTACTATGATAGTATTGATGTGTATTATTCCTCCTACATAAGCATGAAGGTGACAGTGCATGCTATGTTAGTACTTGGTTTAGTCGTTTCGATCTTTCATGCACTCTAAGATTATTTAAATATGAACATTGAATTGTGGAGCTTGTTAACTCCGGCATTGAGGATTCGTGTAATCCTAAGCAATGTGTTCATCATCCAACAAGAGAGTGTAGAGTATGCATTTATCTATTCTGTTATGTGATCAATGTTGAGAGTGTCCACTAGTGAAAGTCTAATCCCTAGGCCTTGTTCCTAAATATCGCTATCGCTACTTGTTATGTTTTACGAATTACTACTTACCGTTTGTTTACTTCCCGCAATATTACTACCATCAACTGCACGCCAGCAAGCTATTTTCTGGTGCCGTACTACTGCTCATACTTATTTATACCACCTGTATTTCACTATCTCTTCGCCGAACTAGTGCACCTATTAGGTGTGTTGGGGACACAAGAGACTTCTTGCTTTGTGGTTGCAGGGTTGCATGAGAAGGATATCTTTGACCTCTTCCTCCGAGTTCGATAAACCTTGGGTAATCCACTTAAGGGAAACTTGCTGCTGTTCTACAAACCTCTTGGAGGCCCAACACTGTCTACAAGAATAGAAGTACCCGTAGACATCAAGCACTTTTCTGCGCCGTTGCCGGGAGGAAAGGTAAAAGGTACTCACACTCCGGATCTCGGCTACTAAGCTATTCTCCGGCGCCGTTGTAAGTACTCGAAGCTATTTCCTTTAGACTCGCAATTGCGACATTTGGTTTCTTGTTTACACTAGTTAGGCATAATGGACAACAATGAGCTTCTTATTCTATTTCTGATTTAAGACATGGATGGTTTGATGCGAAAATTAAAAAACCCATGGAACATATTAATATGAATGCTTTGAACACTATTGTTGCTAATGCTATGGAAAATTCTAAGCTTGGGGAAGCTGGCTTTGATGAGCATGATATTTTTAGTCCCCCAAGCATTGAGGAGAAAAATTACTTTGATGATACTTTGCCTCCCATTTATGATGATTATAATGATAGTAGTCTTTTGTTACCACCTGTTATGGAGGATAAATTTGATTATGATTACAATATACCTCCTATATTTGATAGCTACTTTGTTGAATTTGCTCCCACTACAATTAATAAGAATGACTATGCTTATGTTGGGAGTAGTAATTATTTTATGCATGAGACTTATGATAAGAATGCTTTAAGTGATAGTTATATTGTTGAGTTTGCTCATGATGCTACTGAAAGTTATTATGAGAGAGGAAAATATGGTTATAGAAATTTTCATGTTACTAAAATGCCTCTCTATGTGCTGAAATTTTTGAATTTGTTTTATCACTTGTTTTTGTTCTTCACTTGTTTATTCAGATTATGCATAGGACTTGTTAGGTTTGAATTCCTCTTTGCTCTCTTTGCTTCACTATTTCTTGCGAGTGCATCATTAAAAAAAACCCATCTTAATGGCTATAAAGAACTTCTTGGGAGATAACCCATGTTTTTTTTACTAGTATTTGTTTTATATTTGTGTCTTGGAAGTTGTTTACTACTGTAGCAACCTCTCCTTATCATGTTTTTGTGCCAAGTAAAGTTTCTATGTTAAAGTTGTTATATTTGGGATCGCTGCGCAGAAACAACATTGCTGTCTGACGAATTCCACAAGTCTGTCTTCGAATTTCAATTTGATATGTACGCAACTTTCATTAGTTTTGAGTTTTTCCATTTGAGCAAGTCTGGTGCCATTTTAAAATTCGTCTTTACGGACTGTTCTGTTTTGACAGATTCTGCCTTTTATTTCGCATTGCCTCTTTTGCTATGTTGGATGAATTTCTTTGATCCATTAATGTCCAGTAGCTTTATGCAATGTCCAGAAGTGTTAAGAATGATTGTGTCACCTCTGAACATGTGAATTTTTGATTATGCACTAACCCTCTAATGAGTTTGCTTGAAGTTTGGTGTGAAGGAAGTTTTCAAGGGTCAAGAGAGTATGATATACTATGATCAAGAGGAGTGAAAGCTCTAAGCTTGGGGATGCCCCGTGGTCCACCCCTGCATATTTTAAGAAGACTCAAGCGTCTAAGCTTGGGGATGCCCAAGGCATCCCCTTCTTCATCGACAACATCATCAGGTTCCTCCCAAAACTATATTTTTATTCGGTCACATCTTATGTACTTTACTTGGAGCGTCTGTGTGTGCTTTTATTTTTGTTTTGTTATCTTAGCTCTCTGAATAAGTTCATCCTTGTGTGGGAGAGAGACACGCTCCGCTGGTTCGTATGAACACATTGATGGGGTTCGTTGCATAGAAAACAAAAAATTTCCTACCGCAAAGCGAATAAAACCAACAGATCTAATCTATGGAACACCCAAGATCCAATCTACTAGATCTAAGCAACGAGGTGGAGATGAGACTAACCCTCAAAGATTCCAAAGCCTTCGAGATTAATCTCGTTGTTGGTGTAGACGATCGTCCCCGGTGCTGCAATCCGGCAGCACTTCCGTACTCGGTCGCGCGTACGGTGTCGATGAAGCTCCTTCCTCTCCGTTCCAGCGGGCAGCGGAGGTGTGGTAGATCTCCTCCAACGTCCAGCAGGACGACGGCGTGGTGGTGGTGGAGGAAGAAACCTGCAGGGCTTCGCCTAAGCCCGGACAGCGTATGGTGGAGGGAGAGGCGGCAGGAGGAGGTAATGGGGGGATGGTGTGGCCGGCCACCCCTCCCCTCTTTATATAGGGGGCTGGCCGGCCAAGGTGGCCCCCTTCCCATCTAGGGTTGGGGGGGCGGCCAAGGGGAAGAGGGCTTTCCCCCCCAAGTTGATCCCTCCCAGGGAAACCCTAGGGGTTGGCCGGCCTGGGCCTTGGGGGCCAAGTGCCCCTGGCCCATTAGGCCAGGGAGCATCCCCTCAGCCCACGGTGGGCCGCCCGGGTCGTGGGCCCCATGGTGGACCCTTCCGGAACCTTCTAGAACCTTCCATCAACACCGGAACAATCCCGAACATTTCCGAAAACCCAGAAATCAACTTCCTTATATGAATCTTATTCTCCGGACTCTTCCGGACCTCCTCGTGACATCCTGGATCACATCCGAGACTCCGAACAAACTTCGTCTCCATATCATATTCAAATCTACTTATGCGACATCGAACCTTAAGCGCGTCACCTACGGTTCGCGAACTATGCAGACATGGTCGAGACTCCTCTCCGAGCAATAACCAATAGCGGGATCTGGAGATCCATAATGGCTCCCACATATTCAACGATGACTTAGTGATCGATTGAACCATTTACATACGATGCCAATTCCCTTTGTCTCGCGATATTTTACTCGTCCGAGGTTTGATCATCGGTATCTCCATACCTTGTTCAACCTCGTTACCGACAAGTACTCTTTACTCGTACTATGTGATCTCTTATGAACTATTCATATGCTTGCAAGCTAATCGATGACATTCCACCGAGAGGCCCTGAGTATATCTATCCGTCATTAGGATGGACAAATCCCACTTGATCCATATGCCTCAACTCACACTTTCCAAATACTTAATCCCACCTTTATTGTCACCCATTTACGCAATGACGTTTGATGTAATCAAAGTACCCTTTCGGGTAAGTGATTTACATGATCTCATGGTCGAAGGATTAAGACAACTATGTATTGAAAGCTTATAGCAAATGAACTTAATGACTTGATCTTATGCTACGCTCATTTGGGTGTGTGTCCATTATATCATTCAACTAATGACATAACCTTGTTATTAATAACATCCAATGTTCATGATCACGAAACCATGATCATCTATTAATCAACAAGCTAGTTATACAAGAGGCTTACTAGGGACTCCTTGTTGTTTACATAACACACATGTATCAATGTTTCAGTTAATACAATTATAGCATGGTATATAAACATTTATCATAAACACAAAGATATTATAATAACCACTTTATTATTGCCTCTTGGGCATATCTCCAACAGTCTCCCACTTGCACTAGAGTCAATAATCTAGATTACATTGTAAGGTACCTAACACCCATGGCATTCTGGTGTTGGTCATGCTTTGCCCTTGGGAGAGCTTTAGTCAACGGATCTGCAACATTCAGATCCGTGTGTACTTTGCAAATCTCTACTTCACCATCTTCGATGTACTCGCGAATCGAATGGAAACGCAGCTTGATATGCTTCAGCTTCTTGTGTGACCTTGGTTCCTTTGCATTGGCGATGGCACCCGTGTTGTCACAATAAATGACTAGCGGGTCCAATGCACTAGGAACCACACCAAGCTCAACAATGAACCTCTTCATCCATACCGCTCCGATGAAGCCTCCGCCGCTATATATTCAGATTCTGTTGAAGATTTCGCCACCGTGCATTGCTTGGAACTGCTCCAGCTTACTGCCGCACCATTCAATATAAACACGTACCCAGACCGAGACTTAGAGTCATCGGGTCGGTGTTCCAACTTGCATCGGTGTAACTGGTTACAACGAGCTCTTGGTCACCGCCATAACAAAGAAACATATCCTTAGTCCTTTTCAAGTACTTCAGGATATTCTTGACCGCTGTCCAGTGTTCCATCCCTGGATCACTTTGATATCTCGCTCAAACTAACAGCATGTGCGATATCTGGTCTAGTACACAGCATGGCGTACATGATAGAGCCTACTGCCGAAGCATAGGGGATCTTGCTCATCCTTTCTCTTTCATCTGCCGTAGCCGGACCTTGAGTCTTACTCAAGACCTTACCTGGCAACATAGGCAAGAACCCTTTCTTGCTTTCATCCATTCTAAACTTCTTTAGAATCTTGTCCAGATATGTACTTTGTGAAAGGCCTATTAGGCGTCTTGATCTATCTCTATAAATCTTGATGCCTAAAATGTATGCTGCTTCACCAAGGTCTTTCATTGAAAAAGACTTATTCAAATAACCTTTAATGCTGCTTAAAAGTTCTATATCATTCCCAATCAATAATATGTCATCTACATATAATATCAGGAACGCTACAGAGCTCCCACTCACTTTCTTGTAAATACAGGCCTCACCATGAGTCCGTATAAAACCAAAATCTTTGATCACTCTATCAAAGCGTAGGTTCCAACTCCGGGATGCTTGCTTCAGTCCATAAATGGAACGCTGAAGTTTGCATACCTTGTCAGCATTTTTAGGATCGACAAAACCTTTGGGTTGTACCATATACAACTCTTCCTCAATGTCACCATTAAGGAACGCCGTTTTGACATCCATCTGCCAAATCTCATAATCGAAAAATGCAGCTATTGCTAACAAAATCCTCACAGACTTTAGCTTCGCTACAGGTGAGAAAGTCTCATCGTAGTCAACTCCTTGAATTTGTCGGAAACCCTTTGCGACAAGTCGAGCTTTATAGACAGTAATATTACCATCAGCATCTGTTTTCTCTTGAAAATCCATTTATTCTTGACAGCCTTCGGTAAGTCTACCAAAGTCCATACTTTGTTATCATACATGGATCCCATTTCGGATTTCATGGCTTCTTGCCATTTGTTGGAATCTGGGCTCATCATCGCTTCTTCATACGTCGCAGGGTCCTCATCATTGTCGTCCACAATCATGACATTTAGACAGGATCATACCAATCGAGTGGTACGCCCTCGTCGATCTGCGAGGTTCGCAGCTTCCTCGTTCGAAGTTTCATGATCTTCATCATTTGCTTCCTCTCCTATCGGTGCAGGCTGCACAGGAATTTCTTCCGGCACTGCGCTACTCTGATCTATGAGAGAAGGTTCATCAACCTCGTCGAGTTCTACTTTTCTTCCAGTCACTTCTTTAGTGAGAAACTCCTTCTCAAGAAAGGATCCGTTCTTGGCAACAAAGATTTTGCCTTCGGATCTGTGATAGAAAGTATACCCAATTGTTTCTTTAGGGTATCCTATGAAGACGCATTTCTCCGCTTTGGGTTCTAGCTTGTCAGGTTGTAACTTCTTTACATAAGCATTGCAACCCCAAACTTTAAGGAACGACAGCTTAGGTTTCTTCCCAAACCATAATTCATACGGTGTCGTTTCAACGGATTTAGATGGTGCCCTATTTAAAGTGAATGCGGCTGTCTCTAAAGCATAACCCCAAAACGATAATGGCAAATCGGTAAGAGACATCATAGAACGAACCATATCTAAGAGAGTTCGATTACGACGTTCGGACACACCATTGCGCTGTGGTGTTCCCGGCGGTGTCAACTCTGAAAGTATTCCGCATTTCTTTAAATGCATGCCAAACTCATAACTCAGATATTCGCCTCCGCGATCAGAACGCAGAAACTTAATCTTCTTGTTACGTTGATTTTATACTTCACTTTGGAATTCCTTGAACTTCTCAAAAGTCTCGGACTTGTGTTTCATAAAGTAAATATACCCATATCTACTCAGATCATCCGTGAAGGTTAGAACATAACGATAACCACCGCGCGATGCTACACTCATTGGTACGCACACATCGGTATGTATGATTTCCAATAAGTCTGTAGCTCGCTCCATTGTGCCAGAAAATGGAGTCTTAGTCATTTTTCCCATTAGACATGCTTCGCATCTGTCAAGTGACTCAAAGTCAAGTGACTCAAGAAATCCATCGGAATGGAGTTTCTTCATGCGCTTCACTCCAATATGACCAAGACGACAGGCACATATAAGTAGAATTATCATTCAATTTAATTCGCTTAGCATCAATGTTATGAACATGTGTATCACTACTATCGAGATTTAACAAGAATAAACCATTCATCTCAGGTGGCCATAAAAGACATTACTCATATAAATCGAACAACCATTATTCTCAGACTTAAACGAATAACCGTCTTGCATCAAACAAGATCCAGATATAATGTTCATGCTCAACGCAGGTACCAAATAACAATTATTAAGGTTTAAAACTAATCCCGAAGGTAGATGTAGAGGGACCGACGGCGATCACATCGACCTTGGATCCATTTCCAACGCGCATCGTCACCTCGTCCCTTGCCAGGCTTCGTTTATTCCGCAGTTCCTGTTGAGTTACAAATGTGAGCAACCGAACCAATCAAATACCGGCACTACTACGAGAACCAGTAAGATAGACATCTATAACATGTATATCAAATATACCTTTCTTCTTGGCATGGCCGCTCTTCGATCGGCCAAGTATTTGGTGCAGTTCCGCTTCCAGTGCCCCTTCCCCGGCAGTAGTAGCACACAGTCTCAGGCTTAGGACCAGCCTTAGGCTTCTCAGGAGGCGCTGCAACTTTCTTGCCGCCCTTCTTGAAGTTGCCCTTGTTAGGCTTGCCCTGCTTCTTGAAACTGGTGGTCTTGTTGACCATCAACACTTGGTTCTCCTTCTTAATTTCTACTTCAGCAGACTTCAGCATGGAGAAGAGTTCAGGTAACTCTTTGTTCATGTTCTGCATGTTGTAGTTCATCACGAAGTTCTTGTAACTTGGTGGCAGTGATTGGAGGACACGATGAATACCCAGCTTGTTAGGGATCACAATCCCCAAGTCACTGAGCTTCTTCGCATGTCCGGACATGGCGAACATGTGCTCACTAACGGAGCTGCCCTCTTCCATCATGCAGTTAAAGAACTGTTTCGAGGCCTCATAGCTCTCCACGGCTGCATGAGTCTCAAAGATAAGTTTGAGCTCACGCATCATCTCACATGGGTCGTGGTGCTCAAAACGCTTTTGGAGCTCTGCCTCTAAACTGCACAAGATGGCACACTGAATTTCGGAGTACCGAGTTACCCGAGTCTCATAAACATTCTTTATGTCCTCGGACACTGCAGGAGGTGGTGGGGGACCTAGCGGTGCTTCGAGCACATATTGCATGCTCACGCCAGTGAGGAAAATCCTCACATGACGGACCCCAGTGAAGTTGCTACCATTGCCCTTAAGCTTTTCTTTCTCTAGGAACTGGTTAAAATTGATGGAGGGGGCGCCATGATCTACAACATATTTGCAAAGAGTTTAGACTAAGTTTATGATAAAATGAGTTCAATTTTAATTCTTAAATTAACTAGGTGAACTCCCACTCAAAACAACATCCTCGCATTGTCTTAGTGATTACACGAACCAAATCCACTACACCAAGTCCGATCTTCACGAGAAAAGATGTAGTTTCAAAGGCGAACACTCAAAGTGTTCATCATATCATTCATATGACTCATGCTCTACCTTTCGGTATCCCGTGTTCCGAGACCATGTCTGTACATGCTAGGCTCGTCAAGGCAACCTTAGTATCCGCGTGTGCAAATCTGGCTTGCACCCGTTGTATGCACATGTAGAGTCTATCACACCCGATCATCACGAGATGCTTCAAAACGACAAGTCTTAGCAACGGTGCATACTAAGGATGAACACTTTATTATCTTGATATTTAGTGAGAGGGATCATCTTATAATGCTACCGTCGCGATCTAAGCAAAATAAGATGCATAAAAGGATTAACATCACATGCAATTCATAATGTGTGATATGATATGGCCTTTCTTCTTGTGCTTTTGATCTCCATCTCCAAAGCACGGACATGATCTCCATCATCACCAGCATGGCGTCAAGGTCAGTGGCGCCGCTTCATGGTTGTCCATCACTTATAGCTACTATAACAACTACTTGGAATAAAGCTATTACATGATGAATAGACACGCAGGTCTTTAACAAAAATTAAAGACAACCATTAGGCTCCTGCCGGTTGCCATAATACATCAATGAACATCTCATACATCGAATATAATCATCATCACATTATGGCCATATCACATCACCAAACCCAAAAACAAGTTAGACGCCTCTAATTTGGTTTGCATCTTTTACGTGGTTTAGGGTTTTCGAGTAAGATCCAATCTACCTACGAACATGAACCACAACGGTGATACTAGTGTTGACAATAGAAGTGCAAATTACAATCTTCACTATGGTGGGAGAGACAGACACCCGCAAAGCCACTTATGCAATACAAGTTGCATGTCAAGCGTGGAGCAAGTCTCATGAGACGCGGTCATGTAAAGTTAGCCCGGGCCGCTTCATCCCACCATCCCGCAAGAAGCAAAGTACACAAACTAAAGCAACAAAAGCATCACCGCCCACAAACCATTGTGTTCTACTCGTGCAACAGATCTATGCATAGACGTGGCTCGATACCACGATGGGGTTCGTTGCATAGAAAACAAAATTTTCCTACCGCAAAGCGAATAAAACCAACAGATCTAATCTATGGAACACCCAAGATCCAATCTACTAGATCTAAGCAACGAGGAGATGAGACTAACCCTCGAAGATTCCAAAGCCTACGAGATTAATCTCGTTGTTGGTGTAGACGATCGTCCCCGCCTGCAATCCGGCAGCACTTCCGTACTCGGTCGCGCGTACGGTGTCGATGAAGCTCCTCCCTCTCGTTCCGGCGGGCAGCGGAGGTGTGGTAGATCTCCTCCAACGTCCAGCAGCACGACGGCGTGGTGGTGGTGGTGGAGGAAGAAAACCGCAGGCTTCGCCTAAGCCCGACAGCGTATGGTGGAGGGAGAGGCGGCCAGAGGAGGAGGTAATGGGGGATGGTGTGGCCGGCCACCCCTCCCTTATAGGGCTGGCCGGCCAAGGTGGCCCCCTTCCCATCTAGGGTTGGGGGCGGCGGCCAAGGGAAGAGGGCTTTCCTCCCCCAAGTTGATCCCCAGGGAAACCCTAGGGGTTGGCTGGCCTGGGCCTTGGGGGCCAAGTGCCCCTGGCCCATTAGGCCAGGGAGCATCCCCTCAGCCCACGGTGCCCCCCGGGTCGTGGGCCCCATGGTGGACCCTTCCGAACCTTCTAGAACCTTCCAAACACCGGAACAATCCCGAACATTTCCGAAACCCAGAAATCAACTTCCCTTATATGAATGTTATTCTCCGGACTCTTCCGACCTCCTCGTGACATCCTGGATCACATCCGAGACTCCGAACAAACTTCGTCTCCATACCATATTCAAATCTACTTATGCGACATCGAACCTTAAGCGCGTCACCCTACGGTTCGCGAACTATACATGGTCGAGACTCCTCTCCGAGCAATAACCAATAGCGGGATCTGGAGATCCATAATGGCTCCCACATATTCAACGATGACTTAGTGATCGATTGAACCATTTACATACGATGCCAATTCCCTTTGTCTCGCGATATTTTACTTGTCCGAGGTTTGATCATCGGTATCTCCATACCTTGTTCAACCTCGTTACCGACAAGTACTCTTTACTCGTACCGTGGTATGTGATCTCTTATGAACTATTCATATGCTTGCAAGCTAATCAGATGATGATGGCGTGTAACTCACACGTTCGTTGGGAACCCCAAGAGGAAGGTATGATGCGCACGAGCAAGTTTTCTAAAGAAACCAAGGTTTAATCGAACCAGTGGAGCCAAGAAGCACGTTGAATGTTGATGGTCGCAAATGTGATGCGGCGCAACACCAGGGATTCCTCCGCCAACGTGGAATCTGCACAACAAAACCAAAGTACTCTGCCCCAACGAAATAGTGAGGTTGTCAATCTCACCGGCTTTTGTAACAAAGGATTAAACGTATCGAGTGGAAGATGTTTGCAAAGAAAACAGTAAACAAGTATTGCAGTCGATTGTATGCTATGTAAAGAATAGGACCGGGGTCCACAGGTCACTAGAGGTGTCTCTCCCATAAGATAAAAGCATGTTGGGTGAACAAATTACAGTCGGGCAATTGACAAATAGAGAAAGGCATAACAATGCATATACATGATATGATAAATATAGTGAGATTTAATTGGGCAATACGACAAAGTACATAGACCGCCATCCAACCGCATCTATGCCTAAAAAGTCCACCTTCAGGTTATCATCCGAACCCCATTCAGTATTAAGTTGCTAAGCAACAGACAATTGCATTAAGTATTGTGCGTAATGTAATCGACAACTACATCCTTAGACATAGAATCAATGTTTTATCCCTAGTGGCAACAACACATCCACAACCTTAGAACTTTCTGTCACTGTCCCAGATTCAATGGAGGCATGAACCCACTATCGAGCATAAATACTCCCTCTTGGACTTAAGAGTACAAACTTGGCCAGAGCCTCTACTAATAACGGAGAGCATGCAAGATCATAAACAACACATAAACAATAGATTGATAATCACCATAATCATAGTACTCTCTATCCATCGGATCCCGACAAACACAACATATAGAATTACATATAGATGATCTTGATCATGTTAGGCAGCTCACAAGATCCAACAATCAAGCACAACAAGGAGAAGACGACCATCTAGCTACTGCTATGGACCCATGGTCCAGGGTGAACTACTCACTCATCACTCCGGAGGCGACCATGGCGGTGTAGAGTCCTCCTGGAGATGAATCCCCTCTCCGCAGGGTGCGGAGGCGATCTCCTGAATCCCCGAGATGGGATTCGGCGGCTTCGCAAGGTTTTCCGCATCGTGGCTCATGGGTTTCGCGACGAGGCTTTAAGTAGGCGGAAGGGCAACGCTGGGGGCCACACGAGGTGCCCAGGGGGTAGGGCCGCGCGCCAGGGCCAGGGCCGCACCGCCCTAGCTCCTGGCTGCCTCGTGGCCCCACTTCGTTATCTCTTCGGTCTTCCGGAAGCTTCGTGCAAAATAGGACCTCGGCGAAAGTTTCGTCCAATTCCGAATATTTCACTAGGATTTCTGAAACCAAAAACAGCAAAAACAGAATGGCTCTTCGGCATCTTGTTAATAGGTTAGTTCCGTAAATGCATAAATATGACATATAATGTGCATAAAACATGTAGGTATCATCAATAAAGTAGCATGGAACATAAGAAATTATCGATACGTTGGAGACGTACGCATCAGATCCTTTTCTCGAGCAGTAAAACGATAACAAAGATAATTTCTAAGTGACATGCCATCATAATCTTGATCATACTATTTGTAAACATATGTAATGAATGCAACGATCAAAACAAAGGTAATGACATGAGTAAACAATGAATCATAAAGCAAAGACTTTTCATGAATAGTACTTCAAGACAAGCATCAATAAGTCTTGCATAAGAGTTAACTCATAAAGCAATAAATCAAAGTAAAGGTGTTGAAGCAACACAAAGGAAGATTAAGTTTCAGCGGTTTGCTTTCAACTTATAACATGTATATCTCATGGATATTATCAACATAAAGTAGTATAACAAGTGCAATATGCAAGTATGTAGGAATCAATGCACAGTTCACACAAGTGTTTGCTTCTTAAGGTGGAAGGAGATAGGTAAACTGACTCAACAATAAAAGTAAAAGAAAGGTCCTTCAAAGAGGAAAGCATCGATTGCTGTATTTGTGCTAGAGCTTTTATTTTGAAAACATGAAACAATTTTGTCAACGGTAGTAATAAAGCATATGAGTTATGTAAATTATATCTTACAAGTTGCAAGCCTCATGCATAGTATACTAATAGTGTCCGCACCTCGTCCTACTTAGCTTGGACTACCGGGTCTTTGCATGCCATGTTTCAACCAAGTGTCACAAAGGGTACCTCCATGCCGCCTGTACAAAGGTCTAAGGAGAATGCTCGCATTTTGGATTTCTCGCTTGATTATTCTCAACTTAGACATCCATACCGGGACAACATGGACAACAGATAATGGACTCCTCTTAAATGCATAAGCATGTAGCAATGATTATTATTCTCATATGAGATTGAGGATATATGTCCAAAACTGAAACTTCCACCATGATTCATGGCTTTAGTTAGCGGCCCAATGTTCTTCTCTAACAATTTTGCATGCTCCAACCACTAAAATGATAGATCCTTCAGACAAGACGGACATGCATAGCAACTCACATGATATTCAACAATAGTTGATGGCGTTCCCCAGAAGCATGGTTATCGCACAACAAGCAACTTAATAAAATATAAAGTGCATAAGTACATATTCAATACTACGATAGTTTTTAAGGCTATTTTGTCCCATGAGCTATATATTGCAAAGGTTGATGATGAATTTTAAAGGTAGCACTCAAGCAATTTACTTTGGAATAGCGGAGAAATACCATGTAGTAGGTAGGTATGGTGGACACAAATGGCATAGTAGTTGGCTCAAGGATTTTGGATGCATGAGAAGTATTCCCTCTCGATACAAGGTTTAGGCTAGCAAGGTTATTTGAAGCAAACTCAAGGATGAACAAGTGCAGCAAAACTCACATAAAAGACATATTGTAAACATTATAAGACTCTACACCGTCTTCCTTGTTGTTCAAAACTCAATACTAGATATTATCTAGACCTTAGAGAGACCAAATATGCAAATCAAATTTTAGCAAGCTCTATGTATTTCTTCATTAATGGGTGCAAAGCATATGATGCAAGAGCTTAAACATGAGCACAACAATTGCCAAGTATCACATTATCCAAGACATTTTAGAATTACTACATGTAGCATTTTCCAATTCCAACCATATAACAATTTAACGAAGAAGAAGCTTCGCCATGAACATTATGAGTAAAGCCTAAGGACACATGTGTCCATATGCAACAGCGGAGCGTGTCTCTCTCCCACAAAGTGAATGCTAGGATCCATTTTATTCAAACAAAAACAAAAACAAACCGACGCTCCAAGTAAAGAACACAAGATGTGATTGAATAAAAATATAGTTTCAGGGGAGGAACCTGATGATGTTGTCGATGAAGAAGGGGATGCCTTGGGCATCCCCAAGCTTAGACGCTTGAGTCTTCTTAAAATATGCAGGGGTGAACCACGGGGCATCCCCAAGCTTAGAGCTTTCACTCCTCTTGATCATAGTATATCATTCTCCTCTCTTGACCCTTGAAAACTTCCTTCACACCAAACTTCAAGCAAACTCATTAGAGGGTTAGTGCACAATTAATAATTCACTCATTCAGAGGTGACACAATAATTATTTTCACTTCTGGACATTGCATAAAGCTACTGGACATTAATGGATTAAAGAAATGAATCCAACATAGCAAAAGAGGCAATGCGAAATAAAAGGCAGAATCTGTCAAAAACAGAACAGTCCGTAAAGACGAATTTAAAGCTGGCACCAGACTTGCTCAAATGGAAAACTCAAAACTAATGAAAGTTGCGTACATATCTGAGGATCACGTAAATTGGCAGATTTTTCGAATTTTCTACAGAGAACTGTGCCCAGATTCGTGACAGACAGCAATGCTGTTTCTGCAGCGATCCCAAATATAACATCGACTTTGACATAGAAACTTTACTTGGCACAAAAACATGATAAGGAGAGGTTGCTACAGTAGTAAACAACTTCCAAGACTCAACAAAACAAAAATTGCTGTAGTAAAAACATGGGTTGTCTCCCATAAGCGCTTTTCTTTATAGCCATTAAGATGGGCTCAAAGTTTTAATGATGCACTCGCAAGAAATGGTAGTTGAAGCAAAAGAGAGCATCAAGAGGCAAATTCAAAACACATTTAAGTCTAACATGCTTCCTATGCATAGGAATCTTGTAAATAAACAAGTTCATGAAGAGCAAAGTAACAAGCATAGGAAGATAAAACAAGTGTAGCTTCAAAAATTTCAGCACATAGAGAGGTGTTTTAGTAACATGAAAATTTCTACAACCATATTTTCCTCTCTCATAATAACTTTCAGTAGCATCATGAGCAAACTCAACAATATAACTATCACATAAAGCATTCTTATCATGAGTCTCATGCATAAAATTATTACTCTCCACGTAGGCATAATTAATTTTATTAGATGTAGTGGGAGCAAATTCAACAAAGTAGCTATCATTATTATTCTCATCATCAAATATAGGAGGCATAGTATCATCAAAGTGAATTTTCTCCTCAATGCTTGGGGGACTAAAGATATCATGCTCATCAAAGCCAGCTTCCCCAAGCTTAGAATTTTCCATATCATTAGCAACAATAGTGTTCTAAGCATTCATATTAACATGTTCCATGGGTTTTTTAATTTTCGCATCAAACCATCCATGTCTTAAATCAGGAAATAGAATAAAAAGATCATTGTTGTCCATTATGCCTTACTAGTGAAAATAAAAATAAGTACAGGACTAGACATGATAACAAAAGTAAACTAAATGCAAGTAACTAATTTTTTGTGTTTTTGATATAGAAAGCAAGACAATAAATAAAGTAAAACTAGCAACTAATTTTTGTGTGTTTTGTTTAGGTGCAGCAAACAAAGTAGTAAATAAAATAAAGCAAGACAAAAACAAAGTAAAGAGATTGAGAAGTGGAGACTCCTTGCAGCGTGTCTTGATCTCCCCGGCGCAGTAAAAAGAGCTTGATGGCGTGTAACCACACGTTCGTTGGGAACCCCAAGAGGAAGGTATGATGCGCACGTAGCAAGTTTTCCCTCAGAAAGAAACCAAGGTTTAATCGAACCAGAGGAGCCAAGAAGCACGTTGAAGGTTGATGGTCGCGAAATGTGATGCGGCGCAACACCAGTGATTCTGCGCCAACGTGGAATCCGCACAACAAAACCAAAGTATTTTGCTCCAACGAAACAGTGAGGTTGTCAATCTCACCGCTTGCTATAACAAAGGATTAAACGTAGAGTGGAAGATGTTTGCAAAGAAAATAGTAAACAAGTATTGCAGTAGATTGTATGCTATGTAAAGAATAGGACCGGGTCCACAGTTCACTAGAGGTGTCTCTCCCATAAGATAAAAGCATGTTGGGTGAACAAATTACAGTCCAATTGACAAATAGAGAAAGGCATAACAATGCATATACATGATATGATAAATATAGTGAGATTTAATTGGGCATTACGACAAAGTACATAGACCGCCATCCAACCGCATCTATGCCTAAAAAGTCCACCTTCAGGTTATCATCCGAACCCCATTCAGTATTAAGTTGCTAAGCAACAGACAATTGCATTAAGTATTGTGCGTAATGTAATCGACAACTACATCCTTAGACATAGAATCAGTGTTTTATCCCTAGTGGCAACAGCACATCCACAACCTTAGAACTTTCTCACTGTCCCAGATTCAATGGAGGCATGAACCCACTATCGAGCATAAATACTCCCTCTTGGAGTTAAGAGTACAAACTTGGCCAGAGCCTCTACTAATAACGGAGAGCATGCAAGATCATAAACAACACATAAACAATAGATTGATAATCACCATAATCATAGTACTCTCTATCCATCGGATCCCGACAAACACAACATATAGAATTACATATAGATGATCTTGATCATGTTAGGCAGCTCACAAGATCCAACAATGAAGCACAACAAGGAGAAGACGACCATCTAGCTACTGCTATGGACCCATGGTCCAGGGTGAACTACTCACTCATCACTCCGGAGGCGACCATGGCGGTGTAGAGTCCTCCGGAGATGAATCCCCTCTCCGGCAGGGTGCCGGAGGCGATCTCCGAATCCCCCGAGATGGGATTCGCGGCGGCGCGTCTCCGGGAAGGTTTTCCGTATCGTGGCTCTCGGTGCGGGGTTTCGCGACGAGGCTTTGGTAGGCGGAAGGGCAACGCGGGGGCCACACGAGGTGCCCAGGGGGTAGGGCCGCGGCCAGGCCTGGGCCGCGCCGCCCTAGCTCCCGGCTGCCTCGTGGCCCCACTTCGTTATCTCTTCGGTCTTCGGAAGCTTCGTGCAGGACCCCGGGCGAAAGTTTCGTCCAATTCGAGAATATTTCCTTACTAGGATTTCTGAAACCAAAAACAAGCAAACAAAGAATTCTTCGGCATCTTGTTAATAGGTTAGTTCCGAAAATGCATAAATATGACATATAATGTGCATAAAACATGTAGGTATCATCAATAAAGTAGCATGGAACATAAGAAAATTATCGATACGTTGGAGACGTATCAATGACATTCCACCGAGAGGCCCCAGAGTATATCTATCCGTCATTAGGATGGACAAATCCCACTGTTGATCCATATGCCTCAACTCACACTTTCCAAATACTTAATCCCACCTTTATTGTCACCCATTTACGCAATGACGTTTGATGTAATCAAAGTACCCTTTCAGTGTAAGTGATTTACATGATCTCATGGTCGAAGGATTAAGACAACTATGTATTGAAAGCTTATAGCAAATGAACTTAATGACTTGATCTTATGCTACGCTCATTTGGGTGTGTGTCCATTATATCATTCAACTAATGACATAACCTTGTTATTAATAACATCCAATGTTCATGATCACGAAACCATGATCATCTATTAATCAACAAGCTAGTTATACAAGAGGCTTACTAGGGACTCCTTGTTGTTTACATAACACACATGTATCAATGTTTCAGTTAATACAATTATAGCATGGTATATAAACATTTATCATAAACACAAAGATATTATAATAACCACTTTATTATTGCCTCTTGGGCATATCTCCAACACACATGTGTTCTTAGTTCATAATATTCATGGCGAAGTTTCCTCTTCGTTAAATTGTTATATGGTTGGAATTGGAAAAATGCTACATGTAGTAATTGCTAAAATGTCTTGGATAATGTGATACTTGGCAATTGTTGTGCTCATGTTTAAGCTCTTGCATCATATACTTTGCACCCATTAATGAAGAAATACATAGAGCTTGCTAAAATTTGGTTTGCATAATTGGTCTCTCTAAGGTCTAGATAATATCTAGTATTGAGTTTTGAACAACAAGGAAGACGGTGTAGAGTTTATAATGTTTACAATATGTCTTTTATGTGAGTTTTGCTGCACCGGTTCATCCTTGTGTTTGTTTCAAATAAACCTTGCTAGCCTAAACCTTGTATCGAGAGGGAATACTTCTCATGCATCCAAATCCTTGAGCCAACCACTATGCCATTTGTGTCCACCATACCTACCTACTACATGGTATTTCTCCGCCATTCCAAAGTAAATTGCTTGAGTGCTACCTTTAAACAATTCAAAATTTATCACCTCTTATTTGTGTCAATGTTTAATAGCTCATGAGGAAGTATGTGGTGTTTATCTTTCAATCTTGTTGGGCAACTTTCACCAATGGACTAGTGGCTTCATCCGCTTATCCAATAATTTTGCAAAAAGAGCTGGCAATGGGATTCCCAGTCCCAAATTAATTAACAAAAATAGACACTCCTCCGTGGTATGTGATTGTTGGACGGCACCCGAAGGATTCGGTTAGCCATGGCTTGAGAAAGCAAAGGTGGGGAGGAGTGTCATCTAAATAAAACTAAAATAAAAAGGCACTCCTTCATGGTATGAGATTGTTGGCAGGCACCCGAGGATTCGGTATGGTTTGTGAAAGCAAGGTTGGAAGGAGTGCCACCCAAAAATAAAATAAAATGGGAGCCGCTCTTTGAAGGTTTGTCTGCAAGGGGGTTAGAGTGCCCATTACCATTCGTTGACAACAACAAACACCTCTCAAAACTTTACTTTATGCTCTCTTCATGTTTTCAAAATAAAAGCTCTAGCACAAATATAGCAATCGATGCTCCCTCGTCGAAGGGCCATTCTTCTACTTTTATTGTTGAGTCAGTTTACCTATCTCTCTCCACCTTAAGAAGCAACCACTTGTGTGAACTGTGCATTGATTCCTACATACTTGCATATTGCACTTATTATATTACTTTGCATTGACAACTATCCATGAGATATACATGTTACAAGTTGAAAGCAACCGCTGAAACTTAATCTTCCATTGTGTTGCTTCAATACCTTTACTTTGATTTATTGCTTTATGAGTTAACTCTTATGCAAGACTTATTGATGCTTGACTTGAAGTACTATTCATGAAAAGTCATTGCTTTATGATTCATTTGTTTACTCATGTCATTACCATTGTTCTTGATCGCTGCATTCATTACATATGCTTACAATAGTATGATCAAGGTTATGATGGCATGTCACTTAAGAAATTATCTTTGTTATCGTTTTACCTGCTCGGGACGAGAAGAACTAAGCTTGGGGATGCTGATACGTCTCCAACGTATCGATAATTTCTTATGTTCCATGCTACTTTATTGATGATACCTACATGTTTTATGCACATTATATGTCATATTTATGCGTTTGGAACTAACCTATTAACAAGATGCCGAAGTGCCTTCTTGTTGCTGTTTTTGGTTTCAGAAATCCTAGTAACGAAATATTCTCGGAATTGGACGAAATCAACGCCTGGTTCCTATTTTGCCCGGAAGCATCCAACACCCGAGAGCCGCGAGGGCCCCTGTGGGCCCAGATGATAGGGTGGCGCGGCCAGGGCTGGGCCCGCGCCACCCTATGGTGTCATCGCCCTTCGCCCTCCGACGCTGCCCTTTCGCCTATATAAAGCCCTGCGTCGAAAACCCTTACGAGGAAGCCACGGTACGCGAAACCTTCCAGCCGCCATCGCGGGGCCAAGATCTGGGGGACAGAGTCTGTTCCGGCACTCGCCGGACGGGGAAGTGCCCCCGGAAGGCTTCCCATCGACACCCTGCCATCTCCACCGCCATCTTCATCACCGCTGCTGCTCCCATGAGGAGGGAGTTCTCCATCGAGGCTCGGGGCTGTACCGGTAGCTATGTGATTCATCTCTCTCCTATGTACTTCAATACAATAATCTCATGAGCTGCCTTACATGATTGAGATTCATATGATGATGCTTGTAATCTAGATGTCATTGTGCTAGTCAAGTGAGTTTTACTTATGTGATCTCCGGAGACTCCTTGTCCCACGTGTGTAAAGGTGACAGGTGTGCACCGTGTGGGTCTCTTAGGCTATATTTCACAGAATACTTATTCACTGTTATGAATGGCATAGTGAAGTGCTTATTTATATCTCTTTATGATTGCAATATGTTTTGTATCACAATTTATCTATGTGCTACTCTAGTGATGTTATTAAAGTAGTTTTATTCCTCCTACACGGTGTAATGGTGACAGTGTGTGCACTCGTGTTAGTACTTGGCGTAGGCTATGATTATGGTCTCTTGTAGATTATGAAGTTAACTATTACTATGATAGTATTGATGTGTATTATTCCTCCTACATAAGCATGAAGGTGACAGTGTGCATGCTATGTTAGTACTTGGTTTAGTCGTTTCGATCTTTCATGCACTCTAAGGTTATTTAAATATGAACATTGAATTGTGGAGCTTGTTAACTCCGGCATTGAGGATTCGTGTAATCCTACGCAATGTGTTCATCATCCAACAAGAGAGTGTAGAGTATGCATTTATCTATTCTGTTATGTGATCAATGTTGAGAGTGTCCACTAGTGAAAGTCTAATCCCAAGGCCTTGTTCCTAAATACTGCTATCGCTACTTGTTACTGTTTTACTGAATTACTACTGCTGCGTTACTACTGCTTGTTTACTTCCCGCAATATTACTACCATCAACTGCACGCCAGCAAGCTATTTTCTGGCGCGTACACTGCTCATACTTATTTATACCACCTGTATTTCACTATCTCTTCGTCGAACTAGTGCACCTATTAGGTGTGTTGGGGACACAAGAGACTTCTTGCTTTGTGGTTGCAGGGTTGCATGAGAGGGATATCTTTGACCTCTTCCTCCCCGAGTTCGATAAACCTTGGGTAATCCACTTAAGGGAAACTTGCTGCTGTTCTACAAACCTCTGCTCTTGAGGCCCAACACTGTCTACAAGAATAGAAGTACCCGTAGACAGGACGGCATCTCTACCAGCAAGGTAGATCATCCCCTCTTCTTTTGTTTACACATGTATTTTAGTTTTATTAAGGATGACACTCCCCCAACCTTGGCTTTCTCAATCCATGGCTAACCGAATCCTCGGGTGCCTTCCAACATTCACATACCATGGAGGAGTGTCTATTGCAAAATTAAGTTGCTTACTGATAAATCAGAGCAAAACATGTGAAGAGAATTATTAATGAAAGTTATTAATTGGGGCTGGGAACCCCGTTGCCAGCTCTTATTGCAAAATTATTGGATAAGCGGATGTGCCACTAGTCCATTGGTGAAAGTCCGCCAACAAGATTGAAAGATAAAACACCACATACTTCCTCATGAGCTATAGAACATTGACACAAATAAGGAGTAGTATAGTTTGAATTATTTAAAGGTAGCACATGAAGTATTTACTTGAATGGCAGAAAATACCATGTAGTAGGTAGGTATGGTGGACACAAATGGCATAGGTTTGGTCTAAGGTTATGGATGTATGAGAAGCATTCCCTCTCGATACAGGTCTTTGGCTAGCAAGGTTTGATAGCAAGCATAAAGGTTGAGGGAAACAAACAAATATACATATGATAGAACAATCATGCATCTTTCTCATAAGCACAAGCAATTTTAACTTCAGAATACTAAACTCATTAGCATAGAGATAATAGAGTAATGTATCTAAATGTGTTTTTCTCTTCTATTTAAACATCAAGATGTTGTTGCTATTGACCAATGCTAAGTTTGCCAAAATCAAATAGATTTACTTGATGCTCCCAAAGTGATATCAATACTCATGTCAAGGGTGATCATATAATGGAGATTGCAAACTAAAATAAGGTGTGCAAAAAGTAAATTATAAGACTTCTCATTAATATTCCATAACGATAACTCACACCAACGGATACATAGATAACCAACTAAGAGAGATACTTCCACATTGCATACTATTCCATATGATAACTTCCCTACTCATGATATGACACTACTTGATAGTAAAAGATAAAGGTAGTGATGATGTGATACCGCCACTCCCCCAAGCTTGGAACAAACCAAGGGGATGCCAATACCGATGATGAATTACTCCTTCGGTGATGATGGTGATGGCTTCTTCTCGCGCTTCATAAGGATCTCCTTCAGCTTCAGCTTCTCAATTTTGTAATTCTGCACCAAAACTTGAAGAGACTCATTGTTATCCGAATGTGGCGGTGACGGCCTTGTGCTGGGAATTGAGTAATATTCCAGCATTCTGCGAAGTCGCTGGTTCTCCTCCTGAAGTATCTCCACTTCCCTTTTGAGAGCACGATATTGATCACAAAACTCATCAGCAACCCGTATTGCTTCCTCCACACAAGGGAAAGAGTCGAGGTCCAGAGCAGGCGGAAGAGCTCCCTGCAAGTTATGAGAAAAGGAACGCCCAGTGTTAACCGATCCCACCAAGATTGGCTTACTCTTCGTAGTTTTCCAATCTCCTTTTGCTGATGCTATCTTTGTTAGGCTGTAAATACGTAGCCTCTGTACATATCTGTATTGTACCCTTTGGTACTCCTATATATATGAGATAGCCACACCCACGTTGGGTGTTGAGCAGTTGCCCTAATTATTGTGTTTAATATGGTATCAGACTAGGTCGTTTTTGACCCACGTTTTTCTGTCGCCGCCGTCACCATCGAGATGGCATCTGCCGCCGGCGCGATCTCCGCTGCCGCGCCGTCGTCTCTTGCGGCCGCATCGCCGTTCCTCCAGTCGCCTCCCCTCGCATGGGCTCATCCCCGCCAGCAACATGCATCTGCTGAGTCTTCGTCGGGGATGGTGGCTGCGGCCGTTCCCGCTGCTTCTCCGCGCTGTGGTGATCCGACGCCGTCGGCCGCTCCAGCGCTCCCTGTCTACACGCCAGCAGTCGTGCCCCATGGCTACGCGCACGCGCCCGTGCATGCTGGCTCCGTGCCTATGCAAGCATCCAATCTGCATGTGCCATACGCTCCTGGCCATGGCTCGTCCTTGGCCGCGCAATACGGCCCATCCGTGGCCGAGCCACACGGCGCGGCGGCGATGACGTATGCGCCTGGACCTGGCTCAGCGACGTATGCGCCCGGGACTTCCCCGTACGCAGTCGCGCCCGTGCCCCCGACGTACACGCATGTGTCCGTGCCTCCGTCGTACGCGCCGTCCGCGTATGGACTGCCGGCGTACGCACCGCCGTCGTCTCCAGGTTTCTTCTCGGGTGCCCTCGGACAAGGTGCTCTTGCCCCGTTTAATTACGGGTCATATGGTCCGTCTCCGGCGGCGCTGCCACTACCTGGTGCACATATGGCTGGGGCACCTCCGCACGCGGGGTTCTACGCGGCGCCTCCGGCTGCCCACGCGGATCATGCTGCGGAGGTCTACGCGCCAGTCTACAACACGCCCGCGCCGCCGGCAGCGGCGCCCATGGATCCTTCGGCTCCGGCGCCGTTCTACTTCGCGCACCTCATTCCGGTGAAGCTCACGCCCGATAATTATTTGTCGTGGCGTGCGCAGGTACTGCCCCTCCTTCGCAGTCGCTACCTGGAGGGGTACGTCGATGGCTCTCTGCCGTGCCCGTCGCCGTATCACCCGGCGTATCACACGTGGGTGGCCCAGGATCAGGCCATCCTCTCTGCTATCCAGTCGTCGCTCACTCCGAGCGTCTCGTCGCTGGTCATCTTCGCTGCTACGTCTCGGGACGCGTGGACGGCGCTTCACACCAGTTTCGCCTCTCAGTCTCAGGCACGTGCCCATGCTATTCGCACAGAGCTGGGCGAGGCCAAGCTCCAGGACCTCAGCATCACGGACTACTTCAACAAGGTGACTGGCCTTGCCGACACACTGGCCTCTATCGGCCAGCCGCTCCGCGCCGAGGACTTCACCACCTACGTCCTAAATGGGCTGGACGATGACTATGATAATCTCGTTGAGAACATCAATGGTCGTGAAACCCCGATTCAGCCTCGCGAGCTCTACTCTCGCCTCCTCGGCCGCGAACAACGCGTCAAGGCGAAACGTGCTTCCCCGGGCTTCTCCTCTGCCAACGCCGCTACACGTGGCAAACCGCAGAAGCAGCCACCGTCTGGTGGAAAACCGGCGGCGCCACCGCCTCAGCAGGCCTCGCGGGCCCCAGCCGCTTCCCCCACACCGACCATTGGCGGTGGCCGTCCGCGCGCCACCTGCCCCTGCTGTGGCACCGAGCTGGCGTGCCAGCTATGTGGTCTCGCGGGTCACATCGCCTCCCGCTGCCATCGTCGCTTCAAGCAGGATTTCCTCGGCATCGGCAACAACGGCAAGGGTAATGACAAGCAGGCTGCGCTTGCGAGTCATGAGTACGGGCACACTCCGTCTTACCCCATTGATTCGACATGGTACATGGACACTGGAGCTACCAATCACCTAACGAGTGAGATGGGCAAGCTCTCGACCCAGGAGCCATATCGCGGTCATGATCAGGTTCGCACCGCCAATGGAGCAGGTATGCACATCTCACACATTGGTCAGGCTTCTCTTCTTACACATAATTCCAAACAATTACGTCTACTCAATGTCCTTAGAGTTCCTTCTGCTACACGTAGTTTGTTGTCTGTTCCTCAACTTACTCGTGATAATAATGTCTTTGCTGAATTTCACCGGTTTCATTTTTTCATTAAGGACCGGGACACGAGGGCCGTTCTTCTTAGAGGTCGCCTGCGCCATGGGCTCTATGCGCTTGACATGCCACCTGTTCACCAGGTCTTCAGTGGAGTTCGTGTGTCGTCCACTCATTGGCATGCACGTCTGGGTCATCCTGCTACTCCTATAGTTCGCCATGTTCTGCATCGTCATGATCTTCCAGTTGTGTCCAATAAAATTGTTGAAACTATCTGTGATGCCTGTCAGCAAGGCAAGAGTCACCAGCTTCCTTTTTCAGAGTCGAGTCGTGTAGTCAAACAACCTCTTGAGCTTGTGTTTTCTGATGTATGGGGTCATGCCCAAACGTCTGTTAGTGGCCACAATTATTATGTCAGTTTTATTGATGCTTACAGTCGGTTTACTTGGCTTTATCTTATTAAGCGTAAATCTGATGTATTTGATGTCTTTATTCAGTTTCAAGCACATGTTGAGCGTCTCCTAAAGCATAAAATTATTCATGTTCAATCTGATTGGGGGGGTGAATATCACAACCTCAATACGTTCTTTAATAAGCTTGGGATCTCGCACCGTGTGTCTTGCCCACATACACATCAGCAGAATGGTGCTGCCGAACGTAAGCATCGTCATCTTGTAGAAACTGGCTTAACTCTACTTGCTCATGCCTCCGTTCCCTTTCGGTTTTGGAGTGATGCCTTTGCTACAGCCTGTTTTCTTATAAATAGGCTTCCTACACGACTCCTTCAAATGAAAACACCCCTTGAACTCTTGCTTAATGAGATTCCAGATTACAAGTTTCTCAAGGTCTTTGGATGCGCATGTTGGCCCCATCTTCGTCCGTATAACAAGCGTAAGCTAGAGTTTCGGTCTAAAAAGTGTGTCTTTCTCGGGTATAGTTCCCTTCACAAAGGGTACAAGTGCCTTCATGTTCCCACTAACCGCGTCTATATTTCACGTGATGTCGTGTTTGATGAGAACGTGTTCCCTTTTTCCGCACTTCTGACCACCACCACCAGTCCCACACCACCTGTGACTTCCACTACACCATCGCCTGACCAGTTTGTTGATGCTGCATACTCTCCTGCGTTGCTTCCTAACCATGCTGCAGGTATTGGTCGTGGAGCTCGTCTTCAGCTGCTGGATGATCAGGCCCCCGACGCCGCACCTATGACGGACGTCGATAGACTGCATGCGCCATGCATGCCCGACCTGTCCGTGTCGCGCGCGTGGCCCGCCCCTGAGCCGGCCCCCTCTGCCTCGCCAGCCGCCCCGCCTGGGCCGGCTCTGTCTGCCTCGCCCGCCGGCTCGCCTGGGCCGGCTTCACCCGCGTCACCAGCTGGCTCCCCTGGGCCGGCCCCGTCTGCCTTGCCGGCTGCCTCACCTAGGCCGGCCTCCACGCCCTCGTCGCCCGGCCCATCTACACGGTCGGCCACGCCGCTCTCGCCTGGGCCTCATGCGACGCCAGGATCGTCCTCCTCGGCTGCCTCCTCGCCAGCGCCCCCTGTCGCTTCGACATCGGCGTCGCCCGCACCCTCTGTGCCTGCTGCCTTGCGACCTCGTACGCGCAGCCAGAATGGTGTCTTCTGCCCGAAGAAACGCACCGACGGGACTGTTGCATGGATTGCAGCATGTGTTGCTCAAGCTGAGGATGATCCCACTGCTGAACCTCGACACTTTCAGGCTGCTCTTGGTATTCCACACTGGCGTACTGCAATGGAACAGAGTTTCATGCACTCCTCAAAAATGACACATGGCAGCTGGTTCCCCCTGTTTCTGGCGTTAATGTTATTGATTCCAAGTGGGTCTTCAAAGTCAAGAAACATGCTGATGGTTCTATCGAGCGCTACAAGGCACGTTTGGTTGCCAAGGGTTTCAAACAGAGGTACGGTCTTGATTATGAGGATACTTTCAGCCCAGTTGTTAAGCCTACTACCATTCGGTTGCTTCTCTCTTTGGCTGTTACACGAGGGTGGTCTCTACGCCAGCTGGATGTTCAGAATGCCTTCCTTCATGGTGTCTTGGAAGAGGAGGTTTATATGCGCCAGCCCCCGGGCTTTGTTGATCCTGCTCGTCCTCGGCATCTATGCCGCCTGGTTAAGGCTCTCTATGGACTCAAGCAGGCTCCTCGTGCATGGCATGCGCGTCTTGGCTCTGTTCTTCGGGCTCATGGGTTTGTTCCATCCACTGCTGACACATCTTTGTTCCTTCTTCAGCGTCCTGAGGTCACGATGTATCTGCTGGTTTATGTTGATGATATCATCCTCATCAGTTCCTCTGATGTTGCTTCTGGCCGCCTCGTGTCTGCGCTGAGTGGTGATTTTGCTGTTAAGGATTTGGGTGCGCTGCACTACTTCCTTGGTATGGAGGTCTCACGGTCTTCTGCTGGGTTGACTCTCACTCAGCACAAGTATTCTCTGGACTTGCTGCGTCGTGCTGGTATGTTGAAGTGCAAACATGCTATCACTCCTATGTCTGCTACTGATCGGTTGTCTGCTCTTGATGGAGATCCTCTTTCGCCTGATGATGCTACTGAGTACCGCAGTCTTGTTGGTGGTCTGCAATACCTCACTATCACCAGACCAGATGTCTCCTATGCAGTCAACCGTGTTTGTCAATATCTCCATGCACCCAGGACATCTCATTGGTCGGCTGTGAAGCGTATACTGCGCTACGTCTGTCTCACTGCCTCGTACGGTTTGCTTCTCCAGCCTGCACCATCTTGTGATCTCTCAGCCTTCTCAGATGTAGATTGGGCTGGCAATCCTGATGACAGGCGATCCACGGGGGGCTATGCAGTATTCTTTGGTCCTAACTTGATCGCCTGGAATGCTCGCAAGCAGGCTACAGTATCTCGCAGCAGTACTGAAGCTGAGTACAAGGCGGTTGCTAATGCCACGGCTGAGCTCATATGGGTCCAGTCCTTGTTGAGAGAGTTGAGAGTCTCTCAACGTCGGCCACCAGTCCTTTGGTGTGACAACATCGGCGCAACATACTTGTCATCTAATCCAGTGTTTCATGCTCGAACGAAACACATCGAGGTTGACTATCACTTCGTACGGGAACGTGTCGCACAGAAGCTACTCCACATCAAGTTCATTCCTTCCAAGGATCAACTTGCTGACATCTTCACGAAGCCTCTACCACAGCCGCAGTTTGTAGGTTGTAGGCGCAATCTTAACTTGCTTTGTACCGCCATAGTTAAGATTGAGGGAGGGTGTTAGGCTGTAAATACGTAGCCTCTGTACATATCTGTATTGTACCCTTTGGTACTCCTATATATATGAGATAGCCACACCAACGTTGGGTGTTGAGCAGTTGCCCTAATTATTGTGTTTAATAATCTTCTCCTTCTCCTTATTGATCCTTTCATCCATCTCTTCCTTCCAAGGCCCCTTGTCCTTGTTGTTGGAGACCATGGTGCTTCTAGATCAAAACAAATCTGGCAGAAAACAGCTCGAAACAAAACACGACGAGAAAACGATATACGGACCTCCAGGGGTCCGGGAGATTATATAGCAAATATTTTTACGACAAAAGGAAGGTTCCAGGCCGAAAACGAGTAGAAAAGGGGCGACGAGGGGCTGTCCCCATAGGTCGGCGCGGCCAGGTGGGGCCCGCGCCGGCCTGGTGACGCCCTCGCGCGTCTTTTCCACTCCGTTTCGATTCCGTAATTTTTCATATTTTCCAAAAACAGCAAAAGTATTGTTCGGAAAGGAAACGCGGACTTTTTATTACCTGTACTGTTACCTATTCAAAGTCCAGTTCTGGCGGACTGACAATTTGTCCTTTGATGAAAGCCTCCGGTGTTTCCACTTGAATAATATCAACATCAACATTATAAGAATCACCCGAGATATAATGCTTGAGTCTTTGTCCATTCACCACCTGTGTGGCATTGCCTTGGAGAGAGCTAATTTTAATTGCTCCTGAACGATACACCTCCTCAACAACATATGGTCCTTCCCACTTCGAGAGTAATTTCCCTGCAAAGAATCTGAGACGAGACCGATACAATAGGACTTTATCCCCAATATTAAACTCTCTTTTGATAATCCTTCTATCATGCCATTTCTTAACTTTTTCTTTAAAGAGTTTAGCATTTTCATAAGCTTCACTTCTCCATTCATCTAGAGAACTTAATTGCAGCAACCTCTTATTACCGGCTAGTTTCGGATCTTTATTTAGTTCTCTAACAGCCCAATAAGCTTTGTGCTCTAGTTCTAAAGGTAAATGACAAGCTTTTCCATAAACCATTTTATAAGGTGACATTCCCATAGGATTTTTATAAGCAGTTCTATAAGCCCATAGTGCTTCTTTCAATTTACTAGCCCAATTCTTTCTAGATTTATTAACAGTCTTTCCTAAAATAGCTTTAATCTCTCTATTTGATAATTCTACTTGACCACTAGTTTGAGGGTGATAAGCGGAAGCAATTCTATGATTAATACCATACTTAGCAAGAGTTTTTCTAAAACCTCCATGAATAAAATGAGAACCTCCATCAGTCATAATATATCTAGGTATTCCAAATCTAGGAAATATGACATCTACAAGCATTTTTATAGAGGTCTCACCATCAGCACTCTTTGTGGGTATAGCTTCTACCCATTTAGTAACATAATCAACAACGACAAGTATATGAGTGTTACCTTCTGAAGAAGGGAAAGGACCCATGAAGTCGAATCCCCAACAATCGAATGGTTCAATAACAAGAGTATAATTCATAGGCATTTCATTGCGTCTAGAGATATTACCAACTCTTTGACATTCATCACAAGATAAAATAAATTTCCTTGCATCTTTGAAAAGTGTTGGCCAATAAAAACCTGATTGTAGAACCTTTTGCGCGGTTCTATCTCCAGCGTGATGTCCTCCATAAACACTACCATGACATTTACTCAATATCTCCTGTTGTTCATATTCAGGAACACATCTTCGCATAATACCGTCCACTCCTTCTTTATATAAGTGTGGGTCATCCCAAAAATAATGCCTCAAGTCATAAAAGAATTTCCTCCTTTGCTGAGCTGAAAAGGTTGGAGGCAAATACTTAGAAACAATAAAGTTAGCATAATCAGCATACCAAGGGCTCTCTCGCGAGCTCACCTTTATTACAGCCAATTGTTCATTTGGAAAACTATCATTAACAGGAACATGATCATAAGTAATATTTTCCAATCTAGACAAATTATCAGCAACAGGATTATCAGCACCTTTCCTATCTATAATATGTAAATCAAATTCTTGCAAAGAAGTACCCATCTAATAAGCCTTGGCTTAGCATCTTTCTTTGTCATAAGGTATCTAATTGCAGCATGATCAGTATGAATCGTAACTTTTGAATCAACAATATAGGGTCTAAACTTGTCACAAGCAAAGACTACAGCTAACAATTCCTTTTCAGTTGTAGCATAATTTCTTTGAGCAGCATCAAGAGTCTTACTAGCATAATGAATAACATTTAATTTTTTATCTACCCGCTGTCCAAGAACAGCGCCTACAGCAAAATCACTAGCATTACACATAATTTCAAAAGGCAAATTCCAATCAGGAGGTTCGACTACAGGAGCAGTTGTTAAGGCTTTCTTTAGAGTTTCAAAAGCTTCCTTACAATCATCATCAAAAACAAAAGGTACATCTTTTTGAAGAAGATTAGTAAGAGGCTTTGAAATTTTAGAGAAATCTTTAATAAATCTCCTATAAAACCCAGCATGACCAAGAACACTACGAATACCTTTAACATCCCTCGGATAGGGCATCTTCTCAATTGCTTCAACTTTAGCTCTATCAACTTCAATACCTCTCTCGGAAATTTTATGTCCCAATACAATTCCTTCATTAACCATAAAGTGTCATTTCTCCCAATTAAGAACAAGGTTAGTTTCTTCACATCCCTGCAAAACTTTATCGAGGTTTCGCAAGCAATTATCAAAAGAATTCCCATAGACAGAAAAATCATCCATGAACACCTCTACAATACTTTCGCAAAAACCATGAAAAATAGCAGACATGCATCTTTGAAAAGTAGCAGGAGCATTACATAAACCAAAAGGCATACGCCTATAAGCATAAGTTCCATAAGGACAAGTAAACGTGGTTTTCTCTGATCTTTAGCTTTAACAGCAATTTGTGAAAACCCAGAATAACCATCAAGAAAGCAAAAATGAGTATTTTTAGATAACCTTTCTAGCATTTGATCAATAAAGGGTAAAGGGTAATGATCTTTCTTAGTAACTTTATTAACTTTTCGAAAATCAATGCACATTCTATACCCTACAACTATTCTTTGAGGAATAAGCTCATCATTATCATTAGGCACAACAGTCATTCCTCCTTTCTTAGGAACACAATGCACAGGACTAACCCATCTACTATCATCAATAGGATATATAATACCAGCTTCAAGAAGTTTTAATACCTCATTCCTTACCACCTCTTTCATCTTTGGAATTAGACGACGTTGATGTTCAACAACAGGCTTTGCATCGTCTTCCATATTAATAGCATGTTGGCAAATAGAAGGAGAAATCCCTTTCAAATCATCAAGAGTATAGCCAATAGCTCCTCGGTGTTTCTTCAATATTTCCAATAACCTTTCTTCCTCAATCTCTGAAAGCTTAGAACTAATAATAACAGGATATATTTTCTTATCATCAATATGAGCATATTTAAGATTATCATAAAGGCTTTAAATCAAAAACAGGATCTTCCTTTGGTGGCGGTGTTGTACCCAAATCTTCCACCGGTAAATCATGCTTGAGAATAGGTTGGCGAAGAAAAATTTCCTCAAGCTCATCTCTTTCTTTCCTAAAAGCTTCACTTTCACTATTCTCCAAATGTTGCTGCAAAGGATTATTAGGAACAAGAACAATAGATGCACACTACTCCATTTTAAAATCATTACTAGGCAAGTCAGCTTTATAAGGAGTTTTGGTAAATTTAGAAAAGTTAAATTCATAAGGTTCACCAGCAAATCTAGTCAAAATTTTCTCTTTCTTACAATCTATAATAGCTCCACAAGTATTTAGAAAAGGTCTACCAAAAATGATAGGACAATGATCACTAGCAGCAGAACCAAGTACCAAAAAGTCAGCAGGATATTTAATCTTACCACATAGAACTTCCACATCTCGAACAATACCAATTGGAGAAATAGTTTCTCTATTAGCCAGATGAATAACCACATCAATATCTTCAAGTTCACAAGAACCAATTTCGTGCATAATCTCCGTGTAAAGCTCATAAGGAATAGCACTAACACTTGCACCAATATCACATAAACCATAATAGCAATGATCACCAATTCTAACAGATAGCATAGGAACACTAACTTGTTTGGGTTTATTAGGATGTGAAACAATATTAGAAGCATCTTCACAGAAAATAATATGACCATCCTCCACATTTTCAGTCACAAGATCTTTAACTATTGCAACAGCAGGTTCAATTTTAATTCGTTCTTCAGGTTCTTTAGGTTTCTTTTCACTTTTATTAACCTCACTAGATATGACAGAGTACTCCTTCATTTTAGCAGGAAAGGAGTTTTTTCAATATAAGCTTCAGGAATAACATTATTAATCACTACACATTTGTTTACAGATGAATCAACTTTATCTTTATACGGTTCATGATACTTATCAACATTCTTCTTAGGCAATTCATAATGAGAGGCAAAAGCTTTGTAAAGATTTGCAACAACTTGGGAATCAAGACCATATGTAGCACTCATATTACGAAATTTATCAGTATCCATAAAAGCTTCAATGCATTTATAATCATAAATTATACCTGATTCTCTATCTTTGTCGTTCTCCCATCCTTCAGTATTTTCTTGGATCCGATCAAGAAGGTCCCTTTTAAACTCTTCTTTGTTGCGAAATGATCCAGAACAAGAAGTATCCAGCAAGGTCTTGTCTTGAAAAGAAAGTCTTGCATATAAATTATCAATAATAACATTACCAGGAAGCTCATGAATGGGGCATTTGAGCATTAAAGACTTCAATCTCCCCAAGCTTGGGCAATACTCTCTCCATCATGAGGCCAGAAATTATATATGCGGTCCCGATCTTTGTGAATTTCACTTGGAGGATAAAATTTGGAATAAAATAAAGGCACAATGTCCTCCCAATCAATAGAATCACCATTCTTCAGCAATTTATACCAGTGCGCCGCTTTACCAGACAGCGATATAGTGAATAGTTTCTTTCTAACTTCATTCATAGAAATACCTGCACATTTGAATAACCCGCATAATTCATGCAAAAACAGTAAATCACCAGGATGGACAGTTCCATCCCCTTCATAGCGGTTATCCATAACACATTCAATAATTTTCATAGGTATTTTATATGGTACTACTTCCTCACCTGGCGCTTCATCCACTACCGTTGCAGTAGTAGTAGATTTCCCAAATAGAAATTGAAGAGAAGATCTCTCCATAATGACTTATAGCAGCAGGCAGAAATAAAATCAGCACAAACAAAAGGTTTTCCTTACCAATTCCACTTACCAATAGCGCTTCACTCCCCGGCAACGGCGCCGAAAATAGTCTTGATGACCCACAAGTATAGGGGGTGTATCGTAGTATCTTCGATAAGTAAGAATGTCGATCCCAACGAGGAGCAGAAGGTGTTGGCAGCAGTTTCGATGAAGGATTCACTGTAGATGCTCACAAACAAGTATTCAAGGGGTTTTGATGTAATAGATGAATAAAGTACGAGTAAGTAAAATGCGAGAGAAATAATTGCAGCGAGTGGCCCAATCCTTTTTAGCACAAAGGACAAGCCGGTTTGTTTACTTATAATGACCAAACGTTCTTGAGGACACACGGGGATTTTAGTCTAGTGCTTTCGCTTCATGTGGCTAAATAATCTTCATTGTTTTGATAAGTGTTGTGTGGGTGAACCTATGCTAATGCACCGCCCTTCCTAGGACTAATACATACTTGTGATTATACCCCTTGCAAGCATCCGCAACTACAAGAAAGTAATTAAGATAAATCTAACCACAGCCTTAAACTCTGAGATCCTGCGATCCCTCTTGCATCGATATACTAACGGGGCTTAGGTTTCTGTCACTCCGGCAACCTCGCAATTAGCAACCGAATACAAGATGCACTCCCCTAGGCCCATAAATGGTGAAGTGTCGTGTAGTCGACGTTCACACGACACCACTAGAAGAATGACACCACAACTTAAATATCATAACATTGAATATTACTCAACCATAATTCACTACTAGCATTTAGACTTCACCCATGTCCTCAAGAACTAAACGAACTACTCACGAGACATCATATGGAATACAATCAGAGGTGATATGATGATGAATAACAATCTGAACATAAACCTTGATTCAATAGTTTCACTCAATAGCATCAATAACAAGTAGAGAATAATGCCGGGAGAGTTTCCCCTATCAAACAATCAAGATCCAACCCAAATTGTTACAGCGGTGACGAGGTGCAGCGGTGGTGATGGCGGTGTAGATGGTGGAGATGATGATGATGATGATGGAGATGATGTCCCGCTCGATGACGATGGCGATGGCGTCGATTTCCCCTTTCCCCGGCGGATTCCTGCCCGCCGGAGAGCTCTTTTCTCTGGTGTTCTCCGCCCCGCAGAGGCGGCTTTAACTCTTCGTGAGGTCCTCCCTCTGGCTTAGGTTTTCGGGACGAAGGAGTACGCGAAGAAAAGGAGGCGAAAGGGGGGCCCCACACCACAGGTGCGGCCAGGCCATGGGCCGCGCCGGCCTGTGGTCTGGGCCCACCTTGGCTCCCCTTTCTCCCCCTTCTGGCTCCCTCCGTCATCTGGAAAAATAGGAATTTACGTGTAATTTCCTTCCACAGTTGATCTTCCGAAATATTGCGTTCGACGGTGCTTTTTCCAGCAGAATCCTGGCTCCGGTGCTTGATCCTCCAATAATGATGAAACATGCAAAATAGATGAAATAACATAAGTATTGTGTTCTAATATGAAATATATCAATGAATAACAGCAAATTATGATACAAAATAGTGATGCAAATTGGACGTATCAATGGGATAAACAACAAACTTATCATGATACTCAATTGAGGGACTCGTATGTTGCATGGATAAGGCAACTTATTGGTCAAATTGAAGGGCCTGAACATGTAATCAAGCTAAACACCATTAAGAGAACAAGGGTGCCGCCTTAAAGGGGTGAATAGGAGATTTAGAACTTTTTTTTTACATTAGGGGCTTGAGCAAGTGCAAAATAAACTAATGTTTAACTTATCAAGTACAAAACCTATAAAGTAGGGTTCACGTATATACACCAACAACTTATGCTAAGCAACACAAGCAACAAGGTGATAGAAAGATATATAATAGAAAGAACGAAGGCTATTACAAATTAAAATGCACAGGAACTCGAGTTAAGAAATAACCGAGGCATGTGGAAATGACGTTGTTTCCTGAAGTTCGCACCCTTGGGGTGCCACTACAACACAACACACATGCAGAGACGACTTTAAATGCTGATGCCCGCTCGTACTCGCCGCCCTCGTGCTAGCACGGCAAGAAAAACCACCGGGGATAAATGCATCAGGAATAATATAGAGCGACACTTTTTGCTTGGAACTTCGTCATACGCCGAGCTTGCGCAGGCATGACATATTTTGGTGAGCGGTGGCCTACAATGACTAGAAGCGCACGGTAAGGTGTCAGACATAACTCGTGACGACGACAGCTAAATTTTGCCTCAAAAGGTGTCTATCGGCACATGATTATTATGGAAGCAATTTGATTATCCAGCATGATTTATTTAATATAAATCAAGTATAATATTATATAGTTTTGAACATACATAATAAAATTTCAGCTAAAACAACATAGTATATCTAGCTACAACTTTAATGTTAATAACTTCAAACTAAATTCAGATGGTATGCACCATCACGGTCAGAGAGCCATGGTTAACTCCAAATTGGAAGGCGCAAACATCACCTCCCTTGAGGTTGTTTTGTACAACATAGTCTGCCCAATTCGAGATGAAACTGACGGTACCATTATCACGATGCTTCGCATGAACTTTTCTTCTTCTTATTCATATATTTAAGGCATTATATACTTGTTGACGCATGAAAACTATTACACAAAAAGAAATAAATAGTTATGTTTGTATTAAGTCATAAGTAAGATTGTTTTCACTAGCATGGCCGGAGTTGGAAGAGGTTTATCATCATTTTGTTGAATTTTTTTTTTGTCTTGTTCATGGTGTAGACATAGCAAAGGATTTTTGTCCTATATCTTCTAACTATTCGCTTCAAATTCTTCCTTCTAGATCTGGTCATGTCAACCTCATTGCCAAACCTATTATGAAAGTATATTAGGACATGAAAACAATGGTGCATTTTATAGTTCATATGCTTCTATGTGATTACATCCATAACATAAAACAAGTAACCTCTCATGGTAGAGTGTGCAAGCTGTTGAGGCATGGGGACCTTTTTGTTGCAGTTCTTCAACTCAGACATAGCTAGTTTAAATTTAAGAGTATAATGAAGACTACAAAATCATTAGCTAGCTAATAAGGATGTAGCACTTATTTGAACTATCAGATCAAAGGCTAGCTAACAAGGATGTCGCACTGATTATTTGAACTTTCATATCAAAGGCTAGCTAACAGTAATGTAGCACTTATATGAACTGTCCGATCCTTAGCTAGCTAACAAGGAATGTACCACTTATTTGAATTGTCATTAGCTAGCTAACAAAGATGTAACACTTATTTGAACTTCCAGATCATTGACTAGATAACAAAGATGTAGCACTTATTTGAACCATCAGATCATTGGCTAGCTAATAATTAGGTCACACTGATTTAACCCCTTAGCCGCTAAGTTTCCCCCTCATTGGCCCAAAATTTTGGACCAAAATTTTCCCGCGTGGCCTTATTTCTCAGCTAAAATCAACCACACGGCTAATCCTAATCCCCAAATTCCCACTTTCGGCTTCTCTCTTATGTTGTTTCTAGTTAATGTTTTAATATGTGGATAGAACTATGTTCATTACTTCTCGAAAATTCCTATTCGGCGGCTCCCGGGTACATATGCTCACTCCACCTAAAAAAACATATTTCTAATTATCAAAAAAATCTAAGAAAAAAACTGCATGCACTCTCGATAATTTATGTATGTTCATATAGTTTCGTAAAGAAAACGATATTTTTTGTGGTCAATGTAAAAAAGACAAAACATGTCTCACAAAAGTCTTATTTTTAGCACAAAAATTTGTCTTTTCCGCACGGTCTAAACGACAAGTCGTTTTTTCATGGAAAGAGTTTGTGTGTACATAGCATGGAAGATGCACATGTGAATTTTTCGTACGGAATTTTTTAACATTTCAAAATGTATCAAAGATGCATTTTAAAATAAAGGAAACATATGCACCCAAGAGCCAAAACATCATCTGGTTATTAATATCTTATGTGACTATGTTAATATGTTATGAACCTAAAAATTATCGTTCTGTAATTTTTGTAAATTTTCCATTATTTTGTATTTTTCCCATTATTTACCAAAACTGCATTATGAATTTAGTCTGCCATAGCCCGGCTATAGCCTTTCATAGCTTTTGGAATTGCCACAGCCTAATGCAATAGCCCGCTATTTTAAACTTTGCATATCGGTATGAAAAAACAAAATATGACGAGGGACCTAAGTCACGAATCACGAGGGCCATTAAGGATGATGAATGGTGGATTCTTAATCGGTAGCTAGCGCTCCGCTAGAAAATTACTTTGGTGCTTGCAGGTTTCAAATGATCATGGGCTGCGCATCATGTTTTGTTGAGTTGTTGTTCGCAATTACGTATACATGCCCATTGAGTATATGCAAATTCAAATGAAGAAATACGTTTCCTTGTGGGCGACCCAGACAAATATTTGGATCTATAAAATAATGAAGTAAGTATTTTCTACATGGATAATTCATATTTTTGTGTAGGACATCGAGTTCTTTTCAAAATTATATATTTGAAGTACAAATCCGTGTCTGTTTTAAAGGAGCCTGTGGATCACAAGGAAATTGGATCATCAATTCTAGGGTATAACTGCCACTCGATCTCAGTGCTTGATATTAAAAGTGAAGGACATCAATGTTGTTATTAGCCTTTGTTTCTATAATAATATTATTTCTACCTTTGAAACCATCCATCACTTTGAGTTGGAATCATTTTCAGTCAACCAGCATATTAAATTTACACAAGGCAGGAAACAGGAAGATGCAGCAGCCCGTTGTTCGCATGTATCAGTAAGTTCAGTAACTGTTGGAAAATGTCAGAAAGGTTAACACGACTACAAAGTATTACCACAACACAAGAGAAAACTAATATACAATTTAGTTAAAAAGTAACTATACTTATGCAATATCCGGTAACTAGGATAGCCAAAACATGATCAGACCGCTGAACACAAATACACGGTGCCAATTGGCCTTGGCCAGTGTACATGCTACCATGCATGCACATGAAAACACACACGCAGATTCTGCTATCTATGCTGACCAGTACTATGGCTTGCAAGACAATCCAGCTAGCCACAACACCATATCAGCAACTGATCACATGCCGAAGAAACCAAGCTCGGTTGCCCTTTCCTTCTCGAACGTCTCAAAGTATTGGTATATGATGGTAACAGCAAGCAGTATACCGGTTCCTGAACCAATTGCACCCATGAAATCAGCTAGGACAGTCAATGCGCCAATGCAAACTCCTCCAAACGCAGCAGCAGTAGGGATGTATCTGTTCAACTCCCTCTCCAGGTTTGACTCACGATGGCCTGGCATCACCATTTGTTGTTCCTGTTCAATTGCCGAAGTTAGAAGTTTTCAGATAGCTTCGTGATTATTTATGTGCAAAACCAACTAGAGGTGCATCTAACAGTTCTAGTTAAATAAGCAGTAGTTACAAATGGTAGATATAAATGCCCCTAACACATGACTGGAGCTTCTAAGCTGAAGGCATATAATAATGGTTCACTGAACTATCTTGTACCTAAATACTAGATACACAAACTGACAGCATGGAAGCTAATGTTCCCCAGACTTTTAAGCAAACAATGTCCCTGGAGAATAATGTTAGTCATGCAACGATATATCTAGAAAGTACGCTGCAGTTTCTTCACTATTGTAGGAGTACTTTGAATGCCTCGTAAAAATAAAACCGAATGATGCATTTCATACCAAGGAAAATGTGTCCACTGTTCAGCTTTAAGAACAAGACAGTGTAAAACCATATATGAAAATATTTTACTGACACAATTTTACAGAAACGAAAAATGACCGATACAGATCCGGCATCATAAAGGACTAAGGTCAACCTTGTCTATTTAATTTACTGTGGCATCCTATAGTTAAAACTACAAAAAGGTGCCAATCAGTAATTTTATTACTCCCTCCGATCCATAATAAGTGTTGGGGTTTTAGTTCAAATTTGAACTAAAACCCCAACATTTATTATGGATCGGAGGGAGTACTAAACAACCACATTCAGAAACAGTAAGCAGTAGACCGGAAGAACTTGACTTCCACCTTGTTTGACAGGGAATAGGTACAATTAAGAAAATATGCAGCTAGATTGAGCAAATACCAAATATATACTATGTATAAAGTGCATTTACCCTGAGCTGCCTAGCAACATCCCTAGCTGATGAACCAGAAACTTCAATCCAGGTCTTTGAGAAGAGAGCACAAGCTGACAGCATGAAGACCACATAGAACAGCGCATGGAATGGATTTGCGACTATATCAGCCAAACTGCAAGGTTTCCAACATGTTCAGATAAGTATCAAGAACAGTGAGTTCTGATGGAGTAACCAAAAGAACACAAAAAACAGGTAGCTGTTAAAGTAAAAAAAAAAATAGTCATTCACCTCGATGGTGCAGTTACATAGTAAGCAAGACCACCAACAGGGATAGAATGGCCTGAATACTCGGATTCTTTCCATATTCCAATAAGGTTAACTAGGAAATTGCCACTGAACTTCCTGTAAAGAAGCTGCAACAACAATAAACACATGTTAGCACTTTCACATACATACAGAGATTTAGAACTAATGTACTGGAATCGAAGTATGTACCTGAGATATGAAGTAGAGGTTGGTAATGAGCGCAGAGTGCAAAATGATGGGCATATTCGATGTGTAAAACAGTTTAATTGGATATGAACCCTGCTGCCCACGGGCATTCCTTGATCTCACTGGAAGCACAACACGGAAGCCTTGGAAATAGATAACAATGAGGAAGACCAGGACAGTAGCAAGCAAGTTGGTCACGTTCGGAAGATTCTGGCGGTAGAAAGCCTCCCGTAGGGCCCGGACTTTGTCAGTTCTAGTAATCAACATATGGAACAATGCAATGACAGCTCCTTCAAATTCAGCACCACGGCCACTGTTGATAGTTGTGGGGCTAAACGCCTTCCAGATGATATTCTCACTGTATTGCACAAGTTTACCATGAGCCAAGTTGTCACAGAACAATATGTCAGTAACAGAAGGGAAATAAAGTTCAGTAAGCTTACCAGATGTTGGTAGCAATGAATAGAGAAATGCCAGAACCCAAACCATATCCTTTCTGGAGAAGTTCATCCAGACAGATGACAATGATTCCAGCAAAGAAAAGCTGAAGTATAATGAGAATAGCATTCCCTGTTCCTAGTTGGCCTACACTGCCATACATCCCAGACAGAACATATGCCACAGCTTCCCCAATAGCAATCAGGATACCAAGCAACTTTTGTGCACCATTCCTGAATAAGGTTAAGGCAATAATCATCAATATAGGAAATAAGAGTCAGGAATCTTTAAATACTTCCATTTTGTTATTCATTGAAAAAAATAGGTTATAGAATGTCTTTTTACCCTTTCACAGGCCGTATGAAAAAAAAAAACAAATCATAGACTTTTTACTGATCAGACTATGGAAACAGAATGGGTAAACAGCTGTAAATAGGAGATTCTGCAATTCAAATACTTACAGAAGTGCACGATCCTCTCTCACACTGTTGTCAACTTCAATGATCTTTGATCCAACGAGAAGTTGCATTACCATTCCAGATGTCACAATTGGAGTAATACCCAGCTCCATAACAGTACCACGGTTGGATGCAAGAATGGCACGCAACCAGTAGAAAGGATCAGATCCAGTAGTTGAATGGATGCCATAGAGCGGGAGCTGGCTGCACACTAGGAAAATGAAGAGGGAGATAACTGTGTAGATGAGTTTTTCTCTGAATGGAATTCTCCTGTCAGCGCTCTGTACTTCCGGTAAGAAACCCAGGAAGGGCCTGACGAGATGCAGCACTCTGAAACCGCCGGCACCCATGGTCCTGTGCTTGAGAAAAGATGATTAATCAACGTTAACCGATGCAAAAATACTATTCCTTGAGTAAGGAATAATCTAGGAAACCCTCAACTTGGTACAACTACTATTGTATCATAGGCAATCATCACTGATTATATTAGTTAAGAGGCATCCATTTGACTGAAACATAAGAGAAGCTGCCAAAATTAAAACAGCATGTTGTACGTAGGGTGTACATGAAGCTGAGAATTCGAGATGAAACACAAACAGAAACCAACATCAATCACCACATGCGTGTTGCTATATAATGTGCGGACAGGATTCTGTGTTTTTCAGTAACATGCAAAGATGAAACGCACGAAGAATTTATTGATCTAACTACCACCTGTGGAAAATAGTGAATCCTTAAAATTTAGGCTGGCATGTGCGCAACCATCAACTGCATGCCAATTCGGAGGAAGAAGAAAAGATCACACTCATATTGGTCAGCTTAGATCCTTACTTTCCAATTCGGAGGAAGAAGAAAAGAAAAGCCCGAATCCCAAATAAATTTAGCTACTACTACCGTACCTACGCTTCGTTCTATACCGCAGGAACAGAAACACATCTCTTCGCGCCGATTCCACTAGTCGCACGTATCAAACAACAAACCGACGCGAAATCGCAACTCTGACGAACATAGCCACTGAATCTGAAAGCCTGAAACTCTCAGAGATTCAGGCGGTTGAGGGAGCACGAGGAGGCATAATAACTTAATAAGCAAACATCTTTACCTGTGCGACGAGGAGTCCCCGACGCCAACGAGAGCGGAAGCCTCTCCGCCGCCGCGGTTGACGAGGTCGTGAGACCCAAGGCGGAGGAAGGAGAGAGGGGGCTGGTGGAAGTCGAGGAAGAGCGCGCGCGCGCGTGGGTTTTAGAGGGAGACGGGAACGGGTAGGGACGAAGCCCAACACCCGCGTGGTCTAGGACGCATATGGCGACGCAAGCGGGGAGCGTCCCCGCCGTCGGATCGGGAACGGACGCTCCGGATGAGACCACTGACGTGGAGCGGATTGCTAACAGAAAAGGTCGTTGTCGCGTGGACCGCGAGGACAAGGTGAGGAAGGGCGCGCGCGCTTTCTGTTGGAGCGATGACATGGCGGGCTACGTTCTCTGGATAGACTTTTTCTGTCTGGACTCTCTTTTCAAAAAACAAAAACAAAGCTTTTTTTTATCTGGACTTTGTATTACTCGACGTCGACGACGTGGTTAGCCTTATTTGTCTGCTCTGTTTTGATCTCACGCGTGAGAGTTCGGACAGTACTCGATAATGGCGGCGATCAGATCTCTAGTGTCCAAGATCGGCGGCAAGGCGGTACGGATACCGCCGCTGGCGATGGAGGCAGAGCATGGGCGGCTGCTCCGTGGTCTTCCCCATGGCGGATTATTCACGCGGCCAGGACAGCCGCCGGCAGTCAAACCTCGCATGTTCAGCTGCGAGGTGCCCAAGCCACCACAACGCGGGCCTGAAACTTCCAAATTCACTTGGCCAATGAAGATCTTGACCTTTGTGGTTGCCGGAATTCCTGTGGTGACCGCTCTTGCCATTAATAGGATGAAGACGCGCCCCTTCCCCGTGGAGCTAGATGATTGAACTCGAGGCTAAATAATGTTTCAGCTCGTGTCTCTTGTCGCTGGTTCGATCTTCACTGAGCGTTGCGATCTTGGATCGACTTCTACTTCTCGAGCATGAAGTTGGTCCTCTAGTTTGTTACTACTTTCTGTGATCCAATTGTGATCAAATGCGGTATCTCACCCGTTCTATTGTTGTTGCTCTGTACGCTTGTTGCAGTCCGTGTAATGTGTTTGCTGCATGACATGTACAACTTACTTATCCGCGTAGCTTCAGTCTGACTAGGAACTTTGTGTAGCTGATGGCATGGTATTGTAAGTGCTGCAATGTACTACCAGGGGGTTGGGGGAATTTTTTCAGATTGATGCAACCAATCGTGCAACTACACATTTCATCATAAGTACTAATGCACACATGGCACAAAACAAAGATGGACATGCAAACAATATGAATGGATGGATGAGGTAATCTGGATCGCTTGTCTTACAGTTGAGTTAACTGAAACCAAAACACAACTGCATGCCAATAGTGCATCTTCTGATTATTGAAGTGGAATTAATCTGCTAGCTAGCTATTAGCTAGATGGATGAAATTAAGCTCGGAGTATGCGTACTACTGATGTGGTGCAGCAGCCAAATGAAGTCCCGTAGAAGGATAGCTAGAAGTCCAGAACTGAGTGTGACTGGAGGAGGTTCTTCTGCGCGGGCTGATCTGCTGCCTGTCGGTTGGTTGCTGCTGCGTGAGTGCGGCCCTCTCCGTTTTAAGCTCATTGAGATCGAGAATTAGAAGGAAAAGGAGATTAACTAAGTTAATCACAGAGAACCTCATCGCACCGTACCAAGTTAATTCTTGTGTGAATATTCGTGCTTTTACACTGTTTTTTTTTGTTTTGACAAGGGCACCCTTACGCAGAGGTAGAGACAGGCCCTAGGCCACCCTAGCCATGGCCTGGGGCGTGGTTGGTTTTTTCTTCATTGACTGTAGCAACAGTACCGTACTGTAGCATATTGTAGTGCACTGAAGGTGGCTTAGGCGTCTTGAGATCCTGGCTACGCTAGTGTCCTTCCTTTTTCTTAATAATATCCGTGCACTTATCGAATTGGCTACTTTCCTATCATGTTACTAGAAGAAAAAACCCGCACACAACAGTAAGTCACTATCAGAGTTGTTTTAGTCTGTGTGGTGTTAAGTTTTTAGGGTGCTTTCTTTATCATGCAAAAATACGATTAACTGAAATATTCTTATTTATCTCATGCTTAAACACCAAATCTCACTTGCAAGTGAGGTTACAACTCGAAATTTTTTCGGTTGCAAGTAAACTTGCAACAGATTTTTTCTCAGTTGTATTGTAACTGATTTTTTTTTTAGTTGCAAGTGGGGTTATAACTGAGATTTTTGCCAGTTGCAAGTGAGGTTGCAACAGAGCTTTTTATCAGTTGCAAGTGCGGTTGTAACAATGAATTTTTTAAGTTGCAACTTAGATTTCTTTCGGTTGTTGGTGTAGTTGCAACTAAGATTTTCTTTACAGTTAAAAATTTGTTGCAACTGAATTTTTTGCCAGTTGAAAGTGAGGTTACAATTAAACTTTTCATCAGTTGCAAGTGTGGTTTCAACTGAGATTTTCTTAAAGTTGCATGTTGAGTTGCAACTGAGATTTCTTTTCACGGTTGAAAGTTGGTTGCAACCGGGTTTTTTGTCAGTTGCAAGTGAGGATGCAACTGAGATTTTTATCCGTTACAAGTGTGTTTGCAACTGAGATTTTTTAATTGCAAGTGAAATTGTAACCGAGATATTTTTCAACTAACAATAAGTTGCAACTTATATTTACTTTTACCATTTCTACTCTGTTGGCCATCGAAACATCCGTGAGAAATGTCCCAAAAATAAACGACAAATATTTAACACGAATACAACAATTTAAAGAGAAATAACCTTGTGTATTATTGCACTCCTAGAGCCCAGGCAATGGGATGACAGAAAATGTTCTCACACTATGTTACGGTCGTACCAGCAATGTGCATGAGAAGAAAAAAAGCAAGAGTACGTGGACTACAAGACTCAAGAGATAGAGCCGTACATGAAGAGGCCTATTTCACGTGTACATAAATTACTATGTTACGCCAATCAATCAGTTCGGATCCAATAAACAGCAAAATAATGTACGCCTAGCTGAGAACTAATTAATTCTCAGTTGGCTGAGACTTAGTCGGACCTATTTGGTTTCTAACCATAATTTTTCAAGTCAAAGTGTGGTTAGCTACAAAATTATGGCTAGCCTGGCTTAAAATATCGAAGCCAAATTTTGGTAAAACTTGGTAAAAAAAAGTTGAGTGTATGATAAATAGACCATACACCCAATAGAATGTGACAAAAACCAAACACATGACAAATAAACTATGGCAGCTAAATTTTGACTTGGCAAAGGAACCAAACTGCCCTAAATTTTTTCTAACCATACATACACGTCATGCATGATAGTGCTAGCTTAGTCAGGTCGGCAACATCCTGAGAAAACGTAGCAACATTCGCGTGCATCATTCCCTAACAATTTTTTTTGTTCTCCACTTTTAAACTATACCGAAGTAGAAGTTCCTTCTATAAATGTGTTTATCTAATCAAACTAAAATTCTATTGAGATATTTCTTAGACTATGTGCTTTATGGATATCTACTATAAATAAAATGCATGCATATGTAAAAAATCAATCTATAAGTGAACTTATAATACAAAATATAATGTACAATGTAGCATGACACAAGTGCACTTTTCAATGTTGCACATTAAAAATGTATAACAAAGAATTGTATAATCACTGTAGATAACTTTGTTATGTGGTTAACAATGCCAAACAAGTAACAGAAAACCGTACCTAGATATATACTATATCATGCTAAAAATAAATTCTATAAAAGCATAAAAGTCTATTATAAATTATAGCGTCAATATATATTTAGCCGCGGACAATCCAAATAGCTCTAATGGCACATGAGTTGAGTGAACCTGCCAGCTGTAGCTACTCTCGTTCTGTCATTATGTCCATCCATTTGTCTGTATACTTTCAGTACAAACACATATTTTTTAGTGTACATAATCATGTGCCATAGTTGTGCCGTTGCACAGTGATGCGACCAAGCAAGGATATATACAAGCAACACCTGTCTTCGTCACTCCATCCCCTTCACACTCGTTCTCTCCCTGCTCTAGTTCCATCTCCTTCACACTCGTTGAGCTAGTATTTAATCTGGTAATTGTGCTTGTGTTTTGTTGTATGGTCTGTGTTTCTTCCCTGGCTGTAAGCTTGGGCATTAGTACTTGTCTCTGTATGCAAGACCTCTATGTAAAATAAGTTTGGTGTTTCTTCCCTGGCTGATAATATATACTGGCGTTTTTTTTGTATGAAGGGGTCTTTGTATAAATGTTAGACCTCCTCAGCTATTCTCACTCCATCCAACCGACCAAACAACACCCGGCCTCAGCATGTCTCTGTTGGCCCGATCCACCAAACACACTACAAAATCTGAACTCAACTAAGCTATGGTCAGCTTGTATGAGGGGAGATTACAATTCTCAGTTGACCCAGGCTACCAAACACACCCTAAGGGAACAACACCGCCCACATACGAATTGTATTCCAATATGGAACACCTCGTATCTTGTCTTTCTGAGCGTTCGTATTTCTTGTCGAATACTTCTGGCACGGAGAGAGCGTGAGCGAGAGAGCGTGAGTGGGAGGCGTCGGGCGTCCCTACACGCGCCGGCCGCCCACCCCCCACCCCCCCCGGCGGCGGCTGCCCCTCCTCTTCGGCGGCCGTCCCCGGCGTCTGCCATCCCTCCCCTCTCTCCACCCTCCGCGCTTCGCCCATGGCGGCGTCCGCGACCAAATCGCGGCGGTGGTCCGATCTGGTGGATGAGGAGGACGACGACCTCCTCGAGTCGGAGGGTTCCTCGTCGCGCCGCTCCTACTCCGATGTGGTGAGGGATGGGACGCCCAGCCCGGTGCGCGCGGGGTCTCCTTCCTCGCTGCTGGCGTCTCCGATGGTTGCACGCGCACCACCTGTTCGACAGATGGCCTCTGTGATGGTTCGTCCTGCGCAGTAGCGGGCGGACGGTGGCTTGGCCTCGCGTGGTGATGGTGGTAGGAGGGGGCCACAGCCAAAGCGCCAGCAGTGTCGCGAGCCTCTTCCATTCTTCTTCATGCCGGTTGGAGTTCCGGCGGGCCTCGCCGGCCTCTGCTTCAACTGTGCGGAGCCGGGCCATGTGGCTGGTAGGTGAGAGGGTCCGCGGCGGTGCCTCAACTGCAAGAGCGAAAACCACATCGCGCGGCAGTGCACGGCACCGGGGACTGTTGCGGTTGGCGCTCCGCCACCTCCGCCCCCTCCGGAGGCTCCCGTTGCGTCGCCTCCGCCCGGTGCTGCAGTGTCCGTCGCTGCTCGCCCTGCGGCGCCGCGAGTGCTGCCCTACCGGGTTCCGGCCCGGCAGCGCCTGGGCCTTGGGGAGGCTCCCGGGCAGCGGGCGCCGGTCAAGGAGAGGCTGGGCCTGCTTGCTCAGCCTGTGCCGGTGCAGGAGGCTCACGTCTACGAGCCGGTGGAGGCAGAGACGCCCTACGAGCATGGTATGAGGAGGGAGCGTGCGATCCGCGAGTCCTCGCGGCTCCGCCAAGAGGAGGCTGCACGTGGGGAGACCCTCCTTGGCCGTGCGCTGAGGAGGGAGCAGTAGCTAAGGGATGCGATGATGGCGTCCGTGGCGTGTCGTCCACCGCTCGCTGCGGTGTGCTCGGATGAAGAGGTGGTGGCGGAGTTTGAGGCGGCGCGGCCTCCACGTGAAAGGTGCGTCATTTACCGGACGCCGGAGGTTGACGATGCCGAGCATGCTCTGCGCTGGGGTGTGGTGTCCTTCGTTTCAGGGACGCGTCGCTCGGTCTCCAGCGAGGCGGCGGTGGCTTCCGTTCTTGCTCAGTTCCCGTCTCTCGAGGGGCACTTCTCCGTCCATTGCTTTTGGCCGGCGGAGTTCCTCTTCGTGTTTGACTCAAGAGCCAGCCGCGACACCTTGCTGACAGTTACACTACAAGAAAAGTTCTGATAGACAACGTCTCAAAATCGTCCGCTAAGGGGTATTTTTCGTCGCCTATGGGCCTAACCCGACGATATGGGTTCTGTTGTGGAAACTGCAGGCAAAGTCCAACGACGTTTTTCGGTCCGTCGCGCTTGGGCGCCTTCCGCCACGGAAAATCGGACCGTTGCGCAAGTGTTTCCGGAGCCCGTTGACGCGACGTCATGCAACCGACACGTGGACGCCGCAACGGCGCGAACGGCGACCGGCTGAAACCCGTGGTAGATGGTAGGCCACACGAGGCCACGTCTTAAGCGGGCCGGGCCGGATGACATAGTTTGACCGGTCAACTATATAGCTGGGCTGGTCCATTAGTTACGTGGGCCGGCCTAACCTCTAATGTTGATGGTCAAAACTTAAATGGGCCGGCCCATTTAACATGTGGGGTCCACCTTACAGCAACGGGCCGGCCCAAGAAGCAAGTGGGCCGGGCCAAAAACAGTGTGGGTCCCACTTTCTGTTAAAAGGCCCATTTAGTGTGTAGGGTCCACCGTATAGCAAGTGGGCCGGCCCAACAAGCTAGTGGGCCGGCCAAAAACACGGTGGGTCCCACTTTCCAGCTAAAGGGTCGGCCCATTTAGTACGTGGGGTCCACCATAGCAAGTGGGCCCAACAAGATAGTGGGCGGGCCAAAAACACAGTGGGTCCCACCTTCCGTTAAAGGGCCGGCCCATTTAGTATGTGGGGTCCACCATATAGCAAGTGGGCCGGCCCACCAAGCTAGTGGGCGGGCCAAAAAACACGGTGGGTCCCACATTGTTAATAGGCCGGCCCATTTGGTTTGTGGGGTCCACCATATAGAAAGTGGGCCGGCCAACAAGATAGGCGGGCCAAAAACACAGTGGGTCCCACCTTCCTATTAAAGGGCCGGCCCGTTTACCATGTGGGACCACCATATAGCAAATGGTGGCCCAACAACATAGTGGGCCGCCCAAAAACACAGGTGGCCCCACTTTCCTGTTGAAGGGCGCCCCAATTAGTATGGGGTCCACCATGTAGCAGGGCCGCCCAACAAGATAGTGGGCCGGGCCAAAAACAGGTGGTCCCACTTTCCTCTTAAAGGGCCGGCCCATTTAGTATGTGGGGTCCACCACAAAAGCAAATGGGCTGGCCCAACTATTTAGTGGGCCGGCCTAGTAGTATGTGGGGTCCACCTTTTTACAAGTGGGCCAGCCCAATTAGAGTGTGGGGTCCACGGTAAATCAAATGGGCTGGCCCAAGAAGTAAGTGGGCCAGCCCGTTTAGTTGCTGTTTATATGCCGGCATAATATGCGCTTTAGGATTTTGCGGGCAGGCACATATGTGATTTTGCTTAATTGGGCCGTTTAAGGGATGGGAATTCGTGATTTAGATACTGAGAATATTTACGCAGCATTGATTTCTGTCGAATAGCCTCACTTACCACAAGCACCAAAGAAAAAATGCGCGAAAGAACTATAAAAACTAACTAAATATTACATCAGCTGCAAGGCAAAAAAATATTACAGAACCCAGAGAAATTGAATGGTAATTAAACCTAGCAATACAATGAAGCGATCCGGCAATCTTTTAAGTTGTCCATGCAGCACCTATATCTGAAACAAAGACATTACAAGTTAAGACAGCAACAATGGAAAGGCAAAGACACTACAATATTGTTTGCCAAAGAATTTGGAACTCATCATTTTGTCGTTATAACAAGATCATTGTAATGCGCACAATAAGCAAACAAAGAGTGCATGCCGCATACCAACAGCCAATATAACAGAGCATGTTAGAATGAAACAGCAGACTTACTACTGTCGAGTCCCATGCAAACCAACATGTTCAGGGAGTACAAAATTGGCATGAACAACATAGTAGCAGGCTATAAATTTTGTAACGACGACTGAGCAAGATACAGAATATAGTGGGATCACCTGTGAACTTGTATAAGAGGGGATGCAAACCAATATGTTCAGCATTCCATATGTGAGCGTCATGCCAAGTCAGAGAAACAAGTCGATAATGCAGCTTTTGAAGAACAAGATGGCACACAAAATTATTATCTAGTAATATGACAAGTTTATTTGTACTACAGGCTTAGATAGCAGAGTGATAGCATGCCAAACTAAGTCCTTACTTTGTTAGCTTACAATGAACTAGATACAAAACAATGGCATCACCTGTAGTACAGGGAATGCAAGCCAACATGTTCATGGAGTAAAAAATTGGCACAAACAACATAGTAGCAGGCCATAATTTTTGAAACAACATCTGAGCAAGATAAAGTTATGATGGCTAGATCTACAGAGCAGGGAATGTAAACCAAATATAGAAGTTACGATGCCAAAAGCTATAGAGCAGGGAATGCGAACCAACATGTGCAATTACTTAAAATTGGCCATGAACTAAATAATAGCAGGATGTTACTATAATAGCTAGGAATAATACAGATAGGAGTTATAATGGCATCACTGATAAACTTGTAGATAAGGGAAAAAAATCAATTTGTTTCGGGATATAAAGTTGTAATGAGCAACACATAGAGGATAGTTAATGCTACGGCTTAGGATGGACCAGAAACGGAATATAGTGGGATCTGAACTTGTAGAAAAGGGAATGCACACCAATATGTTCACAATTCTATATGTGAGCGCCATGCCAATTAAGAGAAACAAGTTAATATTGCAGCTTTTGAAGAATCAGATGGCAGACAAAATTATGATGGAAGTTGCTGCTGTGACGAGTTCAAATAAATTTGTACTGCAGGATGGCAGAGCGATAGCATGCAGGAACTAATAGCAGGCAGTTAATTTGTACTGCAGGATGGCAGAGCGATAGCATGCAGGAACTAATAGCAGGCAGTTAGCTTACGACGAAGTAGATAGAAATAACAATGGCATCACCGTAGTACAGGGAATGCAAACCAACATGTTCAGGGAGAACAAGATTGGCATGAACAACGAATGAGCAAGATAGAAGTTATGATGGCTACATCTACAGAGCAGGGAATGCAAACCAAAATGTTCAATCGCTTGAAGTTAGCAATGAACTAGAAAATGGCAAGGTGTTACGGTCATAACTAGGAATGAACTAAAAGAGCTTCAGACAAACAGGCATCTGAACCCAGAACATGGCGCTAAAACAAGGGACTTACATTAGGAGAAGCACTCTGTGGGAATCACAGCAGATCTTCCTGGGGTTGATAGATCCGGTGATGAAGTACACTACATGTGCTCCTTGGGGTTGGAGAGACGGCCATTAAACTTCATGGTTACTCATCTAATCTGCAAAGACGTAACGGCGCGTCGTTAGCACAAACAGGTTCCCCCAAGATTAAACAAGAACTTGCAGGCAAGCAATAGAAAAGCGACAGTAGAAGAGTTTAGATCATGGACGGCGCCGGTGAAGCAGATTCGGTTCATGCACATCGGTGTCGGTGAGCAAGATCCGATGCGGTGGACGATGCCGCAGCTGAAGCGACTGCGGTAGGCTGCTGGATGAGCATATGGTTTCGAGGTTCGGCGGGGATGATCCGGTCCGGTTGATGACGGCGTCGATGAAGCGGCTCCGGCAGGCAGCCGGATGACGAGGATCGCGAGGGCTCGGGTAGGCCAGGGAAGTCCGGCGGGGATGTTCCGGTGCGGTGGTCGTGGAGGTGGTAGAGAGAGGGACTTGGGAAGTTCCGGTGGGTGGTCTGAGGGAAATGAATTTTTTTGGGAGGGTATCCGGGCTAGGGAGGTGGTGATCCAAAAATGACGGGCAGACCCCCCCACCAACCGACTTTCTGTCATCTCCACAAGGGTAGAATGGGAATTTGAAAGCGTGTGAACTTTTTGTATTTTGTGGGCGGGAAGTTTTGCCGCTATGAGATTTTGAATTTGGCTAAGGTCCAAGTATAATGATAAAAAATTGTGAGACCGTACTAGTACCTCTGTTCAAGGCCGAGTGCAAAATCAAATCATCATCACCTTGAATATCGGTTACTATCATCGTGTTCTATCTTCTTATCCCATTCAAAAACACGCCTGAAATATTTCTAGATTGGCGGGAGATTTTGCCGCCCGACTGAGATTTGATTTTGAATATGGCTATGGTCAAGTAATATAATATAATACTAATATAAAGACGGTACACCTGGTTAAGTACTAATTGCTCTGCTTCGGCAGTTAAGGCCAGCAGCCACATCAAGCCATCATCATTACAAACAAAATCAGTCAAATCTAGAAGCTAGTATAGGATAAATTCACAGCAGCATAATAAATCCAGAAAACTAATATAATACTACATAAACTGCATACAAGAGCCAAAAGCAGCCAATAACAATGTTAATGTTCACGACAAACTAATCTGAAAATAATACAAGACACAATGTATGGCCAACATGAAGATTAGGATACCCCAGGATGAACGAATATGTTCTTCATTCAGCATATATTTCTTCGTCACTCCATTGAAGGAAATTTTCATTGAACTCCTTCCGTCTGCAGTGTGCAGCCAATACATCCTCCAAACGGTATGGCCTTTGTTCATTTCTCATACCGTAGTTTCCTAATCTATTCACATGTATTGGCCACTCATCCCAGGCCTTTATATCATCAAAGTACTCTCTGATATAACCAAAATCTGTGTAGTAGATGCAGCCAGGTCGAAGTGTCGGGTGCACTCTGGTGTCGACGGAGATACACCGGATATAATGGACGAAGAAGGCACGACTGCCAATGTTATTGACGGCATGGAGAGAGCGGCTCTCAGTGTCCACACGGTACACCAATGGTTGACCTTCCTCCAAATGCTTGTTGTCCAACAACACAAGCAGCAGAGCACCATCCGACTCCACAAGGTAGAACTTGTTATTTCCAAGTTCTGGAAATGAAAATAGTGTATCCATTTTGACAGTGCTCGCACGCTGCTCCAACTGGACATTGTTGGTGCACACTAATTTTCCGAACTCAAAATTGTTCACAGCTATTGCATACAATTCACCATTGAACGGGGTAATGCAACGCAGACAATGGTGCTCGATCGAAAATCTTCCTTCTCCCCAATCTTCATCTATACCCTTAGTTGGAGTGCTCTCATCGACCCAAGCAATTTCCGCCGGGTAATCTTTGGAAACGAAGACCATAGTCGGGGACTTCATCACAGCGACTGACTTCAGAATAACGTTTGGCATATGCGCCTCAAACATAGTATTCAATGTCTTTGTGAGTGGGTTCAGAAGCCGTATCTTGTGCGGCTGGTTCTTCTGGGCAAGCACGATGACGCCACGGCAAAAGCCGACAAAGTAGTATCTAAAATATATTGATGAAGATAACATTCAGCACTAAGATGTTTACGATTGAAAATAAAAATAGATTAACTCTATAGATATGGAGGAATTTGAACCTTGCATGAACTTCCGTTAGATCGATGGTGACGTAGCGGGATGTGCGGAGGTGGAGGAAGGTGAAATCAGCAGCGCGTGGAAGGCCGTGGTCTAGCATGATCCATTCGTGCAGGTGCACGTCGGGCTCAGGTAAACCTGAGCGCCAATTTCTACAGACTTGCCTCATAGCAGAGTAGGTGTCAGCGTACTGCTCGTTCGCCAGTAAGCATTCGCCGATCTTGTGAAGTGGTCCATCAGCCGAGAGAGAGGCCCAGTTCACGGAGGCGACGGCCGCCGGCGCATTCTTCTTGTCCATCGCCGGCAGGGAGCGCGCGTGGGCGGTTGGTGTTTTTTCCTTCGATTTGGAGAAGTTGATGGGACGTGAGAGGCGTGGTTGCGTGCGTGAGTGAGAATGAGACTGTGTGCAGAGGGAGGGAGAGAGGGGGCTCTGGCAACGTGACGGTTGGTCTCGGCAGTTTCTCAAAAAAGCTAGACGTTTGGTCTCAACACGCGCACCGCCTAACCGCTGTGCACCGCGACACGCGTCCGTGGTACTGCACGTCTGCACCGTTACGTGTACTCAGTTAGCCTTACACTGGAAAAATATCTGCACTCAGTTTTCCCCTCGAGTACTAATACTGGCTAGTGCATTACCTCATAAAAAAAATACTGGCTAGTGCAATATACTCAGTTTTACCCTCAAGTGGCTGATCAACAGAGAGTCAACAAATGGGATTAAGCTATCTAATTGAGTAATTTCATGCGCAAAAAAAAATCATAGTGCCTCCTACTCATGGAGTCTTGTTAAGAAGAGGAGGTCTAATACGTGGAAAACAGAATAGCACACCACAGGTCCGAAATGATGGAAAGGGCTAGGCAATCCACTTATTATAGAACTCAACAAAAACCACATGGAACTATATTAAACTTATGCAGTAGCCAACGCAACCAAAAGTCAGAAGTGCAGGCTGAATCCCAAAGGCACAACACAAAAAGGAAACTTGCAACCTTATATAAAAGGGGCTATGCAACCCACTTATATACACATTAACAGCCATCCTCGTGTGTGACAAGAGAAATTCAACACTGGATTCGGAGGTAGGCACATGAAGCTTTACAAGGGCCAATGGGGCACCAACAATTTAAGGATGAATTGAACCACACCGTCAACAATTCAAACTCGAGACCTTGGCTCTAATACCATTTAAGTTCGAACGGATTGAAAAGGCTAGGCAACCAATTTCTAAAACATCCACAGGAACAACTACCAAGTTGATCCCAGCCGTAGATAAATGCATCCACCAACAAAATAGGAACAGTGCCTCAGTCTCAGTAAACATTTCACAATACCAAGGTACTCACATGTCAATGTCAGTGTTTTCATCTCCAATTATCTATGGCATTTTATTAGTCTTTTGAGAGATTATAACAAACTTGATTGGCCTCCTGCAGTAGGGCATCACATGCTTCTGATCTCGATCTCAACATGTCAACTTGGTTTCTTAACACATCTGCTGCAGCTCGTTCTATTTGGATTTGTTCCTCCAGAACTTGTGCAGAGAAAGACTTGGACTTGGACTTGGACTTGGACTGCAAAAACCCAGCATTTCGCAGGAAAGTGTTTTTGGTGATATCTTTATTTTTAAGTACCATGGTAAATGTCTCCATACATTCTTCTAGAGTTTTTTCCATACCATCTTTCCCGGGTTTTGCCATCTCCAATTTCATATTTGCCTGAAAAGTTTTGAGTCGTGTAAAAATAAAAGTTATTACAGAGAAACATGCAGACGGTAGATTTAATGTGTATGAACTACTTCTAATCCTACAAGTTGGTATGCCTGATTACACATCAAATGCATTTTCACAAAAACGCCTACAAGATCATATTGACATATTGCTCCTACAAATTGGCAAGTGTGTAGTTAAAAAATTTAAATCATAAAGAAGACTTACAATAACACTTTCTGCAAGTTCTCCTATCACATTATGTTTGTTCTTCTGGCATGCCTCGAACTGCTCTGCCAGAGTCATCTCTTTGTCTGGTTGCATGTTGTTTGCATGATCTACTTTCTGCATTTTTGTACAATCATATGGAGATCAAATAACGTGGTTGAAATGGAGGATGGAAATATAACATGCACACGGAGTTCTACACAATTTACGAGTAACATATGTAGCAGTACAGACCAGCGGGGCATTACTTTTTGCCAGAGATGCCCAACCAAGTGACGAGATCCTGTACGGCTTGGTAAACGTTGTTTCAAGCGGTTAGCCTGGTTCCTTTTAGACAACGTCTGCAAAAGGAGACCAACAAGTATAGGGGATCGCAAAATAAGTATTACCCAATTTATTGATTCACACTCAAAGAATACTTAAGCAACAGTTGTCAATTCAGCTGCACTGGAAACAGACTTGCTCGCAAGAGTTTATCAGTAGTAACAGTTTTATGGTAGTAGGAATAGTGAAATAACAGCAGCGGTGAAATAAAGACAGCAGTAGTGATTATAGTAAACAGCAGGATTAAAATACTGTAGGCACAGGGACGGATTTAACGGGCGTTGCATGGATGAGAGAAACTCATGTAACAATCAAAGCAGGGGCATTTGCAGATAATAATAAAACGGTATCCAAGTACTAATCAATCAATAGGCATGTGTTCCATATTTAGTCGTACGTGCTCGCAATGAGAAACTTGCACAACATCTTCTGTCCTACCAGCCGGTGGCAGCCGGGCCTCTAGGGAAACTACTGGATATTAAGGTACTCCTTTTAATAGAGTACCGGAGCAAAGCATTAACACTCCGTGAACACATGTGATCCTCACATCACTACCATCCCCTCCGGTTGTCCCGATTTCTGTCACTTCGGGGCCATTGGTTCCGGACAGCGACATGTGTATACAACTTGCAGGTAAGATCATAAACAACGAATATCTTCATGAATAAATAACATGTTCAGATCTGAGATCATGGCACTCGGGCCCTAGTGACAAGCATTAAGCATAACAAGTTGCAACAATATCATAAAAGTGACATCTACGGATACTAGGCACTATGCCCTAACAATCTTATGACTATTACATGACCAATCTCATCCAATCCCTACCATCCCCTTCAGCCTACAGCGGGGGAATTACTCACACATGGATGGGGGAAACATTGCTGGTTGATGGAGAGGCGTTGGCGGTGATGGCGGTGAAGATCTCCTCCAATTCCCCGTCCCGGCGGAGTGCCAGAACGGAGACTTCTGGCTCCCGCGACGGAGTTTCGCGATGTGGCGGCTCTCTGGAGGGTTTCTCGCGATGTCGACTTCTCTCCGTGCGTTTTTAGGTCGAACCCGATAAGTAGTCCAAAGGGGGGCGTCGGAGGCCGGCCGAGGGGGCCAGACCACATGGCCGCGCGGGCCCCCCCTGGGCCGCGCCGCCATGTGGTGTGGGGCCCTCGGGCCTCCACCTCCTTCGCCCTTCTGGCTCCGTCAATATTTTGGTAAAATAGGGCCATCTGAAGAAATTCCGAGGATTTTCCCGAAAGTTGGATTTCTGCACAAAAACGAGACACCAGAGCAGTTCTGCTGAAAACAGCGTTAGTCCGTGTTAGTTGTATCCAAAATACACAAATTAGAGGCAAAACAATAGCAAAAGTGTTCGGGAAAGTAGATACGTTTTGGACGTATCAACTCCCCCAAGCTTAGCTTATTGCTTGTCCTCAAGCAATTCAGTTAACAACTGAGCGATAAAAGAACTTTCACGAACACATTTGCTCATATGATGTATATATTCTCATGCTATGGCTAATACTTAAGCAGTTCATAATGAGATACATGCAAATAAGATCATCCAACAGCTATGTCAATCATGGAGAGGTACCAACAATTAATAATAAGCACCATGAATCATGTATATAAGCAAGATTGCAATGTTCATAAGAGAATATGATAAAGTGGTATCTCGCTTGCCGTATTTGATCGGCAAAACATAAATGCCGAGGCACCTCTTGAGTTCATAGAAAGACTAGAATTAGTGATTGTCAAAGATAAAAGCATCAAAGTTATACCACAATTAATCATATTTTGAGACAAGCATATTATACTAAGAATGACAGTTGTGCTCTCAAGATAGTGCTCAAAGAAAGAATGGAGACACAACATAAAAAGTAAAAGATTGACCCTTCGCAGAGGGAAGCAGGGATTAACATGCGCTAGAGCTTTTCATTTGTAAAGCAGGAGTAAAATTATTTTGAGAGGTGTTTGTTGTTGTCAACGAATGGTAATGGGTACACTAACTACCTCATCAACCGGACTCACAAGAGCGGCTCCCATTTATTTATTTTTGGTTGGCACTCCTTCCAACCTTTCTTTCACAAACCATGGCTAACCGAATCCTCGGGTGCCTGCCATCAATCACATACCATGAAGGAGTGCCTTTTTATTTAAGTTTTATTATGATGATGACACTCCCCCAACCTTTGCTTACACAAGCCATGGCTAACCGAATCCTTCGGGTGCCGTCCAACAATCACAAACCATGGAGGAGTGTCTATTTAAGTTAATTAATTCGGGACTGGGAATCCCATTGCCAGCTCTTTTTGCAAAATTATTGGATAAGCGGATGTGCCACTAGTCCATATGAGAGTCCGTCAAAAGTAAATGACAAGGTTGAAAGCTAAACACCACATACTTCCTCATGAGCTATGAAACATTAACACAAATTGAGAAGCATTTTGAAAGTTTTAAAGGTAGCGCATGAGAATTTACTTGGAATGGTTTGAAATGCCATGCATAGGTATTTATGGTGGACACTTATGGAACAACTTGGTTTTCAGGTGTTTGGAAGCACGAGCGGCGTCACCGCTCAGTACAAGTGAAGGCTAGCAAAAGACTAGGGAGCGACAAATCAAGAGAGCAGTAACTGTCATAATCATGCTTGCGGCAAAATAAATTAACGGAGGCATAAAAGTGATACAATAACTCTGAAGCAATATAAATCATCGAGGCTTAATTGACTTTTTGTTCAGTCATATGCATGCGTGAGCATGTGCCAAATCGATATAAATGAATTATTCAGAGGAGGATACCACAATGCCATACTTACTTATGAATAAAACAATGCAAGCAAACATCCATGACATGCTACTCATATTAATAGATTGGAACTAAACATGAGAGATCATGAGCTACTAGACTTTCTCAAATAACATATACCTCACATGAACCAACTAAGCATGCTCATATGGATGAGTATATGTACAAAAATGAAAGCAAATAGAGTTCATACCAGCCTCTCACCACAATCAGATTGTCGTAGATCGTCATTATTGCCTTTTCACTTGTGTAGCTTGGATAATATGAAATGAAAACCACGCTCCAGCCACCGAAGACCATTGAACTCATGATGAACTTTACAAACCAAAGAAGAACAGCAAATATTTTTGGTGTTTTCGAATTAGAAACAAGCACGAAAGAAAACAAGCAAACAAAGCAAAATCTTTTTGGGTTTTCTTATAGCAAACTAACGATAGCAAATAAAGTAAACTAAGAGCAAAGAACCAAATAAACAAATGGTGAAGAGAAACAACAGAAATATTTTTGGTCTTTTTGTGTTTTAGGAAAGAAACAAAGTGAAAACAAAAGAATGCAAACTAACAGAAACACAGAAAAGCAGGATGACAGAAATCTGCCAAATCCTGACAGCAGTACAGAAATCGAATTTAACAAAAATCTTCCATTGCTCAGACCAAAAAGTGTTCAACTAATGAAAGTTAGATAACAACCTGGGGAACATGCTCAAAAATTGGCAACTCAAAATAACGTTCTGGCTGTGCGTACGAATTTTTTTGGTAACAGCACAGAATCTGTTTTTGGACAGCACTTCCCCAAATATCATCTCCCTCTCATTAGAAAACCACTCTAAGAGACTAAACAAGTATGTACAAGTATCCAGCAATCATAATATGCAAAGAATGAGTGATGCCGGTATACCTCCCCCCAAGCTTAGGCTTTTGGCCTAAGTGGAGTTCATTCCCAACGAGGGTCGGAGTTCCACGCCGGTGGATCATACATGGAGTGGTAATAGGGCCCCTGTGCAGAAGAATATCGTGGAGGCTCCACATGACCATGATGTTGATATGAGGAGCTCGCTGCATCGGATGAAGAGTCGGGGTGCTCCTCGGTCTCCTCCACATTTTCCCTCGCACGACGGCTTTCTCTTTCTATGTATGCATTTAGCTCATTTTCTGTGATCGACCACCCGTTCCTGGCATCAAGGTTAAACAAAGCAGGTGCAGGCAATCGTACTAGTTTTTCAATTTTCTTAGTTATACTCCAACTTTTCTTATACAAAGTTATCCTATAATGCAGGTTGTTCAAACTAGATGCATCTGAAATAAACTCATGTCTAATCATGGAAACCACATCAAGCTTCTCTATAGAAAGCGGAATATCTAAATGGTGAGGTTCTACACCATGCATAGCTAATAAGCGAGAGGCGATAAGACCTCCACAAATTCCTCCTTTCTCACGGTTAGTAGCAAGTCTACAAGCTATTAAAGCACCCAAATTATAAGTCCTATCCTGTTGCAAAGCAGCAGCTAAGAAAGCCAAGTCTGGGACAGATAATTTACCTCCGGTCCTTCTTGCAAGGACGCACTTTGTAATGAAATAGGCAAAGTAGCGGATGGCTGGATGTTGAATGCTACTAATCTTACCATCATCATTGGAGAGGCTCCTCCCATTACAAATCCTTGTATAAAGATCTGAGAGCTCCCGCGGTGTTCCCCTGATCTTCTCGCAGGATCCCCATTGCGGTACTCCAATTGCTGCACAAAAAACACTAAATGGCAAGTTGACAGCTTTATTGTAAATTTTATACTGGACCATGGGGTCAGATCGCGACCAATTGAACTTGAAGTCCTGCACAAAAGACATAGTTAATTTTGCATATTGTCTTGGCTCTCCTTCAACAAAACCACTCAGCCCTGCACGAGAGATTAGAGTTTGCACATCTTGTAAAATCCCCGCACTTCTCATAAAGTCCACGCATGGGTAGTAAGAGGGGTATACTCCCTCCTCACGATTGACTCTTGAAACTTGCTGGACTTCCAATTCTTCTTGGTTCAATTGGGGCACACCTCCTTCCATTTTCTGAAATTTTCAACAATCATTATAAAATTTGATTTCAAGGTGTGTAATTGAAGGGAACTACTATAGGAACTTGCTAGAGTGCTAAACATGCATCAAAACTAATTTCTACCACTTAGAACAAGCATGCAAGCTCACTAAACATGTTATCTACAGCAGCAAAATATTCAAGATATACTCAACCAAATGAAATTCTAATTGGACAATCAAAGGAGTCACATACCAAGGAGTAAATGTGCCAAATTTCAGACAGAAATCTGGGCTGAGCAAGGAGATCGAAAAATCGCGAGTTCTTGAGCAGAAACACGAGTGAGAGAAACTTGGTACGAGTTTTTTCGGGAGAGAGAAGGTGCTGGGAGGAAGAGATGGTGTAGTGGGGCAAGGGGTGGCCCACACCACATGGTGGCGCGGCCCCCTTGCTGGCCGCGCCAGCCTATGGTGTGGCACCCCCTGGTGCCCCACAGGTCATCCTCTGGTGCTCCCAGGTGCCTCGTCGAAAAATAGGACCAACGGTGTAATTTTTGTAATTTTTAGAGAACTTTGAAAAATGCACATTTCTGGGTATTAAATTAATGATTACTGCGCAGGAAAATGATTTCTAAAATCTTAAATGACTAAAGCATATTGCAAAATAAAAGTGCTACAGCAAGTAAAATAGGTGAAGGGAGAGAGAAAGAAAGAAGTGTTGTTTAACTCTCCTATGCAATAAAATATACTTGTTAACAAGGTTGATCAAGTCTTGCTACCAAATAAATTTTATATGACATAAGAAGAAATAAACCTCAAATCAATCATGTTACCTTATATTGAATTGATATGGATCCAATCACAAGAGTTTGATATTCTTCTTTAGGCTCATATATAGGACAATCAATGGATCCCACTTTGATAGTTTTCACATTAAAAATTGTATTGACTCCACATACTTTATCAATCCTCTTGGGAAAATAAACAGTGTGTTCCTTATCATCAACATTGAAAGTAACCATGCCTTTATTGCAATCAATAACAGCCCCTGCAGTATTAAGAAAGGGTCTTCCAAGAATAATGGACATATTATCATCTTCAGGCATTTCCAACACAACGAAATCAGTTAATATCAAGCAATGCTGAGTAACTTGAACAGGAACATTTTCACATAAACCAACAGGAATAGCAGTAGATTTATCAGCCATTTGCAAAGATATATCAGTAGGTATCAATTTATCTAAATCAAGTCTCTTATAAAGAGAAAAAGGCATCACACTCACACCTGCTCCCAAATCACATAGAGCAGTTCTAACATAATTATTCTTGATGGAACAAGGAATAGTCGGTATACCTGGGTCTCCAAGCTTCTTTGGAATCTTACCATTGAAGGAGTAATTAGCAAGCATAGTGGAAATCTCCTCATTGGGGACTTTCCTTTTGTTAGTAACAATATCTTTCATATACTTTGAATAAGGAGGCAATTTAATAGCATCAGTCAAAGGAATTTGCAGAAATAAAGGTTTCATCCAATCACAAAATTTATTATAATGTTCCTCCTCCTTTGATTTTAGTTTCTTAGCAGGAAAAGGCATTTGCTTTTGAACCCAAGGTTCTCTTTCATTACCATGCTTCTCAGTAATAAAGTCTTCTTTAGTGTACTTTTTATTTTTAGCATGCTTTTCAGGTTCTTTTTCAATTTCTTCTTTATCAGGAGTATCATTCTTATCATTATCTTCCTCATGTTCATTACCACTTTCAGTTTCAGCATCAGAAATAGAAATACTATTAGGATCATTAACAGGTTCAGAGGATTCTACAACATTCTTATGTTTCTTTTTCTTTTTCTTAGATGGAGCACTAGTTTTAATTAATTGAGAATCTTGTTCAACTCTTTTGGGATGCCCTTCAGGATATAGAGGATCCTGGGTAGAAACACCACCTCTAGTTGTTACTTCATAAGCATGTTTTTCTTTAGAATTATTTCCCAACAAGTCATTTTGCACTTTAGTAAGTTGATCAATTTGAGTTTGAACCATTTGAAAATGTTTAACAAGTATTTTAACATCATTGGAGGTTCTCTCCACAATACCATGCAATTCACTAATAGCTCGAGAATTTTCCATTAAATGATTCTCTACTCTCATATTAAAGTTTTCTTGCTTAACAATATAATTATCAAATTCATCTAAGCATTGAGCAGGAGATTTTGAATACGGAATATCTTCCCTAGTAAAGTGTTGAAGCGAGTGTACCTCAATCATGGATGAAGGGGGAATTGTCTCACATATATCTTCAATAGGAGGTAAATTCTTCACATCTTCAGGTTTAATACCCTTCTCCTTAAGAGACTTCTTGGCTTCCCTCATATCTTCATCATTCAATTTAATCATACCCCTCTTCTTCACTATCGGTGTCGGGGTTGGTTCAGGTGTAGACCAATCATCATGATTCCGGCCTATTTTAGCCAATAATTCTTCAGCGTCGTCTGGAGTTCTTTTCCTGAAAACACAACCAGCACAACTATCCAGGTATGCCCTAGACTCAATAGTTAGTCCACTATAAAATATATCAAGTAAATCATGCTTTTCCAAATCATGGTCAGGCTGAGCTCTAATAAGAGAACAAAATCTAGCCCAAGCCTCAGGCAATTTCTCTCCATCTTCCTGGTCAAAATTATAAATTCTCTGCAAAGCAGCATGTTGAGCACTAGCAGGAAAGTATTTGCGGAAGAAAACATCAAGCAATTCTTTTGGACTTTTAATAGAACCAGGAGGCAAATTATTATACCAAGTTTTAGCATCATCCTTTAATGAGAAAGGAAAAATTTTAGCGACAAAATAAGTACGCATCTTAATATCATCAGAAAACAAGCCACTAAGAGTAGATAACTCAGTCATGTGTTCAACAGCACTTTCTTTTTCAGTACCACAAAAGGGTGTTTTCTCAACAATAGCTATATGAGATAGATCAAGAGAAAAATCATAATCTTTATCCCTAATGTTTATAGGAGATGTGGCAAATTTAGGATCAGGAGATAGTTTATATCTAACAGCATGTTCTGCAAGCAACTTTTTAATTTTTCTTGCATCAGTAGTAGCATTGCATTTTTCAATAAAATCATCATCAAGCTCTACATAATCCTCATCAAGATCATCACTAGAATATTCAACAGACTCAGGTGAATTAACAGGTGTAGCAGCATTAGGAGTTTCAGTATTTTCAATTTGTCTAGACTTAGCAATTGTAGCATCTAGAAAAGATCCCAATGAACCACTATCATCAAGCACAGCAGAAACATTATCAATATTATGAGAATTTTCAGATTCAGCAGAAGTACCAGCACGCGAAGCATGTGGCGGTGAAACAAGTTTATCAATCACAGATGGTGAATCAAGAGCAGCAGAGGTACTCAGAGTTGTACCTTTTCTTGTAGTGGATGGTAATATGGCGATCTTAGTATCGCGAGGTTTACCCATAATGGAGAATTTGCAGCGAACAATATCAATCCAAGTGAACTTCCAAATAAAGCTATGCTCCCCGGCAACGGCGCCAGAAAATAGTCTTGATGACCCACAAGTATAGGGGATCGCAACAGTCTTCGAGGGAAGTATTACCCAATTTATTGATTCGACACAAGGGGAGACAAAGAATACTTGTAAGCCTTAACAGCGGAGTTGTCAATTCAGCTGCACCTGGAAACAGACTTGCTCGCAAGAGTTTATCAGTAGTAACAGTTTTATGGCAGTAGGAATAGTGAAATAACAGCAGCGGTGAAATAAAGACAGCAGTAGTGATTATAGTAAACAGCAGGATTAAAATACTGTAGGCACAGGGACGGATTTAATGGGCGTTGCATGGATGAGAGAAACTCATGTAACAATCAAAGCAGGGGCATTTGCAGATAATAATAAAACGGTATCCAAGTACTAATCAATCAATAGGCATGTGTTCCATATTTAGTCGTACGTGCTCGCAATGAGAAACTTGCACAACATCTTCTGTCCTACCAGCCGGTGGCAGCCGGGCCTCTAGGGAAACTACTGGATATTAAGGTACTCCTTTTAATAGAGTACCGGAGCAAAGCATTAACACTCCGTGAACACATGTGATCCTCACATCACTACCATCCCCTCCGGTTGTCCCGATTTCTGTCACTTCGGGGCCATTGGTTCCGGACAGCGACATGTGTATACAACTTGCAGGTAAGATCATAAACAACGAATATCTTCATGAATAAATAACATGTTCAGATCTGAGATCATGGCACTCGGGCCCTAGTGACAAGCATTAAGCATAACAAGTTGCAACAATATCATAAAAGTGACATCTACGGATACTAGGCACTATGCCCTAACAATCTTATGACTATTACATGACCAATCTCATCCAATCCCTACCATCCCCTTCAGCCTACAGCGGGGGAATTACTCACACATGGATGGGGGAAACATTGCTGGTTGATGGAGAGGCGTTGGCGGTGATGGCGGTGAAGATCTCCTCCAATTCCCCGTCCCGGCGGAGTGCCAGAACGGAGACTTCTGGCTCCCGCGACGGAGTTTCGCGATGTGGCGGCTCTCTGGAGGGTTTCTGGCGATGTCGACTTCTCTCCGTGCGTTTTTAGGTCGAACCCGATAAGTAGTCCAAAGGGGGCGTCGGAGGCCGGCCGAGGGGGCCAGACCACATGGCCGCGCGGGCCCCCCCTGGGCCGCGCCGCCATGTGGTGTGGGGCCCTCGGGCCTCCACCTCCTTCGCCCTTCTGGCTCCGTCAATATTTTGGTAAAATAGGGCCATCTGAAGAAATTCCGAGGATTTTCCCGAAAGTTGGATTTCTGCACAAAAACGAGACACCAGAGCTTCTGCTGAAAACAGCGTTAGTCCGTGTTAGTTGTATCCAAAATACACAAATTAGAGGCAAAACACTAGCAAAAGTGTTCGGGAAAGTAGATACGTTTTGGACGTATCAGAGACTAGTGAGACACTGGCGCAAAATAAGTATTCGGAATTTAATCTGGTTTCACGGTCCTCATAAGCCATACCACATTCTTTGGATCAGACCAATGCTTGACAAGATCTCCCCACTGCTCGTCAGTCATACAGGGTGCAGGAGACTTTGTTCGAACATTGGCAGTAATCTGGCCAGTGAAGTATGTCGCCTTAAGCTTATAGCGGTGCTGGCGCAACAATTCTTTGAATATGGAAGCGATGACAAACTTTACATCCTCATTATCCTCATCGAATTCAAACCTTAACTGCTCACAACGGTGGAATGATTGGTGAGTTATATAGCATAGAAACAACAGTAAGCTACAAGAAATGGGACAGATCAATGTGGAATAATTTATCATTACCAGGAGAAGCATGACTTACGTGTAAATTATGCACTAAACTCTCGAACTGTGAAGGGGTGTCAACGTGCTGCTTCCACAATGGGAAGGTAGGAAGTTCATTCCTGATAAAATGGCCAACCTGTGATACAAGATATGAAGATTCATGCGGATGAAGTGGCCTTCTGCCACCTACAATAGATGTGATGCGAAATCTTGAACCCATTCCGGAAATCTTAGCTGCAAGTTTTTTTCCTACCGTTGGCCCCCTCGTTTTTATTGATCGTGGCGAACCTACCAAGTTAAGCATTACATCAAGCTATCATGGTATATAGATACATAAGGGAGCATTAAACTACAAGTCTTGAAAAAAGTATTACCTTTTTTGGCGTGGGTCTCATCATCGGGAGAGGAGTTGTCTTTCGCAGGACTAAGGGTCGGAGGGAGATCATCACCAGTTTGCTGGTGTTGTGGCAGCACTGTTTGGACATTTGAGGCTGTATCATCTGGGACTAGCATCATGTGTCCTTGGCCATTATTACCTACCACCACTCCTGATGGTGCCAATTCTTGGCTAGAATTTGCTGTGGAAACTGGTTCTGTTGGCAATTGTTGCTGAGAATCAGTATTGGCAACTGGTGGTTGTGGAATGTGTGGGCTGGTACATGCTGGGGCTACTTCTGTCTGATTCGATGGTTTGTGGTTTTTACGAGACCTTTTACTGTTATCATTCTTGGCCTGTTCGCCACCTCGTGTCAGTCTCTTGTTAGACCTTGTAATAGGAGGAGCAGCACGAGCATCAGGCTTAACTCTTTTTTTATTACGCACTGTCACCCATCCTCCGGTATCAGCCTGAGGTTCCTGTTGAGTGTTCTTCCTCCTATTCGTTCTTGAAAAGTTCTTTCCCGAATCTGCAGATGCCTGTCACACATAAATGATATTTCAATGTACAATATTATATGATGATGATATGCAGATGGAATGGAAAAACAGTCAGGCAACATATGCCAAAACATATATGAGGCGTTAACTAAGCAGGAAAAATTGTAGTAATGAGATTGAACATGGCATGGGTAACATATTTGGTAGGACTGGGATACAACAAATGGAAGTTGGGACAAATAATTCGATGACAGGACAGAGAAAACTCACCTTGTTGTGTTGCAGACGATAGTCGACCAGGGCATCTTCCTGAGTCAGCTCGCCATCACAATCAGCAGGATCAAATTCTGAATCAGAGGAATGTTCCGTATCCTTTGTGAGGGAGGTGGGTGGCGTTTTTGCACTAGACCTTGTAGAAGGATGTAGTGTTAGGCCCAACGAGGCTGCAACTCGGCTATTATGCAGAATAGTTTGCCTCCGTTGCTCTTCGTACTCATTCTCGAGTGGAAGACCTAACATGCATTGGCGAGAAATGCAGATGAGATTTATCATGGAACTGTGCATATAAGAACAAATTAATAGTAGCAGTGAGACTGCTCAAAAGGTGTAATGACAAACAAACTATGGCTCAAAAATAATTGATGTTCATATTGTCAAGCTTCATGCACTAGCCAACGCAACCGGAAGTCCGGACTGATGGAAAGGGCAAACAAATTATGGCTCAAAAATAATTTATGTTGGGCAACAAAGGGCAGCAGCAACAATTTTTAGGATAAGTATGATGTCAAGCTTCATGCAGTAGCCAACGCAACCAAAAGTCCGAACTGATGGAAAGGGCTAAGCAATCCACATATAGACTCAAACACATATAAGTGTCATTTTCATGCCAATGGTTAACCATATGGAATGGCGTGTGCTTAATATAATTGCCTAGGGTCTTCCAAATTCCAACAGATCGATCTATTGGATGAACTTGCTAGAGCATGCAATTCGAAATGGTATCAGACCTACAAGGTCCTGAGTTCAAATCCTAGCAAGTAGCAACGCAGTATTCAAAATAAATATTTGCAGCCTTCCTAAAAAAATATCTAATGATACATGCCTAAGGCTCGGTCTATTGAATGAGTGGTTTTATCACTTAGCACCACAAGTTGGGGATTTTTAATCACAAAACACCAACATTTGGGGAAATTATTTCACATAACACATTATTTGTCATTAGTCGGCTTGACAAGAGCATGACCCTACAGCGTGACACCAATTTACAGTACGTGAGCATGTTTGCTACAAACAAATGAATTTTGGTGTGAAATTTTGTAGACACTCTGTGGAAATGAGAATATGAGTCACACTTGTTACATATGCTACACACAAATGAATTACCATATGACAAATATCCACAAGAAATTATAACCACACAAGAACATGAGATTTGGGTAATATATTCTGTACCAGCATAAGGTTTTGATAATGTTTACCAATACAACTACCCTGGACATAAGATTTTATTTTGAACTGTCTGGACTTAAGATTTAACAACTAGTGTTGACAAACAGCTTTGTATTTGCGTTTAACAGCAAATACCACAAAATAAAGTCTAATTGTCTTTCTCCTGCGGTCACTCTTAAACTGACGGTGGCCGGAGGTCACTAATGGGCTATCAAACAGAGATCGTGTATTCTGCGAAACAATTACCCCAAATGTTAGTGTTTTGTGATACAAATTTCTAGGGTTGTGGTTCTGTGATAAAAAAAATCCTGAACTTCTGGTGTTAAGTGATAAAACCTCATTGGATGAACTGGCTAGAGCATGCAATTCCACATGGCGCACACAGAGTTGCAAATAGAAAAAAATACAGGCAGTTTAATACTATCAATAAATTGCTCTCCTAGCTTGACTGCTATCATAACCTTTGTAATACGTACTACCACCATCCCGAAGTTTTTATCAAAAATCATTAACATGCAAAATACAAATTTAATATCATTAAATAGATAACGAATATATTTTCGTACGGTATCTACAAAATATTATATTTCTTGATAGATTGTTCTGAAAGTTTGGTCAAACTTTACTTGGTTTGACTTTTATAAATAAGCCTTCAGGTTTGGGGTGGAGGTAGTAATGTACTATCCTCCGTCCTAAATTAGTTGTCTCAAGTTTGTTAAAATATGGATGCATCAAGACACTAAAACATGTCTAGATACATTCATATTTAAAAAAATTTGGGACAACTAATTTGGGACGTAGTATACTTCAAACCCCAAAAAAGTACCGCACAGAAGTGATATTTGGAAAAGAAATGCGTAACGAAAGCGGACATAAGCTCTGCCTCTCCATCAGCAGATGTAAGGTTACGATCAGCAGAGTTCCGAGATAAAAAAAAATACAGGCAGTTTAATACTATCAACAAATTGCTCTGCTAGCTTGACTGCTATCATAACCTTTGTAAAATGCATACTTCAAACCCCCAAAACATATCACACAGAAGTGATTCTCGGAAAAGAAATGCATAACGAAAGCGGACATAACCTCGATCTTCCTCTCGATCAGCAGATGTAAGGTTAAGATCTCATATAGCTACGCGGCAAACAACTATCTACACTGATCTAATATCAGCAAGAATGCATTGCAAGAAAGCAACGAAAACTAGTGTAAGAAATCAAATGCATATAACAAAAGCGGACATGTAAAGTATTCATCAACCTTCGTCTGAGGCCCGGGCGGATTTACTCTTTGGTTGGGGGTGGTCGACTTTGGGGCCGCGTTTTTTGCCCATCTCGATCTCCGGTGAGGTGGACTACAGAGTCGGGGAAGCAGATCCGGAGGAGATATGGCGCGGTGAACGTCGGCGTCGAGGAAGCTAATCCGGCTTGCTAGGCAGCAAGGGAGCCGGTAAAACGTGGTCGGTCACTACGGTGGCCGGTGAGAAGGCAGTGATGGTGAGGAGGGGCGGTGGGGCACGGCCGTCGTCGTGGGAGTGTGCCTGGTAGAAGCATGAGAAAGATGTGGTGTTCGAATTGTGCTCTACAGGGAAATATCCTCTGTGGACCGATGTTTATAGGCCGACGGGCAAACCGCAGGTTTTGGGGTAGCTTGAAAATGGGACGCGCCAACAATTTCGGCGCGTGTTTTGCGGCAGAGATGAAAGTCACCCATAAGAAACTTTCCTCATGGATGCTTGTTGCTTGGTCGTGTGGACAACATATATAGTGGGAGATGCCCATAGCTAGCTAGGCCATTCATATCAAACTCGAGTGATTATCACTAAGTTTACAATGAATATATTTCATGACACTTGATATTGGCCGGATAGTAGAAAATATATTTCATGACTATCGATCCCATATTAGTTAATTTATATTATTTCAATTGCTAAAATATTTTCATATTCTTTTAGAGTTCTAAAAAACACACTACACAAGGGATATCACTACCTTCTAGGTCCCGGTCATCAGATTTAGAGTAAAGTAGCTTAGCGACAGATTTAGACCTTTGTGCAACAAATACATGAGTTGGTGATATGTGCAAAAGAACAGGTTAAGTGAGTGTTTTGTGCAACAATGACAACAATAAGTGGAGTTTCGATCGTGCAAAGGATAAAAGGTGGAAGAGGGATCACACGGAAGGAGAAATTAAGAGAAAGGGAGAGCAGTGCCTCACGGGGCCGCTGTTATTTATGGTGAAAAGAAATGCTTCACTTTTTTCGGTGAGTGATGTTGACTGGCACACAGGGTTTCAGTTATGTAGACCTGCAGTGCAGGCTACGCGCCCGTCTAATATTCATTTTTTTCAGCGACAAAAGGGAGAGAGAGAGAGAGTCTTGACGACGAGTCTTTACTTGACAAAGAAGATTGCTGGGAGTTTGCCTACCTACCGCACGTGACTTGTGCTCACTGATGTGTGGGACCTACACGCATGGGACCACACGTAAGTGACCGACCTACTTTATTCTAGGGGTGCCCCTCAAGCTAATACATAATCTGCAACATGAAACTATATTCGCTTATAAAATCTGAACTTTGAAATCCAATTTAATTTAAGTCTATTATTGGTCATATCAACTATCAAGTCTAAAATTACATTCTGAAACTTGTTCAACGCTTTCTCATGAATTATTATGGTAGTTTTTTAAAATCAAATGCTAATTGATTTGAGATAATAAAAAACATATATTATTGCACAACAATGGGATATTAAAATATCTATTTGTAAATAAAAATAAGAAGTCAATGTTGTGGTAAGTTAGGAGGTTCAAAGGGTAAACCAAATATAACGTTTTGTTCAATCTCATAGTTCATATTACCAAGTTTGATTATCCCTGGACAACATTGTTTGTTATAGTGTTCCCTAATTGGGCATGGTGGTGCATCTTGCCATTTCTAACAATGTTGATGACTAGACTTTTCAAGTTTTCGGTATAAAAAATCGTTTTTCATTTTCTAGATGATAAAATATGTTTTTTTGTGCATGGGGTAGAAAAGATATGGGTCAAAATGGCGCATCTACATTTTTTAAATAAATTACGCCATATTTTAATGACAAATCCCAAATTTACGGTTTTTAGTGCTTTCTAGCTAGTTTCGCACATTTAAATGACTTTATGCTGATTTATTGAAAGTAATTCAAATTTGAATTGTAGATATGTTATAACTTGGTCCTACAAGTCCCCATAAATAATTTTTATATACATATTACTTACTATATATAGAAACCAGCGATAGTACTGAAATATTCAACCCCTTTGCAGGATAATCATGTAAAACATTTTGACCTGGTTTTGAAATAAATAAATGAAACTGAAGAAAACCTGAAAAATGAAACCCTTCTACATGGAGTGTGCTTGTATGTGTTAGTTGACAGGGAAAATAAGAAACATGTGATAGGGTAGTGAAAAACAAAATGTCTTCACAAAGCGGACTATCGTGTATGAAGATTCATGGTTTGCAAGCCAAATGATATAGTTATGGCCATATTTGTGGCACAGTTTGTTACAATGTGCCCAAATTGGGCATGGTGGTGCATCTTGCCATTCCCAACAATGTTAATGACTAGACTTTTCAACTTTTCGGTATAAAAAATATTTTTTTCATTTTCTAGATGACAAAATATGTTTATTTTGTGAATGGTGTACATATAAGATACGGGTCAAACTGGCAACTCTACATTTTTTAGATAAATTACGCCATATTTTAGTGCCAATTCCCAACTTTTACGGTTTTAGTACTTTCAAGATAGTTTCGCACATTTAAACGACTTTATGCTGATTTACTGAAAGTAATTCCAATGTGAAATGTGGGGGTGTTATAACTTCGTCAAAGAAATCCCCCAAAAACATAGTTTAGGGTTGGGGGTAGATACGGAGTACATGATTTGTATGTTTTGAATATGTCTAGACCTTGTTTATCAACCTGAATGCTTAATTACTATATATATGACGTAAGAAGGCTATGTGCTTTGGGTTTTCATTTTTTTTGATTTTTTCTGAATTTTTATGCTCATTTGAATCTTGGTCAAATCCTAGGTTTGACTAGGATTTAAACAAACTTAAAACATGAAAATGAAAAGGTAAGCCTGGATCCTTCCTAGTCACTCTAAAATTAAGCTTTTGGGAAGTTTTAGAAATTTCCATGTTTGAAACCCGAAACCACTTCTCTTCATGCTTGACTTCATAAGACAAAGTTAAGGGTTAGGGGTAGATACATGCCTTTTCTGTTTTGAATATGTCTAGACCTTGTTCATCAACTTGAATGCTTACTATATATATATATATGACATAAGAAGGCTATATATATATGTGCTTTGGTTTTTGGTTTTTGTTTTTTCTGAATGTTTATATATGCCCATTTGAATCTTGGTCAAATCCTAGGTTTGACCAAGATTTAAACAAGTTTAAAACATGAAAGTGAAAAGGTAAGCATGGATCCTTCTTAGTCATTCTAAAATGAAGCTTTTGGGGGGTTCTTGAAATCTCAATGTTTGAAACCCAAAACCACTTCTCTTCATGGTTGACTTCATAAGACAGATGAGTTTAGGGTTATGGGGTAGATACATGATTTGTCGGGTTTGAATATGTCTAGACATGCTTGTTTATCAACTTGAATGCTTACTATATGACCTAAGAAGACTATGCATGTGCATTGGTTTTTCATTTTTTGTTCTTTCTGAATGTTTATGCCCATTTGAATCTTGGCCAAATCCTAGGGTTTGACCAAGATTTAAACAAGTTTAAAACATTAAAATGAAAAGGTAATCATGGATCCTTCTTAGTCACTCTAAGATGAAGTTTTTGGGAGGTTTTCGAAATTTCCATGCATGTTTGAAACCCAAAACCACTTCTCTTCATGTTTGACTTCATAAGACAGAGTTTAGGGTTAGGGCTAGGGGTAGATACATGATTTTCTAGTTTGAATATGTCTAGACCATGTTTATCAACTTGAATCTTTGGCCAAATCCTAGGTTTGACCAAGATTTAAACAAGTTTAAAACATGAAAATGAAAAGGTAAGCCTGGATCCTTCTTAGTCACTCTAAAATGAAGCTTTTGGGAGGTTTTTGAAATCTCAATGTTTGAAACCCAAAACCATTTCTCATCATGCTTGACTTCATTAGATATAGTTTAGGGTTAGGTGTAGATACACGATTTGTCTGGTTTGAATATGTCTAGACCTTGTTTATCAACTTCAATTCTTACTATATGACATAAGAAGACTATATGTGCTTTGGTTTTTGATTTTTTAATTTTTTCTGAATGTTTATGCCCATTTGAATCTTGGTCAAATCCTAGGTTTGACCAAGATTTAAACAAGTCTATAACATGAAAATGAAAAGGTAAGCCTGGATCCTTCTTAGTCATTCTAAAATGAAGCTTTTGGGGGGTTCTTGAAATCTCAATGTTTGAAACCCAAAACCATTTCTCATCATGCTTGACTTCATTAGATATAGTTTAGGGTTAGGTGTAGATACACGATTTGTCTGGTTTGAATATGTCTAGACCTTGTTTATCAACTTCAATTCTTACTATATGACATAAGAAGACTATATGTGCTTTGGTTTTTGATTTTTTGTTTTTTTCTGAATGTTTATGCCCATTTGAATCAAGATCAAATCCTAGTTTTGACCAGGATTTAAATAATTTTAAAACATGAAAATGAAAAGGTAAGCCTGGATCCTTCTTAGTCACTCTAAAATGAAGCTTTTGGGAGGTTTTTGAAATTTCCATGTTTGAAACCCAAAACCATTTCTCATCATGCTTGACTTCATTAGATATAGTTTAGGGTTAGGTGTAGATACACGATTTGTCTGGTTTGAATATGTCTAGACCTTGTTTATCAACTTCAATTCTTACTATATGACATAAGAAGACTACATGTGCTTTGGTTTTTGATTTTTTTGATTTTTCTGAATGTTTATGCCCATTTGAATCTTGGTCAAATCCTAGGTTTGACCAAGATTTAAACAAGTCTATAACATGAAAATGAAAAGGTAAGCCTTGGATTTCCTACCCTTGAATCCATAGGAAACTTTGTTCTAATGCACTATAATAATCAACCGAGTTTTTACACCAACAGGTCTGTCACTTACGTGTGGTGCCCATGCGTGAGGTCCCACACTTCAGTGAGCACAAGTCAAGTGCAGTAGGTACGCAAACTCCAAGCCATCTTCTTTGTCAAGAGAAGACGCATCAGGATGCGTTTTGGAAGTCTGTGGGTCCTTCTGGATCCTTCGGTTGTCCCTCTCACACAAAAAAACAAATCTCTCTCATTCTCGGCCTCGCTCGACTCGCTCGCTCGCTCGCACCTCCTGCTCACTGACAAACCCTGCACAAAAGTCAACATCATCACCCGAAAAAGGGGAGACACCATAATGCTCTCCCTTCTTCTCTCCTTCCGAGTGATCCCTCTTCCTCCGAGTTTCACTCGACGGGCAAACACACATGTGCTGCATAGTAATAATAATAAAAAGGTAGAAAAATCAACCTACGAATCTATAATTAAATACGTTAAACTAGGGTTTTGCCCAGTACTACAGATCAAGTTCATAAAAAATCCAACTACGGGGTTCAAACAACCCCATTTCTAATCCAAGATTTTTTCGACCTCATCCAAATGGCCTCAAACTATAGGGTTAATTAGCATCTAGTGCAGTATGTGTGAACATGTATGCACTATGTGTGCTATAACTTGTATGTCTTTCAAATTTGAACCAAATTTGAAATATATGAAATGGGGCTTTTGGCTTAAACGTTTGAAACCCAAAACGACTTCTCTTCATGCTAGGCATCATAAGACCGAGTTTAGGGTTAGGGGGTAGATACAGGATTTGTCTGTTTTGAATATGTCTATACCTTGTTTATCTACTTGAATATGCTTACTATAGATATATATGACGTAAGAAGACTATGTGCTTTGGTTTTTATTTTTTTATTTTTCCAGAATTTTTATGCCCATTTGAATCTTGGTCAAATCCTAGGCTTGACCAATATTTAAACAAGCTTAAAACATGAAAATGAAAAGGTAAGCTTGGATCCTTCTTTGTCACTCTAAGATGAAGTTTTTGGGAGGTTTTCAAAATTTCCATGTCTGAAACCCAAAAACACTTCTCTTCATGCTTGACTTCATAAGACAAAGCTAGTTTAGGGCTTTAGGGGGTAGATACATGATTTGTCTAGTTTGAATATGTCTAGACCTTGTTTATCAACTTCAATTCTTACTATATGACATAAGAAGACTATATGTGCTAGCTTTGGTTTTTGATTTTTTGATTTTTTTGAATGTTTATGCCCATTTGAATCTTGGTCAAATCCTAGGTTTGACCAAGATTTAAACAAGTCTATAACATGAAAATGAAAAGGTAAGCCTGGATCCTTCCTAGCTAGTCATTCTAAAATGAAGCTTTTGGGGGGGTTCTTGAAATCTCAATGTTTGAAACCCAAAAACCACTTCTCTTCATGGTTGACTGATGACCCACAAGTATAGGGGGTGTATCGTAGTATCTTCGATAAGTAAGAATGTCGATCCCAACGAGGAGCAGAAGGTGTTGGCAGCAGTTTCGATGAAGGATTCACTGTAAATGCTCACAGACAAGTATTCAGGGGGTTTTGATATTGCAGATAAATAAAGTACAAGTAAATAAAATGCGAGAGAAATAATTGCAGCGAGTGGCCCAATCCTTTTTAGCACAAAGGACAAGCCGGTTTGTTTACTTATAATGACCAAACGTTCCTGAGGACACACGGGGATTTTAGTCTAGTGCTTTCGCTACATACAGCTGATTAATCTTCATTGTTTTGATAAGTGTTGTGTGGGTGAACCTATGCTAATGCACCGCCCTTCCTAGGACTAATACATACTTGTGATTATACCCCTTGCAAGCATCCGCAACTACAAGAAAGTAATTAAGATAAATCTAACCACAGCCTTAAACTCTGAGATCCTGCTATCCCTCCTGCATCGATATACTAACGGGGGCTTAGGTTTCTGTCACTCCGGCAACCCCGCAATTAGCAACCGAATACAAGATGCACTCCCCTAGGCCCATAAATGGTGAAGTGTCGTGTAGTCGACGTTCACACGACACCACTAGAAGAATGACACCACAACTTAAATATCATAACATTGAATATTACTCAACCATAATTCACTACTAGCATTTAGACTTCACCCATGTCCTCAAGAACTAAACGAACTACTCACGAGACATCATATGGAATACAATCAGAGGTGATATGATGATGAATAACAATCTGAACATAAACCTTGGTTCAATGGTTTCACTCAATAGCATCTACAACAAGCATAGAATAACACCGGGAGAGTTTCCCCTATCAAACAATCAAGATTTAACCCGAATTGCTACAGCGATGACGAGGTGCAGCGGTGGTGATGGCGGTGTAGATGGTGGAGATGATGATGATGATGATGGAGATGATGTCCCGCTCGATGACGATGGCGATGGCGTCGATTTCCCCCTCCGGGAGGGAATTTCCCCGGCGGATTCCTGCCCGCCGGAGAGCTCTTTTCTCTCTGGTGTTCTCCGCCCCGCAGAGGCGGCTGTAACCCTTCGTGAGGATCCCTCTGTGGCTTAGGTTTTCGGGACGAAGGAGTACGCGAAGAAAAGGAGGCGAAAAGGGTCGTGGGCCCCCCAGAGCATAGGGTGGCGCGGCCAGGCCCTGGGCCGCGCCGCCCTATGGTCTGGGCCCACAGTGGCCCCTCTCTTCTTCCCCTTCTGGCTCCCTCCGTCATCTGGAAAAATAGGAATTTTCGTGAAATTCCCTTCCACAGTTGATCTTCCGAAATATTGCGTTCTGACGGTGCTTTTTCCAGCAGAATCCTGGCTCCGGTGCTTGATCCTCCAATGATGATGAAACATGCAAAATAGATGAAATAACATAAGTATTGTGTCCCAATATGAAATATATCAATGAATAACAGCAAATTATGATACAAAATAGTGATGCAAATTGGACGTATCAACTCCCCCCAAGCTTAGACCTCGCTTGTCCCCAAGCGAAACTGAGCTCGATAAACAAGACCACATGTTTATGGAGTGAAGAGTCGATAAATAAAATACGGACAAGAAGCATCATATTCATTCACACAAGACATTCTAGTAAACAACTTCCTCATATAACTCATCTCGAAATAAGTAAAGAGAGATCACATGTAAAGGTGCATAAGAAATCATAATTGGTGATGGCAAACTTTGTTCTTGGTCAGAGAACTACTAACGGATTGTACTTCTAAGCAAAGCTTTCATATTAGATTTTATAGCTGAGCCTTCATATTTAAGCATAACAATCTCTTCATAATCATTGATAACTTCAAAGTCATATTCATTCAGATAAAATTGGTACTAAACAAGAAAGTATAAAAGACATGATTAACTGAATCATAGCATAAATGATTGGTTCACAACAACTCAATTGCTTGCTTGAGATAGAGGGAAATAGGTTTACTGACTCAACATAAAAGTAAAAGATAGGCCCTTCGCAGAGGGAAGCAGGGATTAAATCATGTGCTAGAGCTTTTCAAGTTTTGAAATCATATAAAGAGCATAAAAGTAAGATTTTGAGCGGTGTTTGTTGTTGTCAACGAATGGTAGCGGGTACTCTAACCCCCTTGCCAAACGAACCTTCAAAGAGCGGCTCCCATGAGGGACGGCATCTCTACCAGCAAGGTAGATCATCCCCCTTCTCTTTTGTTTACACATGTATTTTAGTTTTATTATGGGTGACACTCCCCCCAACCTTGGCTTTCTCAATCCATGGCTAACCGAATCCTCGGGTGCCTTCCAACATTCACATACCATGGAGGAGTGTCTATTGCAAAATTAAGTTGCTTACTGATGAATCAGAGCAAAACATGTGAAGAGAATTATTAATGAAAGTTATTAATTGGGGCTGGGAACCCCGTTGCCAGCTCTTATTGCAAAGTTATTGGATAAGCGGATGTGCCACTAGTCCATTGGTGAAAGTCCGCCCAACAAGATTGAAAGATAAAACACCACATACTTCCTCATGAGCTATAAAACATTGACACAAATAAGGAGTAGTATAATTTGAATAATTTAAAGGTAGCACATGAAGTATTTACTTGGAATGGCAGAAAATACCATGTAGTAGGTAGGTATGGTGGACACAAATGGCATAGGTTTGGTCTAAGGTTATGGATGTATGAGAAGCATTCCCTCTCGATACAGGTCTTTGGCTAGCAAGGTTTGATAGCAAGCATAAAGGTTGAGGGAAACAAACAAATATACATATGATAGAAACAATCATGCATCTTTCTCATAAGCACAAGCAATTTTAACTCTAGAATACTAAGCATAGAGATAATAGAATAATGTATCTAAGTGTATTTCTCTCTTTATTAAACATCAAGATGTTGTTGCTATTGACCAATGCTAAGTTTGCCAAAACCAAATAGATTTACTTGATGCTCCCAAAGTGATATCAATACTCATGTCAAGAGTAATCATATAATGGAGATTGCAAACTAAAATAAGGTGTGCAAAAAGTAAATGATAAGACTTCTCATTAATATTCCATAACGATAACTCACACCAACGGATACATAGATAACTAACTAAGAGAGATACTTCCACATTGCATACTATTTCATATGATAACTTCCCTACTCATGATATGACACTACTTGATAGTAAAAGATAAAGGTGGTGATGTGATACCGCGGCACTCCCCCAAGCTTGGAACAAACCAAGGGGATGCCAATACCAATGATGAATTACTCCTTCGGCGATGGTGGTGATGGATTCTTCTCGCGCTTCATAAGGATCTCCTTCAGCTTCAGCTTCTCAATTTTGCAATTCTGCACCAAAACCTGAAAAGACTCATTGTTACCCGAGTGTGGCGGTGACGGCCTTGTGCTGGGATTTGAGTAATATTCCAGCATTCTGCGAAGTCGCTGGTTCTCCTCCTGAAGTATCTCCACTTCCCTCCTTAGAGCACGATATTGATCACAAAACTCATCAGCAACCCGTATTGCTTCCTCCACACAAGGGAAAGAATCGAGGTCCAGAGCAGGCGGGAGAGCTCCCTGCAAGTTATGAGAAAAAGAGCGCCCAGTATTAACCGATCCCACCAAAATTGGCTTACTCCTCGTAGTTTCCCACTCTCCTTTTGCTGACGCTATCTTCTCCTTCTCCTTATTGATCCTCTCATCCATCTCTTCCCTCCAAGGCCCCTTGTCTTTGTTGTTGGAGACCATGGTGCTTCTAGATCAAAACAAATCTGGCAGAAAACAGCTCGAAACAAAACACGACGAGAAAACGATATTACGGACCTCCAGGGGTCCGGGGAATTATATAGCAAATATTTTTACGACAAAAGGAAGGTTCCAGGTCGAAAACGAGTCGGAAAGGGGCAACGAGGCGGCCAGACCATAGGTCGGCGCGGCCAGGGTGGGGCCCGCGCCGGCCTATGGTGGCACGCCCTCGCGCGTCTTTTCCACTCCGTTTCGATTCCGTAATTTTTCATATTTTCCAAAAACAGCAAAAATAATGTTCGGAAAGGTAAACGCGGACTTTTTATTACCTATACTGTTACCTATTCAAAGTCCAGTTCTGGCGGACTGTCAATTTGTCCTTTGATGAAAGCCTCCGGTGTTTCCACTTGAATAATATCAACATCAACATTATAAGAATCGCCCGAGATATAATGCTTGAGTCTTTGTCCATTCACCACTTGTGTGGCATTGCCTTGGAGAGAGCTAATTTTAATTGCTCCTGAACGATACACCTCCTCAACAACATATGGTCCTTCCCACTTCGAGAGTAATTTCCCTGCAAAGAATCTGAGACGAGACCGATACAATAGAACTTGATCTCCAACATTAAATTCTCTTTTGATGATCCTTCTATCATGCCATTTCTTAACTTTTTCTTTAAAGAGTTTAGCATTTTCATAAGCTTCACTTCTCCATTCATCTAGAGAACTTAATTGCAACAACCTCTTATTACCGGCTAATTTAGGATCTTTATTTAATTCTCTAACAGCCCAATAAGCTTTGTGCTCTAGTTCTAAAGGTAAATGACAAGCTTTTCCATAAACCATTTTATAAGGTGACATTCCCATAGGATTTTTATAAGCAGTTCTATAAGCCCATAGCGCTTCTTTCAATTTGCTAGGCCAATTCTTTCTAGATTTATTAACGGTCTTACCTAAGATAGCTTTAATCTCTCTATTTGATAATTCTACTTGACCACTAGTTTGAGGGTGATAAGCAGAAGCAATTCTATGATTAATACCATACTTAGCAAGAGTTTTTCTAAAACCTCCATGAATAAAATGAGAACCTCCATCAGTCATAATATATCTAGGTACTCCAAATCTAGGAAATATAATATCTACAAGCATTTTTATAGAGGTCTCACCATCAGCACTTTTTGTAGGTATAGCTTCTACCCATTTAGTAACATAATCAACAGCGACAAGTATATGAGTGTTACCGTCTGAAGAAGGGAAAGGTCCCATGAAGTCGAATCCCCAACAATCGAATGGTTCAATAACAAGAGTATAATTCATAGGCATTTCATTGCGTCTAGAGATATTACCAACTCTTTGACATTCATCACAAGATAAAATAAATTTCCTTGCATCTTTGAAAAGTGTTGGCCAATAAAAACCTGATTGTAGAACCTTTTGCGCGGTTCTATCTCCAGCGTGATGTCCTCCATAAACACTTCCATGACATTTATTCAATATCTCCTGTTGTTCATATTCAGGAACACATCTTCGCATAATACCATCCACTCCTTCTTTATATAAATGTGGGTCATCCCAAAAATAATGCCTCAAGTCATAAAAGAATTTCCTCCTTTGCTGAGCTGAAAAGGTTGGAGGCAAATACTTCGAAACAATAAAGTTAGCATAATCTGCATACCAAGGGCTCTCTCGCGAGCTCACCTTTATTACAGCCAATTGTTCATTTGGAAAACTATCATTAACAGGAACAGGATCATAAGCAATATTTTCCAATCTAGACAAATTATCAGCAACAGGATTATCAGCACCTTTCCTATCTATAATATGTAAATCAAATTCTTGCAACAGAAGTACCCATCTAATAAGCCTTGGCTTAGCATCTTTCTTTGTCATAAGGTATCTAATTGCAGCATGATCAGTATGAATTGTAACTTTCGAATCAACAATATAGGGTCTAAACTTATCACAAGCAAAGACTACAGCTAACAATTCCTTTTCAGTTGTAGCATAATTTCTTTGAGCAGCATCAAGAGTCTTACTAGCATAATGAATAACATTTAATTTTTTATCTACCCGCTGTCCAAGAACAGCGCCTACAGCAAAATCACTAGCATCACACATAATTTCAAAAGGCAAATTCCAATCAGGAGGTTCAACTACAGGAGCAGTTGTTAAGGCTTTCTTTAGAGTTTCAAAAGCTTCCTTACAATCATCATCAAAAACAAAAGGTACATCTTTTTGAAGAAGATTAGTAAGAGGCTTTGAAATTTTAGAGAAATCTTTAATAAATCTCCTATAAAACCCAGCATGACCAAGAACACTACGAATACCTTTAACATCCCTTGGATAGGGCATCTTCTCAATTGCTTCAACTTTAGCTCTATCAACTTCAATACCTCTCTCGGAAATTTTATGTCCCAATACAATTCCTTCATTAACCATAAAGTGGCATTTCTCCCAATTAAGAACAAGGTTAGTTTCTTCACATCTCTGCAAAACTTTATCAAGGTTCCGCAAGCAATTATCAAAAGAATTCCCATAGACAGAAAAATCATCCATGAACACCTCTACAATACTTTCGCAAAAACCATGAAAAATAGCAGACATGCATCTTTGAAAAGTAGCAGGAGCATTACATAAACCAAAAGGCATACGCCTATAAGCATAAGTTCCATAAGGACAAGTAAAAGTGGTTTTCTCTTGATCTTTAGCTTTAACAGCAATTTGTGAAAACCCAGAATAACCATCAAGAAAGCAAAAATGAGTATTTTTAGACAACCTTTCTAGCATTTGATCAATAAAGGGTAAAGGGTAATGATCTTTCTTAGTAACTTTATTAACTTTTCGAAAATCAATGCACATTCTATAACCTACAACTATTCTTTGAGGAATAAGCTCATCATTATCATTAGGCACAACAGTCATTCCTCCTTTCTTAGGAACACAATGAACAGGACTAACCCATCTACTATCAGCAATAGGATATATAATACCAGCTTCAAGGAGTTTTAATACCTCGTTCCTTACCACTTCCTTCATCTTCGGAATTAGACGACGTTGATGTTCAACAACAGGCTTTGCATCATCTTCCATATTAATAGCATGTTGGCAAATAGAAGGAGAAATCCCTTTCAAATCATCAAGAGTATAGCCAATAGCTCCTCGGTGTTTCTTCAATATTTCCAATAACCTTTCTTCCTCAATCTCTGAAAGCTTAGAACTAATAATAACAGGATATATTTTCTTATCATCAATATGAGCATATTTAAGATTATCAGGTAAAGGCTTTAAATCAAAAACAGGATCTTCCTTTGGTGGCGGTGTTGTACCCAAATCTTCCACCGGTAAATCATGCTTGAGAATAGGTTGGCGAAGAAAAATTTCCTCAAGCTCATCTCTTTCTTTCCTAAAAGCTTCACTTTCACTATTCTCCAAATGTTGCTGCAAAGGATTATTAGGAACAAGAACAATAGATGCACACTGCTCCATTTTAAAATCATTACTAGGCAAGTCAACTTTATAAGGAGTTTTGGTAAATTTAGAAAAGTTAAATTCATAAGGTTCACCAGCAAATCTAGTCAAAATTTTCTCTTTCTTACAATCTATAATAGCTCCACAAGTATTTAGAAAAGGTCTACCAAAAATGATAGGACAATGATCACTAGCAGCAGAACCAAGTACCAAAAAGTCAGCAGGATATTTAATCTTACCACATAGAACTTCCACATCTCGAACAATACCAATTGGAGAAATAGTTTCTCTATTAGCCAGATGAATAACCACATCAATATCTTCAAGTTCACAAGAACCAATTTCGTGCATAATCTCCGTGTAAAGCTCATAAGGAATAGCACTAACACTTGCACCAATATCACATAAACCATAATAGCAATGATCACCAATTCTAACAGATAGCATAGGAACACTAACTTGTTTGGATTTATTAGGATGTGAAACAATATTAGAAGCATCTTCACAGAAAATAATATGACCATCTTCCACATTTTCAGTCACAAGATCTTTAACTATAGCAACAGCAGGTTCAATTTTAATTTGTTCTTCAGGTTCTTTAGGTTTCTTTTCACTTTTATTAACCGCACTAGATATGACAGAGTACTCCTTCATTTTAGCAGGGAAAGGAGTTTTTTCAATATAAGCTTCAGGAATAACATTATCAACAGTTTCAACCACTACACATTTGTTTACAGATGAATCAATTTTATCTTTATACGGTTCATGATACTTATCAAAATTCTTCTTAGGCAGTTCATAATGAGAGGCAAAAGCTCTATAAAGATTTGCAACAACTTGGGAATCAAGACCATATGTAGCACTCATATTACGAAATTTATCAGTATCCATAAAAGCTTCAATGCATTTATAATCATAAATTATACCTGATTCTCTATCTTTGTCGTTCTCCCATCCTTCAGTATTTTCTTGGATCCGATCAAGAAGGTCTCTTTTAAACTCTTCATTCTTGCGTGTAAATGATCCAGAACAAGAAGTATCCAGCAAGGTCTTGTCTTGAAAAGAAAGTCTTGCATAGAAATTATCAATAATAACATTACCAGGAAGCTCATGAATGGGGCATTTGAGCATTAAAGACTTCAATCTCCCCCAAGCTTGGGCAATACTCTCTCCATCATGAGGCCAGAAATTATATATGCGGTTCCGATCTTTGTGAATTTCACTTGGAGGATAAAATTTGGAATAGAATAAAGGCACAATGTCCTCCCAATCAATAGAATCACCATTCTTCAGCAATTTATACCAATGCGCCGCTTTACCAGACAGCGATATAGTGAATAGTTTCTTTCTAACTTCATTCATAGAAATACCTGCACATTTGAATAACCCGCATAATTCATGCAAAAACAGTAAATGATCACCAGGATGGACAGTTCCATCCCCTTCATAGCGGTTATCCATAACACGTTCAATAATTTTCATAGGTATTTTATATGGTACTACTTCCTCACCTGGCGCTTCATCCACTACCGTTGCAGTAGTAGTAGATTTCCCAAATAGAAATTGAAGAGAAGATCTCTCCATAATGATTTATAGCAGCAGGCAGAAATAAAATCAGCACAAACAGTAAAGGTTTTCCTTACCAATTCCACTTACCAATAGCGCTTCACTCCCCGGCAACGGCGCCAGAAAATAGTCTTGATGACCCACAAGTATAGGGGGTGTATCGTAGTATCTTCGATAAGTAAGAATGTCGATCCCAACGAGGAGCAGAAGGTGTTGGCAGCAGTTTCGATGAAGGATTCACTGTAAATGCTCACAGACAAGTATTCAGGGGGTTTTGATATTGCAGATAAATAAAGTACAAGTAAATAAAATGCGAGAGAAATAATTGCAGCGAGTGGCCCAATCCTTTTTAGCACAAAGGACAAGCCGGTTTGTTTACTTATAATGACCAAACGTTCCTGAGGACACACGGGGATTTTAGTCTAGTGCTTTCGCTACATACAGCTGATTAATCTTCATTGTTTTGATAAGTGTTGTGTGGGTGAACCTATGCTAATGCACCGCCCTTCCTAGGACTAATACATACTTGTGATTATACCCCTTGCAAGCATCCGCAACTACAAGAAAGTAATTAAGATAAATCTAACCACAGCCTTAAACTCTGAGATCCTGCTATCCCTCCTGCATCGATATACTAACGGGGGCTTAGGTTTCTGTCACTCCGGCAACCCCGCAATTAGCAACCGAATACAAGATGCACTCCCCTAGGCCCATAAATGGTGAAGTGTCGTGTAGTCGACGTTCACACGACACCACTAGAAGAATGACACCACAACTTAAATATCATAACATTGAATATTACTCAACCATAATTCACTACTAGCATTTAGACTTCACCCATGTCCTCAAGAACTAAACGAACTACTCACGAGACATCATATGGAATACAATCAGAGGTGATATGATGATGAATAACAATCTGAACATAAACCTTGGTTCAATGGTTTCACTCAATAGCATCTACAACAAGTATAGAATAACACCGGGAGAGTTTCCCCTATCAAACAATCAAGATTTAACCCGAATTGCTACAGCGATGACGAGGTGCAGCGGTGGTGATGGCGGTGTAGATGGTGGAGATGATGATGATGATGATGGAGATGATGTCCCGCTCGATGACGATGGCGATGGCGTCGATTTCCCCCTCCGGGAGGGAATTTCCCCGGCGGATTCCTGCCCGCCGGAGAGCTCTTTTCTCTCTGGTGTTCTCCGCCCCGCAGAGGCGGCTGTAACCCTTCGTGAGGATCCCTCTGTGGCTTAGGTTTTCGGGACGAAGGAGTACGCGAAGAAAAGGAGGCGAAAAGGGTCGTGGGCCCCCCAGAGCACAGGGTGGCGCGGCCAGGCCCTGGGCCGCGCCGCCCTATGGTCTGGGCCCACAGTGGCCCCTCTCTTCTTCCCCTTCTGGCTCCCTCCGTCATCTGGAAAAATAGGAATTTTCGTGAAATTCCCTTCCACAGTTGATCTTCCGAAATATTGCGTTCTGACGGTGCTTTTTCCAGCAGAATCCTGGCTCCGGTGCTTGATCCTCCAATGATGATGAAACATGCAAAATAGATGAAATAACATAAGTATTGTGTCCCAATATGAAATATATCAATGAATAACAGCAAATTATGATACAAAATAGTGATGCAAATTGGACGTATCATTGACTTCATAAGACATGCAGAGTTTAGGGTTAGGGGGTAGATACATGATTTGTCGGGTTTGAATATGTCTAGACATGCTTGTTTATCAACTTGAATGCTTACTATATGACATAAGAAGGCTATATATGTGCTTTGGTTTTTCATTTTTCTGGTTTTTTGAATGTTATATGCCCATTTGAAGATTTTGGGTGGTTCTTGAAATTTTCATGTTTGAAACCAATACGACTTCTCTTCATGCTAGACTTCATAAGATCGACCGAGTTTATGGTTAGGGGCTAGATACATGATTTGTCTGGTTTGAACATGTCTAAACCTTGTTTACCAACTTGCAAGGCTTACTATATGACATAAGAAGACTATGTGCTTTTGTTTTTCATTCTTCTATTTTTTTTTTTTATGCCCATTTGAATCTTGGTTAAATCCTATGTTTGACCTGGATTTAAACAAGTATAAAATATGAAAACGAAAAGGTAAGCCTGGATCCTTCTTAGTCACTCTAAAATGAAGCGACTTTTGGGATGTTCTTGAAATTTTCATGTTTGAAACCCAAAACCACTTCTCTTCATGATTGCTTCATAAGACAGAGTTTAAGGTTAGGAATAGATATATACATGATTTTCTAGTTTGAATATGTCTAGACCTTGTTAATCAACTTGAATGCTTACTCTATGACATAAGAATGCTATGTGCTTTGGTTTATCATTCTTTTGGTTTTTTCCTGAATTTTTATGCCCATTTGAATCTTGGTCAAATCCTAGGTTTCACAAAGATTTAAACAAGTTTAAAATCTGAAAATTAAAAGGTAAGCATGGATCCTTCTTAGTCACTCTAAAATGAAGCTTTTGGGAGGTTTTTGAAATTTCCATGTTTGAAACCCAAAAACCACTTCTCTTCATGCTTGACTTCATAAGACAGAGTTTAGAGTGTTAGGGGTAGATACATGATTTGTCTAGTTTGAATATGTCTAGACCTTGTTTATCAACTTGAATTCTTACTATATGACATAAGAAGGCTATGTGCTTTGGTTTTTCATTTTTCTGGTTTTTTTGAATTTTATGCCCATTTGAAGATTTTGGGTGGTTCTTGAAATTTTCATGTTTTAAACCAATACGACTTCTCTTCATGCTAGACTTCATAAGATCGACCGAGTTTATGGTTAGGGGCTAGATACATGATTTGTCTGGTTTGAACATGTCTAAACCTTGTTTATCAACTTGAAAGCTTACTATATGACATACGAAGACTATGTGCTTTTGTTTTTCATTCTTCTATTTTTTTTTATTTTATGCCCATTTGAATCTTGGTCAAATCCTATGTTTGACCTGGATTTAAACAAGTATATAATATGAAAACGAAAAGGTAAGCCTGGATCCTTCTTAGTCACTCTAAAATGAAGCGACTTTTGGGATGTTCTTGAAATTTTCATGTTTGAAACCCAAACCACTTCTCTTCATGATTGACTTCATATATAAGACAGAGTTTAAGGTTAGGGACAGATATATACATGATTTTCTAGTTTGAATATGTCTAGACCTTGTTAATCAACTTGAATGCTTACTGTATGACATAAGAATGCTATGTGCTTTGGTTTATCAATCTTTTGGTTTTTTCCTGAATTTTTATGCCCATTTGAATATTGGTCAAATCCTAGGTTTCACAAAGATTTAAACAAGTTTAAAATCTGAAAATTAAAAGGTAAGCATGGATCCTTCTTAGTCACTCTAAAATGAAGCTTTTGGGAGGTTTTTGAAATTTCCATGTTTGAAACCCAAAACCACTTCTCTTCATGCTTAATTGACTTCATAAGACAGAGTTTAGAGTGTTAGGGGTAGATACATGATTTGTCTAGTTTGAATATGTCTAGACCTTGTTTATCAACTTGAATTCTTACTATATGACATAAGAAGGCTATGTGCTTTGGTTTTTCATTTTTCTGGTTTTTTTGAATTTTATGCCCATTTGAAGATTTTGGGTGGTTCTTGAAATTTTCATGTTTTAAACCAATACGACTTCTCTTCATGCTAGACTTCATAAGATCGACCGAGTTTATGGTTAGGGGCTAGATACATGATTTGTCTGGTTTGAACATGTCTAAACCTTGTTTATCAACTTGAAAGCTTACTATATGACATACGAAGACTATGTGCTTTTGTTTTTCATTCTTCTATTTTTTTATTTTATGCCCATTTGAATCTTGGTCAAATCCTATGTTTGACCTGGATTTAAACAAGTATATAATATGAAAACGAAAAGGTAAGCCTGGATCCTTCTTAGTCACTCTAAAATGAAGCGACTTTTGGGATGTTCTTGAAATTTTCATGTTTGAAACCCAAACCACTTCTCTTCATGATTGACTTCATATATAAGACAGAGTTTAAGGTTAGGGACAGATATATACATGATTTTCTAGTTTGAATATGTCTAGACCTTGTTAATCAACTTGAATGCTTACTGTATGACATAAGAATGCTATGTGCTTTGGTTTATCAATCTTTTGGTTTTTTCCTGAATTTTTATGCCCATTTGAATCTTGGTCAAATCCTAGGTTTCACAAAGATTTAAACAAGTTTAAAATCTGAAAATTAAAAGGTAAGCATGGATCCTTCTTAGTCACTCTAAAATGAAGCTTTTGGGAGGTTTTTGAAATTTCCATGTTTGAAACCCAAAACCACTTCTCTTCATGCTTAATTGACTTCATAAGACAGAGTTTAGAGTGTTAGGGGTAGATACATGATTTGTCTAGTTTGAATACGTCTAGACCTTGTTTATCAACTTGAATTCTTACTATATGACATAAGAAGGCTATGTGCTTTGGTTTTTCATTTTTCTGATTTTTTTTGAATTTTATGCATGCCCATTTGAATCTTGGTCAAATACTAGCTAGGTTTGACCAAGATTTAAACAAGTTTAAAACATGAAAATGAAAAGGTAAGCCTCGATCCTTCTTAGTCACTCTAAAATGAAGCTTTTGGGGGGTTTTTGAAATTTGCATGTTTGAAACCCAAAACCACTTCTCTTCATGCCTTACTTCATAAGACGGAGTTTAGGGTCGTTAGGGAGTAGATACATGATTTGCCTGGTTTGAATATGTCTAGACCTTGTTTATCATCTTGAATGCTTACTATATGACAGAAGAAGACTATGTGCATTGGTATTTCATTTTTTTTTGAATTTTCATGCCCATTTCAATCTTGGTGAAATCCTAGGTTTGAGCAAGATTTAAACAAATTTAACACGTGAAAACGAATAAGCATGGATCCTTCTTAGTCACTCCAAAATGTACCAATTGATAGATGTGTTAACTTTGCTTCATGGAAAAAATAATGTCATGTAAATGAGTTAACTTGGATTTCCTGCCGTTGAATCCATAGGAAACTTTGTTCTAATGCACTATAATAATCAACCGAGTTTTTACACCAACATTGCCAACAGGTCTGTCACTTACGTGTGGCGCCCATGCGTGAGGTCCCACACTTCAGTGAGCACAAGTCAAGTGCAGTAGGTACGCAAACTCCAAGCCATCTTCTTTGTCAAGAGAAGACGCATCAGGATGCGTTTTGGAAGTCTGTGGGTCCTTCTGGATCCTTCGGTTGTCCCTCTCACAAAAAAAACAAATCTCTCTCATTCTCGGCCTCGCTCGACTCGCTCGCTCGCTCGCTCGCTCGCACCTCCTGCTCACTGACAAACCCTGCACAAAAGTCAACATCATCACCCGAAAAAGGGGAGACACCATAATGCTCTCCCTTCTTCTCTCCTTCCGAGTGATCCCTCTTCCTCCGAGTTTCACTCGACGGGCAAACACACATGTGCTGCATAGTAATAATAATAAAAAGGTAGAAAAATCAACCTACGAATCTATAATTAAATACGTTAAACTAGGGTTTTGCCCAGTACTACAGATCAAGTTCATAAAAAATCCAACTACGGGGTTCGAACAACCCCATTTCTAATCCAAGATTTTTTTCGACCTCATCCAAATGGCCTCAAACTATAGGGTTAATTAGCATCTAGTGCAGAATGTGTGAACATGTATGCACTATGTGTGCTATAACTTGTATGTCTTTCAAATTTGAACCAAATTTGAAATATATGAAATGGGGCTTTTGGCTTAAACGTTTGAAACCCAAAACGACTTCTCTTCATGCTAGGCATCATAAGACCGAGTTTAGGGTTAGGGGGTAGATACAGGATTTGTCTGTTTTGAATATGTCTATACCTTGTTTATCTACTTGAATATGCTTACTATAGATATATATGACGTAAGAAGACTATGTGCTTTGGTTTTTTTTTATTTTTCCAGAATTTTTATGCCCATTTGAATCTTGGTCAAATCCTAGGCTTGACCAATATTTAAACAAGCTTAAAACATGAAAATGAAAAGGTAAGCTTGGATCCTTCTTTGTCACTCTAAGATGAAGTTTTTGGGAGGTTTTCAAAATTTCCATGTCTGAAACCCAAAAACACTTCTCTTCATGCTTGACTTCATAAGACAAAGCTAGTTTAGGGCTTTAGGGGGTAGATACATGATTTGTCTAGTTTGAATATGTCTAGACCTTGTTTATCAACTTCAATTCTTACTATATGACATAAGAAGACTATATGTGCTAGCTTTGGTTTTTGATTTTTTGATTTTTTTGAATGTTTATGCCCATTTGAATCTTGGTCAAATCCTAGGTTTGACCAAGATTTAAACAAGTCTATAACATGAAAATGAAAAGGTAAGCCTGGATCCTTCCTAGCTAGTCATTCTAAAATGAAGCTTTTGGGGGGTTCTTGAAATCTCAATGTTTGAAACCCAAAAACCACTTCTCTTCATGGTTGACTTCATAAGACATGCAGAGTTTAGGGTTAGGGGGTAGATACATGATTTGTCGGGTTTGAATATGTCTAGACATGCTTGTTTATCAACTTGAATGCTTACTATATGACATAAGAAGGCTATATATGTGCTTTGGTTTTTCATTTTTCTAGTTTTTTGAATGTTATATGCCCATTTGAAGATTTTGGGTGGTTCTTGAAATTTTCATGTTTGAAACCAATACGACTTCTCTTCATGCTAGACTTCATAAGATCGACCGAGTTTATGGTTAGGGGCTAGATACATGATTTGTCTGGTTTGAACATGTCTAAACCTTGTTTACCAACTTGCAAGGCTTACTATATGACATAAGAAGACTATGTGCTTTTGTTTTTCATTCTTCTATTTTTTTATTTTATGCCCATTTGAATCTTGGTCAAATCCTATGTTTGACCTGGATTTAAACAAGTATAAAATATGAAAACGAAAAGGTAAGCCTGGATCCTTCTTAGTCACTCTAAAATGAAGCGACTTTTGGGATGTTCTTGAAATTTTCATGTTTGAAACCCAAAACCACTTCTCTTCATGATTGCTTCATATATAAGACAGAGTTTAGGGTTAGGGGCAGATATATACATGATTTTCTAGTTTGAATATGTCTAGACCTTATTTATCAACTTGAATGCTTACTATATGACATAAGAATGCTATGTGCTTTGGTTTATCATTCTTTTGGTTTTTTCCTGAATTTTTATGCCCATTTGAATCTTGGTCAAATCCTAGGTTTCACAAAGATTTAAACAAGTTTAAAATCTGAAAATTAAAAGGTAAGCATGGATCCTTCTTAGTCACTCTAAAATGAAGCTTTTGGGAGGTTTTTGAAATTTCCATGTTTGAAACCAAAAAACCACTTCTCTTCATGCTTGACTTCATAAGACAGAGTTTAGAGTGTTAGGGGTAGATACATGATTTGTCTAGTTTGAATATGTCTAGACCTTGTTTATCAACTTGAATTCTTACTATATGACATAAGAAGGCTATGTGCTTTGGTTTTTCATTTTTCTGGTTTTTTTGAATATTATGCCCATTTGAAGATTTTGGGAGGTTCTTGAAATTTTCATGTTTGAAACCAATACGACTTCTCTTCAGGCTAGACTTCATAAGATCGATCGAGTTTATGGTTAGGGGGTAGATACATGATTTGTCTGGTTTGAACATGTCTAAACCTTGTTTATCAACTTGAAAGCTTACTATATGACATACGAAGACTATGTGCTTTTGTTTTTCATTCTTCTATTTTATTTTATTTTATGCCCATTTGAATCTTGGTCAAATCCTATGTTTGACCTGGATTTAAACAAGTATATAATATGAAAACGAAAAGGTAAGCATGGATCCTTCTTAGTCACTCTAAAATGAAGCGGCTTTTGGGATGTTCTTGAAATTTTCATGTTTGAAACCCAAACCACTTCTCTTCATGATTGACTTCATATATAAGACAGAGTTTAAGGTTAGGGACAGATATATACATGATTTTCTAGTTTGAATATGTCTAGACCTTGTTAATCAACTTGAATGCTTACTGTATGACATAAGAATGCTATGTGCTTTGGTTTATCAATCTTTTGGTTTTTTCCTGAATTTTTATGCCCATTTGAATCTTGGTCAAATCCTAGGTTTCACAAAGATTTAAACAAGTTTAAAATCTGAAAATTAAAAGGTAAGCATGGATCCTTCTTAGTCACTCTAAAATGAAGCTTTTGGGAGGTTTTTGAAATTTCCATGTTTGAAACCCAAAACCACTTCTCTTCATGCTTAATTGACTTCATAAGACAGAGTTTAGAGTGTTAGGGGTAGATACATGATTTGTCTAGTTTGAATACGTCTAGACCTTGTTTATCAACTTGAATTCTTACTATATGACATAAGAAGGCTATGTGCTTTGGTTTTTCATTTTTCTGATTTTTTTGAATTTTATGCATGCCCATTTGAATCTTGGTCAAATACTAGCTAGGTTTGACCAAGATTTAAACAAGTTTAAAACATGAAAATGAAAAGGTAAGCCTCGATCCTTCTTAGTCACTCTAAAATGAAGCTTTTGGGGGGTTTTTGAAATTTGCATGTTTGAAACCCAAAACCACTTCTCTTCATGCCTTACTTCATAAGACGGAGTTTAGGGTCGTTAGGGAGTAGATACATGATTTGCCTGGTTTGAATATGTCTAGACCTTGTTTATCATCTTGAATGCTTACTATATGACAGAAGAAGACTATGTGCATTGGTATTTCATTTTTTTTTGAATTTTCATGCCCATTTCAATCTTGGTGAAATCCTAGGTTTGAGCAAGATTTAAACAAATTTAACACGTGAAAACGAATAAGCATGGATCCTTCTTAGTCACTCCAAAATGTACCAATTGATAGATGTGTTAACTTTGCTTCATGGAAAAAATAATGTCATGTAAATGAGTTAACTTGGATTTCCTACCGTTGAATCCATAGGAAACTTTGTTCTAATGCACTATAATAATCAACCGAGTTTTTACACCAACATTGCCAACAGGTCTGTCACTTACGTGTGGCGCCCATGCGTGAGGTCCCACACTTCAGTGAGCACAAGTCAAGTGCAGTAGGTACGCAAACTCCAAGCCATCTTCTTTGTCAAGAGAAGACGCATCAGGATGCGTTTTGGAAATCTGTGGGTCCTTCTGGATCCTTCGGTTGTCCCTCTCACAAAAAAAACAAATCTCTCTCATTCTCGGCCTCGCTCGACTCGCTCGCTCGCTCGCTCGCTCGCTCGCACCTCCTGCTCACTGACAAACCCTGCACAAAAGTCAACATCATCACCCGAAAAAGGGGAGACACCATAATGCTCTCCCTTCTTCTCTCCTTCCGAGTGATCCCTCTTCCTCCGAGTTTCACTCGACGGGCAAACACACATGTGCTGCATAGTAATAATAATAAAAAGGTAGAAAAATCAACCTACGAATCTATAATTAAATACGTTAAACTAGGGTTTTGCCCAGTACTACAGATCAAGTTCATAAAAAATCCAACTACGGGGTTCGAACAACCCCATTTCTAATCCAAGATTTTTTCGACCTCATCCAAATGGCCTCAAACTATAGGGTTAATTAGCATCTAGTGCAGAATGTGTGAACATGTATGCACTATGTGTGCTATAACTTGTATGTCTTTCAAATTTGAACCAAATTTGAAATATATGAAATGGGGCTTTTGGCTTAAACGTTTGAAACCCAAAACGACTTCTCTTCATGCTAGGCATCATAAGACCGAGTTTAGGGTTAGGGGGTAGATACATGATTTGTCTGTTTTGAATATGTCTATACCTTGTTTATCTACTTGAATATGCTTACTATAGATATATATGACGTAAGAAGACTATGTGCTTTGGTTTTTTTTTATTTTTCCAGAATTTTTATGCCCATTTGAATCTTGGTCAAATCCTAGGCTTGACCAATATTTAAACAAGCTTAAAACATGAAAATGAAAAGGTAAGCTTGGATCCTTCTTTGTCACTCTAAGATGAAGTTTTTGGGAGGTTTTCAAAATTTCCATGTCTGAAACCCAAAAACACTTCTCTTCATGCTTGACTTCATAAGACAAAGCTAGTTTAGGGCTTTAGGGGGTAGATACATGATTTGTCTAGTTTGAATATGTCTAGACCTTGTTTATCAACTTCAATTCTTACTATATGACATAAGAAGACTATATGTGCTAGCTTTGGTTTTTGATTTTTTGATTTTTTTGAATGTTTATGCCCATTTGAATCTTGGTCAAATCCTAGGTTTGACCAAGATTTAAACAAGTCTATAACATGAAAATGAAAAGGTAAGCCTGGATCCTTCCTAGCTAGTCATTCTAAAATGAAGCTTTTGGGGGGTTCTTGAAATCTCAATGTTTGAAACCCAAAACCACTTCTCTTCATGGTTGACTTCATAAGACATGCAGAGTTTAGGGTTAGGGGTAGATACATGATTTGTCGGGTTTGAATATGTCTAGACATGCTTGTTTATCAACTTGAATGCTTACTATATGACATAAGAAGGCTATATATGTGCTTTGGTTTTTCATTTTTCTAGTTTTTTGAATGTTATATGCCCATTTGAAGATTTTGGGTGGTTCTTGAAATTTTCATGTTTGAAACCAATACGACTTCTCTTCATGCTAGACTTCATAAGATCGACCGAGTTTATGGTTAGGGGCTAGATACATGATTTGTCTGGTTTGAACATGTCTAAACCTTGTTTACCAACTTGCAAGGCTTACTATATGACATAAGAAGACTATGTGCTTTTGTTTTTCATTCTTCTATTTTTTTATTTTATGCCCATTTGAATCTTGGTCAAATCCTATGTTTGACCTGGATTTAAACAAGTATAAAATATGAAAACGAAAAGGTAAGCCTGGATCCTTCTTAGTCACTCTAAAATGAAGCGACTTTTGGGATGTTCTTGAAATTTTCATGTTTGAAACCCAAAACCACTTCTCTTCATGATTGCTTCATATATAAGACAGAGTTTAGGGTTAGGGGCAGATATATACATGATTTTCTAGTTTGAATATGTCTAGACCTTATTTATCAACTTGAATGCTTACTATATGACATAAGAATGCTATGTGCTTTGGTTTATCATTCTTTTGGTTTTTTTGAATTTTTATGCCCATTTGAATCTTGGTCAAATCCTAGGTTTCACAAAGATTTAAACAAGTTTAAAATCTGAAAATTAAAAGGTAAGCATGGATCCTTCTTAGTCACTCTAAAATGAAGCTTTTGGGAGGTTTTTGAAATTTCCATGTTTGAAACCCAAAAACCACTTCTCTTCATGCTTGACTTCATAAGACAGAGTTTAGAGTGTTAGGGGTAGATACATGATTTGTCTAGTTTGAATATGTCTAGACCTTGTTTATCAACTTGAATTCTTACTATATGACATAAGAAGGCTATGTGCTTTGGTTTTTCATTTTTCTGGTTTTTTTTGAATATTATGCCCATTTGAAGATTTTGGGAGGTTCTTGAAATTTTCATGTTTGAAACCAATACGACTTCTCTTCATGCTAGACTTCATAAGATCGATCGAGTTTATGGTTAGGGGGTAGATACATGATTTGTCTGGTTTGAACATGTCTAAACCTTGTTTATCAACTTGAAAGCTTACTATATGACATACGAAGACTATGTGCTTTTGTTTTTCATTCTTCTATTTTATTTTATTTTATGCCCATTTGAATCTTGGTCAAATCCTATGTTTGACCTGGATTTAAACAAGTATATAATATGAAAACGAAAAGGTAAGCATGGATCCTTCTTAGTCACTCTAAAATGAAGCGGCTTTTGGGATGTTCTTGAAATTTTCATGTTTGAAACCCAAACCACTTCTCTTCATGATTGACTTCATATATAAGACAGAGTTTAAGGTTAGGGACAGATATATACATGATTTTCTAGTTTGAATATGTCTAGACCTTGTTAATCAACTTGAATGCTTACTGTATGACATAAGAATGCTATGTGCTTTGGTTTATCAATCTTTTGGTTTTTTCCTGAATTTTTATGCCCATTTGAATCTTGGTCAAATCCTAGGTTTCACAAAGATTTAAACAAGTTTAAAATCTGAAAATTAAAAGGTAAGCATGGATCCTTCTTAGTCACTCTAAAATGAAGCTTTTGGGAGGTTTTTGAAATTTCCATGTTTGAAACCCAAAACCACTTCTCTTCATGCTTAATTGACTTCATAAGACAGAGTTTAGAGTGTTAGGGGTAGATACATGATTTGTCTAGTTTGAATACGTCTAGACCTTGTTTATCAACTTGAATTCTTACTATATGACATAAGAAGGCTATGTGCTTTGGTTTTTCATTTTTCTGATTTTTTTGAATTTTATGCATGCCCATTTGAATCTTGGTCAAATACTAGCTAGGTTTGACCAAGATTTAAACAAGTTTAAAACATGAAAATGAAAAGGTAAGCCTCGATCCTTCTTAGTCACTCTAAAATGAAGCTTTTGGGGGGTTTTTGAAATTTGCATGTTTGAAACCCAAAACCACTTCTCTTCATGCCTTACTTCATAAGACGGAGTTTAGGGTCGTTAGGGAGTAGATACATGATTTGCCTGGTTTGAATATGTCTAGACCTTGTTTATCATCTTGAATGCTTACTATATGACAGAAGAAGACTATGTGCATTGGTATTTCATTTTTTTTTGAATTTTCATGCCCATTTCAATCTTGGTGAAATCCTAGGTTTGAGCAAGATTTAAACAAATTTAACACGTGAAAACGAATAAGCATGGATCCTTCTTAGTCACTCCAAAATGTACCAATTGATAGATGTGTTAACTTTGCTTCATGGAAAAAATAATGTCATGTAAATGAGTTAACTTGGATTTCCCTTGAATCCATAGGAAACTTTGTTCTAATGCACTATAATAATCAACCGAGTTTTTACACCAACATTGCCAACAGGTCTGTCACTTACGTGTGGCGCCCATGCGTGAGGTCCCACACTTCAGTGAGCACAAGTCAAGTGCAGTAGGTACGCAAACTCCAAGCCATCTTCTTTGTCAAGAGAAGACGCATCAGATGCTTGGAAATCTGTGGGTCCTTCTGGATCCTTCGGTTGTCCCTCTCACAAAAAAACAAATCTCTCTCATTCTCGGCCTCGCTCGACTCGCTCGCTCGCTCGCTCGCGCTCGCACCTCCTGCTCACTGACAAACCCTGCACAAAAGTCAACATCATCACCCGAAAAAGGGGAGACACCATAATGCTCTCCCTTCTTCTCTCCTTCCGAGTGATCCCTCTTCCTCCGAGTTTCACTCGACGGGCAAACACACATGTGCTGCATAGTAATAATAATAAAAAGGTAGAAAAATCAACCTACGAATCTATAATTAAATACGTTAAACTAGGGTTTTGCCCAGTACTACAGATCAAGTTCATAAAAAATCCAACTACGGGGTTCGAACAACCCCATTTCTAATCCAAGATTTTTTCGACCTCATCCAAATGGCCTCAAACTATAGGGTTAATTAGCATCTAGTGCAGAATGTGTGAACATGTATGCACTATGTGTGCTATAACTTGTATGTCTTTCAAATTTGAACCAAATTTGAAATATATGAAATGGGGCTTTTGGCTTAAACGTTTGAAACCCAAAACGACTTCTCTTCATGCTAGGCATCATAAGACCGAGTTTAGGGTTAGGGGGTAGATACAGGATTTGTCTGTTTTGAATATGTCTATACCTTGTTTATCTACTTGAATATGCTTACTATAGATATATATGACGTAAGAAGACTATGTGCTTTGGTTTTTTTTTTATTTTTCCAGAATTTTTATGCCCATTTGAATCTTGGTCAAATCCTAGGCTTGACCAATATTTAAACAAGCTTAAAACATGAAAATGAAAAGGTAAGCTTGGATCCTTCTTTGTCACTCTAAGATGAAGTTTTTGGGAGGTTTTCAAAATTTCCATGTCTGAAACCCAAAAACACTTCTCTTCATGCTTGACTTCATAAGACAAAGCTAGTTTAGGGCTTTAGGGGGTAGATACATGATTTGTCTAGTTTGAATATGTCTAGACCTTGTTTATCAACTTCAATTCTTACTATATGACATAAGAAGACTATATGTGCTAGCTTTGGTTTTTGATTTTTTGATTTTTTTGAATGTTTATGCCCATTTGAATCTTGGTCAAATCCTAGGTTTGACCAAGATTTAAACAAGTCTATAACATGAAAATGAAAAGGTAAGCCTGGATCCTTCCTAGCTAGTCATTCTAAAATGAAGCTTTTGGGGGGTTCTTGAAATCTCAATGTTTGAAACCCAAAACCACTTCTCTTCATGGTTGACTTCATAAGACATGCAGAGTTTAGGGTTAGGGGTAGATACATGATTTGTCGGGTTTGAATATGTCTAGACATGCTTGTTTATCAACTTGAATGCTTACTATATGACATAAGAAGGCTATATATGTGCTTTGGTTTTTCATTTTTCTAGTTTTTTGAATGTTATATGCCCATTTGAAGATTTTGGGTGGTTCTTGAAATTTTCATGTTTGAAACCAATACGACTTCTCTTCATGCTAGACTTCATAAGATCGACCGAGTTTATGGTTAGGGGCTAGATACATGATTTGTCTGGTTTGAACATGTCTAAACCTTGTTTACCAACTTGCAAGGCTTACTATATGACATAAGAAGACTATGTGCTTTTGTTTTTCATTCTTCTATTTTTTTATTTTATGCCCATTTGAATCTTGGTCAAATCCTATGTTTGACCTGGATTTAAACAAGTATAAAATATGAAAACGAAAAGGTAAGCCTGGATCCTTCTTAGTCACTCTAAAATGAAGCGACTTTTGGGATGTTCTTGAAATTTTCATGTTTGAAACCCAAAACCACTTCTCTTCATGATTGCTTCATATATAAGACAGAGTTTAGGGTTAGGGGCAGATATATACATGATTTTCTAGTTTGAATATGTCTAGACCTTATTTATCAACTTGAATGCTTACTATATGACATAAGAATGCTATGTGCTTTGGTTTATCATTCTTTTGGTTTTTTCCTGAATTTTTATGCCCATTTGAATCTTGGTCAAATCCTAGGTTTCACAAAGATTTAAACAAGTTTAAAATCTGAAAATTAAAAGGTAAGCATGGATCCTTCTTAGTCACTCTAAAATGAAGCTTTTGGGAGGTTTATGAAATTTCCATGTTTGAAACCCAAAACCACTTCTCTTCATGCTTGACTTCATAAGACAGAGTTTAGAGTGTTAGGGGTAGATACATGATTTGTCTAGTTTGAATATGTCTAGACCTTGTTTATCAACTTGAATTCTTACTATATGACATAAGAAGGCTATGTGCTTTGGTTTTTCATTTTTCTGGTTTTTTTGAATATTATGCCCATTTGAAGATTTTGGGAGGTTCTTGAAATTTTCATGTTTGAAACCAATACGACTTCTCTTCAGGCTAGACTTCATAAGATCGATCGAGTTTATGGTTAGGGGGTAGATACATGATTTGTCTGGTTTGAACATGTCTAAACCTTGTTTATCAACTTGAAAGCTTACTATATGACATACGAAGACTATGTGCTTTTGTTTTTCATTCTTCTATTTTATTTTATTTTATGCCCATTTGAATCTTGGTCAAATCCTATGTTTGACCTGGATTTAAACAAGTATATAATATGAAAACGAAAAGGTAAGCATGGATCCTTCTTAGTCACTCTAAAATGAAGCGGCTTTTGGGATGTTCTTGAAATTTTCATGTTTGAAACCCAAACCACTTCTCTTCATGATTGACTTCATATATAAGACAGAGTTTAAGGTTAGGGACAGATATATACATGATTTTCTAGTTTGAATATGTCTAGACCTTGTTAATCAACTTGAATGCTTACTGTATGACATAAGAATGCTATGTGCTTTGGTTTATCAATCTTTTGGTTTTTTCCTGAATTTTTATGCCCATTTGAATCTTGGTCAAATCCTAGGTTTCACAAAGATTTAAACAAGTTTAAAATCTGAAAATTAAAAGGTAAGCATGGATCCTTCTTAGTCACTCTAAAATGAAGCTTTTGGGAGGTTTTTGAAATTTCCATGTTTGAAACCCAAAACCACTTCTCTTCATGCTTAATTGACTTCATAAGACAGAGTTTAGAGTGTTAGGGGTAGATACATGATTTGTCTAGTTTGAATACGTCTAGACCTTGTTTATCAACTTGAATTCTTACTATATGACATAAGAAGGCTATGTGCTTTGGTTTTTCATTTTTCTGATTTTTTTTGAATTTTATGCATGCCCATTTGAATCTTGGTCAAATACTAGCTAGGTTTGACCAAGATTTAAACAAGTTTAAAACATGAAAATGAAAAGGTAAGCCTCGATCCTTCTTAGTCACTCTAAAATGAAGCTTTTGGGGGGTTTTTGAAATTTGCATGTTTGAAACCCAAAACCACTTCTCTTCATGCCTTACTTCATAAGACGGAGTTTAGGGTCGTTAGGGAGTAGATACATGATTTGCCTGGTTTGAATATGTCTAGACCTTGTTTATCATCTTGAATGCTTACTATATGACAGAAGAAGACTATGTGCATTGGTATTTCATTTTTTTTTGAATTTTCATGCCCATTTCAATCTTGGTGAAATCCTAGGTTTGAGCAAGATTTAAACAAATTTAACACGTGAAAACGAATAAGCATGGATCCTTCTTAGTCACTCCAAAATGTACCAATTGATAGATGTGTTAACTTTGCTTCATGGAAAAAATAATGTCATGTAAATGAGTTAACTTGGATTTCCTGCCGTTGAATCCATAGGAAACTTTGTTCTAATGCACTATAATAATCAACCGTGTTTTTACACCAACATTGCCAACAGGTCTGTCACTTACGTGTGGCGCCCATGCGTGAGGTCCCACACTTCAGTGAGCACAAGTCAAGTGCAGTAGGTACGCAAACTCCAAGCCATCTTCTTTGTCAAGAGAAGACGCATCAGGATGCGTTTTGGAAATCTGTGGGTCCTTCTGGATCCTTCGGTTGTCCCTCTCACAAAAAAAAACAAATCTCTCTCATTCTCGGCCTCACTCGACTCGCTCGCTCGCTCGCACCTCCTGCTCACTGACAAACCCTGCACAAAAGTCAACATCATCACCCGAAAAAGGGGAGACACCATAATGCTCTCCCTTCTTCTCTCCTTCCGAGTGATCCCTCTTCCTCCGAGTTTCACTCGACGGGCAAACACACATGTGCTGCATAGTAATAATAATAAAAAGGTAGAAAAATCAACCTACGAATCTATAATTAAATACGTTAAACTAGGGTTTTGCCCAGTACTACAGATCAAGTTCATAAAAAATCCAACTACGGGGTTCGAACAACCCCATTTCTAATCCAAGATTTTTTTCGACCTCATCCAAATGGCCTCAAACTATAGGGTTAATTAGCATCTAGTGCAGAATGTGTGAACATGTATGCACTATGTGTGCTATAACTTGTATGTCTTTCAAATTTGAACCAAATTTGAAATATATGAAATGGGGCTTTTGGCTTAAACGTTTGAAACCCAAAACGACTTCTCTTCATGCTAGGCATCATAAGACCGAGTTTAGGGTTAGGGGGTAGATACAGGATTTGTCTGTTTTGAATATGTCTATACCTTGTTTATCTACTTGAATATGCTTACTATAGATATATATGACGTAAGAAGACTATGTGCTTTGGTTTTTATTTTTTTTTATTTTTCCAGAATTTTTATGCCCATTTGAATCTTGGTCAAATCCTAGGCTTGACCAATATTTAAACAAGCTTAAAACATGAAAATGAAAAGGTAAGCTTGGATCCTTCTTTGTCACTCTAAGATGAAGTTTTTGGGAGGTTTTCAAAATTTCCATGTCTGAAACCCAAAAACACTTCTCTTCATGCTTGACTTCATAAGACAAAGCTAGTTTAGGGCTTTAGGGGGTAGATACATGATTTGTCTAGTTTGAATATGTCTAGACCTTGTTTATCAACTTCAATTCTTACTATATGACATAAGAAGACTATATGTGCTAGCTTTGGTTTTTGATTTTTTGATTTTTTTGAATGTTTATGCCCATTTGAATCTTGGTCAAATCCTAGGTTTGACCAAGATTTAAACAAGTCTATAACATGAAAATGAAAAGGTAAGCTGGATCCTTCCTAGCTAGTCATTCTAAAATGAAGCTTTTGGGGGGTTCTTGAAATCTCAATGTTTGAAACCCAAAAACCACTTCTCTTCATGGTTGACTTCATAAGACATGCAGAGTTTAGGGTTAGGGGGTAGATACATGATTTGTCGGGTTTGAATATGTCTAGACATGCTTGTTTATCAACTTGAATGCTTACTATATGACATAAGAAGGCTATATATGTGCTTTGGTTTTTCATTTTTCTAGTTTTTTGAATGTTATATGCCCATTTGAAGATTTTGGGTGGTTCTTGAAATTTTCATGTTTGAAACCAATACGACTTCTCTTCATGCTAGACTTCATAAGATCGACCGAGTTTATGGTTAGGGGCTAGATACATGATTTGTCTGGTTTGAACATGTCTAAACCTTGTTTACCAACTTGCAAGGCTTACTATATGACATAAGAAGACTATGTGCTTTTGTTTTTCATTCTTCTATTTTTTTATTTTATGCCCATTTGAATCTTGGTCAAATCCTATGTTTGACCTGGATTTAAACAAGTATAAAATATGAAAATGAAAAGGTAAGCCTGGATCCTTCTTAGTCACTCTAAAATGAAGCGACTTTTGGGATGTTCTTGAAATTTTCATGTTTGAAACCCAAAACCACTTCTCTTCATGATTGCTTCATATATAAGACAGAGTTTAGGGTTAGGGGCAGATATATACATGATTTTCTAGTTTGAATATGTCTAGACCTTATTTATCAACTTGAATGCTTACTATATGACATAAGAATGCTATGTGCTTTGGTTTATCATTCTTTTGGTTTTTTCCTGAATTTTTATGCCCATTTGAATCTTGGTCAAATCCTAGGTTTCACAAAGATTTAAACAAGTTTAAAATCTGAAAATTAAAAGGTAAGCATGGATCCTTCTTAGTCACTCTAAAATGAAGCTTTTGGGAGGTTTTTGAAATTTCCATGTTTGAAACCCAAAACCACTTCTCTTCATGCTTGACTTCATAAGACAGAGTTTAGAGTGTTAGGGGTAGATACATGATTTGTCTAGTTTGAATATGTCTAGACCTTGTTTATCAACTTGAATTCTTACTATATGACATAAGAAGGCTATGTGCTTTGGTTTTTCATTTTTCTGGTTTTTTTGAATATTATGCCCATTTGAAGATTTTGGGAGGTTCTTGAAATTTTCATGTTTGAAACCAATACGACTTCTCTTCAGGCTAGACTTCATAAGATCGATCGAGTTTATGGTTAGGGGGTAGATACATGATTTGTCTGGTTTGAACATGTCTAAACCTTGTTTATCAACTTGAAAGCTTACTATATGACATACGAAGACTATGTGCTTTTGTTTTTCATTCTTCTATTTTATTTTATTTTATGCCCATTTGAATCTTGGTCAAATCCTATGTTTGACCTGGATTTAAACAAGTATATAATATGAAAACGAAAAGGTAAGCATGGATCCTTCTTAGTCACTCTAAAATGAAGCGGCTTTTGGGATGTTCTTGAAATTTTCATGTTTGAAACCCAAAACCACTTCTCTTCATGATTGACTTCATATATAAGACAGAGTTTAAGGTTAGGAATAGATATATACATGATTTTCTAGTTTGAATATGTCTAGACCTTGTTAATCAACTTGAATGCTTACTCTATGACATAAGAATGCTATGTGCTTTGGTTTATCATTCTTTTGGTTTTTTCCTGAATTTTTATGCCCATTTGAATCTTGGTCAAATCCTAGGTTTCACAAAGATTTAAACAAGTTTAAAATCTGAAAATTAAAAGGTAAGCATGGATCCTTCTTAGTCACTCTAAAATGAAGCTTTTGGGAGGTTTTTGAAATTTCCATGTTTGAAACCCAAAAACCACTTCTCTTCATGCTTGACTTCATAAGACAGAGTTTAGAGTGTTAGGGGTAGATACATGATTTGTCTAGTTTGAATATGTCTAGACCTTGTTTATCAACTTGAATTCTTACTATATGACATAAGAAGGCTATGTGCTTTGGTTTTTCATTTTTCTGGTTTTTTTGAATTTTATGCCCATTTGAAGATTTTGGGTGGTTCTTGAAATTTTCATGTTTTAAACCAATACGACTTCTCTTCATGCTAGACTTCATAAGATCGACCGAGTTTATGGTTAGGGGCTAGATACATGATTTGTCTGGTTTGAACATGTCTAAACCTTGTTTATCAACTTGAAAGCTTACTATATGACATACGAAGACTATGTGCTTTTGTTTTTCATTCTTCTATTTTTTTATTTTATGCCCATTTGAATCTTGGTCAAATCCTATGTTTGACCTGGATTTAAACAAGTATATAATATGAAAACGAAAAGGTAAGCCTGGATCCTTCTTAGTCACTCTAAAATGAAGCGACTTTTGGGATGTTCTTGAAATTTTCATGTTTGAAACCCAAACCACTTCTCTTCATGATTGACTTCATATATAAGACAGAGTTTAAGGTTAGGGACAGATATATACATGATTTTCTAGTTTGAATATGTCTAGACCTTGTTAATCAACTTGAATGCTTACTGTATGACATAAGAATGCTATGTGCTTTGGTTTATCATTCTTTTGGCTTTTTCCTGATTTTTATGCCCATTTGAATCTTGGTCAAATCCTAGGTTTCACAAAGATTTAAACAAGTTTAAAATCTAAAAATTAAAAGGTAAGCATGGATCCTTCTTAGTCACTCTAAAATGAAGCTTTTGGGAGGTTTTTGAAATTTCCATGTTTGAAACCCAAAACCACTTCTCTTCATGCTTGACTTCATAAGACAGAGTTTAGAGTGTTAGGGGTAGATACATGATTTTTCTAGTTTGAATATGTCTAGACCTTGTTTATCAACTTGAATTCTTACTATATGACATAAGAAGGCTATGTGCTTTTTCATTTTTCTGTTTTTTTTTTGAATTTTATGCCCATTTGAATCTTGGTCAAATACTAGCTAGGTTTAAAACATGAAATTTAGCCCCCAAAAATTGTACATATATGGATTCACTTTGAGATAATTCATGAAACTTTGGAAATGGCCATCTCGTGTCATGTTTCCCCACAAATGAGAATTGGATTAATTGGTGGCAGACAAGTAAACACACATTTATGTGCGACAACCCAAAATGCACATATTTTGCAAAGTTTTCATGCGTGCATGAAAAGTTGCAAATATATACATAAAATGGGCCATGATTCAAAAGTTTGACATGGTTCTTGTGTAGTAGTAGTACCAAAGCTCACACGTGGGAAGAAATTAAGATGGTCGAATTCCAACATATATGTTGCCACACTTTTTTGAAGGGCTCTTTTCTAAAACATTGGTATGGCATGTCTGCTATTTTCCCTAGCTATATAGAAAAATGATGAACAATCCATGATTTCCGATTGCCGTTTTTGAACCACCTTTGGCTTGATTTCAAATTTAGGTCAAAATCATGGGGGGGTAGGGGACAAGATCGTGTTTCTTTGGCTTGATTTGCAAGTTTTTTGGGGTCCCACAAATTTAGGGTAGCATCACAAGGTTTTTTTTCTAAATTTTTCGACACTTAGAATTCAAATATTATGAAGTGGTATCATGGTATCATGTAAGGGATGGTATCACTAGATATTTTCCCCCTATCCGGGAAGTGATGTTGACTGGCACGCAAGGTTTTTCAGTGCTGCAAACCTGCAGTGCGGCGATTTTGACAGAAATAACCCTTTTGGCAAAGAAAATTACGGACTGACCCTCTGAGCAATCTATTTCACTGGACTAACCTTTTTGTGTGGCTTTCTGTGTTTTTCTTCGCCAAAAGGATTACTTTTGTCAAAATCGCCCCCCTGCAGTGCAGGCTACGCGCCCGTCTAATATTCTTTTTTTTTCAATGACAAAAGGGGGGAGAGAGAGAGAGAGTCTTGACGACGTGTCTTCACTTGACAAAGAAGATTGTTGGAAGTTTGCCTACCTACCGCATATGATTTGTGCTCACTAAAGTGTGGGACCTGCACGCATATGGGACCCTGCAGCCCTCTGAGGGCAGTCCGTGTGAGACGCAAAATAGGGTTTTTAGTTTAGTAAGGCAAAAAAATTAAGCCTTGGAGGGCCGAGGCGGGGCGGCCGTCCGCCATTTTATACCTTTTACGCCCCCCACACCTCGTTTCATTTGTCATGTCTACCAAGGAAGAGCTCGGAGGAGAAGATGCAGTCCTAGCTTCTCGACCCCCTGGCGCCCCACGCATAAATACTACTACCAGAAGTACACTGTCTCTAACAATCCTGCCTGCGAAGGGAGATCTCGGAGGAGACGATGCGGGCTCAGCGTCCCCGCCGTTGATTAGCCAGGACACAAGGGTTACTACGCCTCTTTTAATTACCTTCGTTTTGCTGGTAATACTCGGACTTATATCTGTTATCTTCCGCAGGAGAGGGTCGATATCGCCGGAGAAGATGATGTGAGGCAGATGATCAAGCTCGCAGGAGAAGATGATGTAAAGGAGATGGTCAAGCTCGGAGCAGAAGATGATGTAAAGGAGATAGTCAATGTCGGAGAAGATGATGTAAAGGAGTTAGTCAATCTCGGAGAAGATGTGGTGGCATTGGACCAACCGCGGTCTTTGGGCGAGATCCCGGAGATTCACTTACCTCGTTTGCACTGGTAATGATATGCCTGATCTGTAACATTTTGAACATTTTTCGTCGGCTTACACAGGAGCTATCTCGGCTTAGGGTCAACAAGGCCCCGGGAGCGGAACTTCCGCATCTCGGCGCGGAGAACTCCGAGTTACGCCAGAAGCGCCCTGGGGAATCGCACGCGCAGGCGCAGCACATCCGTTCGCAGGATCTCTCATCCTTCGACGTCAGGTTCCAGCGAGAGGTCGTAGAAGAAGATAAGTTGCCAGCTTCCCCGCCGTTCAAGAGGATGAAGGAGCTGAAGACGGAGGTTAATATTACTAGCTGACTTTGGGTTGCTGGTTTTTGGGTACTTCGAGTCACTGACATGTAGACACCACTTAAGTCTGTCCTACATGTTAGTGACCATATTCGTTAATCAGCCAATTTGTGCCCTTCGTTTGCCGGTAACGCTCGATATGTTTGTTGTTACCTTTGGCAGGATCACTCCCCTTGCTTATCTTGTCGGAGGATGAAGTTGGATCTTGCCAGCATGCGGGAGGAGAACAGAGAGTTAGGGATCAAGATATTTCGGTACAGGCAGGCGGTGTCTTTCCTAGAAGTGGATGAGATCACGGCCTGTGCTCGTAGGAGTTGTGACGAGGCCATTCATCTGGGAGAACGGATCAAAGCTCAGCTTGTCTCTTTGATGGAAGTCGCAGAACGCGTGATTTTCAATGCTAGAGAGGCGCGGGAACGACTTCTGGTGGCTGAAGATCTCGCATAGCAGTTTAATCATGTGCGCTTATTAGCTGCCTACTACTTTTGTAATTATTCACAATTATATATGTATCAATGGCTTGCCTTTTGTGTGATGGAGGAAATTGCACATACCACCACTTCTTGGTGCAGTTTTTGCACATAACACAATTTGAGATTCTTTTTACACAAATAACCAGATTTTGACGTAAACTTTTGCACAAAAAACAACCTTACTCCATGTTTTCTTTTGTCTTCTAAAGACAAGTAGGTGCTTCGAAAAATACCTCCGTTCCAATGCTTAAAGCTTTGTATATTTTTCTTGAAAAGTCAAACCAAGTAAAGTTCGACCAAACTCTTAGAAGAATCTATCAGCACATATAATATTTTGTAGACACCATATGAAAATATAATTTATTTTCTATCTAATAATATTGATTTTGTATCTTGCATATTAATGCTTTTGGTAAAAACTTAGTCAAACTTAACATAGTTTGACTTTCTAAAAATCAATATAATCCTTAAGCTTTGGGAAGTGGTTCTAGACGTGGTCTAGACGTGTTTCTACATATTGCCTTCGCATTTGCTAAACGCATGGAGTTTCTTACGAAGTACAAAGTTTATTTTTCGAAATATTTTCGACTTTGTATTATTTTTATTCATTTTCCCCCTGGTTGTCATGTTTTCTGTCCGGCTTCCCCAGCCCATCCATCCGTAACCCACATGCGCGCGTGACACGAGTAGTGGGAGACATGGTGCCCAAAGGGATAGCTTTTATTAATGGTGGCGACGGTTCCCTAGGCCAATGCTGGCGATACGTCTCATCGTCGCTAGCTGTGCCTTCCCCATGCGGCCGTATTAATGCACACCACTGCTCCTTTGCGCCTCCGCGGCTGATCAAGTAAGTTTGATCATAAAAGATGATCACATAAGCTCGACGATTACCTATAACCTAAAAATTATCTTAATTTGTAAACGAAGACATAAAATAACTAGTTGTTTGATTAGGAAAGACAAAGGAAATTTCTATTGAGATTGAGTTCATTTCATAGTTGTTATAGACACATAGCAATATTACCGAGAGATAGGATTGTAGAGAAAGCAATCCATAGGTATTTTGGAGGGTTCTCAATCCTTTGAATCAAGCAAGCTCTATAGGAAAAATCCCTATGTGTAAAAATCCTACTCCGTACAAGATACCTTTAGAAATCCTTTGAACCAAACAAACTCGGATTCATATTAGTTGACTATAATATAGATATATCTAGACACATTTTAGTTCTAGATTCATCCATATCATTTGACAAGTAATATGAATCGGAGTGATTATATTAAATGGAGTACTAGTATATATTGTTCGAAAAAATTAAGTTATACTGTAATAAAGAAACCATTTCTGTGGTCAAACTGATTTGACGGGACAGTAACTGCACCAGGACGTAGTGGCGTGCTATCCTAGCCGAAGTTTTACTCGGCGCCTCGATGCAGCTGCTGAAGAATAAAAAAAGTCATATCCACTCCTACTCTTCATGTCCATCGTTTCCATCCTTGGCTCTCCACTTCCATCATCGTTCTCCACTCGCCAACCGCTGCTAGAAGTTTTTTCATCCTCTAGATCTCCCATTTGCATAGCTTTCTCTCCTCACCCCTCCGCAGAACCGCAGCACTCCTCCTTCCCGCTCGACTCTCCTACAAAACTCCAATCACACATACTTGCATCCGCCCTTTTAAATCCATCTCGTCTCCATGGCGGCATCGAACGACGACCAGCTGGATGGCGACTGGGGGAAGCTCCCCGCCGAGCTGTTCAATCTCATTGCCCAGAGTCTGGACGTTACAGTCGACGTCCGGCTGGCCGCATGCTCCAAAACGCTGTGCCGCCATGTCGCCGACAACATGAATCTACACCATTGGGATGGACCCTGCTTGCTGATGCCCGATTCTGCCCATTGGCACTATGATGATAGTAGTGCGCACCACACGGTGTACCACGTTGTGCCCCTCGACCATCCTCGGCGCACAGCCATCCTGCCGTTCATGGACAATAGATTCTGGGTTGGCATGAATGGCGACTGGATCGCCGGCGTGGACAGTGGTGGGAACTGGTTCCTCGCGAACATCTACACGCACCAAGAAATCTCCCTACCATCGTCGGAAACTTGCAACATTTTTCGGGAGGAATGGATTGGCTTCCCCGACTTGCCTCCTGAAAGGTACATGACGTATGGGCGTGCCATGTTTTTGTTGAAGATTGTAATTTGCGAAGTGCCCACAAAAGCTGGACATTACTCAGATTACAAGCTCATCGCTCTATTCAATTCTGGACTCGCTTACCTGGCTAATGGTAGCCAGGAGTGGAGGTTATTCTCTCTTGCTAGTTGGGGTGTAGATTACAGTGATGCCATCGAGCACAACGGCTTTATTGTTGCGGTGGATGGGTGGACCGGCACCACATATTGCTGGGATCAATCACAGGCTGGTAATTCTTCAATCCATATGATATACTTCGCAATAAATTTTAATATCAAGCCCATTCATGATATATTGTAACTGAAATAACTAATTGCTCACTAAGACTTTTTTTCACCTTTCAAATGACTGTGCACCATTAAATTATCCTAACCTGACTGAACCATTGCTACAAACGAATTACAGTAGTATATGCTGTGCACTAATCTGTCAACCCAAACCAGATTATTGCAGTATATGAATGCATTCCTGAATTAGTTACTGCATGCTCTTGTCAGAATATGAATAAGGAGCTTAGCCCTGGCCTCTTCATCAATTGATGCATGCAAACTTTCAATTTATTTCAATATTCGATGTACTCAAAGCATTACAATCATGGATCAGATAAGGTTGAGACATGTATCTACCATCAATGAATATGAGTGTAATTAACATACATCTCAAATGGGAACAATTTTATTTCTTCGAGATTTTATACAAGTATAATGACTGCATCCTCCATTTGATCCTACAAATGTGAAGTTGCAGCTACTGGTATTATTGTCTTCCCGAGCCATTCAAACACTATTTTTTGTTGTCTCCGTTTACAATGCAGATGCACACCTTGCCCCGCCATTCGTGATCCCATCACCGATGAAGGAACCATCTGGCAGATGGTTTTTAGCTCGATCAGCCGATGGCAAGCGCTTGATGATCATCCATGAAGATCGGTATATACGTAGCAATGATCACCTTGAGCCTGCAGAAGTTCTGCATCATGGTAATGGCCTTATCCTGCGGGAGTGTCCTGCCCCTGTCATACATGTTTTTGAGAAAGATCTATCCCTGATTGGACCCAATTGGAGTCGAGTTGACAGCCTTGGCACACACTCTCTGTTCATTGGACTGAATTATCCATTGAACCTGAAGATAAATGATGGCAATGCTCCTGATGGAACATTGACTCCATTCATGAGGTCAAATTGTGTGTACATCGCGTACTATGCATTTCGGGAACCAGCATTTAGTTGTATTTGTCGTTGTAACCTGCAGCAAGGGGAAAATGAGCTCATGGGAGTTATCACCCTTCCAGAAGATGGTTGGGGATTTCCCCGACAGGCGACAATGTGGTTTAAGCCTAGTCTGAAAAATATCCGCATGTTGATGCAACCCTAAACTGAGCCATGAATCTTTCTGGAGCAAATAATCTTTTTTGTACGATATGTTTGAACAATTTAGTAACCTGTTCTGTATCTTAAGATGCTCTTCCTTTTTTCTGAATCTTATATACCTGGACCCATTTCAGTGTGTCTGTTTACTCATTTTAGTGCGTATGTAAACCCACATTGAAGTAATCTAATCTTATAATTTAAAACGGATGGTGATGAACTCTGTATTTCCATCCTTCGTAAACCGTGCATGTCTGTTTATTTTTAGTTTCATTTCAGCAACTGTTATTAGTATATGCACACCTTTTTTTAATGTTGAGAGGAGTATAAGGGCATTACAATGCTATATACTATATGGCGCTAATAGAGAACAAATGAATGTCAAAAGATTGTAAAATCCTCCAGGTACTCTCCTTGCAGCGCTAATTGCTGATGACAGACTGACTTCCTGTTGGTTCCGGTGCTTTAGCTAGGACAGGTGAAAAGAGTTTCACGCCCCTGCTTTCTTTTGCGTCGACGCTAGGACTACCGCTGGGATTAGCCTCTCCAACCGCCAAACGACGAGGAAATAATTCCTAGCGCCCTTGCAGTAGCGCCTGTGTTGGACATGCCCTAATGTTTTCCAGCTAAAAGATGCAATCTTTTAAGCACTTGGGTACGGTATTTCCCCACCAGCCTGGATGCAGGCCGCCAAACGCGTCTTAACCAAGGTTTAAAATAGCGTGCTAAATGAATTAGCGGCAGCCACCTTCAAACGATATGGACGCTATATCGTGGTAATAGTGTGGTATATTTTAAATAGCATTTTCAAAATAATACTAAATATAGCCTAAAAATAAATAATTTTACTAGAACGAATAGATATATATAGTCCAAAAGTGACTGAATCATACATACATAACCACATATAGAAATAGATCTCAAGTATATTAGAAGGCTAACATCAACATTTCACAAGGCAACAACATAGTATAAATTATTTATTAAAAAAATTAGCATTAGCGATATTATTTTCTGATTTAGAAGTGGAACCAACAGATTAGTTCATCACCACGAAAAAGTGAAAGCAACTTGCCTGAAAAAAATAGCGCGCTAACGCTATGAAGTTTTAGGGCGATATAGCATGCTGTTTCGCAAATAGCGCCACAGCGAGCAAAATTACTAAGCGTGGACCCTCTAGATATGCTATAGCGTGCTATTAGCTTCATTGAGGCCCTGGTTTGACAAAGCAGCCTGAGTACGTATCTAAAAAAAATATCAGCCTGAGGACGCATGCTTGTAAAAAAGAGAGAGCAGACTACAATTACTTCAGTCCCGAACCCTCTCTCTCCCACCCATACTCCCACCCACTTCTCCTCTTTTACACTAATGACTGCCATGAACGGCTCGCCTCCTCCTTCCACCGGCAGCTGCTTCGCCGACACAGATGAACATCACCGATATTTCCTGAACTCAGCCGATTTGATCCACCGCATCCTCCAGCAGCTTGATGGACGTCCAGTCTCTTCTATCCAGATCGTGACTAGAGAAGGATCTACGAGTACATCCGTTTCTTACCCTTTGGCAGCGTCGGTTCCATCTCTCGCGGTACTTTCTTCTCCGCTGGAAGCACCATCTGGCTCGGCACTGATTTCCCTGGCGGCGGCACCAGCTTCTCCGGCTGCGCCGACCCCAACCCCCGCGGCACGGTCTTCTCCGGTGGCGGCACCACCAAAAGATGCTGTAAGTTGTCCTGAACTCACTAGGATGCAGGTGTAAGTAGTCAATGATAGTTGGGATCTTAAACAAGTTCTTTTTTCTTTAAAATTTAATGACGGGAAACCGTAGTATTCTTCTGCAAATTTTTTTTAATGACGGGAAACAGTAGATGTTAAGTACTAGTTCTGGCAAAAAAAGATGTTTAGTAATATTATCCATCACAGAGCAGGGTTTCGCAGTCTGAACATACAAATATATGCTCCATGTTACCTGTTTCAGAAAGTCTGAAAGCTTGCTCAGTACCTGTAAAATCAAATTGTCTTGCTGCTGCTAGATTTTGTGCAAACTAATTAAAGAGATAGCTAGATGCATTTTCTCCATGTATGCTACGTTCTGATTTATATGCTGTTGATTGATATATACCGTGCTTAACTAGATGCAGAAGCAAACTCGCTCCAACGTCAATGAGCAACTACGTCTTAGGACTGTCGATTGTACATGTCCTCTGCACCGCCCCGAGTTCAGAATTCAAAGAAATTCACTAGCCAAAAAGCCAAAGGTGACGGGCAGGCGTGATGCAGCAATTCAACGTTGTATATTAAAAGGGCGAGGGAAAGGCCGCCCTAAACGGGTTGGTCACTCGGCGGACCCTCCTCAGCCCTCGCGCTTCTATGTGCAACTGGACGGCAACGATGACATGTATATGTTGGTCATCCCCAGAGAATTCAAGCAATGTCTGAAAGGGATTCTTCCCAGGCCTATCAAGCTCAAGACCAGCGTAGGCTGCGCCTGGTATGTGCACATCGATGAGTACCAGGGTGAACTGGTCTTGAAGGATGGTTGGTTCGGGTTTGCAGAGGCGCATGAACTGCAGCTTGATGACCTTCTCGTCTTCGAGGTGAAAGACACTTCCTTGATGAATGTGTTGATCTACGACAGTAACACCTCCACCCAGAGGATAATATTTTGTGCTGATCACCCTTAGTTGCATGCATGATCTGCAGTGTTTTTAGGAAGAGGGGATCAGAATAACCTCAATATTTTATTGAATTAACTAGATGCTGCTTTTGGACCTGGGTTACTCCCCTGCTGATGTTCAAGCTGAACTTGGTTTTTGTATTAAGCTGAACTGGGGATCAGATACACTGTGATGAGACTTTGTTAATTAGCTAATATAGTATATGTTAGACTTGTTTTATTTTATTTTAATTTACTGTGATATGCTGCGGTAGTTTCAATGTGCGGTCTGATGATTTGTATTATATGTAGGTACACGGAGCTCAATATTTTGAAATATTCATAGATTTGTAAGTGTAAATGTGATATATCCCAGATGTAGTCAATGCTATCTTGTACGAACTTGTAAAATCTCAGGGAAAAATACATTTTATTTTAGAAAGTGTAAAAGTGACCAATTTTTTGATCTGATTGTAGCAAACACAAGTGCAGATGGTCAAACCCCAAAAACTTCTCATATTCATTGTTACATGGTCGAGATATAAAGGTATTTCACGCACTGGTTTAATACTCAACTGCTTACATCCATGTTTGTTTGCAGTTTTTTTTGGACACCTCTTAATGCTCCCTCCGATCCATATTTTTTTTAGATACACAGTACAAACACAGACGCTCTCATATAGATGTATCTAGACACATATTAGTTGTAGAGACATCCATTTTATCATCATGTAATGAGGATCAGATGGAGTATCGTTTTCATTTTACCAAAAGAAATGGATATATTACTGTATAGTACAACGTAGCCTGAAGCCCTGAGCTCTGAATGCAATTTCTGTGTGCACACTGAACGGATCATAACCCACACGACATGTCTCACTGGTCTGTAGGTCCGGACCCCACCAGATACTGATAAAGCCCAGTGACCCGCCGGGTGAAGTTTTGTGTGTGGATTCCTGCGTACCTGGCTTCGTTCCTCCTAGACACGCGCATTTTTTTTGACCGGGGGACACGCGCATTTATTCCCTTGCTGATTGCTGATGTATCATTCTCAGTTTCTCACAGCCCCCTCATGTTCAGAACTTCAGATCTCCCCAGATCCCTCGCCGTCCATCTCCCCTGAGTCCTCTCTCTACACCACCGGCGTCCACCACCGCTCGGACTACGCGGCTTGGACTCCGTCCTCTACGGATGCGGCGACGTCGCATCTAAAAACTCCACTAAGGCGGCGCGGCATCCCCGATTCTCTCGGTCCATGGCTGCAATGGCGGTATGTTTCCCCCGAATCACTAGCGTTGCCGGTCACATCTTTATTATATCTAAGCTGTATTGCCGGTTGCTTAGCATTGTTTGATATACAGTACTTCTCTCAGCCAGTGTATATATTAATCCTCTGGTAAAGACTCGGGTTACACATGCACCCATGCTAGCTATGTTGGGACTGGATCTAATGTGTGCAGTAATAATCGTTCAAATATGCTATTGGTCAATCCACGGCCGATGATCACATATGAGGACACCGAGCATGCATGTCTGGCTTGTGGACTCTTTAGGCCGACGCTGATTTTTTTTTGTTTGCTTGGTCAATCTGTACTGGCGGATGATGAACTGCAGATGCATTATTCTGATGCTAGACATAGCCAGCAAGCATGCATGGCTCATGCTAGCTTGATTTCTATTCTCATAGCTACTATTTATATCGATTTGGCTTCTGCGATACAATGATACACTATGCTGAATAATTTGATGATACAAGGTTGTACATATCAGCCTAGCTAGATTCAGAAGCTTATTGTTCAGACTGTGTGTTTGATAAGAACAATGATCCGCTGAGTTTGCTAGGTGCCTTTTATTATGCATTTGCTTGGAATTACGGTCAGAAGCTAGAGGCATTATCTAATTGAGGCCTCTTTTTTGCAGTGTTCAAACAAGAAGCTCAAGCTTGGAGAGAGCTTATCATGGAAGGAGACATCTGTAGAGCCAGCCCCAGTGTGCAAGGTGTTTGGGCGCATCGATGAGGAGAATACCCCTGACAGCTTCTGCAAGGTACTATGTACATCGGAGTTAGAGGTGATTTCCATCCCCAGTCGTGTTCTACCCTGGTTTTACGGTGGGTGTCCAGAGTCCATCAACCTGAAGATGTCCACTGCATGCACCTGGATTGTGGACCTGAAGCAACAAGATGGCAATGTTTTAATGGACAAAGGATGGCCAGAGTTTGTCAAAGCACATGACTTGAAGGTAGGATACCTCCTGACCTTCAAGAAGCTTGACACCAAATCATTGCAGGTGCTCATATTTGGTTACAATTGCTGTGAGAAGGTTATATGGTGTTCAGGTTATCACCCATCGCTGGGGCAACAATATCAATCACAGCTGTATTAAGTTGTCTTACAAATGTTCTTTAGAGAGAGCTGGTCTATAATAGTATACTGCTCTCTTTAATGATGCATTGTGGTGAACATGATGGTACCATTACTGGATTGTGGTCACATGTGAGGGGGGATGTTGAAATGTATAATTGGATTGCCTAGCCCTTTCCATTAGTTCGGACTTTTGGTTGCGTTGGCTAGTGCATGAAGCTTGACAAACCTTATTTATGTGTACAGCTCTCTAGTTGTACTATTAATTATTATGTGCTTATGTTGGCTGGATTGTGATGAACATGAGATGTTTTGTTGTTTACGTAAAGAAAAAAACGTGATGTTTTTTTGAATCCTGCGCTGGATATGTTTTGCACAAACTAGTGAAGTGACCGCTGACAAAACATATTATGCGCAAATAGGCAACCCTCAGCAACGATCATGGGTTCAAGTGTCCAGGATCCAGTGCCTTGACATAAGCAAGGCACAGATGAACAGTACGGTGACTTGTAGATTTGGCCGTTGGATTGAAAATAGATAGCTAAGATCAAAGTACTGTAGCATGTAGCATATGTACTGTTCATGGTTCTAAAGCACATGCACTGTGGACGACGTACTGTAGCACATGTCATGTACATTGGTTGGTACTGTAGCAGTTACTAGTTAATAGTCATCTGTCTAATTATTTTTTATCCAACGGTTGAAAGGGAGGGGCAAGGCATGGTACGGAGTACTATTTATGTGTGCCTCGCCTTCATCAAGGCACTCGATCTCATTCCGGGTTCAAGTATTACCCCATGTAGCACCACTTTTTTTTTGGGTTAGCCAGACAACCTTCCCAATAAAAAAAAGTACTACCTTCCCTGCATGGGCCAATTGTTTGTACTTTTGGGCTGCCGCCGGCCATGTACATGGTGATTGCTGTCAGCCTGCTTACTTCGCTGATAACATTCCAAAAACACTTAATGGGCCTCCGACTCATGCCATTGGGGCCCTTCCTAATTTAAACACGGATATCCTATGATTGGCCCTCTAGAAACCGAGATTCTACATATAAAGTTATTTTTATTTCGTATCAATTATGATTATGATTCTTTTTAAATGCGCATAGCCAGTATGCGCATCTACATGGGCTCTATATTTTGATATATTCATATAGTCGATTTCAAAATTGTCATTAATTATATAAAGTTCCAAGATTTATTCTATTAGTGTGCAAGATCTTAGAGTGTATTTGTAGTTTAAAAAAAATGACAAACCTCTTCATCAGATTGTTGTTAACAAGTGCAGTGTTGTGAACCCAAAATATATTACATACTCCCTCGTAGATCAAATTTGATCTAATTAAGTTGAACTAAAACCCGGATCAACAATTAGTATGGATTAGATGCATGGAGTACGAAAAACAAATGAATAGGCAATATTTCAGTTTTTCCTTCAGTTGAGAATGCTAGAGCAGGACCCATTTGCCAGTAGCGTCCCTCAACATTTGAAGGTAAAAACAAACAGAAGGGATCGAAAAAAAAGCATCCTACATATCTCGGCTTAAAATATATCGAGAATTCACATATTTCTTGTACATAGAGGCTGACATCGGGGACCCATTGGCCAGCAGTGGAAAAAAAATCAAAGAGAGGAAACAATTATCGTACAGAGAAGCTGACATGTGGGACGCATTTTGCAGCAGCGTCCTCAACTTTAACAAAGGCGGCAGGGGATCGAAAGAAAAAGCAAAGTTGCCAGAAATCAGCGGTCAAAAATAAATCCAAGAAACGAAATGTTTATTGTTCCTAGAGGCTGACATATGGGACCCACGAGCGAGCAGCGTCCTCAACGTTTCAAAGGCGGCAGGGGATCGAAAAAAAGGCAAGTGACCATATATCAGGTGCCAAAAATAATCCAAGGAAAGAAATTTATTGTACATAGAGGATGACATATGGGTCCCGTTTTGCAGGAGCCGTCTCACCGTTTCCAAGGCGGCACGGGATCGAAAAAAAAGAAAGGAAAGGTTTATCGTTCAGAGAGGCTGAGATGTGGGACCCATGGGCCAGCAGCGTCCTCTTAGTTTCAAAGGCGGCAGGGGATAAAAAAAAGGCAAATAGCCAGTAATTAGGGTAAAAAAAATCAAACAAAGGAAACTTTGACTGTTCATAGAGGCTGACATGTGGGACCCATGAGCCAGCAGCGTCTCAACGTTTCAGAGGCGGCATGAGATCGAAAGAAAAAGGCAAATAGCCAGAAATTATGGGTCAATAATAAATCAAACAAAGGAAAGGTTTATTGTTCATAGAGGCTGACATGTGGGACCTCTGAGCCAGCAGCGTCCTCAACGTTTTAATGGCGGCACGAGATCGAAAGATAAAATAAGCCAAAAATCATTTGGTAAACAAAATCCAAGAAAAGAAACATTTACCGTTCTGAGAGGATGACATGCGGGACCCATGAGGCAGCAGCATCCTCAACGATTCCAAGGCGGCAGGGGATCAAAAGGAAAAAAAGGAAATATCCAGAAATTAATTAGGGGTTCAAAATAAATCCATCAAAAGAAACTTTTATTGTTCATAGAGGATGACATGTGGGACCGACGTGCCAACAGCATCCTCATCGTTTCAAAGGGGGCAGGAGATCAAAAGAAAAAGGCAAATAGCCAGACATTAGGGGTCAAAAATAACTCCAAAAAAGGAAACTTTTATTGTTCGTAGAGGATGACATGCGGGACCCATGATTCAGCAGCTTACTCAACGTTTCAAAGGCGGCATGAGATCGAAAGAAAAACGCAAGTGACAAAATATCAGGAGCTAAAGATAATCCAAGAAAAAAAGAAACTTTATTGTACATAGAGGATGACATGCGGGTCCCATTTAGCAGCAGCGGTCTCAACGTTTCAAATGCGGCTTGAGATCAAAAGAAAAAGAAAATAGCCAGAAATTAGGGGGTAAAAAAACTCCAAGAAAGGAAAGCTTTATCGTTCATACAGGCTGACATGTCGGACCTATGAGCCTGCAGCTTACTCAGCGTTTCAAAGGCGGCAGGCCGGCAGGGGATCAAAAGAAAAAGGAAATAGCCAAAAATCAGATGGTGAAAAAAATCCAAGAAAAGAAACTTTTATTGTACATAGAGGATGACATGCGGGTCCCATGAGCCAGCAGGTTCCTCAACGTTTCAAACGTGGCATGAGATCGAAAGAAAAAGGAAAGTGACCAAATATCAAGAGCCAAAAATAATCCAAGAAAAGAAACTTTATGTTACATAGAGGATGACATGTGGGTCCCATTTTGCAGCAGCGGTCTCAACGTTTCCAAGGCGGCACAGGACCAAAAGAAAAATGAAGTAGCCAGAAATCAGGGGGTGAAAAAATCCAAGAAAAGAAAGATTTCAATTGGGCTGTATCTGGACATCTGGGCCTTCGAACTATCCTGCTGGGCCTTTTGTCTCGTACAATTTCAGCCCACTCCAAAACAGGAAAGTTCGGATTTTTCTAAAAAAACAGGAAAGTCCTATGCTTCGCAAAAACAAAAAACAAGGACACTCAACATATAAGTTTGTTTATGTAAAAATAAAGATTTAATTTATCCGTTTGCAATAGCTCAGAGCGAAATAATCAAGATATCACATGTTTCTTGTACGGGGAGGCTGACATCGGGGACCCATGAGCCAGCAGCGTCGTCAACGTTTCAAAGGCGGCAGGGGATCGAAAATAAAATAAAAAACCAAAAGTCAGTTGGTAACAAAATCCAAGAAAAGAAAACATTTATCATTCGAGAGGATGACATGCGGGACCCATGAGGCAGCAGCATTCTCAAACGTTTCCAAGGCGGGGATCAAAAGAAAAATAAAGGAAATAGCCAGAAATTATTTAGGGGTCAAAAATAAATCCACCAAAGGAAACTTTTATTGTTCATAGAGGATGACATGTGGGACCGACCAACAGCGTCCTCATCGTTTCAACGGGGGCAGGATCAAAAGAAAAAGGCAAATAGCCAGAAATTAGGGTAAAAAATAACTCCAATAAAGGAAACTTTTATTGTTCGTAGAGGATGACATGCGGGACCCATGAGCCAGCAGCTTACTCAACGTTTCAAAGGCGGCATGAGATCGAAAGAAAAAGGCAAGTGACCAAATATCAGGAGCCAAAAATAATCCAAGATTTATTGTACATAGAGGATGACATGTGGGTCCCATTTTGCAGCAGCGGTCTCAATGTTTGTAATGCGGCTTGAGATCAAAAGAAAAAGAAAGTAGCTAGTAATTAGGGGGTGAAAAAAATCCAAGAAAAGAAACTTGATGGACATAGAGGATGACATGCCCCTGAACCAACAGCTTACTCAACGTTTCAAACGTGGCATGAGATCGAAAGAAAAAGGCAAGTGACCAAATATGAGGTGCCAAAAAAAACTCCAAGAAAAGAAAGTTGATTGCTCATAGAGGATGACATGCGGGTCCCATTTAGCTGCAGCGGTCTCACCGTTTGAGAGGCGGCAGGGGATCGAAAGAAAAAGTCAAGTGACCAAATATGAGGTGCCAAAAATAATCCAAAAAAAGAAAGTTTTATAGTACATAGAGGATGACATGCGGGTCCCATGAGTCAGCAGCTTACCATACGTTTCCAAGGCGGCAGGGGATCAAAAGAAAAAGGAAATAGCCAAAAATCAGAGGGTGAAAAAAATAAAGAAAATAAACTTTTATAGTACATAGAGGATGACATGCGGGTCCCATGAGCCAGCAGGTTCCTCAACGTTTCAAACTTGGCATGAGATCGAAAGAAAAAGGCAAGTGACCAAATATGAGGAGCCAAAAATAATTCAAGAAAAGAAAGTTTTATAGTACATAGAGGATGACATGCGGGTCCCATTTAGCAGCAGCGGTATCAGCGTTTGAGAGGCGGCAGGGGATCAAAAGAAAAAGAAATTGCCAAAAATCAGATGGTGAAAAAAAACCAAGAAAATGAACTTTTATAGTACATAGAGGATGACATGCGGGTCCCATGAGCCAGCAGGTTCCTCAACGTTTCAAACGTGGCATGAGATCGAAAGAAAAAGGCAAGTGAAAAAATATCAGGAGCCAAAAATAATTCAAGAAAAGAAAGTTTTATAGTACATAGAGGATGACATGCGGGTCCCATTTAGCAGCAGCGGTATCACCGTTTGAGAGGCAGCAGGGGATCGAAAGAAAAAGTCAAGTGACCAAATATGAGGTGCCAAAAAAATCCAAGAAAAGAAAGTTTTATAGTACATAGAGGATGACATGCGGGTCCCATTTAGCAGCAGCGGTATCACTGTTTGAGAGGCAGCAGGTGATCGAAAGAAAAAGTCAAGTGACCAAATATGAGGTGCCAAAAAAAATCCAAGAAAAGAAAGTTTTATAGTACATAGAGGATGACATGCGGGTCCCATTTAGCAGCAGCGGTATCACGTTTGAGAGGCAGCAGGTGATCGAAAGAAAAAGTCAAGTGACCAAATATGAGGTGCCAAAAAAATCCAAGAAAAGAAAGTTTTATAGTACATAGAGGATGACATGCGGGTCCCATTTAGCAGCAGCGGTATCACCGTTTGAGAGGCGGCAGGTCATCGAAAGAAAAAGGTAAGTGACCAAATATGAGGTGCCAAAAATAATTCAAGAAAAGAAAGTTTTATAGTACATAGAGGATGACATGCGGGTCCTTAGCAGCAGCGGTATCACCGTTTGAGAGGCGGGGATCGAAAGAAAAAGGCAAGTGACCAAATTTGAGGTGCCAAAAAAACTCCAAGAAAAGAAAGTTGATTGCACATAGAGGATGACATGCGGGTCCCATTTAGCAGCAGCGGTCTCAACGTTTCCAAGGCGGCAAGGGATCAAAAGAAAAAGGAAGTAGCCAGAAATCAGGGGGTCAAAAAAATCCAAGAATAGAAAGAATTTTGGTTCATAGAGGATGACATGCGGGACCCATGATCCTGCATCGTAAACGGCTCGATCGGAGAACGTTGAACGAGATGGCGCGATCTAGAAAAAAACAATGCCAGAGAGGCTGCCATCTGGGCCCTACATCCCTCGGCGGTGCGGATTTGCGTTGACTCGGCCGGCGAACCCGAGATTTCGAGATGCACCACGTCCCGGGCCACCATACGCCACGTTTTGGCCGCTTTCGTCGGGCTAGGTGGCCTCAAAAACGAGAAAAAAAGTTTTGACATGCACCACGGAGGGACCAAAATCGTCGGCCATGGTACACAAGCAACCACGGCGCGACTTCAACTTCGTCGGCCATGGCAACTTTTCTTGTAGTGTTAACCCTCTCGACGCCCGCGATTTCTCCCTCAGGTTCGGCTTGTAGAACAGGTAGCATCAGGCGTTGCGCCGCGTCTTTCGCTACCGCGTCCATTTGGAGGTGGTCGGCGTGCCGCCGGTGGCATGGAGCATGGCCACGGCCAAGTCCATCTTGGGCTCCTCGGCGTGGGTCGAGCGTCTCGGCGCCACGACGGCGAGCCGTGCTGACATGGGTTGCTTCAGGATTACGGCCTGGACAGACAATCCCTCCTCCATCCCGCGGTCCAAGGAAATCTGGCTCGCGAGCCCCTCTCCTTCGACAATGATGACGACGATCTGTTCCTACCTCTCGACGCGCTCATCCCGGACGAGGTGGCCCTCCTCGACTATGAGGAGATCGTGCACATCGTGCGTGTGGAGGACTTGGTGGCGCGGCCCTCGCCGGCCTCCGGTGCTGGCGGTGGTGGCAGGGACCGGGACCCGCCCAGTGGAGGCAATGCCAATGGTGGCAATGCGACCGGATGCTGCGCGGGGCCGGACTCTGACCCGCGTGGCTCGCGTGATCCTGGCCATGGCGCTGCGGCTGGCTCTGGCCATGACCCGTCCCGGCGGTGGCGCGGCGGTGTTGAGCGGCGGGTGGTGTTGGTGCCGGCCACCTTGGTGGCGCCGTGGGACCCTCCAGCGGGGGACATGGACGTCGTGGAGCCGGTGGGGCTGCCTGCAGCTGCGGTCCAACCTGCTAAAGAGGCCGCCCAAGTCAGCTCGCCCGCGTCCAAAGCAGGTGGGGTCAGGGCGGCGAGCCTCCTTTCCCCTGCTGGGCTCGGTCAAAGGTTGCGGCCTTCATCGTCTTCTCCTCCGTTGGCGGCGAGCGGAGATTTCGCTGGAGACAGCGGAGGCAACAGCGGCTCGTCCTACTCTCCAGCACCTTTTGACCATGAGCCGTTGCATGTGGAGGTAGACACGAATGTGGTTTGTTCGCGGGAGAGTTCCTGCGCTCAGGGCTCTCTTTCGATCCATGAGCTGGGCCGGCCCAGGTGGCCTCCAGCCAACCCTGTTCTCTGGCCGGCTGATGGGCCGTGGTCGCCTACTGGGCCACTGTCTCCCGCCAGATCAGTGGATTCGGTTGATTCTGACGTGGAGAAGACCAGGCACTCCTTCGGCAAGCACATGTCTATGTTCACTATCGTCCTATCCTCCCCGGAGCACGAGGAGGGTGAGATCGTGGAGCTCCCTAAGGAGGGGGAGATCGTTGAGCAGCCTCCTCCGACCTGCAGCCTCCCACCGATCGCTAACACCCTTGTTGCGACGCCGCTGTCCTCGTCCTTCGATAACATGATGTTGCGCCTCGCCTCCTTTCGTGATCGATGTAGGGCACGTCGCTAGGCCCTCCTGCCCAGGCCCCCCCAAACCGCCACGGAAGCGCCGTGCCCTGCCGTCCGTGGTTCGCCGCAGTCGTAGAGTGGCGTGGCGTTCGCGACTTGCACCCAAATCAAGCAACAACAGAATACCATCTGGTCTAGTTGGGCATCGCTCATGAGGGAGAGATCATCGATGATGCGACGTTGGACGCCTACCTCCGCTTCTTCGACAAGCCGGTGACCGAGAGGGACCTGGCTGCTTGCCTCACCCTTTTTGGTTGGTTGCCCTGTACTCTTTCGCCGGCCTTCGACGACGTAGAGGGGTCGTTTGTGTAGGTCCCTGCATGGTGTTTCCTGAGGCGCCCGTCTCTGGGGTGTCCTCCGTGTACCAATGTCGAACTTGCTATCTTGGCTCATCTAGAATGTACGTGGTTTGAACTCGTTGTCTCACTGTGACGCTATCTATCAGGTGGTTTCACTTTCTGGTGCTTCCGTGGTTTGCTTCCAAGAAACTAAGTTGGAAGTGGTGTCCCGTGAGGTGGTGGATAGGTGCCTGGGTAGGGTCTTTGACAAGTTCTTCTACCTCCCGGCCGTTGGCACCTGAGGTGGTATCCTCCTTGCGTGGAAGTCGGTGGAGGTAACCATCTCCAACACTCACTTCTCGCCCAATGCCATCACGGCCCGGGTGGGAGGGGCTGGTGATGATGGGTGGTGGTTCACGGGCGTCTACAGACCCCAAACAGATGCGGACAAGCTCTTGTTTCTGAGGGAGCTCCAGGATATGCGTGACCTCCATCCTGGACCGTGGGCAGTGGTTGGTGACTTCAACCTCATTGTGGAGGCCTAGGACAAAAACAACCTGAACCTGAACCGCCGTATGATGGGCAAGTTCCGTAGGCTCCTCAATGACCTAGAGCTCAAGGATCTCTACTTCAACGGGAGGCGCTACACGTGGTCTAATGAACGGGAGCAAGCCACCCTTGAGAGACTCGACCGCGTCTTCTCCACGATGGATTGGGAGATGATCTTCCCGGCCTCGCTCCTCTCCGCTCTCAGCTCCGCGACGTTGGACCACTGTCCGCTCCTTCTCAACTTGGAGCCCCCCTGCCGACGGGGAGGAGGTTCCGCTTTGAGGCCTTTTGGGCCAAGGCGGAGGGTTTCTCCGATACCGTGTGGGGGGCGTGGTCCTCTACCCCGGCGGAGGAAAACCCCTTCAAAGGGTTGGCGGCCAAGCTCGCTGCGACGGCAAAGGCTTTGACAAGCTGGAGCGATTGGTTCATCGGAAACGTCAAGCTTCAGATCCTCATGGCGAATGAGCTCATCTTGCGGCTCGATGTGGCTATGGAGAAACAGCCCCTGTCTTAGGGTGAGCGCGGGATGCGTAAGCTCCTTAAGCGCAAGTTGTTGGGCCTGGGCCTCTCTTGAGAGGACGATTGCGTGCCATCGCTCCCGTGTTACGTGGTTGAGTGAATGCGATGCTTGCACCAAGTTCTTCCATATCCACGCCAATCACAGGCGCCAGAAGAACTTCAATGCCCACCTCAAGGTGGATGGGGCTTTGGTAGTCGGCCCGGAGGAGAAGGGCAAGGCGGTGGATTCCTTCTTTCAGCACCTTCTTGGCTCCTGTCCGGATCGCTCCTTCTCTGTTGACTTGGACTTCCTTGGCATGCCTGACCATGGCTTGTCCGAGCTCGAGAGCCCTTTCTCCGTGGAGGAAGTGTGGAATGTGGTCAAGGCGCAGGAGCTGGACAAGGCACCTGGGCCCGATGGGTTTACTGACAGATTCTATGTCGCCTGCTGGGAAATCATCAAGGACGATGTGATGGACGCCTTTCAGGCCATGTGGAATTACAGATATTATCAGCTGTTGTCAGACAATGGGGGCAATACACCATAGAATTACAGATGGAAGTCTTGATATAACAAAACATGCAAATTTTACGGGTTGAATAATAAGGTCTGGGGTTTTGCAATGTGCACTGCCATGTCACAACATTTCAAGTCAAACAAGGGAAATAAGTAAAATGTTTGCATAAAGGTATGAAGCATACCACATGCTCCTCCTCCACCATCTTCACTTGAGTAAATTACGTCAAAGTCCAATTTCTCAGTATCAGCCCCAAGGTGGACTAGTAGAGGAAATGGAAGTGAGGAGTTTCCCATGTAATACTTGCGCGACTGTGGATGGATGATGACACTCGAATCATTCTCGCAAACAACACAACGACCTGTTTTGAAAATAAAAAAATATACACGATAAAGATCAGGCTGTAATTCACTACATTTTTGTTGATATGATAATTGTCAAGTTCTAAATTACTTCATGTTGTCCACATCATGGTTGATATATACAAGTTGAATAACTCAGTGCTGATAAAGAGCTTACCGGGATATTTGTGGTCATCCGGTATAGGGCAGCAGAAAGACTTTTCTGATTCTTCAATTCTATTATCTGGTTGGTTCCAGAATTCAGCGAAAAACAGTTTCCACGATGATCCACCATCCGAGCTAGCCAAAAAATTGGCATGGAAAACATCCGTGTATCTGTAGTTTCTTTGTCTTGTCACTCCACAGATGACACCCAGCTTGTATAGTGGTGCCTAAAAAAAGCATAAAGACAATGAACAACAAAAATGCATCTTCTGATTTCATATTTTGCTTAGCAAAACAGCTGTTTGCAAAGAAAAATGACTTTTTTTGCACAGACCAAGTGCAAGCCTTCTATGTGGCAATAAGCAAGATGTTCTAGTGATGTTACCAACATCCATACTTTATATCAGATGCATAGAACCAAGTTAATCAGAACATTGGTTGTCATGCATTCTTGCTTGTTAAATGAGAACCAGCAAGACCAACATTTTCTTGGCATTAGATTGAAAAGAGATGGCAATGTATGGTTTTCAGCTGTGCACTTCTTGGATTGAGTACCATGATTACAATACTTATATAAGTAAATTCAGTTTAGTTCTAAAAATTATCTGAAGCTTGGCGACAATATTATGGATGAAGCCTCACCAATTGAAGTTCGTCACCACCTTCTATATTTTATCTTGCAGATTTTCAAACAAATATACCTTGTATACAATTATGATGTGCTTTTTATATAGAAAAATCATCATTTACAGATTTATTGCTCAAATATATTATATATGTTTCCTCCAATCATGTCTTTGTGGTGTTGTTTTCACTTTCTCAGGTCCTACTAATTTTCCCATGATGCTAACTGGAACCCCTGGAGATACAGATTAGGGCCTGAAAGCAAAGGAATGATTTAAACTATCAGGTTTATCATGGTTCTGACATTCTTAACTAAATGGCTCAGATTATTGTGATTAGTGGTCCTTCTACAAGACCATGTTGCCACTTCAGTGAGTTCACCAAATGAGCATGTGAATTTCCTAAATGTTTGACATAAACACTATATGGTAAAAAAAAAAAAAATCTTTAGGCAGTAGTAACTAGCACGCCAAAACAGATTTGTAAAGAAACGGATCTTAAACATCAGTCATGCTTGTGTAGTTTTCGTAACCGTAACCTGATGGTTTCCTGGGTCCTTATTCTACTACCTAGACCAGATGATATACTAGTTCCACTAAACGTGCTTCTCTGAAATTAATGGACAAGTTTTTTTTTTGACAGAATTAATGGACAAGTTAGATAAGAGTTCAACAGTTCCTTTCGTTTTCCTTAAAATAATGGTCACGTTATTTTTAAAGGGTAATATAACCCCGGGCTCTACCTACATAATAATGGTCAAGTGTAAGCTAATTTGCAGTACTAAAGGACATGTTCTTTTTCTGGAAACAACAGTCATGCGGTCTAATTTCAGGTCCTAATAAGCAGCCATCTATCTTAGAAAGGTTCATACATATGCCTCCTTGAATATAACAATGCAATGGCTCCGTTTTATCCCCTATTCAGAAAAGTTTGAGTATATTCCGTCTCTTACCTAATTCATGTTCGGTTCTTACATAAAACAGCTATACCATAATTCATTTGTTCTCCATCGATTGGCCAACTTAGACTTCTAATATTCGTTGTATGCTGTACAGGTACAACTACATGGTGCCTACTGTAGCTGTTGATAATCAGTGCACTACAAAGATGGCGTGATGTTGCTAAACAGATTGTTTAAAAAATGGACAAGACAGATAAATTCATAAACTATTTGTTCTTAAGTGATGATGATGCATAAAGGCATGCAACAACCCAGGATCAGTGGCATGCTACCAGGCACATTATAATTCATAAAATTATTTAGAAGCGTAAAGAAAGGTAAAATATCCGAAAAGTGCTCGTGGCTTCTATGTGCTCGTAAGTTAGATTGAAAAAGGAAGTGTTTACCCTGGACAAATAAATTGGGGCTTTAAACAAGAATATATTAAGCACTTTATCAGGTTCACATTAACAAATGGTAAATGCGCTTAGTAATGAACTGGTGCTCTAAAAGGGAATATGAATACAACATGCGAACATGCAAGTTAGTTTAGTAGTGAACAAATTCAGTTTGTCAAAATGTGAGCACATTTATGTTTGCCGTTGCCAGAAACTTGGAAGCTGGAACCTTCTTTTGTGATCAGATTGCAGATTCAGTATAGAAGTCTAGAAAAAGAGAAAACTACATAGCAACAGACTCTTCTAAATAAACAAAGAAAAATGCAAGTCCTACTTGATTCACATTTGAAACTATAACTGTGGTAATTAAATGGGCAGGACAAGTGTATGTACTTACCAGAGGATCATTGTAGCCATAGCAAATCAGCAAATGTTCCAACACTCCACGTCTATGAGCTTGTTTAGACATGAAGGACGACCTCCTTGCGGACAGCATCTCCAAGGCTGGCGTGTCGTTTATGCTTAGCCGCTCCAAAGCAGCTGCTGTGTCTATGTCCTGAGCACTTCTTTGTACTGGTGCAACACGTGTTGACTGGACTAGCGCCATCTTTATCTGCTCAAAAGCGCTATCTGGATCTTCATGGACCCTAGCATGGCAGTACAGTTGGTATAACCATGGAATGGACTGGCGTTCGAGAAATTCCCCAAATGCAGCAGGCTGGGGATGTTTCGCAGCCTGTGCCACATCAGACATATTGGTTAGGTCCAAGATTGGGATGTCCGAGCGAGCTCTGCATAGGAGCGTCACAGCAGCTTGCTCACCTACTATTGAGGGGGATCTGCAGAGGTAGGCAACCAGACCGTCGATTGAACGTGATTCAATACGGTGCATGGATCTGGCGTCGAGAATATCAGCTGCTGCAAGCTTGGAAGCAACATCCTTGGAGAGCGGGAACAGAGCATCGTACCAAATTGTGTTGATGACAACATTGGCCACAGGGTCCAACGGTCCGTAGCAGTGACCGGCTGTTAATAGCGAGTGGAGGAGGTGGCCCTCGCGTAGAGCACGATCCGGTAGCATGGCGATGGCTTTCAGATATACCAAATGGACCATGTCAAGAAGCTGCAATCTGAGAAAAGGCAGGAAATCTGGGCTCTCTAAAGTCACCGAGCAAAAGTATCTGTGGCTGACTAGTAGTCTCCCAGGGTGGATTGGAAACATGGTTAGCAAATTGGTTGCGTGTTTTGAGAAATCAGGGGCATAAGTAGGAGGAGATGCAGTGAAGGTGGCTGTGGCGACACCGTCCTTTGAGATGCGGGTCGTGACAAAAGAACCATTCCCAAAGCAGACAATGTGGGTGAGGGTGCCGCTGCTGTCCCGAAAAGTGCCCGGAGTAGGAGGTGGGGGACCTGACTGCGGCTGCGGCGACCATGGATTGCGCAGCAGCTCACAGAGCTTGTAGATGCATGCGGTTGTGAGCTTTTCCCTCGGCGCAAATCTTCTAGGACAGGCTCGACCATGCAACATGGGTAACTCGATGTCATTAGACGCAAGAGGTGGGGCGCAGAACACCGTGGGTAAGCGGCATACTCACAGTGTGGCGAAGCTCATCGCCAAGGTGCTCTCCTCCCGCCTTGCGCCACGTATGGGGCAGATCATCGGGTCCTATCAGAGCGCCTTCATTCGTGGTTGCTGCCTCCACGACAACTTCCAGATCGTGCAGTCCACGGCTAGGAGGTTGAATTCGCTCAAGGCCCCGGCGATCATGTTGAAGCTTGATATCACTAAAGCTTTCGACACGGTGGATTGGTCCTTCCTCCTTGAGGTCCTGACCAAGTTGGGTTTTGGCCCTAAGTGGATCTCGATGGAGGTGGGGCTGCTCAGCACGGCCTCTACCAGGCTCCTAGTGAATGGTGTAGCGGGGGACCTTATCTACAACAGGCGTGGGCTATGGCAGGGGGACCCTCTCCCCCCTCTGCTCTTTGACTCGATCATGGAGGTTTTGTACCTCATGCTCCAAAAGGCTGCTGCGGAGGGTTTGCTCTCCGACCTCGCTCTGCATGGCCTCCGGTAGCGCACTTCCATGTACGCCGACGACATAGTCATCTTCCAAAAACCCACGCGGCTTGACCTTGACACCTGCGCGGCGGTGGTTGAGGACTTCGGGGAAGCCTCTGGCCTCCACACTAACCGAGCTAAGAGCTCGGTCCACCCCATCCGATGTAGCCCGGACCAAGTGGAGCTGGCGCGCTCTATTCTTCGCTGTGCCGTGGCGGACTGGCCTTGCAAGTACCTTGGCCTGCGGGTTAGGTCTGCGCAAACCTTCGGCAGCTCAGCTTCAGTCGGTGGTGGAGAGCGCGGCCAAGCGGCTGCCCCAGTGGGGTGCCCGGCTGCTGAACCGCGGTGGGAGGACCACCCTCGTGCAGACCACGCTCATCGCTTTGACTATCCATGCCATGACGTCCCTAGACTTCCCCCCTAAGACCCTGCAAGCTCTCGCTAAGCTTTGCCGCGGTTTCATGTGGAAGGGGAGGGCGGACGTCAGTGGTGGGCACTGTCTAGTGGTAAGGTGACCTCTCCAAAGAGGTGTGGCGGTTTAGGCATCCCTAACCTTCGTCTCCTCAATGTGGCGCTACGGTGTCGGTGGGCTTGGCTACAGTGAACGGACTCGATGAAGGCATGGGCCGAGCTTGACTTGAAGGTACCCCCTCTGGCTCGGGCCCTGGTCGATTCTGCCATGGCTGTCTCTTTGGGCAACGGGGAGAGCGCCCTGTTCTGGAAGGACCGCTGGATTGATGGGGCGCGGGTGGCGTACCTTGCGCCTAACTTGGCGGCCTTGGTTAGCAAGCGTCACGCCAACTCCCGCTCCGTCAAGGATGGGCTCGGTGGAGAGTGGTTGCGGGACTGCGGCCCTAACTTGGGAATGGCCGCGGTTCCGGAGTTCTTCCTCTTGTGGAATGCCATCTCCAACATCCTGCTTTCGCCTGATCAGGAGGACGCCTTTCGTTGGCGGTGGACGACTGATGGCGTCTACTCCGCCAAATCAGCCTACGACGCCTTCTTCTCCGGGACCACTGTGGCGCCGGTAGCTTCCCAGATTTGGCGGTCCCGGCCCCCCTACAGTTGCAAGTTCTTTGCTTGGCTTGCTTCCCGGAACAGGTGCTGGACGGTAGATAGACTGCAGCGTCGTGGTCTTCCCCACCCTGCAGCCTGCCCCTTGTGCGACTAGGAGCCGGAGTCCATCCAGCACCTTCTGCTAGGTTGCGTGGTCGCTCGCGAGGTCTGGGCCTGGGCCTTAGCCCGGTGGGGGAAGATGGAGTGGCTTCCTTCCGTTGACACCGACCTCCTGCAGTGGTGGTCCTCGTTGACCTGCCCTCCGGGCTCTAGGCGGGACCTCTGGACGGCGGTTATCCTTGTCTTCTGGTGTATTTGGAGGCACCAGAACGATGTGGTGTTCAACGGCGCGACGCCGGAGGCTCGAGCGATTAGGGGTAGGATAAAGGAAGAGTCCCAAAGTTGGCGTCTAACTAGGTTGTTTCGCTTCGAGTCTTTTGATTGTCCCGACCCCTTTCCTTTCTCGTGGAGGGACGGAGATTAGGCTTTTCTCTGGAAATTGTGAGCCTTCTGGCTTTTCTTCTATGTGATCAATACACCTCCCAGGGTGTATTCTCGAAAAAAGAATACTTCTGGCACAGCGGCAAACATTGAAACGGGCGAATCAAAGAGCAACAGCTGGCAGGTGCAGTGGAGCTCGTGTGCACAAAATCCCTCTCCCTAAACTTTGCTTTTCTTGGCTTTCTCTTATAATATATTTCACATGCAGTTCTCCTGCATGGTTCGAAAAAAAAGATCGAAGATTAGAAGGAAATGGAGATTAAGTAAGTTAAGTACAGAGAACCTGATTAGATTGGTAGGTGCAGCTCAGCAGGTGCAAGAAGAAGAAGATAAATACATGGGGCATACTTGCTTGCACTACCTCTTGAGTTTGAGGTTGTCGTCGACGAGCCGGCGGACCTCCTTCTCGAGCTCCTGCACGTAGGCCTTCTTCCTGGCCCTGGACCGCAGGGCCGACTCCCTGTTGTTCATCATCCAGACACGGGCGGTGGCGTGCTGATCGCTGCTGCTGACGACCTGACCCTCCTCCCCGTCGGTGCCGATGCTGAGGGAGAGAGAGGGCAGGTCGAGGTGGTGGTGAGGATGTGGAGGTGGACGAGGGCAGGGGCGGGCCCACTTCAATTCAAGGGTATTCAGTTGAATACCCAATTTGAAAAATATACCAATATATGAATGTTCTAAGGAATGTATAGAAAGTAAAACTGTCGTACTATGTTAATAAGTTTGATGTAGGTCAAATGGTTTGGAAGGAACTGTTTGTTCAATGTGTCTTTAGTTCAAATCCCATGCACGCATTTTAATCGTTATTTTTGAAATATTTTTTTTGCATGTATTTTTGTTATAGATAGATAATATAGTGTTTGGTCTACACTTACATTTTCATGTTCACTCCAATTGTTATAAATTTGTAAGGAATTTACATATTCAAGGCACTTTTTTGGTTAATTCATATGTTTCTCAAGCAAGTATCACTCATTATGGGGTTTTCTCAAGAACATATGAGATGTGTGGGATTCAATGTTTCCCTCATTTGTACTCAAATATGATATATATGTGTGTGATCGTTAGTTTTGTATTCAAAATATTTTATAATCTTGAATACCCATACTCAAAAGTCTAGGCCCGCCCCTGGACGAGGGGCGTGGCTGGTATTGGAGATGGATAAGAGGGAGCTGAAGCCGCTAAGGGCCCAGGCTCAGCTGCGGGCTGCCCGGGGCTTCATCCCTCGACATGCTTGCTTACTTTCTTGCTTGTCGATCGGTGCCTCGCCGATGCCTTTCTTCTGTGTGGTGGAACACGAGAAGAGCAGATGCCTTCTTCTGTGAGTGGATTAAAGACGATGCAGGAAAGTTGGGCAATCTGCCAAGAATCGCACCACCCACGTGAGTTGAATTCGCTCGCTGCAAATGCTAATGCCCCGTGCGGAGCAGGAGTAGAAGACGCACCGTCCAGCTTGATTAGATGAACTGGGTCATCATCCAGCAAGAACTACACAGCCTGCAGGTCCTCTGAACCAAGAATGCACGACACACCCACAGAATTAGCTGGCTTTTCTTCCATGACAATGCGGCAGGCACGTACGTACGGCGATCATCGCCTCCGCGCCACTCACTACAGTGAGTCAGTGAGGTCGACCATCCGGCCATCCATACGAGATGCGTAGGCGCATTTCGCCGCGTCGGTGTATAGTAGCTTTAAGAGATGTTGGTGAACCGAAAAACTCAAATGGAGGTCGAGCTACACGTACACGTAGCTCGCCTTCTGAGTCACCCATGCGCCATGAGATTGGTGAAAATGAGGTATCGCTGGGTAGAGGAAACATAGGCATATAAACACAGGCAGCAACCACCAGAGATGACGAAACAGAAGATATCAAGCAACGAACCTGGCTCTTTTATTCTTCTTTTCTTTCAGAGAATACAATTACCAATAAAAAAATACGTCTAAGATGAAAATCACACTGAATAGGTAGAAACAATATGGCTCATGTCCTCACATCTCATAATCCACTTTTCGAAGACATGAAACAAATAGAGGAATTCAAAGTGGATAGGCTAGAACTGACGTATCAAATCTGGTCAAGATTCCACACGCTCACACACATGGTTCTGAGCAAGTACTTAAACTACAGGATATGTTTTACAAGTTAAGTTCTTGTGTTCTAACAAGAAGGCTATCAGAAACTAAATTAGGGCCCTAATGGCATGGCTCGGTAGCCTCTGCAGGAGAAGCGGGCCGTTCATTCACTCCACCGGTTGGAGGACCTGCACATTGTAAAAGATAGCAAGATGTTATCAGCTGTCGTCAGACAATGGGGGCAATAATAGCTAGGAACATAGAATTACAGATGCAAGCCTTGATATAAGAACAAACCATGCAAAATTTACTAGTTGAATAATAAGGTCTGGGTTTTTGCAATATGCACTACCATGTCACAACATTTCAAGTCAAACAAGGGAAATAAGTAAACTGTTTGCATAAAGGTGTATAGCATACCACATACTCCTCCACCACCTTCACTTGAGTAAATTACGTCAAAGTCCAATTCCTCAGTATCAGCCACAAGGTTGACTAGTGGAGGAAATATAAATGAGTGTCCCATGTAATACTTGCGCGACTGTGGATGGATGATGACACTCGAATCATTCTCGCAAACAACACAACGACCTGTTTTCAAAATAAAAAATGAACAAGATAAAGATCAGGCTGTAATTCATTACATTCTTGTTGACATGATAATTGATTAGTAAGTTAGGGTCGAGCCTCAAGTTGTCAAGTTCCAAATTACTTCATGTTGTCCATATCATAGTTGATATATACAAGAGTTGAATAACTCAGTGCTGATAAGAGCTTACCGGGATATTTGTGGCCATCCGGTATAGGGCAGCAGAAGGACTTTTTTGGTTCTTCAATTCTATTATCTGGTTGGTTCCTCCAGAATTCAGCAAAAAACAGCTTCCATGATAATCCACCATCCAAGCTAGCCAAAAAATTGGCATGGAAAACAGACGTGTATCTATAGTTTGTTTGACTAGTCACTCCACAGATGACACCCAGCTTGTATAGTGGTGCCTACAAAAAGCATGAAGACAATGAACAAACAATGCATCTACTGATTTCATATTTAGATTAGCAAAATATTTGTTTGCAAAGAGAGGGGAATTTTTTTTGCATAGATCAGGTGCAAGCCTTCTGTGTGCTAGGAAGTACAGCAGCTAGCAATAAGCAAGATGTTCTAGTACCAATGTCCGTACTTTATATCAGATGCATAGAACCAAGTTAATCAGAACATTGGTTGTCATGCATTCTTGCTTGTTGAATGAGAACCAGCAAGACCAACATTTTCTTGGCAGAAGATTGAAAAGAGATGGCATGGTATGGCTTCAGCGGTGCACTTCTTGGATTGAGTTACCAAGGTGACAATACTTAGTATAAGTAAATTCAGTTTAGTTCTAAAAATTATCTGAAGCCTGGCGTGAAAAGATTATTGCATGTACTCACATATGAGTGTGCTTATTACGGATGAAGCCTGACCAACTGAAGTTTGTCACTGCTGTCTTTATTTTTTCTTGCAGATTTTCAAACAAATATACTTTGTATAGAATTATGATGTGCTTTTTTAATAGAAAAATTGTCATTTACAGATTCATTCCTCAAACATATGTTCCCTCCAATCATTTCTTTATGGTCTTGTTTTCGCTATCTCAGGTCGTACTAATTGTACCCATGATGCTACTAACTGGAATCCCTGGAGATACTAAGTCTGTTATGAATAATCTAGCTGTACAGATTAGGGCCTGAAAGCAAAGGAATGGTTTTAAACTTTCAATCATTTCTTTATGGTCTTGTTTTCGTTTTCTCAGGTCGTACTAATTGGACCCACGATGCTACTAACTGGAATCCCTGGAGATACTAATTCTGGTATGAATAATCTAGCTGTACAGATTAGGGCCTGAAAGCAAAGGAATGGTTTTAAACTATCAGATTTATCATGGTTCTGATATCCTTAACTAAATGTTTCATATAACACTATATGGTAAAAAGATGGTGTGATGTTTCTAAACAGATGGTTTAAAAAATAGACAAGATTGCTGAATTCATAAACTATTTGTTCTTAAGTGATGATGATGCACAGAGGCATGTAACGACCTAGGATCAGTGGCATGCTCAGGCGCATTATAATTCACAAAATTATTTAGAAGCGTAAAGAAAGGTAAGATATCCTAAAAGTGATGGTGGTTTCTATGTGCTCGTAAGTTTACATTGAAAAAGGAAGTATTTAGCCTTGACAAATAAATTGGTGCTTTAAACATGAATATATTAAGCACTTTATAAAGTTTATTTAGTCATTAATAAATGCGCTTAGTAATGAACTGGTGCTCTAAAAGGGAAGATGTATACAACATGCTACATGCGAACGTGCAAGTTCTTTTAGTAGTGAATAAATTCAGTTTGTCAAAATCCATCCAATGAGTAGCATTTGCCGTTGCCGAATAAACCAACTTTAAATTGGAAATAATATGCTCGATATCACCAGCTGCGGAAGCCAGCGGCAAGCTCAATCTCTCTAATGATTGTTTCAGCCTAACAGCTACTCCAGTGCTCCCCCTCACATCTGTTTTTCCTCCCTCTCAATCCTGCGACCTGCAGATCCCCCAAATGACTGTTTAGCCTGACAGCTAACCCTTGTGCTCCCTCCCATGCTCCAATATTTATGTTTGCTGTTGCGAGAAACTTGGAAACTGGAACCTTCTTTTATGATCAGATTGCAGATTCAGTAAAGTCTAGAAAAAGAGAAAACTGCACAGCAACAGAATTTTTCCAAAAAAAAACAAAGCAAATGCAACTCCTACGCAATTCACATTTGAAATCTAAAACTGCTGTAATTAAATGGGCAGGACAAGTGTATGCACTTACCAGGGGATCATGGTCGCCATAGCCAATCAGCAAACGTTCCAAGTCTCCACGGAAATAAGCTTGTTCAGAAATGAAGGAAGCCCTCCTTGCTGACAGTGTCTCCAAGGCTGGTGTGTTGTTTATATTTAGCCGCTCCAAAGCAGCTGATGTACTGTCCATGTCCTGAGCACATCTTTGCACCGGTGCAACACATCTTGACTGGAATAGCGCCATCTTCACCTGATCGAAAGCACTATCCGGATCTCCGTGGACCCTAGCATGGCAGTACAGTTGGTATAGCTCTGGAACAGACCCGCGTTGGAGGAATTCCGCGAAGGCGGCAGGCTGGGGGTGCTTCGCGGCCTGCGCCACATCACACATATTGGTTAGGTCCAAGATCGGCATGTCGGAGCGAGCTCTGCAGAGGAGCGTCACAGCAGCTTGCTCACCTAATTCTGAAGGGGGTCTGCAGAGGTAGGCAACCAGGCCGTCGATCGAACGTGATTCGACACGGTGCATGGATCGGGCGTCGAGAATATCCGCTGCTCCAAGCTTGGAAGCGACATCCTTGGAGAGCGGGAACAGAGCGTCGTACCAGATCGTGTTGATGACAACATTGGCCACGGGGTCCAACGGCCCGTAGCAGTGACCGGCTGTTACTAGCGAGTGGAGGAGGTGGCCGTCGCGTAGAGCACGAACCGGTAGCATGGCGATGGCTTTCAGATACACCCCATGGACCATGTCAAGCAGCTGCAGCCTGAGAAACGGCAGGAAATCTGGGCTCTCTAAGGTCGCCGAGCAAAAGTCTGCGTGGCTGGATAGTCTCCTCCCAGGGTGGATGGGGAACATGCTTAGCAAATTGGTCGCGTCTTGCGAGAAATCAGGGGCATAAGTAGGAGGAGATGCGGTGAAGGTGGCTGTGGCGACGCCGTCCTTTGAGATGCGGGTCGTGACGAAAGAACCATTTCCGAAGCAGACGACATGGGTGAGGCCGCCACCACTGTCCCGAAGAGTGCCAGGAGTAGGAGGTGGGGGACCTGACTGCGGCGGCGGCGACCATGGATTGCGCAGCAGCTCACAGAGCTTGTAGACACATGCGGTTGTGAGCTTCTCCCCTCGGCGCAAATCTTCTAGGACAGGCTCGACCATGCAACATGGGTAACTCGATGTCATTAGACGCAAGAGGTGGGGCGCAGAACACCGTGGGTAAGCGGCATGCTCAAATGCTGCCTTGGTTCTGGCCGAGTCTGGGACAAGCGCCTCAGAGGGATTATAGACACCATCAAGATGGAGCTGAACGGCTTCAATGGCAACGCGAAGGTCAAAGCCGGCATTGTGGAGTAGAATGTCGGCTTGAGGGTCGTCAAGATACCGAAAATAGGAGAGCATGAATCTTTGTAGAGCTACCCAGGAGCTGCGAGCGGCGGCAGCGAAGCTAATCTTGTTCCTGGTTTGCTCAATGTCCGCCGGATACATCATCCTGTAGGGCTCGGTGTGGACGAAGGCGTCGATGGTGGTGAGGATGATGTTGGTGACGGGGTCGGCGAGGCCTATGGCGAGAGACCTGTTTGTGACGCAGTAGGCCAGGTAGGGGATTTCAGCGAGGGGGAGGCGGCGGGCCGCCTCGACAAAGTAGCCGGCCAGCTTGTCGAAATACTCCGGTTTGAAATGGTCTACTGGGAAGGAGGAGTCTTCCCCCGGCCGAGCGTCGCTGTCGGAGGCAAAGAAGGGCCACCCATGACGGGGAGGGTGGCCGGCGGCGTCTCTCCCCGGCGCGAGGGAATCCGCGGGCACGGGAGACCGAGGCCCCTGGTCCCAGGCGGAGGAGGAGTCTCCCCCGGGCGGAGCGTTGCTGTCGGAGGCAGCGGTCCACTCACCGGCGGCAGGATACGTCATGATCGGGGACAATCACCGGCGGCGGCGGGGGTTGGCGATTTGGGGATTTTCTGCCGCTCGATTCGACGAAACTAGGGATTCGGCGCCTTTTTTTTTTTGTATATCTTCTTGAGCTGAGGCGGTCCCTCTCTCGCGCGGCTGGCCCACGAAGAACAGGGAAATAGGCCCATATATGTGCCGGTGTCGGTAGTATTATATGGTTACATGTGCTGATTCCAGTTAACTTGAGAAAAAATCCTCAAAAAAAAGTTAACTTGAGAAAAAAATAATACACTAGCAACAAATTAATTTCAGATTTCAGGCTACCAAACGCATTCCATGATACGTACTGTAGCTCCAGGAGTTAGTTGAAAATTAGCAATTTCCGTAAAGAAAACACTTCGTTCACACCGTTGTCATGAACTATTGCGATCGACTAGACATGATGCATGTGCAGCCGAACCGATAACTGCCGTCCATAGTTTCACGCTGCTAGCACTGATGATACCGTGTCGGTGGGAGCTACAGTGCCATGCAATGAGATCTTGTCATCATGCCGAGAAGGAACGTCTGAAATGGAAGAGAGAGGGGTCGTCGGCGTTGCATGTCGACATGCAGAATGGAGGAATGGAGGAAAGAAGGGATGGTTTCTAGCTCTCAGGGACGGAGCCAGAAAACTAATACAAGAAACTAATACAACAGGGGCCAATTGCATGTAAAAATTATTGGAGAGGGCCATATAGGTAATTTTAGGCAAACTGCGGATCAAATATACATATTAATCAGCTTTTTTCTTACAAACTTTTTCACCATATGGGGGCCATGGCCCCTGCCAGCCCCCTGGTAGCTCGGTCTCTGCTAGCTCTGCCGAGGGATGCCAAACTGCCTGCTTAGGATGGCTAGTAAATTGCACCGTAAAAGACATCTGCTTGTCTGAGGACAAACAACAAAAAACTTTTATCACCAAGGTACTCCACATCGTCCCATGACACAACACATTTGATTCTGCACTCTAATGATGGATCTTGTTATCTACTATCTACGTTAGGGATTACAAGACCTCTCAAAATTTAAGCCAACTTTATCTATAAAATTAACTAATGAAATATATTATTTGTCAAAAACTTTTATAAAATTACAAATTTCGAAAAAAATCTTATAATCCTAACGGAGATAATACTCATGTGGGGATCCAGAGTATCTAGTGTGGCTAGCTAGTCTACACCCTATAGAGGAGGAGGATGGCACCATACCTTACTTTGTTGTTGTGCTCCCTCACTCCCTCTTCACTAAACACAATTTTATCTAATTTACTACAGAACCTCTTTTTGTTTGGTTTTAGACTCACCGACATATATTTGTGGAATGTCTATGTGAACATTCCTATTTACAACCAATGACAATCACGCTAGTATACTAAATGTGCTAGTTCTGCTAGTACTATTGCAACTACCTGTGTCATCTAAGCATACGCCGTTGTGGCTCTTCTCACCACCATATTTGAGTGGGCTACTCTTCCTCACCAAGGCCGATTCAATTAATTTTGGACCCAGAGAGAGTTCAATAAATAAACTTTACACTAAACTTTTATACTTCTAGATAATTTAATAACCGTATCTTCCCGTATAGCTAATAAAAATGAAATGCTACCAATATTAAGTGTATCATTCTTTTTTGTATCGTACTGTACATTAACTATTACACTTACCTCGTGTTAAACAAAAAAAAAGATTATTTTATCAGGTGTAGACATTGAAAAAGTGTATGCAGCCTTATTTCTTTGCATCTACATTAATATATTAAATATATTTAATAGTTTTATATATATATATATATGTCTATTGGGTCTCTCCTAAAAATATCTTAATAAGGAGATTTCTAGTATAACATAATGTAAGAAAGTTTATAGAAACTTTTATTGCAAAAATTAGACCGTTGGCTTGACTGTCTACCGATTTTTTCGTGGTTAGATGTTTCTTAGAAGTTTTCAGTAATAATCTAACAATGTTAGATCTTGAAAATTACTAAACACCAAATTTCATAAAAATATTATGAATTCTCCAAATTTTCTCCGCGCCACTCACGTCTCACAAAGTCAACAAATGATCGAGCAACGACGGTTGGCCACAAAAAGATAGATGGGCGGCAAGGTTGTGGTGCTGATCGGAAGGAAACAACTGACGGGAAAGCATCATCCGTGATAAGCACCAAAGTCTAAAGTTGCACTATCTTTTCCTTAATTGTTCTAGGTTATTTAGGTTATAAGTCGATTTGTGTTGAGAAGAACACATCAGATGTTAATGTAGGCACCTCTAGGCAGTCTGAGTTTGCAACTAGGAATGGTAATAACTTTTGTTGGTATCGATCCTAAGAGAAATTAATAGAATGGTGTTCACAAGGAGAGGGGGCACCATGTCATCGAGGTACAAAAACTAATCAACCCAGCAACTGATAGGTGGGATACTCGTCTGCTTGAGGAAAACTTCAACCCTATCAATATGTGCAGAATATAAGCTATACCCTTGTCCCCTTGGGGCATGAGTGATTATATTGCATGTCACCGTACATGGAATGGAGTGTTTTCTGTTAGGTCGGCTTATCATATGGAGTGGTAGCACCAATATGGAAGCCGATTGAGGAGAAGGGATGAAGCTAGAAAATCTTAGATGAATCGGGTCTGGAGTGAATGCTGGAAATTATCGGTGCCAACAAAATTTTAAAAATCACATGGCGAGCCTTGCATGGAATTATTCCTTCCATGTGTACTCTTGCAAATAGGCACATTGGTGGTTCTAGGCAATGTCCCGTTGTTTATGGGGTGCTGAAGATATAGCTCATATGTTACTGAAATGTGATCGGGCGTGAGATATGGGAAGCACTTGGTCTGGATCAGTACATACAAAGTGTTATCTTGGAAGATCGATCTAGAAGTGTCATATTGGAACATCTTCTTAGATCGAAGCAATCGGTCATTTTATCGATGGGCGGACTTGCGGTGGAGGAGGTAATAGCCACAACAGTTTGGTTCATCTCGTGGAATTGCGAAGAAATAAAGCATAATGGCTCAGCCCCAACCCCAAGCAGACTTGAATTATCTATAAAAGCTATGGTATCATATGGTATGAAAGCTCGGAAAAAACATAAGTGCTATGTTGAAGAAGGGTTGGTACAGACCTCCGAAAGGCAAGATAAAATTGAATACTATTGCGGATGTAAACCTTGATACTAGGAAGGCGTCGACATGGTGTATTATCCGAGACTCCCAAGGTCAAATTCTCGCAATGTGCCGAGTGGAGATCAAAGGTGTCATTGATGATGCAATGGATAAAGCTCAAGCTCTTCGTGACGTGGGGGTAACCACGGAATGCCCATGGTTAATGGATTTGGGTTTCGGTGGAAGAAGGTGCGATGGCGAATTCGCCAGCTGACAAGCAAAGGGGAGGCACGGTTTACCTAGGTTCTGTCTCCCAAAGGGTAAAACCTTGCTTCATGATTGTTTGTTCTTGATTGATGATGACAATTGCGAAGTCGTTTGTGAATGGCTATGGTGTTCTTGATTGGTGTTATAGATTCTAGATTGATTCTCCTCCCCAGCGTCCCCTTCTAGCCTTTATATAGGAGGCCAGGTCCTAGACTCTTAGATATGTTGTCTGATTCGGTTACAATTTGGAGGTGAACTCTAGCGTTCTCTATCTTGGGCATGTCCTTGTTGGCGTCTCTGTCGTGTGGAGTCGATGGGAGGGGAAGACCGGCCCCTGTATACAATAGTAGGTTTGATACTAGTCATTGCATGTTTGCAGAGTGGCGTTATCCCATCTCCCGTTTCCCTTTGCCAGGTGTGGCTGCTTTGAGCGGGAGCCATGGTCTGCAAAAGCTATCTATCAGCGATCTTCCATGGTGGATGGAGCGGTGGGACGGTGGATCTAAGGGTGTGTCTGCTTGAATAAGCTTGGCAGAGCGTCTTCTCGTGAAGATCTTGTGTTTCCTCCTCTCCTTCCTGGGCGAGGGGCCTGGGGCTGGAGGGGGGAGGACGGTGATGGATGCTTCTGGTGGGAGCGCTCTACGGGATGGTGTCGCGTACCTCAGATGCTGCGAAGTTAACGGACGAAGTTTCTCCATAGTGGCACTACCATGTCGGCGCTATCTATGGCTATTTGGGCCTTCCATGCTCGGCCGCATGTTCTTCCTCCTTGGTTGGAGGATCTTGAACTTCGGTCTAGGAGACTATGTTGGCGGTGCCCCAAGTGGTAGCGTCCCCGATGGTGGTGCCGGTGCCAGGACTTTGAGGTTGACTAGCTTCTGCGGTGTAGACGATGGACCCGGTCGTGTTTCTATTCTTTTCTTTGGGGTTCAGTTTGTAAAAAGGGATGGATCGTTCTATAATTTTATGTTTCTTTGGGGTCCCTCTTGTAAGCTTGTACGCACACCCTTCTGAGCCATTCGCGTTCAGAAGAAAAAAGCCCGCAGGTCTTAACCCCACGATTGCTGCTGATGAGGTGAGTTCTGCGTTTCACACCAGCTGAATCACAGACCAGACCACCTGCAGTCCCTACTCACTCGTCGCCATCCGCCGCGCCAACATGAATAAATGGCATCGGAAGGGGTGAACTGGTTCAGATATGTGGCGTCAAGTGTGCCGTTCGCCCGTTCCCACGTTGGTATGGGATAAATCCGTGCCCTTGTTTTTCTTAATGTTCGTATAGGGGTATTATTCTTTGTATTGTATTGCTTGTGTCACGGACAGAACAGAAGCAACCAGCTAGTACTCCTACGTTCTTGATTCTGTGACTGTCCGTGCAAGGGACGCTATCGTCAAGTGCACATTTGTTTAGGGCAAAAATGCCCCGTGATTACATTGAATGAAATGACCAAGAGTACACACTTGATCGTTCTGCTCGATGGTCGTACTATCATGAGACGCAATTAGAACGGCAACACGCATGGGGTCAAGCGATATGGTCATACTATCTTTGTCGTCCAAAAGCTTAATGCTTATATTTTTCAGAAATTCAAAGTATGTCAAATTTGATTAAGTTTTTACCAACAAAATATAAAATTAATATCATTAGATAGTTAATAAAATATATTTTAGTATGATATCTACAATATATTATACCTGTTAACAGATCGTGTCTTCCGTATAGCCGGAGGACAGCCCCACACGTACATGTGTGTGGCCCGACTGAAAGCCCCCAATCTTATGCAAACATCAGGGCTGTAGAGGGCCACCAGATCCACCTTGTTTTATAATTAAAATTTGTCAGGTTAGTTTTAAATTTTTGTAGCAAATTTGTCTAATTTACACTAGTTTTTGCTTTTACTCATGCGGGTTGTCTGCTTGCAACCCTAGCAAACATGCAGGTGTCTATACTCGGAAAATATTATAGTAGGTAGTAGGTTAACGAGGGTATAGGTTTGGTTGGATATGTCATCATCGTTGGAGCTTCGATGGAGGTAAGGGAGGCTCCAACCTTCCCATGACCGAAGAAACTAAACAGTAGAGAAACCTACATTGTAAGCCAGTGAAACGGGGACAAGTAACCTGAAACATATAGTGGATTGTCATCCAAGGTTCTTCCACATTCCTGACGACTCATGGATCTACCATCCTCATACGAATACGTCGAAGATTAGACTCGATGACACCTTCATGTACCCACCTTTCTTGTACCAAACATGTTGTCTTCCAGATCAGGTCGTCACTATCGTGCTCGATGGAGAAAACACCAACACGAACCCCGTTGCTTCCTACGCAAGGCATACAACCGCCACCCCACGTCGGAGCAAACATCGTCGCAACCGTGGGATCTTAGCACAAAAGGCAACCACGGGACGGTGGCGGTTACCCAGCAACCTCGCTTGATTATGTTCAAATCACAAAAGTAAACCAGAAAGCCTTTGCCATCGTCGTGACGACCTCGCTTAACCAGATCACCTACCGTATATGTAGTCAACACAAGGGAGGACCGTCGTGTAGGGGGGACTTGAAGACAGTTTTTTCACTCCCGACATCGCGACACCGGATCAAAGTCTATGGTCAGCTGAAAACTAAGCAAGCTGCCCTAAAACTACCTCCATACACACCGCGCACGGGAGCCGGCCACCCCCTCCTACTAATGATCTGGAGGCTCTTACGGGAGGAGGGCTGATGGAGACAACGTCGGTGGATCAAGGTCGACACAAATGAGCTACCTACCGTTTGTGGTGCGCGGGGAAGGGGTAGGGTTGCAGGGATAGCCACTAAACCAAACGCACCCTTAGATATTTCGGCGCGTGTTATTGTTGCAATCCAAGTCCAGTTTCTCGGAAAAAAGGAGAAATCTCTTGGTGCAAATCTTTTCGTAAATCACTTTCAAAAAAAATTAATCCCAGACTTAGTAGTAAGTAAATAAATAGGAAAGAATAATAAAGAGCCCTAGCCGGCCGGCACCGGCACGCATCCCATGATATGTACTGTAACCTGTATGATTCCCCAATGACAAGCTTGATCAATCATGGAGCTGGAACTTATCATCGTCAGCTAGGTCCCCATGCGAGATCTCTTGCCATTCACACTTTCGTTCTCGGCCGCGGCGTCTCGAACCACCATCTCTCTTCACACTTCCATCTCCTAAAGCAATCGCTCACTGCCAGTACTGTACCGATGGCTGATGCCCGGTGATTTGGTTATCACAGTGGAGGCGTGCATGTCTCAATTTTCTGTCGCCATTATAAATAGTCCACCGCAACACACACCGGCCGGTAGACACACGCAGTGGGCGTTTTCGTTGAGCTCTATCCGTGCTCTTCGGAGCCCACACCCCACGACGTTCCCGCCCGCTTTTTCTTTCGCGCTCTGACCCGCCGGTAATGGGGATAAAGAGGCCGGCGCAATGCGCTTGCGCGGCGGCGGCGACGGTGGCTCTGCTTCTCCTCCTGCACCTCCAGGGATGCGTCGCGCAAGGGCTCACGCGGGGGAGCTTCCCCGAGGGGTTCGTCTTCGGCACCGCCTCCGCCGCCTACCAGGTAATAATTCTGGTGCTGGGTTCTTGATTTCCTCCTCTGCTCCGCGCGCTTTTCTAGCTAGATATCGGCAAACCCGGCGGCGGCGCCATTGATTCTTTAGTTCTGGATGCCAAACTGCTTGTTAGTAGAGTTATAGTGCCATGTTAGCATTTCGCTGTTGCTCGCAAAACACAGTTAGTTAGTTAGTTAGTTACCCGAGGTCACCGCCGCATACTGCTCGGTTAATGGCGTCCAACGCGCGCGATGAGCTCGAAGAGTGCGTAGTAGGACTGTAGGAGGAAGAGGGCCATACCTACCACAGACCATCACCATGAGATGGGAGTCTCAGCTCGAGGCCAAGTGGGGACAAAAAGGCCTGTGATGATTTCTTTCCTCTCTTTCCCTTGGAACGAACAAAGTCGTATTCTTGTCTTGTGCCCTCGGGTCTGCTTTTCGACTGTGGCATTTTGGATCCTTCTTCTCGCCTGCCTACCATCTATGCATTACTCTATCCTCGTACGTACCCGAGCCCGATGTCCATCCACCTCAAGCGTATGTAGCTTTCGCTGTGAAAGCGCGTCCACGGCAAAACTGCACAGTGAGTTAAAACAAAAAAAGAGTTTCTTCTTATCTGAGGACTGAAAAATATAGTCGCCTAAAAATACTCTCATTCTACATTTGTGAATTTAGGCACCAATAATTGGATCAGATTCGATTCCTCTAAAAAAGGAATTTGTTTAATGATCTTGTAAGTAGTACTCCACTAGAACTTCATCTAAAATAAAGTACTAGCACTCCCTCCGTTTCTAAAAAAAAGCTACTCAAATTTATCCAGATATGGAGGTATATAAACATGTTTTAGTTGTAAATATATCTCTACCTAGAAAAAGTTGAGCAGATTTTGTTTATGACGGAGAGGTACTAGTACTAAGTAGATGGCACTGTCGTTGTGTGTTACCAGTAATCGCTTTCACTTACTCCAGAACAGCTTGATGGTCTCAGTCAATGAGCAGGCACGCATGCTCCAGATTATCTATCCCGATACATGGGACAATGTATTCTCCACTGCCCCTGCCCTGCCCCAAAACGGCGTCGCGGTAGCTGGTTTGGTTGGCCGTGTGAAACCTGCCGAAACCAAACCGACCGGAATTCTCAAGGTTCACATGCCGCTGCCGAACTCGCGTTCCATTCAATAGCGCTGCGCGTCCCGCCGGACAGCCACCACATGCCTACACGGCTACACCACGAGCACAGGCTAGCACGGGCACATGCTGCGCGCGGCCGCCAATGCCATGCATGCCGCCGTGCTCCTGTTCACACTCCTTCTTCCTTGCTTCCGACTTCCGAGGCAGCAGCACGTTGACTCGTTCGGATCACACGCTACTCCCTCCACTAGCCGACGAGCTCTGCCTTGGACACAAGATGGTTGACACTTTGTATGAGTTCGGGCACATATGATTATTCGATGTCCGACGAAGAGTTTGACATGGATTAGGGAGAAGACATTGCCATGATTCTTGCACTGCACAAGAACAAGCAATCGAAGCGCGATCGTTCTATTTATGGTCGTGAGAGGCTGCGGCGGTCTGGGGTTGATGGCCACAACCGGTTGGTGCTCAGATATTTTGCGGAGTCGCCGGTGTATCTTCGCCACCGTTTCAGATGAGAACGGGTTTGTTTAAGCACAATGTGGAGTCGATGAAGTTGTATGACACCTTTGAGCAAAGGATGAGTAATGTCAGGGATCTTGGACAGAGAACCTACCAAAAGGTGACCGCCACATTACGCAAGATGATATATAGAATTTTGGCGGATCTTGTTGAAGCCAAAAGGACTCCACCAAAATGTGACCTACCAAAAGGACTCCACCATTATTTTTAAAGCCGCGGCTAATTGGGATGTCCAGGTCTTTAAATGATATCAATGTTCTTCAAAGGTCACCACTCTTTACAAAGTTAGTCATGAGAGAGACACCAATGGTGGAGTCCATAGCAAATGGCCGCACCTACAACAAAGATTACTACTCCGGCATAAATTAATTAACATGGCTATATGCTGTTGGTGCGTCAGGATAAACCGACGGTTGGTGCGTCAGGTGGTGGCGAAATTTGTTTTGCGGATATATTTATAGCTCCAAATGTATATTTTAAGGCGCGCTCAAAAAATATGTCCCTTTTTTTTTGTTGGAGTGCTTTTTACCGGCGATTTACACAAAAATAACCCAAAAGTGGAAGAAAAGCACAGACTGACCCTCCGGCGAAACTATTTCACCAATCTAACCCTTTTGTGTGGCGCCCCTCCCACGGGCGCCACACATGCCCATGTGGCTCCCCTCCTGCCGGCGCCACACACCCAGCCGACGTGGCGCCATCGACGCTGAGCTGGTGCGCCCATCCGACGTGGCAGCATGTGTGGCGCCGCTCCCAACGGCGCCACACATGCACTTGTAATCCCAAAACATACTGTGAGACAATTCCTCCGGGACTTAGCCGTTTTGCGAGGCTCGATGTGTGGCGCCGATGCCACGGGCGCCACACTAGCATGTGTGGCGCCGATGCCACGGGCGCCACACATCCACTTAAGTGTGGCGCCCGCGCCCAGCCCGACCCTCTCTTTCTCTTCTTTCTTTCCTCTCTTTCTCTCCTCCAACCGCCGCCGCCGGCCGCCTCTCCGCCGCCCCCCACCAAATCCTCCACGGATTGGACAGATCTGGCTGGCCAAATCCATCCCCATACAATCCTCAAGGTATTCCCCTTCGTTCCCCTTCGATTCATCCAAGATTTGCTCCGGTTTAATTCGTTCCCCTTCGATTCATCCTAGATTGGAACCATAGATTTGTTGAAACCATAGATTGTATGCATGTGTTTGAACCATAGATGTTAAATTTTGTTAGATTGTATGCATTGTATCCAAAGATGTTTGGAATGGCTATGTATGTGTTGAAATGGGTATGTAAGTGTTGAATGTATGTATCCTAGATTTGTCGAGGACGCTACTAGGATGTGCTACGTGTTGTTCTGAACTCTATATTCATAAGTATCGATTTGTGAACCCTATGTCATTTCGAACCATGGTCTGTAATGCTACTTGTTGTTTGAATCTACGTGCTACAATGTGACCTATGAAGTGTTATATGTGTATGTCATGAAATTGCTACTTGTTGTGTCCAATGTTGTACTCGTAACTGTTGGAGTTTGGTAGGATTTTTCATGTTTTCAACACAAGTCCATGTGTGGCGCCCTTCACACTGGCGCCACAAGTGCTAGTGTGGCGCCGTGGCATCGGCGCCACACATGCCAACTTATATGAACTATTGGGACCAAAACATCCAGGGGCTCGGACGATAAGTCCTTAGCCGTTTCGCGAGCCTCTATGTGTGGCGCCGTGGCATCGGCGCCACACATGCTAGTGTGGCGCCCGTGGCATCGGCGCCACACATCGAGCCTCGCAAAACGGCTAAGTCCCAGAGGAATTGTCTCACAGTATGTTTTGGGGATTACAAGTGCATGTGTGGCGCCGTTGGGAGCGGCGCCACACATGCTGCCACGTCGGATGGGCGCACCAGCTCAGCGTCGATGGCGCCACGTCGGCTGGGTGTGTGGCGCCGGTAGGAGGGGAGCCACATGAGCATGTGTGGCGCCCGTGGGCGCCACACAAAAGGGTTAGATTGGTGAAATAGTTTCGCCGGAGGGTTAGTCTGTGCTTTTCTTCCACTTTTGGGTTATTTTTGTGTAAATCGCCCTTTTTACCTATACGACAACATTTTTTTTTTGTTTACATGAAGTGTTGGAGATGCTCTTAGCGATAAACTTGTCTCATGTCGGTTCCTTTCATTTCTGCAGTTTCTTTCATATAAAATGGAAAATGTGAACTTACAATTCTTGTCTTGTGTAGTACGAGGGGGCGGTGAAGGCTGACGGGAGAGGGCAGACCATCTGGGACAAGTTCGCGCACACCTTTGGTAAGTTCAGTCATTTGGATCTCACACTCATATCACGGCACTAGTAGCAAGTTTGCCTTCATGACGCGTCTCTGACCATGCCAATGTACCACTCCTAGTTAGTGTTTCTTTGTTGCAAATGCTTTCTTATCCTAAATCGTGGATACCTAGTGGCGCAAACACAAGACCGCAAATGCACGCGCGCACGGTTGATGCATATCTCCCACCTACCCTCAGCACCCAGCACATACGTATTTCAAGTTTTCAACTAAAGAAGAAACTAGTTCTAGTTAAGAAGAAAGAAATCAGCGCTAATCTAGCCATACCAGGTTTAGTTTAGTTCGCTCAGGTACCTATCCTGAAATAGTGGGTAAGAATTAACTGAACTGAGTGCATAAGGTAGCCATGTAGAGTTAGTTGGAACCTGTTGAGACTTCAGAGTTATGAATCCTGCCTGAAACAAGTCACAGCCGTAACGTAACGCATAGGTGTTTGCCGTTTTCCCCTCTCTCTTTGTTGCAGGAAAGATCAGTGACTTCAGCAATGCCGATGTGGCCGTGGATCAGTACCACCGTTTCGAGGTGAGCACCGTGCTCTCTTCTCAAGATGAGTGCTGACATTGCATACTAGTATTGGGACTGACGCTTTGGGATGGCCGTTTTTGTCAGGAGGACATACAGCTCATGGCAGACATGGGAATGGACGCGTACCGCTTCTCCATCGCCTGGGCGAGGATTCTCCCAAGTAGGTGATCTTGAGCCAAGATCAGCATATCTGTCCAAGATGTATCTCTGACTGCACGCTTCCTCTCCTGAAATATACAAATGTGTTTATTTTTCTTTTCTGTTGTTAGATGGTGTTGGTCAAGTCAATCAGGCCGGCATCGACCACTACAACAAGCTGATCAATGCTCTGCTAGCTAAAGGTGAACGGATGGAATTGCAAACTTATCTGAATACATAATCCTATCCGCATTTGTAGTTCTGCTTAATTCTGGATAAGCTCATCATGAATTAGTAGCACTGACGGCATGTCAAAATCAATCATCCAGGAATCCAGCCGTATGTGACCCTGTACCACTGGGACCTCCCCCAGGCCCTGGAAGACAAGTACATTGGTTGGCTGGACAGGCAGATAGTGTGAGCACCCTGGAGCTCTTAAATCTTAAGTTGATCGGCAGATTCATCAATCGCGGTGCATTAGCCATGCATTTCTATGAGGATGATAATTATCTTTCTCTTGCAGCAACGACTTCGCGGCCTACGCCGAGACGTGCTTCAAGGCGTTCGGCGACCGGGTGAAGCACTGGATCACGGTGAACGAGCCGCACACCATGGCGGTGCAGGGCTACGACGCCGGGCTCCAGGCTCCCGGCCGCTGCTCCGTGCTCTTCCACCTCTACTGCACGCAGGGGAACTCCGGCACCGAGCCCTACATCGTCGCCCACAACATCATCCTCGCCCACGCCGCCGCCTCAAGCATCTACAGAAACAAGTACAAGGCGTCCCAGAACGGGGTGCTCGGGATGGCGTTCGACGTGATGTGGTTCGAGCCGATGACGAACGCCACGATCGACGTCGAGGCGGCGAAGAGGGGGCAGGAGTTCCAGCTCGGGTGGTTCGCCGACCCCTTCTTCTTCGGCGACTACCCAGCGACGATGAGGAGGCGGGTCGGGGAGCGGCTGCCGAGGTTCACGCCACAGGAGTCGGCGCTGGTCAAGGGGGCGCTCGACTTCGTGGGCATCAACCACTACACCACCTACTACACCAGGCACAACGACACCAACATCATCGGACGGCTGTTCAACGACACCCTGGCCGACACCGGGACCGTCAGCCTGCGTGAGTCAAGCTCTCTGAATCTCTTGTGGTTCCTTTGTTTTCCATCCGTGTTACAAAGATACTGATGTCTTTAGCAATTTGCAGCATTCAGAAACGGGAAAGCGATTGGAGATCGGGTGAGTTTTGCATACACATTCTTACCATGATGACTTTTTTTTCTCTTTTTCGAAATGGTTCCCGATATAACATTAGAAGTTGGACCCTAGCCTGATGTAATGCTCCTACCACGCAGGCGAACTCGATATGGCTGTACATTGTGCCGAGAGGTATGAGAAGCCTGATGAACTATGTAAAGGACAGGTACAACAGCCCGCCAGTCTACATCACCGAGAATGGTAAGAGCATCATGTGCCTGGATTCTTATCCTGCTAACTAAACCTCCAGATTTGCACATGAAATCAGTGCTCGATTGGCTACATTACTTCAGATAGAGTCGTGACAGCGTCTATGCGCAATTGCTGATGCAGGGATGGACGACAGCAACAGCCCATTCATTTCCCTCAAGGACGCCCTCAAGGACGCCAAGCGGATCAAGTACCACAACGACTACCTCACCAATCTAGCTGCCTCTATAAAGTACTGTGCTATGCTACCACTACCATTTCTGAATCTGTGCAAAATGTACAAGGCTACATTTTGCAACAAAAAGTGTACTATCTGTTCAAAGCTTCAGTAAGAATCATCTCACGCGTTTTGCTATGCGGATTGATGCAGGGAGGACGGGTGCGACGTACGCGGCTACTTCGCGTGGTCTCTGCTGGACAACTGGGAGTGGGCGGCCGGGTACACGTCCAGGTTCGGGCTCTACTTCGTGGACTACAACGATAATCTCAAGAGATACCCCAAGAACTCGGTGCAGTGGTTCAAGAGCCTCCTCAGCTCCAGTTGAGACTGAAAATCAAGGACGCAATTGTTTGGGTATTGTTTTCTTCACGTCCAGTGTCACGGCATTTCTTTGCTGTCGTCAAGTGTGTAATGTTCGTAACATTGGGTTAAGGTGCAACAGGCGTCAGGTGTTTCAGAATTAGAAGGTGCCCTCTTTCTGAATTGTATAGCCTCTTCTACCTGTGGTGATTTGTGGACGTTCTCTTTATCTCTACTACTTCAAAAGACAAAGACTAAAGTGGTTCCTTATTGTGCCACATACGTTTCAATACGTTTGGTCGTCTGACTTCGTTGGACGCGCGCGCGTCCCGTGGGCCAAAGCCCAAGAAAATCCACCTACTCTTTCGCTCGTTCAGCCGTCTCTCGATTGGTCCCCGAGGGAACCCAAACCCTATCTGCCGCCTCGATCCCTATGTCCACCGCGCCCTGGATCCCCAACACCACCACATCCACTCCCTGGCCCCTTCACCGCCGCCGCCGCCGCCCCTGCCAGGGATGGAGCCGGACGGGGACGGCCGAGATGGCAGGCCACTGTTCCTCTAACATTCCTTCCTCCTCGACTAGGTTGCACGGATACGACTCTAAGTTTACGTATCGGGGGTCGGATACCTCCGCCGTCCGCCACTGCCTCGCACGGGACTCCAGGTCAGTTTCCCCTCTTCCCATCTCAATCGCTCGCTTCTTCTTGTCCTCTCGTAGATTGGTTTTGCTGGCCTGTGGCGGCGGGTGTGGCCGGGCCGCCGGGAACCAGTGCTGGTCGTTGGAATCCAGGTCTCAAGGAAGCTCCTGCACTCTGCAATCCTTGATTGATTTGGATTAATTATTTGCAATGCCTGCTGTTTCTTTTTTGGAGATAGCAAAGTTTCATGTTCTTCTTTAGTATGTACATGAATTTGTCTTGCTACGGTGCTACCTAGGCCATCCTGCAAAATCCTTCTTCAATACACTCATGTGCAAGGCCACATGCATGATTCGATCTCGGTAATTTGACACGAAATATTGATTGTAGATTCTAGAACACCTTGATTGAATGGGATGATGTAACATCCCAAAAATTTCAAAACAAACAAAATGAATTTCCCTAGTTTCCAAATTTTGGAACCAACAAAAACTTTTATTAAAATAAGATTGATACATATAGATCTTGTTTAAATCTTGTGCTATTGTCATGATTGCTTGTTTAACTAGTATTTGAAATACTTTTAAACCATAAACCTCACATCCCTTTTTACCATCCAAGTTAAAATAAAATAAAAAGAATTTAAATAAGAAAAGGCATATGTGCCTATGGCTATTTTCGTAAAACTTTACCCTAGGCCCTTCCACTTTATTTAGAGGATTGGAAAACCTTCATAAACCTTATCTAGTCCTTCTCAAACCATTTCCAAGTTGAAACCAAAGAAAATCAAAAGAAACTAAAAATGCCATAGAGGCATATGAGAGTAAAATGCAAATTTGTGAAATTGAAGATCTTGACCCTAAGACTTGTGGTGAATGGTTGGATCATTCCTATATACCATTTTAACCCTCAACAACATCAATTGGGTCAAGCCTAGTCAAATTAAAAATCAAATGCAACATATGCATAGAGGCATATGTGACACATAGCCATTTTACCCAAACCTTGACCTATGCCTTTATACCTTACACAAATGGTGTGACACCATCTCTAAACCTAATCTAACACTAAATTGACCCTCAACCTTGCCCAAGTAAAGCAAGAGAAACAATTTAGAAGATTAAGAAAAATTGACACATCACCTCTTATGTGTTATGGCCATTTTTGCAAATCTTTGAACTAGACCTTTTGGAATGGTTTCAATGGTTGGGAAATGTTCCTAAACTAGTAAGAATCACTTTGGAGTCAAGAAAATCAAATCAAAAAGAGAGAAAACAAATAAGGAGAAAATCCCATTTTCACTCACATACACATTTAGCCATTTTTACAAATCTTCAATCTAGACCATTTTGGTTTGCACAATTGGTTGTAAATGGATACTAAACACCTATTAACACTTTTAGAAACAATCAAACTCAATTCAAATCAAATTTGAATCAAATTTGAGCTCACATGTGATTATGGTCATATGTGACAATTTCAGCATGATACCCACTTTGAGCCCCTCTATCTCAAGTTTTTCAAACTAAACTTTCCCAATTCTTTGCATGTCATCCAATAGGACATCAAGATGAACAACTTTTGTAAAGACAACCATGCCAAATTCACTTTGGATCAAATTCTATGCTCATCCAAAGTTGGAACTTTTTGTTATGTGGAACAATCTCACACTTAGCAAATTTTGCAATTCCTTGATTTTCTAAATTCCACCACCACCCATGTTTGTCTCTGGTCAATTGCAACTCATCCAAATCCTCCATTTTTAAATTTTTGAACCAAAGCGCACAAACCAAATTTTGACAAAACTTGCAATTTGCAAATAGGCATAATTGCAAACACTACTTGAAATAGTGTTTCTTGTCCAACCTTGACCACCACTAGGCCCCTACCTGTCCCCTGGTCCCCTCTCACCCTCACACCAGTACAGGAACCCTAGGAGGAACCCTATGGAGGCAAGGACATGGCCATGCCGGCCATGTCACCACCATGCCGAGCCTCCCCTCTCTCCCTTCATCGCCAGACCTTGCCACCGTGCCTCAGCGCGCCACCTCGCATCCCTACGCCTCCCTAGCCACGCCACTGTCGAGGTGAACGACGACAGCCGCCGGACGACGCGCGCCCAGAACGGCATCGGCGTGCCAATGACGTCGCGAGTGTGCATGCCGCAGACGTCACTGGACACGCGCCGCGCCACCACCTCGCTCACGCCCTGGACTCCCTCTCGACGCGTGGAGCATCACCGCACATGCACGATTCCGCCAGGCACGCGCAAGATCGCGACCCCTGCCCACCGCCGCCGGAGACGACGACACGATCCCGCCGCAGCCGCACCAGTACGCGCCATTGCCCGACCGTCGTACACCTCGCCGTACCGCGTCATTAAGGCTCAAAGTACCGCCATGACGTCGCCTACCTCCTGCGCCCCTTCCTCGCTCCTTCGCCGCTTTGGAACGACGACTTCGCCGTTGACCTCACCGCAGCTCCCACGGCCCTTCTCGATTCTATAAATAGGGCGCTCCCTCGACTCAACCGAGCACACCATCTGACTCCCCTCCCTCCTCTGAGCCTCCTCGCACCCTCTCCCCTCAACATTGCGCACCACCGCCGCTCAATTGCACCATCGCCACCCGTGCTCCACCGCAGAAGCCGCCGGAGCTAGAAGCCACCCCAGGACCTGCGACTTGTTCGAGAAGCACCGCCGTCGTCGACAACCTCCTCCTGCCTCGTCGCCGACCCTCGCCGGAGTCCCTGCTCGCCGCCGACCCCCTACTCCGCCGTGCCAGCAGCTCCCCTCTCCCCGACGATGACGACGACTCCCCTCCGTCGGATCTGCATCTAATCGCACGGCCACCATCGCACGGTACCGCTTCGGCAAACTCCAGTCACTGACGTGCGGGCCCCTCTGTCAGGCAGCCCGTGGCGTGTGAAGCGTTACTGGGCCGTTTTCGTTCCGTTTAAATCGTTTCGGCCCACCTAGTGTTCCCGCCAGCCCGTTAAATTCAAAATCGGTTAAATCAATTCAAATCAAATTCAATACTGGCTCCAACTTTGAAAATTCATAGAATCTGTTTGGCTTGGCCAAATTTAACAAATTTTATATTGTTGGAAAGCTTGCAAAAAGATCTATCCAACCCCACTGATCCCACTTCAAAATCGTGTGTAGAATTAATGTGACAAAAATAACAAGTCAGAGACTTTTCAGTATTCAAATAAATCCTAAAAATCAACCAAATTGAATTTTTAAGTGAATCTAATTGCTATAATTCACATTTCACTTACACTAATTGTTTATGCAAAAATATGGTATGGTTACTTTGAATGATCATGGCCTAGCTTAATTAAAGGACTATATGGCTATCTCTAGTCAAAGATATTGTCCAAAACTATTAATAAATCAGATGGGAGTCTTTCTCTCATTTAAATCTTGTCATGAACAATTCAAAATGAGGTAGAGACTCTGGTCATTTAGGTCTCATATGAATTGTTTAATGATATTAAATCTTTACCATATTAGGATTAAATTGTATGAGGTGCTTCACCTCATTTAAATCATCTTCTTAAATGATGAGTATGAAGAGGTTGACTTAGTCAATCTAGGTCATATAGAATTCATGAGAGAAATTAAATCTTAATAAGATAATGAGAGGAAATTATTTCTCTAAGTAATTAAAAGTAACACCTTAATTAGTATGAGAGGAAATTATTTTTCTTAAATAAGAAAAACACATCTACCCACTTAATAGTAATGTGTGATGCTAGTTTAATTTGTGTAAATTATATGAGGTGTTTCACTTCATTTAAATCTTGTCCCAAGTACTTTCATATGAAGTTTGGACCCCTGGTCAAATGCTCTCATATGAAATACTTGGAGATTTTAAATCATTGGTAGAAGTGTTAAATAGTATGAGGTATATCTGCCTCATTTAAATCATTTTCTCAAATGATGATGATGAATGTTTGACTTAGGTCAACCTGAATTCATGAGTGATGGTTTGAGAAATTAAATCTTAAAGAAGATTCAATGAGAGGAAATTATTCCTCAAGAACTATATGGAAACTATCATTTACATATGAAATGAGAGGAAATTATTTTTCCTCAAGCAAGACCACCAATGCACCAAATTGTATTAATTGTGTGAATAGAATAGTTTGTGTGAATACATGTGATGTTTAGAATAGCCAATGAATTGCTTGGTAATTGTACCCCGTATTCGTATTTTAGACGCTAGTACCGAGGAGTATCAAGAGGAGGAGGAAGTCTACTTTCAAGGAGAAGAAGACCACTTTGACCACCTCAACAACCAAGGCAAGCTATACTCTTGCAAGCTAACACCATTGCAAGTTCTATTGTTACTCTTGCAAAGTGCAAAGCTCACCATGAGCAAGGCATTACCCATTTACTTTATGTTTATGATCCTATTGCCCAGTTTTATTTTACAAGATTTACTTACTTTTGTTTTATCAAAGTACTTTTTGATTCATGATTCACTTGGTGAGTATTGGATTAGTACAAGAGTATCAATGTTAGCCTAGAAGCAAAGCAAATTACTTAGCACCCCTCATACTTAGATGCTAGTGCTAAATTAAAATTGACTACTCTAGATGGGAAATTGTGAGTTTGAAATGAATTTGAAAACCTTGGAATGATGAGTCATTCTATTGAAAGATTTTGAAGGTGAATGTGACTTGTGAAAGACATGGTGAACTTTACAAAAACTGATGGTTGTGTTCGGATGCTATACCATTCCAATTTTACAAGTACCCCCACAATACCTGATATGGGTAGGGCTTAACTGAAGTTTATGTATCTTAGTATGGGTTCCCTCTAAACAAGCGTCATCGGGGCCAAGGGCTGCCTCCAACGAGATATGAAATGATGTGATATGACGTGAAATGAGGTGAATGTCCGGCCCAAGCCCGTGCGTTCCCAGGTTGACGCTTGTCTTCACTGGGAGGCCAAGCTCATGGGGAGAGATGCCTATACTAGGGTATGTAAGTGAAAGGTTATGGTTGGTAGTCCGCACACGGAGTGTGATAAATCAGGGCCAGTTAACCCCGACGGATTATTGCAAATGTTGTGGCACAAGTGTACGACCTCTCAGAGTGTAGAACTATTCGAATAGCCGCGTCCACGGTTATGGACGGTTGGAAAGGTCATACTGTTCCGTCATCAGAACTTTTCAAAAATGTGACATGTGAAGGGTGACTTGTGATTTGAAATTGAATTGGTGACTTTGAAACACAACTGAGTTGTGGGAATGATACTAATGTTCCCACTTGAGTTAGTTAGCACATGAAGAGCCTTTATTTCAAATACTTGTGAACTAAAATTGGCTTTATGCAAAAGAAACTAGAGCTTAGCACCCCCTTTACCAGAAATGTTAGTACTTACATTAGTATTAGTTTGCGAGTACTTTAAAGTACTCACGGCTGTCCCTGGCTATTCAAATGGCCAGACTATGAAGAGGAGCAGCAAGTATGAAGATGATGGACAGCAGGACGTCTACGACAACTAGGACTACTCCCGACGTTGGCCTGTGGACTATAGAGTCCCTTCTACTTACGCTTCCGCTATGTATTTGTGATGTGTGTTGAAACAATAGTTCAACTATTATTGTAATATTGGATCATGTGATCTATTTGTAAGACGACTATGGTATGTAATGAATGATGACTTAGGATATTCAACTGTTATGTCTCGCAACAACAATATTCCTGGGATTGCGATGTATGGCATAACAGGCATCTGGACTTAAAAATCCGGGTGTTGACAGATGAATCATTGTTTAGTTGTACTGGATTGACAATCGTATAATACCCTATCACTTTCTCTTCTTGCAGGTCAGCAATGGCCAGCAACTCGAATGCGGGCAGCGCTGCTGAAGGTGGAGGACAAAGCGCAGGTCAGAAATAGAGGACACATGAAGTAAGAGTGAGAATGGAAACATTTGCAAACTAGCAATGTAATTGTAAGCAACTAAGCATGATGCATCTTTCCAGTTTTCTTTTCATAACTATGATGCATGCCATGGAAAGAAGATGCAAAATAATGGTAGGAGGCCGAGGTAAAACCAGAACTTGCCATGTTGAAAGAGATAAATTCAGGAGGCGATAATTGACAAGGCAAGAGCCATCAACAAGGCAAACAAAACAGCAAAGTCCAAGTTCAAATTTTAAAGAAGAATAGTAAGGGTGAACACATGTCTAGCTCTTTCTGAAAGGTGTTTCATTTTTTCCAAGACAAATTTAGCAGGTTTCGGATTTTGTGTCTACTAAACACTCCTTTTTTGTGCTTTAGTTATTATACAGACACCACATAATGTATTGTTTGAAGACAACTAATGAAACAAGATGTGTGGATGAAACTGTATTTCCTTTGGACCATCCACTGGGATTTTAGATGACACAGTTAGATTGCATGTCAATGAAGTAAGATTGGGCAAAAGATAGTACTTGAAAACAATAGTATTTTAACTAAAAAAACCTGGACTCATAGAAAGAAGTAGATATGTTTTGAAGTCCTGACCATGTAATTGCAATCTGCCAATCTATATGTAAATTTATCTGTTTGTTTAATATTCAGGATTGTCTCATAATCACATGATTTAAGAATGGGAGTGGAATTTCAGCGAAAGGTAAGGCCCTGTCCTGCTTATCATGGCCACAAATAACCTAATTTTGAGAATGATATCTCTCATCCTATATACAGTCTGTAGTGTTTCGCCCAATTTTGAGAATCGGTTACCCATCCTATGCCTATCCGTGTAGAGGAAATAAGAAAGGTGAGGCAGAAATGACATATTTGTTTCTCTCAAAATCTGAATACATGTTCTGCGTAGTATCTATTTTGTTTTGTTACTTACTTTTACTTTTTCCGGGTGCTCCATCTGTACTGATCATGGTGGAGGCTGGTTATATGCTCCATTGTTTTTTGCCTCCTTCCTTCTTTGATTTGTAGGTGATGGAATTTCCAACCTGTACTAATTAATGGGTGTTTGTACCTCACTGATCCAATATAATTATAGTACTTAGTCGGCAAGCACCAAAACTTGGTAATGAGTTTACCTCTTCCATGTATCAGATGAAATCTTATCCATTGGTGCAGGAGCTCGAGAGCTCAGTCGGTTTTCTCTCTGTTGTTAATGGGTAATAATGGCGTGGAGATGTTTTGGGCAACAGTTGCAATATCAATTACAACATGTACATATTCAACGTTACTTTTTGGTGGGCAACATGTTGTTTCTAATTCACTTTTAGTTACGATTGAGGTACTTGCAGAATTTTTCTGAGCTTTTATTTAACTATAAGTCTCTTGTCTCTCCCTTTGTGTGGTCGATACCTGCTTATATATTTAAGGTTTTGAAAGGAAATGTTTCTTTTTTTATCATTTTTATCTTGTGTTCTAATCTCCTAATGTTGTTATCCTAATATATGTGAAACTTCATAGGAGATAACAACGAAGAAGTGGTGGGGGACAATTTTTCCATGTGGGGCTGCGTCTAAGTGATCAGTAAGTTCTTGATTATGTGTATCCCTTCATTCTCAATGCCAAATATATATAGTTTGTTCACAATTATATATGGGCTTAATCAAGGGGATTTCATTTTTGATAAATGCTATCAAGATCCATCCATATCAGGGTGTGTTAGACTTGCAAGGAGAGACGCATACAGTCACCAGTATAATCCTTTTGTCTTATTAGTTAGAATTTTGCTTGATGTAGATAACCTAATTGGAGGTTTATGGAACTACTGGTATATGAATCTCTGATGAAGCTCTGTTGGGTATGAAAATTGCATCTGCCTGCATTGGCTGTGAATCTCTCTGATGTTCGCTAAATTTTGCATGTTGCAAGCTCATGATTTATGTAGTAGTACATGTGAAATATTCATAAACTGAGCTTTAGATGAAAAGGTTTTCATAGATGAAAAGATTTTCATAGGACATTGTGTTTCGTCAAGATTTCTTCAGAAAGATACAGTGATGCATTAACTGTTTAGTACCAATATCACCGGCCCTGACAAGTCAAAATGTGCTTAATAGTACCAATTTGCATATTTCGGTCTGAAACCCCCTTCAAGATCTTGGATGTCATATTGAGTTCATTTTTCTTACTTCATGTTCTATTGTAAAACATCTAGATATAGAGTATATATTGTTTGCTTAAATCATATGAATGTGCATAAAGACTGAGCACCACAGAAATAGAGGTTGTGGCCTAGCCAAAGTGACCATGAGGAGGCTGTCAAGCGCCGCTGGAGTCCGCGCCGCTGGCGGTGTTGCCGACATCCACCATGTGCGTCACTCCAGGTTAGGTAGCGCCACACCTGCCTTTCCTCTCCGATGTTGTGCCTTCATCTATTTTTTCTCTCATGCCAAATACTAGATGCGTGATGTTGTGCTCTAACACGGCGGGCGCCTGTCATAAGAGCTTCCCGGTGACTCTGGGATATGCGCGAACTGGTGGTTATTCCGGCAACTACCAGCATGGGAACTCCTGGCGAGCAGGTGACCAATCCTTTCCTCTCCTTCATTTCTTCCTCCCCTCGATCTGCTCATCCCTTCTGTCTTCTATTTTATCTTTTTAGTTCAGTCATACGTGTAGTGTCATGTGTAGAATCTGACCTGAACATTTTTCTTAAGCAGCATATATGGAGTAGTAATGCTAATAATTGGAAAATTAGAAGTGAATGGTCAAAGCATTAGCAGCAATGAAAAAGCCTAAAAACTCCTTCCCTATAGCCTAATTGAAGTCCACGGATGACTCTTCCCTTTTGCCTTTGTGTTTTCACCACAGCAATGGAACATTTTTCTTTTGGCATGGCCATTCGTAATCATGGTGTAAATCAGGATCTTTCCATTTTCTTCATTATGTTGCCCATTTATGATATGTCCAGGAGTACTATGTTACTCTACCAATTTGTAGTTGATTGCATCAATTTCAACTAATGGAATCACAAATTTGACTGGGTCATGTATGCAGGTGTGAATCAACATGCCATGGTGGTATCTCGCTGCCAATAAATAGATGAGCCCCTTCCTCACGCAGTGCACTAACATCAAGTTCGTTTTTCTACATCCAGGCCAAGTCACTTGATACCCTCTTTAAGTATTACGCCTGACATACCGTTTTCTTTATTGTTAAATCTTTGAGGGATTTATCCTCAATTATTGTCCATCCTCTATGAATAAAAAAACAATTACATCGCGAGGCAGGGGAAGTCCAGTTCAATTTGGAGTCTTCTCCAAAGAAGATGATCCTAAGTTCACCACCTTTGACTTTGTCAGCGATCTCTCCCTCAAATGTTATTAAAAAAACATCGAGAACTCTGTCACTGACCCATACTTCTACACATCCTAAGTTGTTGCTTTCTTTTCATCGGTATAGCCTTCTACACGTTCTAATTTGCTGCTTGCTTTTTATGGAATTTTTTCATATTGCTTCTAAATTGAGAAAAAATGTGTTACTTATAGCTGGTCACCACGTTTATCGCCTCGCCTCACGCAGGTATGGAGCGCAACAGGACTCAGGGCCGCGCGGGTTTTCAGGGCGGCGGTGGATCTTGCCGGTGCGAAGATTTCTAGCGGGCGAACCGCTGCTAGACAAGATTGACCTGATGTGATGGTGTGTGACACACTCTTCTCCCCCTCACAAATTCTTATCTCTGCACGGTGAGGTGTGGCGCGGCAGCTTCGGCCTTCGTGGGCTAATCTGGATTTGCAATCAGACTTGGTTCCCTTGCACTAAATAAGTTTTCTTGTTGATGAGCGTTTTAGCTTCTTGCACTGAATCAAATTTCCAGGCAGGTGTTATGTACTAAATATAGTCTTCATTTGTGTAGGTTTGTGAAATGAATATGAGTGAGGAGTGTGGGATGGACTGAAGCATTAGCCGTTAACTGATTTAGCATTCGTGTACTGATGTACGACGTAACCCAGATTGCTAATTCATATTATAGATAATTTTAAAATAATCAAATTACTTCTAACATCATCTGATTGTAATGTATGTTTCTCTCAGGAGTGTTTTCTTGTAAATATGGACAAAGAGTAATGTTGATGGAATTTAAGTGAGTATATTCTGTGAGTTCGTACATGCTCATAAATGACTATCACACATGAATTCTTGGAGACTAGAACCAGTCAAAATATGTGTAAATCTGTTCATGAATGCTGGCACTATCTCTATAATGAATTTCATGAAATTATTTTTTTTGCTATGAAAATACTCCTTTTATGAATCACGGTCTCGCGGAGTGGGGTATGGTGGCAATGGTGGCGGAGTGGGGTGAGGTTGCCGATTGCTGCTTGAATAAAATGGTAAACCATATTTTAGGTTTTGCTTCCGAATTGGCCAGATAAAATGGTAATCAATAATCATTAGAATATCTGTTTGATAAATTTCTATGCAGGCCAGCAAAATCTTGCTTGTTTTCTTTTCAAAAATGATATAGAGTTGAAATTGATCACAAGTTTACTACTTGGCCGCCGACTTTCGGGGGAAGGTTGCGAAGATATGCATTGTTTATCTTGTTATTTTGTTCCTGGGATTGGAGGAGCCATTAGTCCTAACTCCTAACCCATATGTTTTATTTTTTCAAGAGTTCCGATATTCAGACTTCAGATGCCTAAAAAGCGATCGTCGTGCAGTGACTCCGAACCTACACGCCCGCCACCTAGCCTTCACCACCCCTGTGCTCTAGCTCAACGCCTACTCCTCGAATAAGGAGCAGGTGCCTCGCGTACACCGCGTTCTTTTTTTCTTTTGCACTCGGTTTTTCTAGCGTTCGTCATATGTATGTTCAACTATATGACACCATGACACCAATAAATTAGACGATAGGCATGTATACCTATTACTTCTATTTTATATTTTCAGTACAGTTGATTTACAGAACGAGAATTCAAGGATTCTTGGATAAGTGCTCTTCCAAAACTGAAGGAATTCAAGAGTAGTATACCCCAGTCAACATAGAGTAGTATATCCCAAGTTCCATGTCTGTTTATGAAATCATGTTACTATAATCTTCCAAAACATAGAGTAATATAGAGATGTGATTGCACCTGAAATGACATTCACGTTATGCTTCCTGGTTAGCTCTTGGTCAGCGTTACAAGACAGGTAGAAAGAAACTGTTTTATTTTCGCCTTCTCTTCGGTTCATTTTTAGCCAACCACATCAATTTTGAATACGTGCTGTATAGAATTAGTGACTGTCCGCTTTCTTGCATACTATTGACACTATTATTGATAGGATACCATTAGGCATTGCATATAGTATGGAAAAAAAGAAACGAGCATATGAGGTTAATTTTGATTCCAATATATTATTTACAGGTCAAGGATCAAAGATACATCAAATGCAAAACTTTCAAGTCCAGATTGGGCAGATTCTAATCTATTTTACTCTACCATTTGCTACCAACGGATCTTACCCCTGCGACCTTTGTTCCCCTCGCAGGTGCAGCAGGAGGAGGACGGGCTCGTTCTTGAAGGTGTATGGTAGCCCTTTGATAGTGTTTTTGAAGCTGAAGGTGAAGAGGAGGTGTCCAGCAATTGAAGGAATTCTTAGAGGATCCAGAGACAGTTTCATGCAGCGGCCAAAGAGATTTTGTTATAAAGAAATGGTTTTTCTGGTGGTGTCATGACTTGTAATAACCAATGATTTTGAATTAACATGAGAGATATTTCTATAAGTAATACTGGTTTCTTTGATAATTATGATATCTTTGATTTCTTTAGTTTTTCATAAGTATTTTGAACTATATATGTGCACTGAAAAAATAAAATTTGAGTACCCGTAGCAACGCACGGGCATTTTAACTAGTAAATATATAGGCACAAAGGCAGACTTGTACCAAGGCCCTAGCGAGGATTTTGGAGGCAAAAGCGTTGATGTTTGTTGGAGATCGAGAAGGCTTCAGAGTGATGCCTAGGTCCTAGCCACCTTCAGCTAACGTATATTGTTTTGAAGCTTCCGTCAGTACTCAGTAGTGTTCGTTGGCTAGGCAGTTTGGATGTTCTTTTGGTGTAAGCTTCCTGTAAGTCTTTCTCTGGAGGCGACTGTTAAAACTTGAATGCAAGTTTGAATGGTTTCAGAAACGGAACCGGTGCTGGGCCCTTTTCTTCTACTCCGTAAAAGACTTGTACCAAGGTATAGAAATATTATTCTGCGACTACAAAACTAACATGCTGAAACCATTTCGCACCAAACATCTATAAGCACACACCTGCAACGAACCTGACTGTTGTTGACAATCTTTGCAAGAAAGGCTCAATGCAATAGAGATGTCTAACAAACTTTTGCACTTCTCAGAGGCAATAAGGATACCACCGCCAGCCAACACAATTGAGGTGCACCGCAAACCACAATACCTCACGGAGATGTGCGCAGGTTGCATCACCTTGACCAGTGCCAACTGGTCATCTCCCACAACATGTTAATACGTGATTACAGAAATGTACAACACAAACTGAGAATATAAATAAAGCTTCGGCGAACAAATCATCAGGACAAGTACATTGCAAAGTTGCAAGAAGATAACATCCAAGCTAACAGCTACCATCTTTACATAAGCAGCTTTCATTTAATTATTTGCCGAAAGAGAATAATATCGTAACACAAGATGGAAGAGTGAGTCATGACAGATTCATCATCATCACAAAACAACGGATGGCCACCCAAGTATGCCACGTCAGTCGAATTTGCCTATCATTATTGACAGCTTTGTGGGTTTTGGAAAAGAAGGGAAGGAAAACAAAGACTCAAAAAATTCCTCCACTTCTGCACACAATATGTGCGTGGATGTGGCCTTGACATACTGGTGCCAAAAAAGCAATTATCTTGCCTTTAGAGACTGTAAACATGGTACACCGCTAGATGAATCTAGTAACGGAGCATGTAGGTCCTGCGCCTGAACCAGTTGTAGTCTGGCAGAGACTGAATTGGTCCCATGGCAGCGATGGCAACATCCTGAAAGAAAACAGGCAGTAAGACCATGAACATTGGTTTAATGCCTTGCCCATATGACCACCCATATATATTCAGGCAACAAAACAGAATATACAGAATGTGTCTTCTCAAGTTCTTTACACCCCAATGAGAGGGTTATTGGTATAGACTATAAACACAAAATGAAAACAATATACTACTATGATTAGAGGTCAGACAGTAACAAGACAGGCGTGAAGATTATTATCACTTGGAAGGTACCTGATAAGCAGGAGGCACATTCTGCCATAACCCAACACCAGAAAATAGTTGAAATTATACCAAATAAGATAAGGCAAGCTGGCAGAACACGGTACCTGGTCAAAGATGAAGCGGTTTGCAACACGCCTGATAGTGCTGGGATCAACTGCATCTATTCTTGCGAAAAGCTCAGGAATAGGAATTCTACGGCCGTAGATGAGTAGCTGCCAAAACAGAAGAACAAAGATAAGTTCCAGAGGACTAGTGTAACAGAATATAACGTGGCATTACACAATATATGGCTCCAATACCTGGCGTCCAATATCCTCAACAACAGCAGTGGAACCATCAAGATGGAGTTGGATGGAGGATTTCAGCTGAAAGTTTGACCAAAGCAATGACGTCGTCAGAAAACAGATGGTGAAGTTCATAGGCAGATACATATGTTCAAATACAATCATCCAGCAACAGAATATGAGAATACACCACACAACATGATTCCTAACTAAGTACACGAAAGGCACAACAAAAAGGAAATATGCTACAATACTATTAAGCCTTAGTAAGCCATAGGAAACACTACAACACGCAACCAAAATAAAATTTGTTGAGAGAAAAACCTGATTGCGTGCACGAATAACATCATCTTCAGTAACCCTGTATGATAATTTGCTCATCTCTTGCATAATTGCAAAAGCCAAATCATCCAAGCAATCAGCCTACAAAGCAAAGTCAAAGAATAGCATCAGGCAAAGAAAAGCACAACCCATCCTTTATACCACGAAAACTTGTTCACAAAATAATGGTCAGCATTCAAAATTTAATATACAGTAAAATCAACGGATGCATACTATTTGCTCGCATTTAACTGACAATGGTAGGCCTATTCACGTGGAGTTTCCATCAAATTAACGACCTCGTCCAGATTTGGACCTTGAGAGTTTACATTTCCACTTAAAAATAGATTACATTTCTGTGTGGGGACAAAATAAAAATACACAATGTACTATTTTTAACAGCATAAAGGCAAAGTCAGCAGAAATGAATTTCATTACATCACATCTGAGAGAAAATACAGAATCAAATTTCACTTTTTTCTCTGGGTGCAACTATATTTCGTTTGAGTGTAAAAAAGGACCCCTTCATACAACTACACAATAGACCAAATTGCCAAAACGTAAAATGTGAAAGGAAGTCACAAACAAGCAGAAGTTGGATTGTTACAGAAACAAAACAGCAATATGGCACATGACAACTCCCAAAATAATCCATTACTAGAACTTAGGCATGTTCACATCCTTTTGTAGGTACTGTACAGCTATTGTAGTCATGGGTACAGGTTCACATCACTAAGGGTTTACATCTCAGGCGCATGTCACTATGACAAATAGATACAGTGAAGAAATTTTGCACTTTAATTAGGAAAGATAAAATACAAGACTGACCTTAGCAACAGCATAGACACCAAACAGGCCCGTTTCCTTGTAGTTTGTGTTGAATGCCATTATACTCTCAGCTATTTCATTGATCGCTACTCTCTGTACAAGCTCCGAACTGTACCAATCAAGCAGGATAGCAGAATGAAAAAATGATCAGTGGATTGCCTTTAAAATCATATTTGGCAAAAGGGCTTGGTATACATAACGAAAATGACAAGATGTAAGAAGGTACAAAAGGGATGGAACACCCACCCCATGTGCTTCCCTCCTCCAGCACTCTTGTTCCACGAACCAAGCATAGTTTGCATAACCATTAGTGCAATAGAATCGGGGTCTGTCCAGGATGCACCATTGAAGGCAACAGCAAATTGAGCGAGGGGCATGTCATCATCAATGATTCGAACCTATTAAGTAGCATAAAATAATCAATGATTTGAAAGGTAAATCTAGTGTATGGGGATGTCATCATCAATGATTTCAACCTATAGAGTAGCATAAAATAATCAATGATTTGAACTGCACGGGTAAATCTAGAGCAAAGTGCAAACCTCAGAACCGGTAAAAGTGGCTGGCTCCTTAGCAACCAACATGCCAGTTGTTGTAGGGTCAGTTGGCAGCTTGTTGAACAACTCCTTTGCCTGTTGTACAATGTCCTCATGCTTAACATTACCAGCAGCAGTAATAACCTGAAAACACGCAAGAGCATGTGTTATTTACGAATAGTAGACTCCATCATGCTGCAGTACTAGCAATAAGATGAAGAGAAAAAAATCCAGGTGCATGACAGTTGCAGATTTGTTGTGTCCCATACCACTCTAGAAGCCGTGTAATGCTTTTTAATGTACGCTTCGAGACTCTCTTTCGTGATAGACTTGACATCATCAGCAGAACCCAAGATTGTTCTGCCAAGAGAAGTATACTGGAAGGCGGTTGCATGAAGATGATCAAATATAACTTCCTCTGATTGTCCCTCAACCTGCATAACATATTAACAGTAAGATAATCATGTTGGTTCAAGACAGCACAAGATATAAATTAGTAGCATCTCCAAAATGTTGCAGTTGAGGTTCACAGCTTGACATGCCTAACAATAACTTAAAATATGAAAAGATAAGTTTGTAAAAAGCACATAAAACATGTATGCCCATAAACCCATGGATTAAGTGCAGTTATGTGCATCCATTCGGTACTTCTCTTCTTTGAGAAGGATTGTTAAATGTACAGCTTGGTCCATTTTAAATTTCTTTCGATCATGCATCATTCTGCTCTACTTTAATAACCTTGCAGCAGAATTTAAGAGATTATTTTCACACGCATACAAATGTTCATTCTTCTTATCCAGAACAGTTTGATATTCATATGCAAATATTTCATGCAGTCCCAAGTTGTAAGTCTCGACCAGCCTTGATACAGCTAGAACAATGCCTAATACTAGGAGAATTAGGCCTCTGTAAATCGGTTCTTATTTTCTGAGAACATATTTGGCGAATTTAAGAGAACGATTTTCCCAAAAAAACATCCAGTATTGGTCTTCTCCTAAAGAGAACGATCTGCAGCTGTCTTCTTAAAAATAGCCGTTCATAACAATTCCAAACACTAAGAGAACAAGTCTTGTCAATTAATTCTTACTGTCTAAGAGAACTGTATGGATTAGTTGCATAACAATAAATAAGAAATAGCTATTCAACAAACACTAGGGAACACATGACGCATCACACCTAAGGGAGGTTACGCAAATGCACATCTAATCAGATCCTTACTGCAGTGGAGAAGTGATTAGATCAAGCAGACATATAGGTGTATCAGGGAACTAACCTCCTGCATCTCTCGGAGGATTACACTCCGCTCTCTCTTGATGCATTCATCATCAAGTTTAGAGTTCTGCAAAATGTCAGCGAGAATACTCATCGCGCGCGGGACGTCCTTGTCGAGCACCTTGGCGTAGTAGGTGGTCTGCTCCCGCGAGGTGTATGCGTTGAGGTGGCCCCCGATATCCTCGATCTCCTTCTCGAGCTGGCCCGCGCTGCGCGTGCCGGTGCCCTTGAAGAGCATGTGCTCGACGAAATGGGCGACCCCGGCGGCCTCGTCCGTCTCGTACCTGCTCCCCGCGTCGATCCAGACGCCGACGGTGGCGGTGCGCGCGGCGAGGTTGGACTCGGTGGCGACGCGCAGGCCGTTCTCGAGCGTGGTGACGCGGGTGGCGGGCGCCGCGAGGATGGCCGAGTGGTCGGCGTGGGCCGGCACGGGGCTGGCGTAGCGGAGGAAGCGCGGGTCCGGGTGCTCGAGCCGCCGCACGCGCGCGTTGACGGCCTCGGAGATCCGGTCGTACGGCATCACCGGGGCGCGGAGCGGGGCCGCGTCGGGGGCGATGGCGCCCGGGGCCGCGGCGACGGCCGTGGAGGCCTCGCGCGTGGTACCGGCCGCCGCGGAAGCCGCCGCGGCGGAGCGGCGGCGCAGCGCGGCCGAAAGGATTCGGCGGAACGCCATCGGGGGGATCTGGGAGGTGGTCTCGCCGGCGGCGGCGGGGGTGGAGATCTGGCAGTGCTAGGGTTTGTGGTGGGATGGGGATGGATCGGGGAGGAAGAGATGGGGGGTGGGAGAAATAGAGAAGGGCGTGGACGAGTGGGGAGAGGCGCTGGGTGCTCCTAGCTTAGCTTGCGGAGGGCCCGTCTGCCAGTGACACAAAGGTTTTTTTTTTCAGAGAAGGTAGTTGGAAATCGGATTTTTTTCTTTTTATTCCGAAGGGCAGTGGAATGTGCCCCAGCATTTGCTTTCTACTCCGTATATTTCTGTCCCATGCGGCAGAAAAAAATATTCCCTCGATCTAAGAAATGTTAGAGATTTATCTAAATTTAAATGCATTACTATGGATTAGTTTAGAACATCACGCCATGAGGCAATGGTAGCTTACGCCCACCCGTATGCACGTTTGAAATTCCGAGAGCCCACAGGTGTCGTTCGGTGATGTGTCGAGCCGAGAGGAGGGAGGAGAGGGAAAGATCGATTATGCCTGAGAGAAGAAAGACGGCTATCACCTTGCCCATCTTCTTCCCCACCTCCGGCTCCAGCGTGCCCTTCTTCTTCCCACCTTCGGCGGCTTCACCGTGCAGTGCCTCTTCCCAACTCCGGTGAACCGCCCCCTAGCACCAGCCTAACCGCCACCCGCGTGTCGCACCGCCCTAGTCGCCTCCTCCGTCGGTCCGCCGCCCCCAAGCCAACCGTTCCTCTAAGCCTTTCACCTCTCCTTCTTTGGCTCTGGTGACATGTACCCATTCAGCCCCTAAGTCCGGCGCACCCCTGCATCCCCTTCCCTAAGTTCTAGCCTCGCCATCGGCGGCACCATCGCGGCCAACCGCATCGGCTCTGACTCCGGCTCGATGTCGGTCACTCCATCGAAGGGAGAGGAGGGGAAGCGGCATGAAGAGGGAATGTTGCGGAGGAGCGAGTCAGCCAAGCGGAGCAACGCGTTCGATCTATGCGGAGGAGAGAAGATAAGAAGGGTTGCGCGCTTTTTATTGGGGGTCCCACATGGCTTACGCGCTGGCGAGATGGACCATGTCCACGGTCACCCGTGTATGAGCCGATTCGCATGCCATGAGCGTTTCCTAGTTTCTACTATATACAGTTGTAAGACATTACGCGCACACCATTACTACTCTCTCCGTCTATAAAATATAAAAGGATCTAGAAGATTTGTCTAAATCGAATGTATGTATATACTAAAGAGTAAAGAGTGTCTAGATATATCTAAGGTTACACAAAATTGTACTCCCTCCATCCCACCAAAAATATCTCAACTTCGTTAAAATTTTGATTTATCCCTCCATCACACCAAAAGTGTCTCAACTTTGTTGAAATTGATGCCAAATTTAAACAAAGTTGAGACACTTTTGGCGTGATGGAGGGAGTACATCCTTTTATGACAGATGTAGATGTAATCGGAGGTTTGCTAATTTAAAGTTAGCTTCAGTCTGATGCACAGGAGTTCCCCGGACACAACTTGAGTACACATTCAGTTTACCACTGAATATTTTCAGTTCGGTGCAAAGAGAAAGCTAAAAACCAACATACACAGCCTTTTTCCAAAATTCGGATGTCGGTCAGTCTGAAGCTCTGTCATCGTAGAGCTTTCGTTTCTCAGAGTACGGTTTTATTTTAGCACAAGGAGTTCCCCGTGCACAACTTGAGTACACACTTCAGTTTACCACTGAATATTTTCAGTTCGGTGCAATTCAGTTAGACAAAGCTAAAAACCGGAACATACACAGCATTTATCCAAAATTCAGATAATTCAGATATATATATATCAACACATTGGTATTTCGAGTTTCTTGAGAACCAACTTGGGAATACAAGATTGTCACAGAAATTCATCCTTGAATTTCCCGCCTATGGTCTCTTGACAACAGTTGCTTCAACCCTGGTGCGGATGCATCTGAAGCACAGAGCATAATAACGAATGTACAGAAGAGAAGTTGGAGATCACCCAAGCTACAAAAACTGAGTATCATCTCATTGCACCTAGAAACATTAAGAAGCTATTTGCAAGAATGGGAAGCATCTGAATCATGCGTGTTGATGCTCTTTGGTGCTTCGTAGATGCGGTTGATGTTCATGTAGCTTACGGGCTGTAGTCTTCAGCTTTCCGTTGACCATGCATCGCTGTCGATAGTAACTGTCAGCATTCATTCACATAACCAAGCATGGTGAGCATGCTTTGTATAGAGATTATTGAGAACAATGAAACACGCCATGCATTCCAGTCAATCTTTTTCCATGGTGAAAGATGAATTGTTCGGTGGTAATTTGGGCTACAAACTATGAGCACATTTAATTTCAGGATATACTGTAAGGCCATTTAATATATGGAACATGAAAATAGTTAACGATGAATGATATGGAAGTGCAATACAGAAGGGAACCATAAACACTTCACAACACATGTAATTACTTTTTATACTTTGTGCACATCTCTATTATGGTGTCTGTTTAGTCAGCCTTGGATATCTATATGGCCATTTAATATATATGGAACACGGAAAAAGTTAACGATGAATGATACAGAAGTGCAACACAGAACAGAACCATAAACTTCAGAACACATGTGTCTGTTTAGTCAGCCTTGGACCATAAAACTCACCATGATAACCTTTCAGGCCGGAGATGAAAGTTCGGCTCCTTTGGAATTGTTATGCCCTTTGTGGACCTTAAAACAAGCAGAGGTAAAATGAAGAGTTAGTTACTTTGTAACAGGTCAACTCTGAACTACAGAAATCTAGACAGATAATATCGAATCAGTGGTGCAATGGTTGAGTTAAAACTGAAATATTTCATGTACGAGTTTCACAAAAGACCAGGATTCACCTTTTTGGGACGAATGGCCGATCAAAATATGGCATAGGCTGTGCTTTGGGAACAAGCTCTTTTCTCAACTGCCGTATCATTTCTTCCTCCTCCAACTTCTCTTGTTGCTCCCGCTCCAGCCTTAGTTGCTCAGCGTACTTGGTCCTCTCGGATACCTATATTCTCGAACAGCCATAGTTATTAATATAATGATAAAGGTAACACACCAGTTACTTTCGAAATTAAGACTTTACACCATATGCAATTTATAATGAACTTGTAAGGAGGCTTACATATTGATCGAATCCAGCACGTTCAACTGCTCGGACATCACTATGGAGAACGAGGTCAACTGGCTCAGTCCTTTCCTTGACCGGTGGCTTTATCAAGCACTAATGAAAATAGAGATACAATGTTATGACAATATCACTTGCTAAGCTCTGAACTACAGAAATCTACCATCATTGTGCTTCCACAGAAAGCACGGTATAAATATTATGCAAATATATCTGTTATCAAACAAAGATCCAGTGATAATCGATTTTCCTTCATAGCTAGTAAGTGCTAAAGATCAAATTCTATAAATCTGACATTATGCCAATTTTGCTAATCAACTCCAATAACTACCCTGTTGCCAAAAGAACAGTCAAAACATGCACAAAAAACAAACTTCAATCTGGTGTCTGTTATTAGAACAGATTTATCTTTCTTCCAAGGTATTGAACAAAATGCTAATGCAGGGACGTGTTCAAGAAAAGTGGGCTATACAAAGAACTACCATGTTACCATAATAACAGTCAGAACATAAACAGGCAACAATCTTCAATCTGTTATTAGACCAACTTTATCTTTCGAAGGTATTGAACAAAAATGGTACTGGAGGGCTGTAACAAGAGAATTAGGCTACACAAAGTGACATACCTCGGGCTCATCTGTTGTCCACGGAAGTCCTTGAGCGATATGTACGCGCTTCTTTTCATCCTCAATGAGCATTTCCTGCACTTTCTGCATGAACTGCTGCGCTTTTGCCTTTCCTCGTTGCTGTTTATAAAAATGATTCACGCACCATCCAATATAGCAATGTTGGTAGGTAATTTTGACTACTGATTCTACTACTAATTGACTTGCCCAGTAACAAACATAACCACCAGCCAAAGGTTTTGTTTGTTACTCACCTCTGTTCTGAGCTTGAAAGGATGCTGGCTAGTGACCTTAAGCTTCTTATTCCAGGAGCTCCTTAGTGACTCAGATGACTGCCGCATCACAGAACACAAAATGGACATTGAATTCAGAGAGCACAGATAGTAAAACATGATCTACTCTACAGCATAACAAAAGGTATTTCATCCTTACGTTCCGCCGGCTCCTGCGGCCTCCGGTGGTTGCCTGGCTGTCCCAGCTGGATCTGAAAAGATGAAACGAAACTCTGATCAACACATTGCATCAGCAACGATCTAAATACAATCCGTTGTCCTGCTGGTTCGTCGGTACCAACTGACCTGTTGCTCTTGCCGTCGAGTGAGCTGCAGAGCCTGGTCGGGCCCAGGTCCTGGAAATCGGCCGAGGAGAACACCGCGTCAGCCCCCTCCTTCCACGGCTGCAGCCCGGGCAGCGCCCACGCCTCCTCGCCGGCCCGCTCGGCGTCGGCGGTGGCGCCGGAGATGGAGAGCAGGCTCTCGAATGCGTCCACCAGGTGCCTGACGCGGCCGGCCCCAGTGTCTGGGACCGTATTCAGCGCCTTGGCCATCACCCTGCTCCGGATCGCCCTCACCTTGCTGCTCCCCTCCAGTCCGGCCGCATCCCCTTCCTCTGCCTCCTCGGCGGCGGCGGTGTGTGCCTCCTCTTGGGCCGCTCCCTCCTCGTCCTCGTCCTTTTTGGGTTGGTCATCGGCGGCGGCGGACGCCTGGCGCTCCTTGAGGAAGAACTCCTGGTGCGACGCGCGCAGCGCCTCGCGCGCGGCCTCGCGGCACTTGTCGAAGTCGAACGCGGCCGCGTCGCCGTTGCTGTTGGTGTTGTGGCGACGCCGATGCGCGCCCTTCTTCGCGACGAGGAACCGGCGCTGCGGGGCCGGCGGCGGCGGCTGGACGGGGGCGAGCGTGCGGCGCCTCCGCCTGACGGAGGCGGTGGCGTTGGCCGGGGCCCTGGACGGCGGCGGCGGAGGGGAGGCGAGGGTGTTGGGGTCGGAGTTCTCGGAGGCCTGCGAGGGCCGCGCGCGGGAGGGCAGCTTGGACGGCGTCTTCGCCGCGGCGGCGGGCTTGGACGGCGGCGGGGGAGGGGAGGCGAGGATGTTGGGGTCGGAGTTCTCGGAGGCCCGCGCGCGGGCGACGGACTTGGACGGGGTCTTGGCCGCGGCGGCGGCGGCCGAGGACGCGGGCTTGGCGGGGGTCTTGGGCGCCGACGGGGCCGGGTGCTTGGCGGGGGTCCTCGCCGCCGCCGGCAGGGTGGATTGCTTGGTCGGAGTCTTCGCCGCCGCCCCGGTCGCCATGGCTAGGGTTTGGAATCGTGCTGTATGTTTTGCGTTTGGGTGGAGATGGGGGAGATCGGAACTGGAATTCTGCAAGGGAGAGGAAAAAGGGGATCGTTGGGGCCGAGGAGCCTAACGGCTAGTTTTGGTTCCAATCCAACACGCTCCGCTCGATGAGTCGTTTCCCACTCGATCCGGGTGTTGCCTTGCTCCCGTGGCAATTGCCCATCAGCATTTCTGGGCCCGTTGTCAGTGACGTGGAAATATAAACAGTAAGCGGATGTGGATTTTTGAAAAAAAATCTGAACTTCTGTGTACAGTTTAGCCCAAGAAAACACCTCCAATTCCAACATTTTTGGATCATAAAAAAACATTTTGGCTCATCTCTAATAAGCCACTTGGAAGCTGAGCTTGGCTGTTTTAGCGTCTTCCTACTAGCTTGGGTTGGCAAAAAACGAAGGAAGCAAAGCCAATGTCGACGTATCTCACATTTACACCATTTCAATCTTGTGCTACCATTTTTCATGGAGAACTTCTTTGTCACACTGGTGTTCGCCCATTTTGCTTTGCCAGCCTACAAAAACAAAATGAGCAAAAGTAAGTGCTCCTCCCCAGTTGGTACTCGCAAAAACAAAATTTACCCTTTTTCTAACCTGGGGAGGGGTCAACTCTACAAAAGTGACAAGGAAATTTGCACCTACAATATTTATTTCACTCGTGAGAACTCTATATTTTTCATCCCTAGAAGTATGTGCCATTGATAACATGGAAGGAATGAGTTGCTAGCCATTCTATTGTTTGATCGACAATGGTTGATAACTACCATCATTTTAACTTAGCACGTGGCAACTCCTGATTCATCCAATCTGAAAACGTATGCTCAATGTTAGCGTCTAAATTATAAAGAGTCATTGTCTAACTTCAGCTCTTAAACAGGTTAATTTCTCAATTACCAATTAACTCAGGGTCTTGGGAGGAGATGACGAAAAGGGGCCTTGTTGAAAAAAAAGGGGGTTAGAATGTATTGTATTTCCAAACAAACCCATTACATAATATATATTGATGGTCTCTAAAACTAGAAAAATCACACCACTAATTATTTATTTGTAACGGTAGGAGAACTACATCATGATAGTAAGGAACAATGTAGTTCAACAAAATATCAATCTTCTATGTGCCAGAAAGAGACCATCAATTCATCTCCAAGCTCTAAATTATTTTTTTCTGTTGAACCTATTTGGGATTCTAAAAGTATGTCTCTCTGTTTTTTCTCCTTCTTTTCTCATTGCCAGATAATTCTTTTGGATGGCATCTCATCAAATGACCAAAACAATTTGCAGAAAACAGTCAATAGAGGGAACAATAGCACCCAGGGACGAAGCTAGGAAAATAATCTAATTAGCACTGGTGTCATATTTACTGATAAACAATGATCATTGCAAAATTAGTGAAGGATTTTTAGAATCCATTGGTTTGACACCATTGCCATGCATGCAGCTTCGTCCCTACTAGCACCTGGATATGGGCATATGGCTCGATGTCGAACTTTTGATGTAGGTTCTTTGATCCGCAGTATACAAAACTTAGCCGCCTCATCGTCTTCTCCTTATGTGTTGACCGCTCATGCTTAGATTAGATCCAAGGATACCTTAAAGAGTTGAAGAACTCAAGAACAGACCTACGAAGAGAAGAATTGGAGATGTGTCAAGCGGTTAGAGCCATGTATACATGTTATTTAACATGCTAACAACGAATCAATTGAGGTGGAATTAGGGGATGTGGGAGACGTACCATCTCACATCTCTGATACGTTACATCGTTGAATGTTGAGCATGGAAAGAGAGGTGATTGGGGAACAAAATAACACCATTTGTCTCCATTAATGGGCCGCGATGACCTCAGATATGGAAGGGTGGCCACACTATTTTGACTGGAGAAACTGAGGGAGCCGAGAGGAGACGAGTGGATGGTGCGAGTTCAAAGGAGAAGTGGAGATCATATTTTTATGAGGGAAACAACGATGGGCGATTGATACGTCTCCAACGTATCGATAATTTCTTATGTTCCATGCTACTTTATTGATGATACCTACATGTTTTATGCACATTATATGTCATATTTATGCATTTTCTGGAACTAACCTATTAACAAGATGCCGAAGAGCCGCTTGCTGTCTTGCTTTTGGTTTCAAATCCTAGTAAGGAAATATTCTCGGAATTGGACGAAACTTTCGCCCGAGTCCTATTTTTGCACGAAGCTTCCGAAGACCGAAGAGATAACGAAGTGGGGCCACGAGGCAGCGGCTAGGCGGCGCGGCCCAAGCCCCGGCCGCGCGGCCCTACCCCGGGCACCTCGTGTGCCCCCGCGTTGCCCTTCCGCCTACTTAAAGTCTCCGTCGCGAAACCCCCAGTCGAGAGCCACGATACGGAAAACCTTCCAGAGACGCCGCCGCGAATCCCATCTCGGGGATTCAGGAGATCGCCTCCGGCACCCTGCCGGAGGGGATTCATCTCCGAGGACTCTACACCGCCATGGTCGCCTCCGGAGTGATGAGTGAGTAGTTCACCCTGGACCATGGGTCCATAGAGAGGATGGTCGTCTTCTCCTTGTTGTGCTTCATTGTTGGATCTTGTGAGCTGCCTAACATGATCAAGATCATCTATCTGTAATACTATATGTTGTGTTTGTCGGGATCCGATGGATAGAGAGTACTATGATTATGGTGATTATCAATCTATTGTTTATGTGTTGTTTATGATCTTGCATGCTCTCCGTTATTAGTAGAGGCTCTGGCAAAGTTTGTACTCTTAACTCCAAGAGGGAGTATTTATGCTCGATAGTGGGTTCATGCCTCCAGTGACAGAAAGTTCTAAGGTTGTGGATGTGCTGTTGCCACTAGGGATAAAACATTGATTCTATGTCTAAGGATGTAGTTGTCGATTACATTACGCACCATACTTAATGCAATTGTCTGTTGCTTAGCAACTTAATACTGAATGGGGTTCGGACGATAACCTGAAGGTGGACTTTTTAGGCATAGATGCAGTTGGATGGCGGTCTATGTACTTTGTCGTAATGCCCAATTAAATCTCACTATATTTATCATATCATGTATATGCATTGTTATGCCTTTCTCTATTTGTCAATTGCCCGACGTAATTTGTTCACCCAACATGCTTTTATCTTATGGGAGAGACACCTCTAGTGAACTGTGGACCCTCCCTATTCTTTACATAGCATACAATTTACCAATTGTGTTTGTTTTCTTTGCAAACATCTTCCACTCGATACGTTTAACCCTTTGTGTTAACAAGGAGATTGACAACCTCACTGTTTCGTTGGGACAAAGTACTTTGGTTTGTTGTGCGATTCCACGTTGGCGCCAATCCCGTTGTTGCGCCGCATCACATTTCGCGACCATCAACCTTCAACGTGCTTCTTGGCTCCTACTGGTTCGATTAAACCTTGGTTTCATACTGAGGGAAACTTGCTTCTATACGCATCATACCTTCCTCTTGGGGTTCCCAACGGACGTGTACATCTACGCGTATCAGCGATGCACTAATATTCTGGGCCGAGGCCCTTCTTCTGGAGGGTCTAGGGCGGCCGCCCCATTGCCCCCCTTATGGGTTGGCCGACCTCACGCTGGGCGTTCGGGTAACCCGAATTATTCGGGTCGGGTTTCTCGGGTAAATGAAACTTCGGGTATCAGGAAAGTCCACCCGAAAATCTGGCTAGAATTTTGCTACCCGAGAAAACGGGTACCCGATATTTCGGGTCCGGGTCCGGGTAATCCCGAATGACCCGATATAGAAAACACTGAATAAAAACTGGGCATCAATGCAGCATATATTGATTAAGTTTCGACAGCATCTGGGCAAGTAGGTAATTATTAATCTTCAGAGTTCACATTGCACAAGCAGATATAGTTCAAAATCAAAGGGAGTTCTAAATAGTGGAGACGGACGACACATTGGACATTACAGTACAATACTACAAGTGTTCAAAATCAAATTCAGTGGCCAAGGCACCAAGCAACCAATGCCACTTCATCCAGTAGTGAGTACTGAGAAGTCCAGGCCTCCAGGGCTCCAGGCGTCCAGCAATTCCATCCAGTAAGGCAGTAAGCCACAAGGCACAAGGCACTTCATCCAGATCCAGTAGTCCAGGCGTTCAGCAATGAGCAATCCAGTGACTCCAGCTTCAGGAACTACAACAGTACAGCAACATGTAACACGTCACAGCCTGGACTCCTCTCTCCTGCCATCAGCAGTTCACCACAATGATTTCAGATTTTCACACTAGAGTACTAGACCATATATAGACAAAAGGGATTGTTCACCATACTAAATGCTTGCAGACTTTCACAATGTAAAACAAAATAGACTTATTGCTTAGTATGCTTACTGGTTACTGCTTACCTTCATCAAGATCATCAAGGTTTGGAGATGGACATACTTGTTGTCTTACAAGTTGATGCAGATTTCCCTTTTCCTTTGGCAATGTGCAGGCCACCGAATTCTTCAATTAACTCTACAAAGAATTGAGCAAGTATGCAACAAAGAATTAGACAAAATTGGCATGATGCAACAAACTAAATACAAAGAAGTATTATGAGGCAGTATTTTTTACCCTTTTCCATCTTAGCTAATTCCTCCATATTCTCTTGGATGTCAATCGGAGTAGTCCTTCGAAGCCAATCTTGCGCGCACACAAGAGCTTCCAACATGAAAGGAGTAAGTGAGGTTCGGAAGTCATCCAATATACGCCCACCTGTGCTAAAAGCAGACTCGGAAGCTACTGAAGTGATGGGTATGGCAAGCACATCACGAGCCAAGGGAGCCAAGACAGGAAAGCGAGCTGCATTGATCTTCCACCAACCAAGAATGTCAAACTTTCCTTCTTTCTCTTCGCATGCTTCAGCAAGATATTTGTCAAGTTCCGTCTTGGCGTTACAACTTGCACCATTGTTCATCTTAAGCTTTTTGGCAATTCTGTCCTTTAACATGCTTCCTCTTCCCGATCCCACTGTTGGCACGCTTTGGTCATCCGCAGGCACTTCAGATGTTCCTTCGGTTGGAGCATATGTCTTTCTATATTCTTCAAACAAATCAGCAAGACAATTGTTGATAGCGGTCCAAACTAGCTGTCCACTTTCATGCCCAAAAATTTCTTCAATCACAGCACTAGTGTAATCAGATAATTTGTATCTTGGATCTAGAACTGCTGCAATAAAGATCAGCAAGTTTGGATTTTCCTTTTCCTTCTCCTTCTCCTTCTCCTTTCCTTTGCCCTTCTTGCCCTTCTTATCATTTCCCTTTTCAGTTTGCACTTCATTCTCCAATTCAGTAGTGCTCACCTTGGTGTTGATGTGCCAAAGGCCCCAGTATTTGTTAAACTTGTCTCTCATTCTCTGACCCATAGCCACTTGCAATGCATCTTCACTATCAAGCCAAGTTTGTATTAACAACCTAACTTCTGCAATCTCATGGCAGAAACTGTTGCAAGTGACACTCAAACTAGCCGATACCTGTGAGATCAAAGAAGTGGCCCAGAAATTGTTCCATCTTCTTAGCATTCTCCCAATCAGTTTCTTCAGGGCAACCAAATCCATCATTCTCCTCAGAAAGAGCAAATCTATAGCTGAAATCCTCTTCCGCCAACCTTGTGAAGACCTTCTCATACACATTTGCAGCTTTCAGCATTATATGCATCAGGTTACTGGTTACTGGTTAGTCTTACTAAGTTACTAACACCAACAGTCCAACAGATATGCATCAGTGATCAGGGCCATCAGGCCATCAGCCATCAGGTATTCAGGATTTCCGGTTACTACTTGTTGACTTGTTGCATCAGGATCAGGACATCAGGTTACTACTTGTTGACTTGTTGCATCAGGATCAGGACATCAGGTTACTAATTATTCGCTTATTGCAGATTTGCATCATGCCATTGCCATCAATATCAATATATCATACACCAGTAAAGAGTACAACACCAGTACACAAATTACAAAACTCAGCAGACAATGATACATCATAAATGTTACAAAAAATTCGACAGTTCAGAGTTGAGAGTTGAGAATTGAGAATTGGAGATGAACTTACCGGTACAACAGCAGCTGTACTCGATCCTTCAGTTCGAGTGGATGAAGGTGAAGCCGTGGCTGACTAGTGAAGAAGCCCGCGTCACGTCAGGGGCCTCAGGGCGTTGAGCAGGACAGCGGGTGAGACGCCAAGAGCCTGAGACGGTGGTCCTCCGTCGGGGAAGAAGAAGACAAGGTCAAACCGTCAAAGATCACGCCGACCGCCGAGGCCGAGACGGTCGTTCTCGGCACTTGGCGACCTCACCATCGTCGCCTGAGGCCGTCAGTGAGCAGAGAGCGTCGGGGAAGAAGAGCGTGCGAGCGGCAGTGGGAGGCTGGGAGCTTGCTCGGCGACGGGCATCGGCGGCGGCGCGGCGCAGGTGGGCGGCGACTCGTGCCTGTGAGTGGGAGAAGAAAGACAGAGTGGGGGCGCTAGGGTTTGAGCCTTTGAGGAGGGGATTACTTGGGTCTTTGGCAGTTGGGCTGGGGCGCTGGGCCTTGTTCACTGGACACTGGCGATTGGTGAAGGTGGGCTAATCGCTAATATTACGGGTTGATCGGGCATAACGGGTACCCGTGGACGAAACCCGAGTCGCCCGTATTAAATTCGGGTATCCAGAGCTGCCACCCGATAGGACCCCGAAGCTTCTCGGGTCCGGGTCAAACGGGTCCGGGTCCGGGTAAAACGGGTTCGGGTCTCGGGTATCGGGTTTTATGCCCGGCGTGAGGCCGACCTCTTGGTATAAGGCTATACCCACGCCCTACCCGTAACTTAATGGGTAGGTATGAACACTACCATGGGTATAAAATATGTACATACCATTCTATTAGGGTATTATAGTCGTTGGTACCCCTGCCCCTAGTAAAATTTCCATGCTTCGTATAATATAAGTTGTTCGGCGGTTTTTATTTATGTATGGCTTGAGAGCAACATATGTCCCATGCACGAGTCATACTGTGCACATATCTGCCACCCATTCTACTATGTTTGCTCTAAGATTCACACATCAAAAGAATCTTTGTATATAGCCTACCCCGCACTAGTACTCCCTCTCTCATTTTATAATACATCAATTTTTAGTGTTTTTTTCGAACAATTCAATTTTTAATGTTGCAAAGAGCCATATGTATTGGAATATATCCCAGATTAACATTCCGTTTAAATCTATGTATTTGTTTCGATTATATCTTATAAATTAGCCAAAAAAGATTTTTTTAAAAAAATCAAATTTAGAATTCTAAAACGCAATGAAACTCGTTAAAACTTGACATATATTTTGTTATGTATAAATTGAATTCTAAGATAATTGTCAAATATTTTCTTAGTCTAATAAACCAAGTTTGATACAGAGTGAAACAATTTTTTTCTACAGAAACTACCATCGAGCTTCACTAAGTTCTATTGTGATTCGAAAATAGAATTTTAAAATTGTCAAAATAATTTAATATTAGTCTTCTTTTTGTTCCCTTCGATCATTTTAATTGATTCGGATTTAGTACAACTTATACTAAATTTGAGTCAATTAAAGTGGATCGGAGGGAGTAGCTCTTTTCATTAAAAACTCAATTTTTTAACGATTTATAAATTGAAATTATGGTTTAAAATTTGTGAACATTTTAAATTTTGGATCTCGATCTAGGTGGCATGAGGGGAAACATGCCTTACACACAAATACTAGTATAGAGAAGAGAATGTGGGCCCGTGCAGCCCATTTCTCATTTTCTCTTTATGGCTTGTGCGGTTGGAAGCTTCCTTGCTTGGACTCTTGCTTTCTGCTCTCGGGGCGGCTCCTGGGAGTCGACGCCTCGCAACGTCAAAACCCACGCCAGCTCATCCTTGTGATCGGCACCCGGCGCCTGCACACGCGCGAGCCAACAGGCAAAACCTCTTGCGGCCGGCCGGCCTCGTCGCACGCAGGACACGCGCGGCCGGGGATGTTCCCGGACGAACCGTGGCGCGCTGCCGCTGAAGCGCGCGGCGCTGCGGCGGTGGCGGCGCCCGCGAGCACGGGTGTTCGGGACGGCCGCAGCGTCGTCGTCGGGCGGAGCGTGGTGCAGCAGCGGAGCACGCTGTACGACTCCTTCGAGCTCAACGCGATGGTGGCGCGCCTGAACCGGCTGCTGCTGCACGGTGGGGACGGCGCGAGGCGGCCGGCGGCTCCGCGGAGCCCGGCCGGGGGCTGGCTCGCCGTGCCGAAGGTGCTCATCGGAAAGATCAAGCGCGCATTTCTTGGCGGGCCCCGGCGAGGAGGCAGCTAGCTGAGAGTCTGAGACGATGTGTGCCGCGCACCCTGCAGCGTCCGATGATCGATGGTCTTTCCCTGTCGCCGTGTTAGTGAACTCGTAGTGGTCGAACTACATTGCTGATGCCTCGATGCTTCTATGCCTGTTCGTTAGCAGTCCAGCTGAATGCCATATATTGTCATACGATCAGTCAGACTGATCGAGCGTTTGACAAGTTGAATGCCGGAATTAATACCGATTGATTTGGCACTTTGTTACACATTAATTTGTCCGTCTTGCCTTGTTAATTGGGTGGGCGCCCCCTCGACCCGCTTCGCTCTCCTCGGGTCGCCCCCTCCAGGCGACCGAGGGGGCGAAACCCTAGCCGCGCCGCCACCGCCTTCCCTCCCTCCTCCTCTCCTCCTCGTCGCCCCCAGAGACGTTGCTGGGCTAAGCCCACGACGCCGGTGAAGGGGGCGGCGGGGATCTGAGCCCTTGGCCCCCCGCGCGGTGTCTAGGTGGAGGACCTCCGCGCCGGGACCGCCATGACCGCGGCGGCTACTCGACGGGCTCCCCTTCCTCCGACGGCTGGCCCTGGCTAGATCTGAGGAGAAGGGCGAGCTGACGGGTGGCTTCCACGGTGGGGGCTCCGGATCCGAGGCGGCGGCCTCGTCTGGTGAGGCGACATCGGCTCGGCGGCGACCGGTGCTCGCAGGTGCGGGATGGCCTCGTGGCCGCGCGGGTGGCGCGATGCCGACGGGGGCCGGTCTCGGCCAGGTGGTCCGCGTGGCCGCCGTGCCCAGATCCGAAGCGCCAGCCCCTCCCTCTCCTACCTCGTCCCACTCCTCCAGATCCACGGCTGGTGCGTCCAGCACTCGATCTGGCGGGGTGCTGGCGAGGGGATCGACGACCGGGAGAAATCCTTGACCAGCTTGCTGGCCTCGACGGCGGCGACGCCCTTCGCGTCGTTTACCTCCTTGGGGCGCCATCGTGGTTTGTCCTTCTCCTCTCCCTTCCCCCTACCTCCCCAGGTGAAAGCCTAGATCTTTGATTGGGCCGCGGCGGCGCCGGTGGTGTCGCTGTCCTTGCTGAAGGCGCGGCCTTGGGCGAGAAAGGGGGGTCTGTGGCCGCTGGCGGTTTGTGGAGGTGTGCTTGTGTCCGGTGGGCGGTGCTGCAGCGGTGGGCAGCGCCCACTTCTTCTCCGGCTTCCGTGCAGTTTCTTCTCGGAGGCGAGCGACGGGACTACGGGGAGGCTCTCCTCAGGATGTGTGCTAGCAGTGTCTGGCTGTGCACGGTGGTCCGCCGGGGGTCTCGGCTGCACTTCCCATCCAGGCGCTCAGGGAGAGCGCTGCCATCGGCCGACGGTACGGCGTCCTTCGAACCAGGACGAGGAGGCAGGGAGCCTTCTTCGGCCATGGACTGGGTGTGAGTGCAGTTTCAGGTGCCCAGGTGCAATCCATGGCGTCAGGTCTGCTGGATCCTTCTTCAGCTAGCCTCTCCAGAATCCGCTGCTGCTCGTGGATGAGGGCCTCGGCTACCTCAAGCTATGCTTAGTTTTCTTTCTTGTTGTGCTTGTTTGGTCGTTGGTTTGTAAGCTGTTCTTCAGCACCTTTGTACTGGCCGTAAAAGGCTTTATTAATTTAAAGCTGGGCACTCGTGCCTTCTGTTTAAAAATTGGGTGGGCGCTCCTCGTATGCGTCGGGACTTGATCGTTGTTAGGGGCGTGTTTGGTAGGCTGCATGCTCCTTGGCTCGTATCGGGCCAGCAATTTTCGGCCAGTTTGGTTGCCTGGGCCGAGCAGCGTTTTTGTAGGAACCGGTTTTTAAAGCAGTGTCGGGCCAGATCCTGGAGGAATGCCATGTTCAGAAGTTTCCAGTGGAGCAGGCAAATCTACTAGATGCCTGTGTCTGACCTGGTGGCTTAGGTAGCGGCAGAGGTCGCGGCTAGGTTAGCCACCACAAAGAAGAACAAGAACCACAGGGAAGCGGAGAGGGCCTTGAAGACCAGGCAGGAAAGGAATGCCACCATGAAATGGCTTCCATTCATGTCCAGCTTCGTGTTGGAGAAAATGTGCGGCTTGATTCAGAGCAGAGTGAGAACTGACAAAGGATTCAAGGAAGTCCATCTCAATTCTGTGGTGAAGGGCCTTTTGACCATTGTGTTGTGTCTGTCTGCTCCACTCAGGTGTACAACCACCTGAGAAAGTGGAGGCAGAGGTGGCTCACCATTAGCAGGCTCCGCGATCTAAGCGGTGCTCAGTGGTGCGAGGATACCAAATGCACCCGTCCTTGAGGGTGAGCACTACTGCAGGCACGTCGCGGTGAACACCTCACTAACTGAGTCCACCTCACTAACTATTTTGATCAACCACGAGCAGAACTAACATCATTGTCCCTTCGTATTGTAGGATCACCCAAAGGATGCGGAGTTCCTGAATGTGCCCATTGCCAACTACGACGAGATGCATACCATCTTCTCCTTCGGCCTCGCCACCGGCAAGTACGCCATGGGATCTAGTGAGCCCCTAAGCTCGGCTGCAGCAAATCCTGCACCTGAGGATGCTGAAATCTAGGAGTCCGACACGGTCAACCTCGATGCTGAGATGGCCGCCGACACGCCTGAGAAGGTGTCCGCCGGCAAGAGGAAGAGAGGAGCCTTCGCCGACGCCGAGCTGGTGGCCTTCACCAACATGACTGTTGATGTGAAGGACGTCGCACAGGCCATCAGGGACAACAAGCCCACAGACATGCACCCTGACCTGTACAATACGGTCATGGACATGCTTGGCTTCGCCGAGAATGATCTCATGGCCGCCCTCAGCCACCTCGTCGACCACAAGGCCCAGGGTTCCAGCTTCGTCGGCATGATCGAGCCACACCGCGTCCTGGCTGAGCAACTACCTTGGCAAGTACCACTCCAAGGTGTAGTGGTGCCCTTCAAGGGGTGGTTCAGGGATGCATGCATGGAGCTGGTGATGATGATGATGTAAATTCTGGCTAGGATGAAAAACATTTGATGGCCCCCTTTGTAACTATGATGAGGTGGTATATACTAACCCCTCAGGAGATGGTGAACTTGCGGTGTTAGGATGACACCCACTTTTGTTGTGGTGGTAGGATGACACCATGGTAGTGTAGGATGGACTTGTGATCCACTTTTGGAATGATCATGCATCATGCCCCTGTTAATTTATCATTTGCTGTCAACACTTCTGTTGTTCTATTGCTCTTTTCTGAATTGCTTCATGGTTGTGATCGATAACTTCTTCTTCTTATGCCATGCTAGTGGTATGTGGTGTTCCGCGGATGGGTTCAAGGAATCTACAGCTCATGGAGAGTCTATCAAGATCAGGTCAATGGCTACTCCAACAACAGCTACCGAGGGTATGAAACATAGAGGAGGCACAGCAAGAGTACCTCTCCTTCCCGAAGAGGAGCTCCTGAAGATCAGCCATCGATGAGGCAGTGCCATTAGCACACTGCAGGAAGTACATGCTCTACAAGGAGCACCGCCGGAGGTACGTCCCAGCCGGGTCAAAGATTACATCATCGCCTTCCTCATCGTGGTGATCGTGATGATCTTGTTTTTCTGAGTGGTCTCTGATCGTATGTAAGATGCTATGGCATGGTAATCTCACCCTATTTGAATTGTGGTAAGGATATGGAACTGTGATTTGAGCAACCAAACAACAGATTCCTGTTTTCCTGCGTGTAAGTTGGGCTGGAAACGGGCAACCAAACGATGGGGCATGGGTTCCTTCTCCGGCGCGCAAAAGGCCGCATAGACTATGAAACAACCCGACTTTCATGGCACATGGCCCGTTCGCGACGCGTAGGTGAGCCCATCTCGCTGGGGCAGTCATGCAGAAAATCGGTGCATGCAACCAAACGCGCCCTAACTAACTGTCCACACGAAAACAACAGCTCGCATATGTAGAACGGATCACGGTCCAATTTCTTGGACTATGTTTTTCCCTTGTGCAGCCCCGCTTCATGCACCAACCGTTGTGTGTGAACTTACACGACTCCATGCAACCTAACCCCCCTTGGATTCTGTAAAAAAAACCTTGGATTAATGCCTTATATCGCCAATTCTAATTATATCCATGCGTATATTTTCAATTTTTCATGTGATACATCTACTCTTATTGACTTATAGGCTAGAAAATGTGATTGTAATTTAAACATCTTAATATTTTTTATGCATTCAACGACATAGCTTGGATCAGACTGTCTCTGTTTGTGGTCCCTTGACAGAGGTGGATTGGCTAAGTGTATTCAAGAACAATGCTTAGGAGGTCACACTGAAGGTTACTTGTAGAGATCCTTCCAAGATCCCAGCTGGCAGGCTTTTTGGGTACCATGGGAACCTGTTCCACCTAGGTTTTACTGTAGAGAGTGTGGTAGCAACCGGAGATAATGATGATGACCTACTGAGGGAAGAACTAGATGACCAGGGGAAGAAACATACCGAGTGTGGCCCTTCCCACCAAGGTGGCCAAGATAATGGTGGTCATAATGGGCCTCCATCCAGGTCACAAACTTTTTTCTTGGCAACATATATCTAAAGTTTCTGAAAATGATCAGTTCAACCAAAAGGACTAGGTTGGAAATCCTCCTACACCTGTTCTTTTGAGGTTTCAAAAGCTTCTGCTGTCTTCCAGTTGTTGGTTCAAAAAGGCTTAGTGAATAGCAAAGGTGCTTTTGTTTGGGACAAAACTCCAACATCTGTTGAGGTGGCTGGAGAAGTGAAGAGGTTTTGGTACAATGAGAAAATGCTCAACAACAACATACACCAGATGCTTGAGGACGCTTTTGCTCATGACATTGATCTACCAGATGATATCATGCCAAATTTTGAGGTAGAAGAAAGAGATTCTGTAGTGGATAAAGATGTTCGTGTCATGAAGAAGTCAAATTGGGGCCATGTGCAACCAAATAGACAGAGTACCAGAATTGAAAGATACAAAAAAAAATTAAAAGAAAGATTAGAAATTGAAAAAATCAACAATCTTGAAATTCCCAGGATGAAAGGTATAATGTCCTATAATCCTTTGAATATTCTGTAACAATATGATTTAGATAGTATGGCCAATGAAGTTGGTGTTAGTATTAACATTAGTGATGATAATGATAGTATGCCTTCTGCCTATTCTTCCCCTAGATCCGCTTCCTTGTCGGATACGGATCATCAAGAATAATGGCTGAAGAATGGAGATGTGTTATAGGAAATCTCGGGGCAAGCACCCCAAGAAGTTTTATCCATGATATGTGGTTTTTGGAATAGAAGGAGCATCTCTGCTCCTGGTAGAAAGCAATTTATTGAAGGTAATTTAGTTCCTTTAAATCTAGACTATATTGGTTTCTAGGAAACTAAAAAGGAGGAATTTACTAATTATTTCCTTAAGAACATGTTAGGAAATAGAAACTTTGTTTGGAATTACTTGCCAACTGTAGGTACTGCTGGAGGTATTCTGGTAGGCATTAATAATGATGTCCTTGAAGTTATTTCTTGGCAAATTAAATATTTTTCTATTAGTGTTGTAGTTAGAAATAGAAGAAATAATCTGATCACTAGGATAACCACTGTGTATGGTTCTTCTTATGAAGTGAAAAAGCAGGAGTTCATTTCCGAACTTAATCAACTCTTTCTTAACTAGGAAGGACATGCATTGATTGGTGGAGATTTTAATTTAATTAGATCCTTAGAGGACAAAAATAATGGTAATGTAGATTTTATATGGGCAAACAAATTTTAATACCTGGATAGAAATGTGGGCTCTTTTGGAAATAGGTGTTTCTGGAAGGGCATACACATGGGATAATAATCAAGAGAATCCAATTATGTGTAAGCTTGGTAGGATTTTCTGCACGTACTACTGCTTTTGATGCAAAATTTGCCTTAGCAAATTCTAGGTTCCTGACTAGATCAGGGAGTGATCATACCCCCCTTGATTTGGGACTCTGGTGAAGCTAGAGCTCCCAATAAAGGTGGATTTAAATTTGAAAAATAGTGGTTAGCAATCTGTGAGTTCAAAGAGCTTGTGATTAATGCTTGGGCTCTTGAGGTTAATAGTAGAAATGTAGAGTATATTTGGCAAGCAAAAGTTAGATTGTTAGAAGACTTGCTATAGGGTGGAGTAACAATTTTGAAGTTGCTATTAGGAAACAAAAAAAGGAGCTGATGCTGGAGTATGATGCTCTTGACATCAAGTATGAAACATGTATTCTCTCCATAGTAGAAAGCGAGAGATGGGAAATTATTCTTAGGGAGTTAAATACTTTTTGGATCCTTGAAAAGACTAAGCCCAAACAAAGATCAAGGAATAGTAATATTGTAGAAGGAGATTGACATACGACATACTTCCATGCAAATGTTAATCAGAGAAGGAAGAAAAAGCTAATTCATGTGTTAGATGGGCCTGATGGCCATGTTACTGAGAACAAATACATGCTTAGGGTTGCTATAGATTATTATAAATATCTTTTTAATTTTGAAGATAGACCATATCAAACTCAAGGCTAATTTCTTCTTTGAGGAGGAGAAATTAACAGATGAGGAAACTACCATATTAGGGAGCTCTTTTACTGAAGAGGAGGTTAGGGAGGCTGTCTTTTTAGATCTTATGCTGATAGAGCCCCTAGGCCGATGGCCCCTCCTTTATGTTTTACCAAAGTTTTTGGGGTATTATTAAAGATTATCTTGTTGCTATGTTTAATGCATGGTTTAGGGATGACCTAGATCTATATAGGCTAAACTTTGCTAGGATTACTCTTATTTCAAAAAAGAATGATGCTAGATCAATGAAGAAAGTCAGGAATATTAGTCTTCTGAATTGTTCTTTCAAGATCTTCATATAATTATTGACCAATAGACTAGCTAGGATTATTGATAGATTAATTTCCTATCACCAATTTGCCTTTATAAGAGGAAGATTTATCTTAGAGAGTGTTGTCAGTTGTCACTGCACATGAAGTAATTCATGAGGTGTATAGAAAAGGTGACACATGTCTATTGTTAAAAATCAATTATGAAAAAGCCTACGGTAAGGTCAACCTAGAATTTCTTTATGAGATGCTATAATTAAGTGGTTTCAACCCAATTTTCATTAGATTTATCAAACATATTACCTAGGGGGATCCGTGGTTGTCAAAATCAATGATGTTGAGGGAGACTTCTTTTTTACTGGAAAAGGCTTAAGGCAGGGTGACCCCATTGCTCCCCTCGTGTTTAACTGTATTGTGGACGTGTTTTCTAGAATGCTAGTGGAAGGAACTGAAGGCAATCTTATTAGAGGGCTCTATCCTACCTTCCTTCCTAGAGATATGGTAAGTCTATAATATGCTGATGACACTCTTCTTTTCCTACAAAATGATCCAAGAGTAGCTTTGAATTTGAGGTGGATTCTCACCTGTTTTGAGCAGCTTTCTGGCATGAGGATAAATTTCCACAAAAGTGAACTTATTCCCATTGATATAGATGCTGCGGAAACTCAACCTTGACATTTTTCAATGTGTATTGTGTAGTTTTCCCGTTCAATATATGGGGGTTCCTTTACATCATGATAGGCTTAGAAGAGAAGATCTACAACCTCTCATAGAGAACATTCTCAAAATAGTCACTAGGTGGAGAAGGAAAATATTATCCTCTGCTGCCAAAAGAATTCTTATCCAAGCTTGTCTTGCTAGTATTCCCATATATTTACTTTCCTTCTTCATAAATGGGCCTTGAAATTGATAGATACACCAATGTCTAATTTTATGTGGAATGATGAAGAGGGTAACCATAAAATTCATCTAGTAATTGGCCTTCCATTTGCATGAAGAAAGATTTTGGAGGTTTGGGTATCCCTAATCTCAAGATTTAAATATCTGCTTAATTGGATCTTGGATTAAGAGGTACATCCAGAGTGAGGGATAAATCTGGAAGAAAGTACTTGATGCTAAATATAATACAAAAATGCAAACATCTTGTCTTGCCATGATCTCTAACCTTCCACATTTTGGAAAGGAGTGATGTGGGCATCAAAAGCAGTTAAATTTGGATATAATGGCATGAGGGAATGGTAAGTCCATAAAGTTTTGGGAGGATATCTGGTTTGGAAATTCTCCCTTAGCAACTCAATTATGGGATCTGTACTTTGTGTCTAACTGATGACATTGGGACTTCAAGTGCAGAGTGTTGTGTCAGCAATGTATTTTCTCCACAAAGGTGACTCGAGGGTTTATATCGAACTCTCCGAAACTGGATAAAAGAGTATTCTCTTCTCTCTTCTACTATCCTATAGGTAAAGTAAATACCTTGTGTTACCAACTGCACCGTGTTGTTGTCAAAAACAAGGTTTTATGTAAGTAAATAACACAAGTAAAAACTAAACTAGATGAAATAACTAATTAAATAAAAACTGTAAAGAGGTTGATTTTTTTTGGTGTTTTGGATGCAAATAAGAAAAGTAAATATTTTTGTATTTTCGGATTAAAATAGTGCAACAAATAGAAAACAAGATAGAAGCAATATAAATGTGTTTCTGACGATAAAAAGTGGACCGGGGTTCATGGGTTCACTTGACTATTCTCTCTTAAAGTTGTGGTGGACAAATAGCAATTCATCAAAAAGATACGAAGGTGCAGATAATAGTATATGTAAGATAAAAATTAATATGGGCATCACGTCATAACATAGAGATGATGCAACACACCTCTCTTATACTCCACAATAAAGAAACTTCATCAATCTTGTATTAAGAATTAACAGAGCATAGCAATAAGTACTTTGACATGAAGTTTGAATATCAAATATGCTACCTTGAACAAACAAGATCACCACTACTGTCACATGATGAACATAGCACATGCATTCATTTTATTCCTAGTGAGGTAGCAAAAGAATGGCAAATCTATAATAGATCTTGAACATAATGTCACTATTCAATCACTAAAACCATGCTACTCCATCTAATACACACATCACCCCACACACGCTCTTGCACATATGTTTGATCAGAACAAATACTTAAGAACGGGGTACACAATATGCATCTATCAATACATCTCACAATATAATATGATGAGATCTCATAAAACAATATCATAGAATAAGGATCCACCACATAGGTATTACAAATATGACCATAATCATGATAGGCAAATCATATGGCACTAAGAACTATGAAGAACATGAGAGAAATAGATCAAGCTACTGCCACAAACCCGTAGTCCAGAGGTGGACTACTCCCTCTTGGTCATGGTGATGATGATAAAGACGTTGGAGAAGGTGGAGATCCCTCCGGCGATGACCCTGACGGAGTTTCCCCCTCCCAATCTTCTCTGCATCTGTTTTCATGTTTCCGTGTTTGTGCGACGCTCTCCTTACGAGAAATCTTCGGGGTCATATATATAGTTATTTTTAGGGCAAAATACGTTGGTGGGTGAAAGAATCAGGGCAATCGTACGATCGAAGATTGAAAGAGGGGGTGGCGCGCCCTAAGGGTTTAGGCGCGCCACCTGGCCTCTTTCGACCCTAAGGCCTCTCGAGGTGAGCTTCTAGGGCCCAGGGTGCTTCCCCCGTTGAAAAAATGACGCCACACAAATCCTAGGTGAATTTGACTCAGTATAGGTCTCTCAAAGTGAAAAATACACAAAACAGTGTTTTCCTATTTTGCAGCGTTATAACCCAAACAAAGAGGATCATTGGTAAATCTCTATAAATCAATGTAAAACATGATATTATCATCATATATGTTGCAAATATGTGGGAATTCAACATGATAAAGGACAAAGGTCATGTATGTATTTTACATGCATCACTAACCAACAAAAGAAAACTATTTTTGATATTTGGGATGGGTGTGAGAATAGAGGGACTTTTCAGTGGCAAGAACTCTTGGAAATTTCTTGGTCCATTTCCTTTTCTGGAGAAGAGGATCGGTTATTATGGTAATACAATTCTTCTGGGGTTTATTCCTCTAGTTCCCTTTATGCCATTATTAATTTTCGAGGGATAACCCCTATTTACTTGCCAGCTGTCTGGAAACTAAAAATTCTACCTTGGGTGTAGGTTTTTCTCTGGGTATTCTCTCCGAGCCTATGGAGTGTGAGATGTGCAGTGAGTTTGAAACTGTTCATCATCTTATGTTTTATTGCATTGTAGCTAGAGCTTTTTGGGATTTGGTAGATGAGGTTTTTTATATTCATGTGGTAAATTTTGAGTCTATTGCTTCTAAGTGGCTCTGCAATAAAAGATTTTCACATTTCAATGTAGTTTCATCTGCCATTCTTTGGGGCTTATGGCTGAATAGAAATAATATTGTCTTTAACAAGGTTACATGGATGAATTTGAAACAGGTCCGGCGCCTGGTTTACTTTGCCTTCTTCGAGACTGGAAGAAACCTTTCAAGGAGCTAGAAAGTGGAAAAACGAACAGTTCATGGGCCAGTGCTTGCCAATATGAAATCTCATCTCTGTCTCCCATTGGGGTGAAATGCCCTTCCTTCGACTGGGCCTCCTCTTGGAACTCAAGCTTAATTTGAAGGAAAAGCGACCATCTCGTATCTCCTAGAGAATCCTGGCGAATCTGACAACATCCATGTGGTGGTGTGATCAAAAAAGCACATAAACTTCTTCAGGAGTCTTGCGCGGGAGAAAGGAAGATGAGGATGCGTAATGATATTTGGCACTTTCCTTGTAGCGTGCCTTTTTTTTTCTTGTGATGTAAACTTTGAGAGTGTTGTAGCTGCTGGAATTTTGAACAGTTGGGATGGCAAGTGCTCCTATTCCAGTGTCTCTCTAGTGCGTAGTTCAGAGAGCCTATTTACTTTCTGTTGGGCATCTTTCCTTTTTCAGTTTTTTTGCATTAGCTTCCAAACTATGTACGACTTCTTTGCAGTGAAATGGAGCTGGGGAGTGATCCCTATTGATCTAAAATAAATCAACTACCCATTATTGAATTGGGATAATTCATTTTTATTACTAAATTTGCTATCGACAAATGTGAAATTATGAATAACTCGTGTACTATTTGATCTACCTGCTAGGTACCCAATGTGTACAAGTACCACGTCGGGCATGAGTATGGGTAAATTTTTTATACCCTTGATAGCTGGTATGGATAGAAGTGTGTACCCATTAACTATACGGGAATGAGTACGGTACTGCTCTACCCTACCTGTACCGTACACACTGCTATCCTCGAAAACACTGGGTCCCATCGTCGCTCGTTTCCACGGTAATTGGAAAACAGGACATTCCACCGTTTTTTCTTCCCTGTTTTGCACAAACCAGTAGTTGGACGCTCTTTTTTGCATAGTTTACCATTTATTGGTCCAATCTGTTGGTCCAATATGTTGCAACTTCCACCTCATCTAATCAACATTTTTTTTTCTCAGTTGACCGCAAAACTAGTAGGTGGGCTCGGAATGTCAATGTTCTAATAATTGCTCATGCAAAAATTATGACTTTTTTTTGTGATATGCTCTACGCTATAGACTTATCTGTAATCTATAATAACTAAATAGGAACAACCCACTAAATTAATTTCTATCAACATGCAAGGTATCCATCTCATCAATCCCCAATAAACAATCCAAGCTTGCCACCTAAGCAAATCTACCACCTATTCAGGACATGTCAGCAATGAATATTTTGAGTAGTGCTTGCTATCCTTCCATGCATCATGTCTATCCTATTCATCTGCCAAGCATGTATTTATGGCTCTGTTAGTTGCTTTCACCATGAAAGGGCAGCAACAAATCTCTTGACCTTCTTTAACAATAGGAACTTAACTATGTGGATCTAGTAGCCATCTCAAGGGAGGATTTGCAGAGCTGCGTCATTTCTTCTGGCCGGCCATGGAGGCGAGGGGACGATTTGGAGCAGCGATTTGAGTTCTTCTCTTGGATGGTGGGGATGGTTCGAGCTGCTGCCTGGAGGGAATTACATGGTGGCCGTGTTTGCCGCCGTGATCTGTGGCCGGAGTGGCGGCCCCTCCAGTCGCGGTGCAGGCGATTCTTCAATCTCCAGATCGGAGGCCTTATCTGGAGCTTCTAGCCGGAGTTCTGCGTCGTCTCGTCGTCAAGTGGTGAGTCCCCGGCGGTGTCTCGGCGTCCGGCGATGGAATCTCGTTCTCGGTGGAGTGGACCATGGGCTCGATTGCGTTTTGACGCCATGTTTTAGGGTCCTGTGTGTAGAAGTTAAGGACAACGTTGTTTTTTCTTTCTTCTTTAGGGTCCTTCGTGTAATTTGTTCCCACCGACGTTTTAATTGAGCAGCTTGGGGGCCTTTGTGCCCCTTTCCCGTTAAAAAAAAACTATGTGGATGTTTCTTTTATGGGGAGACTCCATGCTGTTAATCTTCTCTGCGTCAACTAGCATGCTTTGAGTTGACGTTATCATACGAAGAGTCTCATTTTCCAAACAAAAACCCATCTATGTTCGTCTCCGGCCGGCCAGCCAACCGCAGTAGACAAAGGCAAATCAGGATTAGAGGTTTGATATTTCCCCCCTCTATTTCCCTTTTATTTGTGCCCATCAAAATCGCTTGATACCACAAAAATTGTACTACTCCTAGAATATATGTTATGGTACATCGTGTAGTAATCGCCAAGCCAAAGAAACTAATGTTTGCCGATTTTATCATAGTCTTCATGTTTCTCTTCGATTTATTTAAGTGGCTCACGGCCATCTTTTTAGAGCAGGCTTGGGGTTTCTGTTCAAAAATTGTGCAAACATCAATGTTGATTTCTCTTAACTTTGATAGTCATTGCGATCTGATTATCCTATTTATTATTTTAATGTTATTTTTTTATTAATGAAAGTTGATCTCATCATTTTCTTCCAAAGAGTGAATTGCTCAGCTCCAAGCTTTAGGTAAGTATATTCTGAAACTTGACTTCCTAAAAAATTATCCCGTGGTTTCAACAACAAAGCACACTGTCTGGATCAGGGCAATCGTTGTGGAGCAGAATCCTCGACATGGCCATATTCCTTTACGGGTGAACTGAGACAGGGCAGCAATGCAACATCATTGCGAGGATCCAAAGGTAGAACATGGAGAAATCGAGGGAATAAGATCTCATGACCCCCGCGCGGTGATATGCAGAGGGAGCACTACAGGATCAATTAGGTGAAACCAGGTACATTGTTGTCTTTGTATTGCTGAATTTTGCATGCGCTTTAGATTTATGCTCTTCAACTTTTGAAAATAATTATATGGTCGCTAGATGGGAAATATTTTCATATGCCAGAGCCTTTTTTGTGGCATTTTCATCGCTCAATGTATGCCAGCATATTGTTTGTCAAAATGATACACATGTTTATCTTCTAAAAAAACATCTACAATAAATATCATTGTCATCATAGTTGTAGTTTCCCTTTGCAGATTAATGGGGAATGTGTGAAACGTTGTATACTCTGTCAAAATATTGTAGAATGAAGAGACCTGGAAGTGAATCAATGGCTATGAGCATCAACTTGATATCAGTTTCCCTAACAATTGATCCTTTCTGGACTCACTGTTTTACTGTGTTATTATTGACAGCTAACAAAATATTTTCAAAAATCATATTTTCATGCCATGGACCTATTTTGAAACCACATGAATACGATTATAATGTGCTTAACCTGATTTATTATATGTGTCTCATATGTCCTAAACTTATCATAAGTTGCCGCTAATTCCTGCCGCAACGCGCGGGGAATCATCTAGTTTTTATAAGAAACATCAATACTTGGTAAAAAAAAATTGGTATGATTATTTACAAAACATATACTTATGACACACTGACAAAATCATAAGCAAATAATTGTCCGCCCAAAACAATAATATACGACCAACCATTTTTGAGTAATTATTGATTTTTATACAAAATGGACCAATTACATCGTAGAGTGCATCTACATTTTTTTCTGCAATTGTTGGATGCAAAATTATTTTTCTACTATTTTTTAAGCATTCTGCAATATTTGCGTATAAATTAGATCATTGACACTCGAAGCCCACCTGTTAGATTTGGTGTTAAAACATTGTTGATTAAATGACCAACTGGCGGAACCTGTAATAGACTACACCAACAACTGGTGAAATGTGCAAACAATACATCAAACTAGTGTTTTGTGCAAAATATGGATGAAAAACTGGTGAAATGTACAATTTCAGTTGCATCCAACAATTTAATCGACCAACTCAACGGCTAGAAAGATACATGCAGCGCTGCAGATAGCCGCCATGGCCGCCAGTGATCACGTAATAATATTCACCACGTTTCGGGGGTCCTCTCCGCGAAGAAAGTGGTCAGCGATCGAGCGGCCAGATACATGCTTTGTTCGCACCGTCATGAGCTCCAGCGATTCAGCGCTGCGCAGGATGTACAAGGCCAGCGCGATCAAGTCCTTATTGAATATGAACCCTTGGAATGAGGCCGTCTTGAGGTGGTCATGTGGCTGGCTGGGAACCGACGGTAACGATTCGTCGCAATCATGAAAAGACATCACGAGTACACCGATCTGAACCAACAAGAACAGGAAAAGTTATCTCAAAGGGGAGAAAAAGTTCCGGAAAATGAGCGAAAGTACATCAGACGAAAAGCCGATGCCAAGAAATCTATCCCACATAACTTACATTTAGCTCAAAGTGTTCCAGAACTGGAGCAGCTTCTAGCACGTGAACAAGTCGGAGAATATCGAATTTTCCATAGAAGCCGAGGTCGATGCTCAAGGTTAGGTGCCGTAGATGCATGAATCTGCTCGCACATTTTGGTACTCCTGATGTCTGCTCTGAATCAATGGTTGCGGTAGATGTAGTTAGCCGAAATAAAAAAAGCAATACAGAATCACCAGTTGCAAGAAACTAATGCAGAGTTAGCCAAGATCAAGGGCAATGCCCCACTACAACAGAAGAGGAAGAAATGCAAGACCAGAAACGCTACATTGCTTGAACAAACCTGTATATTTTCGTAGATATGCAATGATAGCTTCTCTAGACAGGGCAAAGCACTGGGAAGGCCAGTAAATATATACTGTAGTGTGTCTTTATAACCAATGCATATGCGGAACCCAGGTAGGGTATTCATGTTTGCAATAACCTCAGTGATTTGAGAATCTTTTCTCACAACTATTTTCCGGATGTTGTAACCATGTGAAATTGTCTTCAGGTTGATGGCATTGATCTGTAGGTTCTCCACCAAGGTACCACTGCCAATAGATAAATGCGCCAGCCGATGGAGCTGATGGCCAATCCGCAAGGAAACGAATGGTCCGCATGCGTTAAGTGCTAGCCGCTCAAGAGCAGGGCATTTGCAGAGCAACGATTCGAGATCATCCGCTGCAACACGCACACGTTGCAGCTCTAGCATTGTAAGGTTCAGAAACCCTCTGAAATCACCGAGTGGCTTTACAGATAGATTTCTTAGTTGAAGAACGTGGAGGTGCTTTACTGGGCCGATCTCACCTAGAAGCTGCAAAGCGAATGCATAATTCTCCAGGTCAGCCTCGAAGTCCCGCGGCAGTACGCTCAAGTCGATGACAAGCCGTTTCAATCTCATGGAGGCTGCATGGGTTACCCAACTGTCAATATGATGTGCATCCTTCTCGTCAAGCCCAAACTCCAGCACAAACTCCTCCACCCCAAAACCCTGGTGGTGTCGCATCAGAGCATGGACATTCTTGATGAATTTCTCCCTGTATTTTTGTGCTTTTACTTTGGGAGCATAGTAAATATCCCCCCTTTTAGTGCCAAGCATTGTTTCGGAGTTCAGGGTTAGCTTGGGGTAGCTCTCCCATCCTTGTCTCCACTCACTCGAGAGCACGCTTGTTCTCGCAGCATCCCTCATTGGCAAAAATGAGATCACCATATCCACAATTTCCTGCAAAATTGATTTTTGTTCACCACAAAATAACATCCTATCACACCATAAGATTTTAAAGCAGTACACATCCTAAACTGCAAATTTTTTTTAAGCAGTATTACCAAACATCGATTGTTCCTATTAAATAACAATATTATTTCCTTTACGGATGTTAACAGTACTAGGTACACAGCAAACTGTGAAGTATAATTCTTTGGTCGGCCCGCCCTTCAGGATACTACTGCTGGACCATCGACAGGCTGCAGCATGTGGGTGCCAAAATCACCACCATTGTGTGTTGCGCAAATGAGAAGCTGAGACCATTGATCATCAACTACTAGAATGTTGCTTTGCATGGAAATTTCGCATCAGATCTTTTGATGTATATGGAAGCAAGTTCTAAATAAGTAGGGGCAGTTGGCTGCATTCTCGGTGCTCTCAGATCCTATCATAAAGTTCTTAGTGCATGAGCAATCTATTAGACTGTTGCTGGCATTTTGGGAACCCCCTGTTTTAAACAAATTTGCAGTAATCAGTGATCGAGTTGTCTTTTCCCTGTTACTTGCGACCAGTTATTTCTATAAAAAAAGTACATGCAGTTTTTAGACAGGAGGATGTACTAGCGCAAACTAATTTTATGAGAACCTGGACTGTGTTTGCGCACCTGAGGGAGACGGCTAATCTGTATCTCGGGCTTCTGCTTCCTCTTGAAAGCGCTAAGAAGTTTGCGCCGCCACCAACTACCGCAAAGCTTCAGACCTGTAGATGCAAATGGGACCAAAATTCAGGTGGTCAGTTAGCAGGAGAGGGTAGGCAATGAGTTCAAATCGGTTCAATGCTGTGTTACTTACGGAGCAAGAACGGCGGTATATCTCGGGTGACTTCTCCTTCAAAGAAACGGCGGATTGGTAGTCTGAAACTTTTCCAGAAACAAGTTTAGGCAGGCTGCCAAGGGAATCAGCTAGCCTTTTTTGTTTGACTGGATGGTTATCTGAGTTGCAGTTGGAGGCAGAATGATGAACAGGAATCTTGTAAGCTGGATTATGAGTTGAAGCTTAAATGCAGATCTAGAAAAAAATATACCAATGCAAAAGAATACTCATTAACCGATGGTATGTATTATACACAATTAAAATTCAAAATCTGTTCAATGAATATTGCTACAGTACCATTGAACAGATCCTACATGTCTGTGCAGGAAAGAAGAACTAGACCACCCTGAATCAGTTGGCGAGCTAAATCTCCACCAGACACTTTTGGTTTACATTATCACACATGCTCTTACATCACACCAATCAACACTATTTTTGCCAACAGCAGCACCACAACATCAACAATTTTGTCCAGGGGTTTGTCACCAACCCGGTCAATAGGTACACCTAGTGTACCTGAATATCTGTACAACCTGAAAACCGCACCCATTATTAGGGATGAGCAACAATCACACCCCTGAACAGCCAACCATTAACTAGCAATGTTGGCCATTCGACAACCATCGTGAATTAGCCTCCTCAATAACCAATCCAAATCGCAACGTTCACACAGACTCACCACAAAGGCACGGCCAATTAACAGTCTACCCTAACCACGTCAGGGATTAAGAAACCCGATTTTCTTATTAGATTACGAGAAGGAACATTGCAGACGAAAACCAAATTTAGCTCTAGGTCATCTCAAGATCAGAGTTCTACATCTCAAAAAAAAATATCAGAGTTCTAGGAGATCATAACCGCTCAAAAGTCATGAGGCTAACCTCTTCCGGTGTTGTACGGCAGGAGGAAAGTCGGAGATGGCGGCGGGAGGCCGCGGCGTGCCGGCGTGGTTGGCTGCAAGGGAGGATACGGGGGTAAGGGGGTGTCATGACCGTGGCCACAGTCCACAGAGAAGCCAGTGGGCCAAGTAATGACATGGGCTGGGTCGGTACTGGGCTTGGGCTCGCTGGAGCGGTTGGTGAGCTTTATGGAATCGAGTCGTCTACCAGCTTCTGCCCTTGTGCTCCTCACCTCCTACTGCTGCATTCCAAATTCCCATTGTTGTTCGTTTTCACGGCAGTTGCATCCAACAATTAATCGATCAACTCAACGGCAGGACACACACACGCAGTGTTGCTGATAGCCGTGTGCCTACCACCAGTGATTACGCATAATACTCCCCTCCATTCAATCACTATTGTTACAGTAGATGTTGAGGTTTTTCTCAAAAGATGCATGTATCAACATACACACGTTTCAATGCCTACGCTCATTTATTTCGGTCTGTATCTACCAGTCCACATCGTTGAAATATCTAACGCAGTGAACGGAGGGAGCAATATCCACCACGTTCCGGGGGTCCTCTCGGCGAAGAAAGTGGTCGGCCATCCGGCGGCCGGATTCATACCTTGTCCGCACCGCCATGAGCTCCAGCGATTCGGCGCTGCGCAGGATGTACAAGGCCAGCGCGATCAAGTCCTTGTTGAATGCGAAACCGTTGAACAAGGCCGTCTTGAGGTGGTCATGTGGCTGCATAGGAACCCACGGTAACGATTCGTCGCCGTAATGAAAAGGACTCATGAATTCCTCAACCTGTTATCAACCAATGCACATGGCATGGGAAGAAAAGTTTCAGCAAATATATACACGAGAAGGAACGATCCGATCCTAGGTAGCTAAAAAGATGAGGAAATGTCAAGAGGCCAAAAGCCAAAGCCTAGAAATTTGTTTGTTCCACATTACTTACATTTAGCTCAAATTGTTCCAGAACTGGCGCGGCTTCTAGCACGTCAACAAGTCGGAGAATGTCAAATTTTCAAAAGCTGTTCAAGTGCATGCTCAAGGTCAGCTGCCTTAGATGCATGAAGCTGCTCCTGCATTGTGGTACCTCCGACGTCTGCTCAAAATCAATGGCAGTTAGACAAAATAAGAATGCATACAGAATCAATGGCAAACATCAGTGGGTGCAAGTGATTCATGCAGTTAGCCTAGATGCAAGACCAGAAACGCCACATTGCTCAAACAAACCTGTATGTTTTCCCAGATATCCAACGATAGCTTCTCTAGACAGGGCGAAGCACTGGGAAGGCCGGTAAATATATACTGCAGTGTGTCTTTATAACCAATGCATGTGTCGACATTCGGTATGGTTTTCATGTCAGCTATGACCTCGGTGATTCGAGAATCTTTTCTCGTGACTATTTCGCAGATGTTATCACTATGTGAAACTGTCTTCAGATTGATGGCATCAATCTGTAGCTTCTCCACCAAGGTAGCATCACCAAGAGACAAATGCTCCAGCCGACGGAGCTGATGGCCAATCTGCAAGGACACGAATCGTCCCCATAAGTTAAGTGCTAGCCGCTCAAGAGCAGGGCATTTGCAGAGCATCGATTCGAGATCATCCTTTGCGACACGCACATGTTGCAGCTCAAGCATTGTAAGGTTCAGGAACCCTCTGAAATCACCGATCGGCTTCAGAGATAGATTTCTCAGTTCTAGAATGCAGAGGTGCTCTACTGTGCTGATCTCATCCAGAAGCTGCAAAGCGAATGCATATTGCTCTAGGTCAAACCTGCAGTCCAGCCGGAGCTCACTCAAGTCGATGACAAGTCGTTTCAATCTCATGGATGCAGCACGGGTGACCCAACTGTCAATATGATGTGCATCCATCTCATGGAAGCCATACTCCAGCACAAACTCTTCCAACCAAAAACCCTGGTGTTGTCGCATGACAGCATGTACATTCTCGATGAATTTCCCCCTGTACTTCTCTTCTTTTTCTTTAGAAGCATAGTAAATATCCCCCCTTCTAATGCCAAGCATTGTTTCGGAGTTCAGCGTCAGCTTGGGGTAGCTAACCCATCCTTGTCTCCATTCACTCGACAGCACGCTTGTTCTCGCAGCATCCTTCATTGGCAAAAATGAGACCACCAAATCCACAATCTCCTGCAAGTTTGATTTTTGTTCATCACGAAATAACATTGTATCACACATTCACACAAGAAGATTTTAACGCAGTAAAATCACACATTCTAAACTGAAGATTTTAAAGAAAATTATTAATTCCTTTACGTGATGCTAACAGTAATAGGTTCACAGAAACTGCGAAGTATAAGTTCTTTGGTTGGCTCGCCCTTCAGGATATTACTGCTGGACAGCCTGGACCACCAACAGGCTACAGGATGTGGCTACCTAAATCACCAGCATTGTGTGTTGTGCAAATGATCGAGAAGCTGAAACTATTGATCGTCAACTACTACATTGTTGCTTTGGATGGCAGATTTCGCATCAGATCTTTTTATGGCTACGGAAGCAAGCGCTAAATAAGTAGGGGCAGTTGGGTGCAGTCTTGGTGGTCTCAGATAAAGAGCAGCATGGGGTCAGAGAAGAGAAAATGCTAAAATTCGATCATGAAGTTCATGAACACATGACCAATCTATTAGGTTGTTGTAATTATTTTTGCAGTAATCAGGGGTAGAGTTGGCTTGTCCATGTTAGTTTGACCAATTGTTCCTATAAAAAGTACATGCAGTTTTTAGAGAGCAGGGTGTACTACAGTACTAGCACAAACTAATTTTATGAGAACATGGACTGTGTTTGCGCACCTGTGGGAGACGGCGAATCTGTAACTTGGGCTTCCGCTGCCTCTTGAAAGTGCTACGACTTCGCCGCCACCAGCTACCGCAAAGCTGCCGACCTGTAGATGCAAGGGGGGCCCAAATTCAGGTAGTCTGTTAGCAGGAGAGGGGACGCAGTGAGATGAAATCAATTCAATGGTGTGCTACTTACGGGACAAGAACGACAGCATATCTCAGGTGACTTCTCCGATGAAGCAATGGCGGATTGGTAGGCTGAAACTTGTCCAAAAACAACTTTAGACACGCTACCAAGGGAACCAGCTAGGATTTTTCGTTTGGCTGGGTGGTTGTCTAAGTTACAGTTGGAGGTAGATATACTAATGATGATCAGGAATCATGTATGCTGGATGAATTTGAGTTGAAGCTCAATTACATATTCAAACAAAAGAAAAAAAAAAGAATACAAATGCTAGAAAATACTCATTAACCGATGTAATATTTGTACACAATAAAAAATCACAATTGGTTCAATGTATATTTCTACCATTGAACAGATAATATATGTTTATGCAGGAATGAGGAACTAGATCAGTTAGCGAACTAAATCTCCACGACTCCACCAGTCGCTTTTGGTTTGGTCATGACCGCACATGCGCACAATCAACACTATTTGTGCCAAAAGCTGAGCTGCAACATAACTCACAGTTTTGTCCAAGGCTTTTTCACCATCCTTTGCCAATGCACACACATATTCACGTAGCATCATAATTCACTCTTGTCCTATTAATTTGAAAATTCCACTATACTTACAAAATTTCAGCCTGTTAGCGGCGCTGAATATAAACAATGGGCTAGCAACTTCGTCATCTTCATAACCATATATGCGAAACAACAAACAACAATGTCGATCCCAGTGCAAAATATATAGCAACATCTCTTAATATGGGTTTCTTGTTCCATGAACATTACAAGTACACCCTACGACCAGCCCTGTCGGGTTGGTATGCAAGCAATGCTAGAACAAATCCACTCCAATTTGTATCCAACTACCTTCCAAGCACTACGCTACAGCTCTCGATAACTATTGTTTTCAGTAGAGTCCTTGGAAGCTCATCTAGACTACTGAACATGAATATCTGTACAACATGAGAATCGAACCCATTAGGAATTCTAAGGGCAATCGCATCCCTGAGCAACCAACCATTGAGCAATGGTAACCATTCGGTTCGACAGCCGTCATGAATTAACAAACCCAATCAAATTTTGTTCTAGGCTATCTCTCAAAATCGAAGTTCTAGAAGATCATAACCGCTCACATGTACGAACCGGGCTCACCTCTTCCTTTGTTGTACGGCAGGGGGATTCCGGGAGGAGGTCGGCGGCGGCGGGAGGCGCGGCGTGGTTGGCTGCGAGGGTGTGGCGTCGAGAGGGAAAGGGGGCTGCGCCGGGAGGGACTGGTGTGGCGCCGCCGACCTACTACACCTGCACGCAGCACGCTAATTTGAGCCATCGACTTAGCAGATACCGCATATCGGCCTGCAAACGCGGCGGCGGACCGATATGCGGTTTTCGGCTCGAATTTGGGTAGACCAGACCCCGCATCGGTAATCTAACCTGGATATGGGCCGCAGCCCAAATCCCCAATTCGCCCGCATATATAGTGGTCGGCGACGCAGATGGAGGCCAAACCCCATCAGCTCCTCTGCCTCTCCGCCCGCCGCCGACGAGCAATCGACGCTCCTCCGGCGAGCTATCGGACGCAGATCCACAGTCCCTTCCTCCCTCCCTTCCTCCCGCCGGCGACGATGGTGGCAGGGCACGGGCGCGGGGGCGGCCAGGTGGGCGGCGGCGGACGCTCCACCGAGCGCGGTGGGAGCTCCGCTGCTCCTCCCGCCGGCGAGAAGACGGAGGCGGAGAAGGTAAACTCCGACGCGGCGTGCATCCGCGGTAGCTACTGCTACCGCAACTACGGTGTCACCGCGCCGCCCGCCTTCGCCAAGCGCGAGTCAGAGCGGTACCGACGCGGATGCGCCGCGTCGTCTTCCGCGGCCTCGTCTTCCTCGGCGTCGAGCTCCCGCCAGCGCCCGTCGACGGTGCTGGTGGTGAAGATGGAGGAGGTCGAGACGGAGCTGCCGCGCGTCTCCCACTTCACCGAGGGCGACTACCTCGACGACGATCAGTTCAAGAAGCTCCTCCCGCAGCTCGGCATCGACGCGGGCCTCGCGCCGGGCGACTTCACCGCGGAGCGGGAGCTCAAGACCGTCGTCGGCCTCGTCGCGCGCTCCAGCTAGCAGGATGCGGACAAGGCCGAGGAATGACGGCGCATCCGTGTTGACCAGGATCGCGTGTTCGTCGACCTCGTCAGCGACGAGGAGTGAACCGACGCGGATCCGCCACGGCAAAGGGCTCCGGTGAGCCGTTTTTGCTGCAATGTACCGCCGTGGTGGATTTAGGATGAACTTATCTACTTTTGCTGTAATGTCCAGCTGAATTAGGATGAACAACAAGCATCTGAAATGCAAGCATCGAATTGTTCTTCTCTTCGTGCGTTTTTTTAAATATGCAGTTTCATATGCCGTATCTGATCTGCCTGTACGTTTTTTGACCCCCAAATTGCGTTTGGGGTGGCCTGGATAGGCGCATATGTGTTTTGCGGTTTGAGGGATCTACTAGAGATGTTCTTAGGGGATCTCCAGCGGGGCTGACGCATTTTGGCTGCCCAAAATGTCCACGGGTCCGGTTGCGTCGGCCCGCGGATGCAAAAATGGTCATACGTCCGTTTACATCGCGGGTGACTCCCAGCGGCCCGATGCATTTTGGCCCCGAGCCATTTATTTTCTAAAATATCAAAAAGTAGGAAAAACAAGGAAACATCATCAATATATGGCCATCATATTGGCTCAAATTGAAGTCTCAAATATTCATCACATTGTGCAAGCTATATCATAAATTGCAGTACAAAAGGTGCACAAACATGGCCAGAACATCAAATATAGTTAAAAAGGAGGCCATGGTGGTTGACAATGGCGCCGCTGATCAGGCATCTCGCGCGTGGATTTCGGAAGCTTCTGGTGTCTTCGTCCATGTTGCTCAAGTCGGCCAGCATTATCCTTGTGTCATCTGCATGGGTTTTGGTCTCATCGTCCATCCTTCTCGCCTCGGTGTCACGTAATTTAGCCTCGGCGTCTGTCATTTTGGCCTCGACGTTCATCCTTTGGACCTCAATGACCTCTTTGGTGATGTTGAGGTAGATGGCAGCTGCGACCTCTTTTTCCATACGCTTCTTCTCGTCCCTTTTGTCCAGGGCGTCTTGATTCTCGGCCGTGATCTTCACCAAGGTCTGGCTAAACTCAAGGGCTGATGCATTCCAGGCTAGATCGGCCTTGGTAGCCTTATGGCCCTGAGAACAAGGTGGAAGGGCTTTCTGCCCAGGATCGTCGTCTTCTTCGTCGACGACAACCGTTGCTGTCCCATTCTTGACAGCTTCATGGTAGGCTGCATAGCCTACCCTCCAATTCGGCATGTCCTTCAGCTAGTCCCAACAATGGACCATATAGAAGCACTTCTTATGTGTTGCCTTGAACTTCTCCAAGGCCCTGGGTACCTGCAAATGGTTAAAGCCCGGATCATAGTTTGCTAATGATGTACATAGATGGAATGATGATGCTCGTTTCTTTACCACTCCAAGCACGCCAATGCCGCTATGGGGTGGGCAACAACATGATCGATGACGGCGCATAACTTGGCATGTCTCTTGTTTGATGTAGTTCCATCTTTTTCTGATGGACTCTTCCGTGCGATCGCTTTTCATCTCGCGTAGGACGTGTGACGCTTTCTCTCATGGTACTGCTGGACCACCTTGGCCCAGTACACCTTGCCCTTTTGCGGGGCGCCATTTATGCAGTCATGGCTGGTGACGAGCCACGCCTCGCACAAACATTTGTCCTCGTTGTCGTTGAAGTCGCGGGTCCTGTGGCTCTCCCCTTCTTGGTAGCATCATCCCTGGTGAGGACAGGCCCTGTTGGCGCCTTCTCATCGTCATCGACGCACACGGTTGTTGCATGTGTGGGCTGGGTGGAGAACAGTCGTGCGCCATCGATGTCCACCCCATCATGCGTCTGTGGCCACTAATCTTGTGTCCCTGTCCCGGCGTCGACTTCGCCAACGAAGCCGCCGCCGAAGATCATGGCCTGGATGTCGCCCTCATTGTGTCCCGTCCAAAAGGCCTACGAATCACCGTCAGACGAGTGACACACGTTAGACCGACACACTGAGAGAGCTAACGTACCGGGTCGTCCATCATCGGGACAGAAGGAGGTATTTCGTCAAACAGGGTGCGAGGCACCGGCATGCTCTCCTCCGGGACCTGACGCGTCTTCTATGTCACGCCCGGGCACGAGTCACCGCTCCTCGATGACTGGTTCAGGTCGGGAACCGGGACCCCGTTGAAGTGCACCGGCGCGGCGCGGGAGGCGAGCCGCGACGCCCTGTGGACCTGCGAGGGTGCAGGCGTTTCAGGATGCAGTTGGAAACTTACCGAGTGATGACCCACAAGTATAGGGGGTGTATCGTAGTATCTTCGATAAGTAAGAATGTCGATCCCAACGAGGAGTGTTGTGTGAGTTTCGATGAAGGATTCACTGTAAATGCTCACATAAGTATTCGTGGGGTTTTGATATTGCGTATAAATAAAGTACAAGTAAATAAAATGCGAGAGAAATAATTGCAGCGAGTGGCCCAATCCTTTTTAGCACAAAGGACAAGCCGGTTTGATTACTTATAATGACCAAACGTTCCGAGGACACACGGGGATTTTAGTCTAGTGCTTTCGCTACATACAGCTGATTAATCTTCATTGTTTTGATAAGTGTTGTGTGGGTGAACCTATGCTAATGCACCGCCCTTCCTAGGACTAATACATACTTGTGATTATACCCCTTGCAAGCATCCGCAACTACAAGAAAGTAATTAAGATAAATCTAACCACAACCTTAAACTCGAGATCCTGCAATCCCTCCGCATCGATATACTAACGGGGCTTAGGTTTCTGTCACTCCGGCAACCCGCAATTAGCAACCGAATACAAGATGCACTCCCCTAGGCCCATAAATGGTGAAGTGTCGTGTAGTCGACGTTCACACGACACCACTAGAAGAATGACACCACAACTTAAATATCATAACATTGAATATTACTCAACCATAATTCACTACTAGCATTTAGACTTCACCCATGTCCTCAAGAACTAAACGAACTACTCACGAGACATCATATGGAATACAATCAGAGGTGATATGATGATGAATAACAATCTGAACATAAACCTTGGTTCAATGGTTTCACTCAATAGCATCTACAACAAGTATAGAATAACACCGGGAGAGTTTCCCCTATCAAACAATCAAGATCAAACCCAAATCGTTACAGCGGTGACGAGGTGCTGCGGTGGTGATGGCGGTGTAGATGGTGGAGATGATGATGATGATGATGGAGATGATGTCCCGCTCGATGACGATGGCGATGGCGATTTCCCCCTCCGGAGAATTTCCGATTCCGCCCGGGAGAGCTCTTTCTCTCTCTCGTGCTCTCCGCCCCGCAGGCGGCTGTAACCCTTCGTGAGGATCCCTCGGGCTTCGTGACGAAGGAGTACGCGAAGAAAAGGAGGCGAAAGGGGTCGTGGGCCCCCAGAGCATAGGGGCGGCCCGGGGCCGCGCCGCTCTATGGTCTGGGCCCACAAGGCCCCTCTCTTCTCCCCCTTCGGCTACCTCCGTCATTTGGAAAAATAGGAATTTACGTGAAATTCCCTTCCACAGTTCTTCAAATATTGTGTTCTGACGGTGCTTTTTCCAGCAGAATCCTGGCTCCGTGCTTGATCCTCCAATGATGATGAAACATGCAAAATAGATGAAATAACATAAGTATTGTGTCCCAATATGAAATATATCAATGAATAACAGAAATTATGATACAAAATAGTGATGCAAATTGACGTATCAACTCCCCCTGCTTAGACCTCGCTTGTCCCCAAGCGAAACGAGCTCGAGAAACAAGACCACATGTTTATGGAGTGAAGAGTCGATAAATAAAATACGGACAAGAAGCATCATATTCATTCACACAAGACATTCTAGTAAACAACTTCCTCATATAACTCATCTCGAAATAAGTAAAGAAAAATCACAAGTAAAGGTGCATAAGAAATCATAGTTGGTGATGGCAAACTTTGTTCTTGGTCAGAGAACTGCTAACGGATTGTACTTCTAAGCAAAGCTTTCATGTTAGAATTTATAGCTGAGCCTTCATATTTAAGCATAACAATCTCTTCATAATCATTGATAACTTCAAAGTCATATTCATTCAGATAAAATTGGTACTAAACAAGAAAGTATAAAAGACATGATCAACTGAATCATAGCATAAATGATTGGTTCACAACAACTCAATTGCTTGCTTAGGATAGAGGGAAATAGGTATACTGACTCAACATAAAAGTAAAAGATAGGCCCTTCGCAGAGGGAAGCAGGGATTAAATCATGTGCTAGAGCTTTTCAAGTTTTGAAATCATATAAAGAGAATAAAAGTAAAATTTTGAGAGGTGTTTGTTGTTGTCAACGAATGGTAGCGGGCACTCTAACCCCTTGCCAAACGAACCTTCCAAGAGCGCTCCCATGAGGGACTCTCACCAGATCATCCCCCTTCTCTTTTGTTTACATGTATTTTAGTTTTATTTAGGATGACACTCCCCCAACCTTGGCTTTCTCAATCCATGGCTAACCGAATCCTCGGTGCCTTCCAACATTCACATACCATGGAGGAGTGTCTATTGCAAAATTAAGTTGCTTACTGATGAATCAGAGCAAAACATGTGAAGAGAATTATTAATGAAAGTTATTAATTGAGGCTGAACCTCATTGCCAGCTCTTATTGCAAAGTTATTGGGTAAGCGGATGTGCCGCTAGTCCATTAGGAAAAGTTCGCCCAACAAGATTGAAAGATAAAACACCACATACTTCCTCATGAGCTATAAAACATTGACACAAATAAGGAGTAGTATAGTTTGAATAATTTAAAGGTAGCACATGAAGTATTTACTTGGAATGGCAGAAAATACCATGTAGTAGGTAGGTATGGTGGACACAAATGGCATAGGTTTGGTCTAAGGTTATGGATGTATGAGAAGCATTCCCTCTCGATACAGGTCTTTGGCTAGCAAGGTTTGATAGCAAGCATAAAGGTTGAGGGAAACAAACAAATATACATATGATAGAAACAATCATGCATCTTTCTCATAAGCACAAGCAATTTTAACTTAAGAATACTAAGCATAGAGATAATGGAGTAATGTATCTAAGTGTATTTCTCCCTTTTATTAAACATCAAGATGTTGTTGTTATTGACCAATGCTAAGTTTGCCAAAACCAAATAGATTTACTTAATGTTCCCAAAGTGATATCAATACTCATGTCAAGAGTAATCATATAATGGAGATTGCAAACTAAAATAAGGTGTGCAAAAAGTAAATGATAAGACTTCTCATTAATATTCCATAACGATAACTCACACCAACGGATACATCGATAACTAACTAAGAGAGATACTTCCACATTGCATACTATTCTATATGATAACTTCCCTACTCATGATATGACACTACTTAATAGTAAAAGATAAAGGTGGTGGTGATGTGATACGCGGCACTCCCCAAGCTTGGAACAAACCAAGGGGATGCCAATACCGATGATGAATTACTCCTTCGGCGATGGTGGTGATGAATTCTGACAAGCTTCTCAATAAGCTCCTGGAGCTCGTCAATCCTGTATATGAGATTGCGAATCATCTCTGAATTGTGCTCGACGCGGTTAAGGAGTCTGTCCGACGGTGAGTCCCAACTCTTGGAGTTATTTCCCCACTCTTCAGCCTCAGGCTCCTTCTCTCCTGCAGTGTTAGAGCGATCTATATCCCACCGGCTAGGCAATGCTGCCTTGGGAGTCCCTTCAATTTGATTATTGAAAATTAGATTGTGGAAGGGTCGATGAGTGCCTGATAGAGATGACTTTGGAGCTAGGTAATGACGTGGAACCGCTCCTCCAGTGCTTCTGCGCTCTTGTTTGCGCTAAAAGGGTTGTCCACCACCTTGATGCTTGCGATAGTAGCACGCGGGTGCGTGCGCGAATCTTCATCCACCTCTTCTTCATCCTCTTCCTTGACGTCCTTGTCTTCCTCTTTCCGCCCAAGATCTTGATTATCTTCTTCCGGAACTCCTTGCCCTTGTTCTTGGAGACCATGGCGCTTCTAAACTGAAAATGATCGAAAACAGCTCGAAACAAAACACGACGAGAAAACGATATTACGGACCTCCAGGGGTCCGGGAATTATATAGCAAATATTTTTACGACAAAAGGAAGGTTCCAGCCGAAACGAGTGGAAACGGGACGCCGAGGTGCCGTCACCATAGGTCGGCGCGGCCAGTGGGGCCCGCGCCGGCTGTGGTGACGGGCCCTCGCGCGTCTTTTCCACTCCGTTTCGATTCCGTAATTTTTCATATTTTCCAAAAACAGCAGAAATAATGTTCGGAAGGTAAACGCGGACTTTTATTACCTATATTTACCTATTCAAAGTCCTGCGGACTGTCAATTTGTCCTTTGATGAAAGCCTCCGGTGTTTCCACTTGAATAATATCAACATCAACATTATAAGAATCACCCGAGATATAATGCTTGAGTCTTTGTCCATTCACCACTTGTGTGGCATTGCCTTGGAGAGAGCTAATTTTAATTGCTCCCGAACGATACACCTCCTCAACAACATATGGTCCTTCCCACTTCGAGAGTAATTTCCCTGCAAAGAATCTGAGACGAGACCGATACAATAGAACTTGATCTCCAACATTAAATTCTCTTTTGATGATCCTTCTATCATGCCATTTCTTAACTTTTTCTTTAAAGAGTTTAGCATTTTCATAAGCTTCACTTCTCCATTCATCTAGAGAACTTAATTGCAACAACCTCTTATTACCGGCTAATTTAGGATCTTTATTTAGTTCTCTAACAGCCCAATAAGCTTTGTGCTCTAGTTCTAAAGGTAAATGACAAGCTTTTCCATAAACCATTTTATAAGGCGACATTCCCATAGGATTTTTATAAGCAGTTCTATAAGCCCATAACGCTTCTTTCAATTTGCTAGGCCAATTCTTTCTAGATTTATTAACAGTCTTACCAAGATAGCTTTAATCTCTCTATTTGATAATTCTACTTGACCGCTAGTTTGAGGGTGATAAGCAGAAGCAATTCTATGATTAATACCATACTTAGCAAGAGTTTTTCTAAAACCTCCATGAATGAAATGAGAACCTCCATCAGTCATAATATATCTAGGTACTCCAAATCTAGGAAATATAATATCTACAAGCATTTTTATAGAGGTCTCACCATCAGCACTTTTTGTAGGTATAGCTTCTACCCATTTAGTAACATAATCAACAGCGACAAGTATATGAGTGTTACCGTCTGAAGAAGGGAAAGGTCCCATGAAGTCGAATCCCCAACAATCGAATGGTTCAATAACAAGAGTATAATTCATAGGCATTTCATTGCGTCTGGAGATATTACCAACTCTTTGACATTCATCACAAGATAAAATAAATTTCCTTGCATCTTTGAAGAGTGTTGGCCAATAAAAACCTGATTGTAGAACCTTCTGCGCGGTTCTATCTCCAGCGTGATGTCCTCCATAAACACTTCCATGACATTTATTCAATATCTCCGTTGTTCATATTCAGGAACACATCTTCGCATAATACCATCCACTCCTTCTTTATATAAGTGTGGGTCATCCCAAAAATAATGCCTCAAGTCATAAAAGAATTTCCTCCTTTGCTGAGCTGAAAAGGTTGGAGGCAAATACTTGAAACAATAAAGTTAGCATAATCCGCATACCAAGGGCTTCTCGAGCTCACCTTTATTACACCAATTGTTCATTTGGAAAACTATCATTAACAGGAACAGGATCATAAGCAATATTTTCCAATCTAGACAAATTAGCAACAGGATTATCAGCACCTTTCCTATCTATAATATGTAAATCAAATTCTTGCAAGTACCCATCTAATAAGCCTTGGCTTAGCATCTTTCTTTGTCATAAGGTATCTAATTGCAGCATGATCAGTATGAATTGTAACTTTTGAATCAACAATATAAGGTCTAAACTTATCACAAGCAAAGACTACAGCTAACAATTCTTTTTCGGTTGTAGCATAATTTCTTTGAGCAGCATCAAGAGTCTTACTAGCATAATGAATAACATTTAATTTCTTATCTACTCGCCCAAGAACAGCGCCTACAGAAAATCACTAGCATCACACATAATTTCAAAAGGCAAATTCCAATCGGAGGTTCAACTACAGGAGCAGTTGTTAAGGCTTTCTTTAAAGTTTCAAAAGCTTCCTTACAATCATCATCAAAAACAAAAGGTACATCTTTTTGAAGAAGATTAGTAAGAGGCTTTGAAATTTTAGAGAAATCTTTAATAAATCTCCTATAAAACCCAGCATGACCAAGAACACTACGAATACCTTTAACATCCCTCGGATAGGGCATCTTCTCAATTGCTTCAACTTTAGCTCTATCAACTTCAATACCTCTCTAAATTTTATGCCCCAATACAATTCCTTCATTAACCATAAAGTGGCATTTCTCCCAATTAAGAACAAGGTTAGTTTCTTCACATCTCTGCAAAACTTTATCGAGATTTCGCAGGCATTATCAAAAGAATTCCCATAGACAAAAATCATCCATGAACACCTCTACAATACTTTCACAAAAACCATGAAAAATAGCAGACATGCATCTTTGAAAAGTAGCAGGAGCATTACATAAACCAAAAGGCATACGCCTATAAGCATAAGTTCCATAAGGACAAGTAAACGTGGTTTTCTCTTGATCTTTAGCTTTAACAAAAATTTGTGAAAACCCAGAATAACCATCAAGAAAGCAAAAATGAGTATTTTTAGATAACCTCTCTAACATTTGATCAATAAAGGGTAAAGGGTAATGATCTTTCTTAGTAACTTTATTAACTTTTCGAAAATCAATGCACATTCTATAACCTACAACTATTCTTTGAGGAATAAGCTCATCATTATCATTAGGCACAACAGTCATTCCTCCTTTCTTAGGAACACAATGCACAGGACTAACCCATCTACTATCAGCAATAGGATATATAATACCAGCTTCAAGGAGTTTTAATACCTCATTCCTTACCACTTCCTTCATCTTCGGAATTAGACGACGTTGATGTTCAACAACAGGCTTTGCATCTTCTTCCATATTAATGGCATGTTGGCAAATAGAAGGAGAAATCCCTTTCAAATCATCAAGAGTATAGCCAATAGCTCCTCGGTGTTTCTTCAATATTTCCAATAACCTTTCTTCCTCAATCTCTGAAAGCTTAGAACTAATAATAACAGGATATATTTTCTTATCATCAATATGAGCATATTTAAGATTATCAAAAGGCTTTAGATCAAAAACAGGATCTTCCTTCGGTGGCGGTGTTGTACCCAGATCTTCCACCGGTAAATCATGCTTGAGAATAGGTTGGCGACGAAAGATTTCCTCAAGCTCATCTCTTTCTTTCCTAAAAGCTTCACTTTCACTATTCTCCAAATGTTGCTGCAAAGGATTATTAGGAACAAGAACAATAGATGCACACTGCTCCATTTTAAAATCATTACTAGGCAAGTCAGTTTTATAAGGAGTTTTGGTAAATTTAGAAAAGTTAAATTCATAAGGTTCACCAGCAAATCTAGTCAAAATTTTCTCTTTCTTACAATCTATAATAGCTCCACAAGTATTTAGAAAAGGTCTACCAAAAATGATAGGACAATAATCACTAGCAACAGAACCAAGTACCAAAAAGTCAGCAGGATATTTAACCTTACCACATAGAACTTCCACATCTCGAACAATACCAATTGGAGAAATAGTTTCTCTATTAGCCAGATGAATAACCACATCAATATCTTCAAGTTCACAAGAACCAATTTCGTGCATAATCTCCGTGTAAAGTTCATAAGGTATAGCACTAACACTTGCACCAATATCACATAAACCATAATAGCAATGATCACCAATTCTAACAGATAGCATAGGAACACTAACTTGTTTGGATTTATTAGGATGTGAAACAATATTAGAAGCATCTTCACAGAAAATAATATGACCATCCTCCACATTCTCAGTCACAAGATCTTTAACTATAGCAACAGCAGGTTCAATTTTAATTTGTTCTTCTGGTTCTTTAGGTTTCTTTTCACTTTTATTAACTGCACTAGATATGACAGAGTACTCCTTCATTTTAGCAGGGAAAGGAGTTTTTCAATATAAGCTTCAGGAATAACATTATCAACAGTTTCAATCACTACACATTTGTTTACGATGAATCAATTTTATCTTTATACGGTTCATGATACTTATCAAAATTCTTCTTAGGCAATAATGAGAGGCAAAAGCTCTATAAAGATTTGCAACAACTTGGGAATCAAGACCATATGTAGCACTCATATTACGAAATTTATCAGTATCCATAAAAGCTTCAATGCATTTATAATCATAAATTATACCTCTATCCTTGTCATTCTCCCATCCTTCAGTATTTTCTTGGATCCGATCAAGAAGGTCCCTTTTAAACTCTTCATTCTTGCGTGTAAATGATCCAGAACAAGAAGTATCCAAAGGTCTTGTCTTGAAAAGAAAGTCTTGCATAGAAATTGTCAATAATAACATTACCAGGAAGCTCATGAATGGGGCATTTGAGCATTAAAGACTTCAATCTCCCCAAGCTTGGGCAATACTTTCTCCATCATGAGGCCAGAAATTATATATGCGGTTCCGATCTTTGTGAATTTCACTTGGAGGATAAAATTTGGAATAAAATAAAGGCACGATGTCCTCCCAATCAATAGAATCACCATTCTTCAGCAATTTATACCAAGCGCGCTTTACCAGACAAATATAGTGAATAGTTTCTTCCTAACTTCATTCATGGAAATACCTGCACATTTGAATAACCCGCATAATTCATGCAAAAATAGTAAATGATCACCAGGATGGACAGTTCCATCCCCTTCATAGCGGTTATCCATAACACGTTCAATAATTTTCGTAGGTATTTTATATGGTACTACTTCCTCACCTGGCGCTTCATCCACTACCGTTGCAGTAGTAGTAGATTTCCCAAATAGAAATTGAAGAGAAGATCTCTCCATAATGATTATAGCAGCAGGCAGAAATAAAATCAGCACAAACAAGAAAGGTTTTCCTTACCAATTCCACTTACCAATAGCGCACTCCCCGGCAACGGCGCCAAAATAGTCTTGATGACCCACAAGTATAGGGGTGTATCGTAGTATCTTCGATAAGTAAGAATGTCGATCCCAACGAGGAGCAGAAGGTGTTGGCAGTAGTTTCGATGAAGGATTCACTGTAAATGCTCACAGACAAGTATTCGGGGGTTTTGATATTGCGATAAATAAAGTACAAGTAAATAAAATGCGAGAGAAATAATTGCAGCGAGTGGCCCAATCCTTTTTAGCACAAAGGACAAGCCGGTTTGATTACTTATAATGACCAAACGTTCCTGAGGACACACGGGGATTTTAGTCTAGTGCTTTCGCTACATACAGCTGATTAATCTTCATTGTTTTGATAAGTGTTGTGTGGGTGAACCTATGCTAATGCACCGCCCTTCCTAGGACTAATACATACTTGTGATTATACCCCTTGCAAGCATCCGCAACTACAAGAAAGTAATTAAGATAAATCTAACCACAGCCTTAAACTCGAGATCCTGCAATCCCTCTGCATCGATATACTAACGGGGGCTTAGGTTTCACCCCGCAATTAGCAACCGAATACAAGATGCACTCCCCTAGGCCCATAAATGGTGAAGTGTCGTGTAGTCGACGTTCACACGACACCACTAGAAGAATGACACCACAACTTAAATATCATAACATTGAATATTACTCAACCATAATTCACTACTAGCATTTAGACTTCACCCATGTCCTCAAGAACTAAACGAACTACTCACGAGACATCATATGGACAATCAGAGGTGATATGATGATGAATAACAATCTGAACATAAACCTTGGTTCAATGGTTTCACTCAATAGCATCTACAACAAGTATAGAATAACACCGGAGAGTTTCCCCTATCAAACAATCAAGATCAAACCCAAATCGTTACAGCGGTGACGAGGTGCTGCGGTGGTGATGGCGGTGTAGATGGTGGAGATGATGATGATGATGATGGAGATGATGTCCCGCTCGATGACGATGGCGATGGCGTCGATCCAGGGAATTTCCCCGGATTCCCGCCCGGAGAGCTCTTTTCTCTCTGGTGCTCTCCGCCCCGAGGCGGTAACCCTTCGTGAGGATCCCTCTCTTCGGTTTGACGAAGGAGTACGCGAAGAAAAGGAGGCGAAAGGGTCGTGGGCCCCCGGGTGGCGCGGCCAGGGCCCGGGCCGCGCCGCCCTATGGTCCGGCCGGGCCCTCTCTTCTCCCCCTTCTTCCGTCATTTGGAAAAATAGGAATTTACGTGAAATTCCCTTCCACAGTTGATCTTCGAAATATTGTGTTCGACGGTGCTTTTTCCAGAGAAGCTCCGGTGCTTGATCCTCCAATGATGATGAAACATGCAAAATAGATGAAATAACATAAGTATTGTGTCCCAATATGAAATATATCAATGAATAACAGCAAATTATGATACAAAATAGTGATGCAAATTGGACGTATCACCGAGCTCGCCGACGAGGTCGAGGGAGCGACGCCCACGATCCTCTCTTGCTTGACGAGGAGCATGGCCTCTGTTAGGCTCGGATGGAGGCCTACGTGTGCGTCGGCTTTCAGCTGCATCTGCCACGCGATTTGGGCAGCGGCCTGCGCCTGCTGGACGGCCGCCGCCGCTGCATTCCTCTCCTTCACATTCTTGCGCCAGCCGCGACGCTTCGCGATCTCGATGCCTTTCTCCTCCTTGGACAACAACTTCTTTGCCGCCTTCGGCTTAGCTTCCCGGCCGCTAGTGGCGGCACGCTTTGAGTCGCCGGTAGCTATGGGAGAGTCCGGGGCAATGGCTGCGAGGGTTTGGGGTTCCCTCGGAATCCGTGGTGGCTGCGGCAACGAGGATGTCCGTCGCTATGGCCTGGACTGTTGGCGTCGGTCAACCTTGATTTTTCGCGCCGGGAATGACCACTGGCACGAATGTTAACGACGTCCCTGCACTGACGCGCGGATCGGATCCTACGTGAGTTTTGGCGGTCACTCAAATTTGACACAGGTTTGCGCCTTACCCAGGTCCAGGGGATTCCGACTGGCTACGAGTCGGTTTTTAATATACCAAAGAATATCTGTAAAGCAATATGTAATGCCATTGCTAAATTCTGGTGGGGCGGTTCAAGTACTCAACGGAAAATGCATTGGATGGCGTGGTGGAAGATGTGTATTCCGAAGAATGAAGGAGGAATGGGATTTCGGGACCTTCACTGTTTTAATCAAGCCATGCTAGCTAAACAATGTTGGAGATTACTAAGTGACCCAGATTCTTTATGTGCACAAGTTCTTAGAGCAAAATATTACCCTGATGGAGACCTGATCAATTCGGTCTTGAAGAAGGGTTCTTCTTACACATGGCAAAGTATTATGTCGGGTTTGAAAACCTTCAAGAGAGGATGCATTTGGAGACCAGGGAATGGAGAAACTATTGACATATGGGCAGATCATTGGATACCCTCTAGCCCTACAAGGAAGGTTGTGACGATTAGGGGCAATCAAATCCTAACGCGTGTTAGTGAATTAATCTGTCCTATTACAGGTGGCTGGGACGAGGATTTGATCAGACAAACATTCTGGTCAGTTGATGCGGAGAGGATCATTCGGATCCCCCTTCCGAATTTTGGACAGTCGGATTTTATAGCTTGGAGTCTAAGCAAATCTGGATGTTTTTCGGTTAAATCGGCATATTACACAGAATGGAGACATGCATACAGAAGGAGAGTGAACCGTTCAGACAGTTCGGATAGGTCATCTCCTCATGAGGTTTGGAAGAAAATATGGAGCACACAAGTCCCACGCAAAATTCAGATTTTTATGTGGCGTGCCTTACATGGGATTGTACCATGTTACTGTGTTTTAGCGAATAGACACATTGGTTCTTCAGTCAATTGCCCTGTCTGTTCGATCAACGCGGAAGATATCCGTCATATGTTGTTTAGTTGTCCTAGAGCACAGGAGGTTTGGCAAGGCCTGGGGCTCCAGGAAAATGTTAATGCAGCCATAGTAATGGACCGATCAGGGTCGATCATCCTGGAGGAAATTCTCTGTTCAGAAAAGCCAGGCGGTATTGCATGTGATATGGACAATAGAGTGGCTACTGTCATGGTAGCAAGCTGGTACATCTGGTGGTCTAGGAGGCAGATAAAAAATAAAGAACCTGTACCAAATATTGTGAGGACAGTGCTGAATATCAAAGGCATTGTAGCCAACAGTGCAAAAATGAAGGGTAATGGAAATGTGATCCGTAGAGGAGGATGGACAAAACCTGCATCTGGAGTCTACAAGTTAAATGTGGATGCTGCTTATGAACCAGAGACGGGGAGAGGAGCAACCGGTGCAATTATAAGAGATTCCAGAGGAAATTTTATTGCGGCCTGCTGTGATTATAATGACCATGCAATTGACGTGGCAACAATGGAGGCCTTAGCCCTTTTGAATGGACTAAAACTGGCAGAGCAGTTTGGAGCTCAGTCTCTAGCTGTAGAATCTGACTCGATGGAGGTGGTGGAAGCTGTCCGAGATCCATCGGAATATCGAGGAACGGGAGCGGTGATTATTGATGACTGCAGACATCTGTTAACGGTGCTTGGTATGGCGACGTTCACACACTGCCCGCGAGAAGCTAATGAGGTTGCACACTCGTTGGCTCGCCATGGTTACACCCAGGAAGTTAGGGAGTTTTGGTTTTCTGATCCTCCCCCTTTTCTAGATCCTGTTCTTATTTCTGATCGGGTGATCATTTTGTAATCATACTATTTTCTGAGGCAGCAAGTTTCTTACGCACTCTTTTCCTCCCAGGGGTACTGAAGGGGACTGGGAGGTTTTTAATGAGGCGGCTTGCTGACCTAATATATATAATTTGTGCTTAAAAAAAAAAAAAATCTCCACAAGTGTACAGTGCTCCGCTCCTAGCTGCACTACAGCAAGATGTGCAAGGCCATCGTGTTTCTTCTGTCTGATACCTGAAACACTTTGCTACCGTAAGAATGGGGGAACAAAATGCATTCCAGCTTTTATGCAGTATATCTAGTTCACAAATTCGGTTACAATTTCAGGTCCCTTTTCGACATGTCCAAAAAAAATGTAGTTTTTGAGCTGATACTCTCAAAGGAAGAAAAAATATTACAGCAGCAGTAAATGTCTGAAGAAGAAGGTGCCTACGGACTGACTCAGTTGTCATACAACACAGGAATCTGGTCCAGAAACATATCAGGAACAACAGCATAATACAACGGGCTCTAATACAATACAAGAATATCTATCACCAGGATTTGTTAAAAAGAACAACAGCTTCCTTAGTCCTTTGAGGCAGCTACAGAAACACACTTCAGTCTCCACAGCATAGTCAAAACTGTCAGACATGGACGCCGGTGGTTTTACAGCGACTCCGACTCAGCATATCACTTCCCAAGCAGCCGACGTCCCCGTTGATTCGCCCCTTTGACTCGGAAGTTAAGCTCCTCGACGTCGTCATTGAAAGCATCCAGTGATTTGTTTTGCCTGCAGCAAGAGAACGATCTCCATCAAATCAAATCTTATAAGAATGGACAGTATAGCTATACAGGTGAAATAAGGCATCCCGATTTCAAGTGGAAGTATTACCTATCGATTTCCGTTCCCATATCCAGTGCCATGTCCTTCATGCTTCCCAATATGTTAGTCAAGTCTGCAAATGCATCATCCTGCTTTGCTTTCTCATCCTAATGAAAAGAAAATACTGTTAACTTTCAGAACCTGTTAGTCCACTGTCCATTCTATGGTACTAAGCGAACAGACAAGACAGACCTCAACTTTCTCCATCGCGGTTGCAGGCGAACGATGTACAGAACTGGGAGATTGTTGAGGTGTTGAGACAATTCCTAGCTTCTGCCTCTGTTCCATGTCGTTTGATGTAGTCTTGAAATAATTATCTGCAATAAACCCCAAAAGATCAGATAATGCAAGATAACAGTACCATGCAAATTACTCAGAATCTGCACAGCCATACTCTGTGAAACTGGTCCTTTTATTTGTTGATTTCTCTTTGGCATCCATGTCCTTGACCTTGAGAATAGTCCGCCTAGACTTCCCAAAAGCTTCTCACCCTGAACAGACCATAAATTAGATACTTTTCAGTTAATTCTCAGAAAAGGCAAAACCAATATAACCTGAAAATAAAAAACACTAGTAACATAAATGTATTTACATGTAGAGTTCACTAAAATAGGTTAAAACGACACCAATTACTCTGAATCTGACAAAACATTATTATCTGCAGAAGGAAAAACAAAATGCTATAATGATGCACATGTCCATCCATAAATGTTTGGCATAACCCGCTTGGAGAGGTGCATACATATTATCCAAATACGTCCTTGTGTAGGTGGATTATAAAGGACTAATTTCTGATGAGGTTATGACTGAAATTAGGATCAACATATATGGAAATTCTATCAAACTTGACTCCATTTCACGAGTTGTAATGAGAAGAAACTAAAGCATATTTTTTCAGAAAGCTAAGCAAAGTATACTCAGGTTACTCAGTACGTCTCTAAAAAATGGTTAGCCAATATCGCACAAAGTGCAGAACTTACCACAGTAAGGTCCTGCTCTATGTCAGCTGCCACTTGATGAGTCTGAGTGATCTGTTCACCTTGTCGATGCAAAGTCAGGAGGATTTGTGTAGCATCTTCTCTAATAGCTTCCGCGGCCCTAACGCACTCCTTTACTTTGCATGAGGTTTCCTTTGCTTTATGTAGGGTGTATTCCTCCAATTCTTGCACGGATTGGTTGGTGCGCTGCACTGGGGCAGATTGTGTCCTTGATGGTCTCGATGGCACTTCAGAATCAGAGTCGGAATCAAAGGGGTTCGTTCTACGGATTGGAGTGGCGAATGCGCTTTGCTTCCTATCCATCGATACTGGCATCTCGGTTTATTCACTTCACGTACTGGAGCAATGAGCAGAACTCTGGTATGAAAAGGGAAGCATCAGCAAGCGTTACAGTTGTATAATGTTAGAAAAATGGTGTTTCATATAGAGAATAAGAACTGAAGGCAGATGCTAAGGCCACCATCTAAAAGCATGCATGATGTTAACAAAAGATCACAATGAATTACAAACGATAGTAGTATCATACTCTACATGAACTCATGCAAACCTTATTGTCCACCAAGATGTACTTGAAAAGAATTTGCGCTCACGCTTGCAACAATTTTTCTAAAAAACATGACATCTTGGACTACACTTTATATGATACAAAATTGATAAGTTTCACAAAGCAGCAACGCAAAATTATGACTAGGACTGCTAAAGATATCATAAACCAAAACCCCGCATCATGAGTACGAGCTTCAGAAACATAAGTACAATCCTAGTCCTGGTGCAAAAACTTCAAATGTGCTTTATTTACAACCTATGCAGCAAGCAAGGTCAGAGCACCTGTCAATCTGTAGGGGAGGGCATGTCAACCCTAGAAGTACAGACATGGTATTCTGTACAGAACATCAGTATTAATTCAGTTCCTGGGTTTCTTGAATTCATGCAGCTAAGACAACATTGCCATCACTTGTCAAACGGTTCATAAGCCAGATAAAATGAAGATCTTAGTGGTTGCATCAGATGTACGGCATCTGCAAGTGCCGAATCGATCAAACATTTAAGCAAACGCATGAACTGCAAGTATTCACATTCAGCACCCTGCACGCTACTCACGAGTGCATCTCAGCACTACACGGTTTCTGTAAACTAACGATACATAGCCAATTCGTAAGTTATAAAATGATAGCCCATATTTCTAGAAGAAACAACACCACGGTAGTGCCCGCTCTCGCTCCCCACAGAAATCGTGACAGAGCTAAATCCACCACAGAAAAACTGGATCACAGATTCACCGGAAGCAGATGGGTACCACAGATTGAAGAGAGGGAAGGGGGATGAGGGGGACGGCGGTTCCTCACCTTGCTGGGTCGGGTCGTAGGAGCGGAGCAGGATGGGGGCAGAGGAGGAGAGTTCGCCGGGACCTGCTACCGGAACCCTAGGTCCGCGTCGTCTGCGGGGAGCGGACCAATGTTGCGCCGCCGGGGGATGGGAAGAAGGGGAGACGATGAGGACCCCGGGCCGCGGTAGAGGAGGCCGCCGGCGAGATATCCGGTACGGGGCTAGGGTTAGGCCGGCGACAGTGGCGCGGGAGACGAGGAGTGGCTTGGGCGGCGGTGGATCGGAGACGTGAAGAGCGAAAGTGGGGAGTTGAGGTTGAGGCGGATGAGATTGGGACGAGAGGAATATGACCGTTGGGCTGGGGTGGGGAACCTGGGTTTGGGAGACAGTCACGGCCTGCTTTCAACGTGTCACAAGAGCATCTCCAACCAGCAGTCCCAAAGTTTTACTCCCAATTCCCAAAAAAACAGCTTGTGGGAAATAAGATAATTTTTTGGGAGTGAAAACCTACTCCCTCCTTCACAGATAAGTATACATGCGGGCTTTTTAAGATAAATTATCAATTGAAGTGAAAAATGCATTGGAAAGATGCATCTCTCCACATTAATTCTTTCACCTCCAATACGCTAAGACTAGTCACAATGATAAGTATCGTACACTACTATCATGCACCACAATGCATAGTACTCCCCCGGTTCAGTTTATAAGGCTTGCACATCGTTTAGGAAAAACTTTGACCATATATTTTGTCAACAAAAAATGAGATACATACCACAAAAGTTATACCGTTGGATTCATATTCAGGAGAAGTTTTTAACAGCGTAATTTTTGTGACATATAATTCATATTTTGTTGACTAAATTAATGGTCAATTTTTTTCTTAATCTATGTGTGTGCCTTATAAACTGAACCGGAGGGAGTAACATAAGATACTACCATAGTTTCATTATACTTAAAGTTTTGTAGAATCTCAATGCAAATTTGTGTACATAATGTATTTTTATTGAAGTTTTACATTTTATGATACAGTATCATATTGTGATACCACTCTCACCTCATTAATTGGTGTGCACATGAGATTTTTGCCAATATATCATGTATTATACCACTTCTGATACTTCCATTGTGACTAGTCTAAGTGCATGTAAAAAAACAAGGAAAACATGTGCTAAATATTATTGGGTTTCATTTCCGTGCAATGAGAGAGAAGCAATTAAAGTGCATTGAAAAGATAGAAGTACACTCTTTTATGGACAAAATTTAGAGCTAGATATCCACTTATTTAAGGACGAAGGGAGTAGCAGTTTTTAAAACTTGTCTCCCTAAATTTTTTCTTTGTTTTTACACCTCTCTCTCTACTGGTGGTGGCCAAGCTCTCGGAAAGTGAGGTTGGGGTACCCGACGGCCTCACATAGTGGTGCGAGGTCGTGACGACCTCGCAACGGCTCTCGATGTCGGGCTCAACCGCGGGGAGGATCTCGCATGGCATGGCCTCGTGAGGTGGGGCCGTGTGCTTGGGGTCGTGAAGACGATTGGCGGAAAAAGCGGGGATCAATGGGTTGTCCGAATCGACCAGGTGCCCTCTGGGCAGTGCTAATTGCGGCCGTCGGGGTGCTCCTATTTAGCCAAACTAGGGTCGGGCGAGGGATGAAGAGAGTGCAGGTCAGGAGTCCATGGTAGCAAGCTAACAACAAAGCGGGCTGGTCATGGCGGCGGAATGGACACCTGATGTTTCCGAACTAACATTTGAAGCTCCCCCGCCCCCCGTGTGGGGAAAATATGTTGGAATTTGGTTTTGGTGGGCTTCAGAGTCACTGTTTGGAGGGAGAGGGATGGTGAATTTAGGAGATCCCATATTTTCGGATGGGAATCATATCGAGCTCAGGGGCACCATTTTGATTTTTTATATATAGAGTTTGGTAGTATTTGGGATTGTGCGTAAGAGAGTTAATTTGCTACCCACTAGGGTAGCTATGCACGCGCCTGTAATTATACGGTCCATTCAAACCGTATGAACCAATTTTAACTTATTTTCACACTAGAATAAGAGCATGCCTAGCAGGCCACTTACTTTTCTGCCCCGTAAAACGCGAGTATTTCGTCCCGTATAAAAAAATGCTCCTAGATAGACCGTTTCATCTAGTAGACCCCGTATTTCACCCCGTAAATTCGTAAATTTAAAACCCCGGGAAACTTGTTCATATTCATAGTTCATAGATAGTCGATCATACATACGGATCAACATATATACATACTGAATTGCGCGATCCTAAATGGATTGCGACTTCTAGTCGGAGAGGTCGACGATGTACGCGTCCGCCTCCGCCTCCCGCGCCTGCGCCTTCTTCACGGCGGCGATGGCCGCCGCCTTCTCTTCTTCTTCTTGTCGGCGTCGTCCTTGAGGGACGCTTTTATCTCCTGCAAGAAGAGGGGTCTTCCTCCTCCTCCTCCTCGCCGGCGAGCGGAGCTCCTCCGCCGCTGGTGCTCCAGATGCGCGCGTCCCATGCCGCCTTCGCCCGGCGGTTGCACCCCCACTCGGCGCGCCACATGTCGAAGTCGGGGCCGCTCATCAGCTTGAGCGGCAGATCCTCCTTGTACAGAGCCCGCCCGGCGCGAACTCACGGAGCTTCGGCGGACGTACAGGCGCCGGCGTACTGCAGGCCGCACGGCGCTCCCGGCGGCGAACGCTTGCATTGGAGACACCACGCCTCCTCGACGGTGTCCGGCGAGCGGGATCGCTTCGATCTGCTCGTCGGCGAGGCGGTACTGCGGCGGCGTGCGTACATGCTGACCGGCGGTTGAAATGCGGAGCTAGGGTGGGCGGGATTTCTCGCCGGAGCTAACTGGGGAGGCGGCGGCGCACGGCGGAGCTAGGGTTGCGAGTGAGGGGTTACCCCTCACTCGCACCTTCGCCCGGTAAGGGGGCGGCGGTGCGGATTTCCTGGGCCCCGTATTCCGCCGAAACGGGCCGGCCCGAATACGGGGCCTGCTAGGCGGCCCAAACCGCGCCTGCCCCGTATCCCACCGGAATTTTACGGGGTGTGCGGGTTATAGGGGGCCTGTTAGACATGCTCTAAGATTTCTAGTGTACAAAAGTGGTTTCAAAATTTTGCTATGAATTTTTTTTGACTAAAAAGGTTCCGAACCAAAATTTAAAACCACGTTGAACACAAAAAATCCATGGTCTACTAATAAAACAAGCTAAAACAGGTTAACATGGCGCACCTATGCGAGTAGCGACTATTATGCATTGGGAGTGATTATAGGGGATCGTGGAACTGCTCTACCACGCTTCATAAGCACTACACTGTAACAATGTACATAGGTTTTGAGGGTAAACCCTGGGAGCGCTTCCCAATACAATTTTTATTTATTTATAAAATGTATGTAAAAGATATTTACATGAAAAGTTAAAAAAAACAAAACTTTTGACGAAAGGCGACTTGGTCGCTTTCATTGCGATTAGGGAAGGGGAAGTACAAGCGGGAAGACGAGTTCCCGTGCATACCGAAAGGTTTAAGGATAAACCAAGAAGGAAAAGAAAAACCTTTCAAAGGAAAGACACAGAGGAAGAACAAATAAAACAACAGGGAGCTTTGCTCCCCAAGGCCGTCAGGTCGAGGCAGCCTAGTCCGGCTTGGTCTGTCCACTAGAGCCAATAGCCTTCTTCTCCCAGCATGCACCCACGATCGAGCCTCCACTAGAATGGCTTGAACGACCGCAGCTGGAGCAGCCGAAATATGCCTGAATATCCTGTCATTCCGTTCCTTCCAAAGGCACCACCAAACTAGCGGGACCATTGATAGCCAAAGCTTACGCCTCTTTTTGGTAAGTTGGTGAGTGGACGTCCCTAGCCACGAAGCAAGGTCGGAGGACGGTCCTGGAGCCAAGGCCGCTGGCAGCTCCGCATGGTCAAGGAGCCTCTTCCATACATCCTGCGCAAAAAGGCAGGTCGCCAGGAGGTGCGAAGCCGTCTCGGGGTGCGCTCGACATAAGGAGCAGAGAGGGTCGTGAGGGCAGCCCTTCTTGGCCAAGACATCGGCTGTCATGCATCTACCTTGCACAGCCAACCAAGCATAGAACTTACACTTTGGCGGTGCGTCCGATCTCCAAATCAACGGTGGGTAGTCAGGTTTTATCGAGCCAATGAACTGCGCCGCATAAGCCGAACTCGCGGAGTATTTTCTAACGTAAGCCACCACTGGCACGGCCAAACTTGAGATTTATGTCATTCTTTGAAGATGTTAGCGTGTTTCTTCTTCATTCTATGGCTGGCCATCCTTAAGTAGTCCTCAAAATAAATAGCTTTCTAGATCTTACAATACGAGAGTTACGCGAAACTTCTCAAAAGAAATTTAAAACGGTGGACCGTGCGCTTAATTTGATGAAATTATGTAAAAATGCTTTAAACATGAACATTAAATTGAAGATTTATATTTAACAAAACTCGAAATCAATTGTTAGAGTGAAATCATATCACCGAGGCACATCTTTTTCATGCATAGCTTATTCTAAATTGAAGCATGATTATATTGATTAGAAGAAAGTATGTGAAGGAGATTAAGGAAGGTGGGCAGAAGCAACCCCACGCACCCCCACGTATCTCTAAAGAGCTCTAAGCTCCCAGGGTTGCGCCCTCTTCTTAGCAATCGACGGGTCGCTTTCGCCGGGGCCAGTGTCCAGTTCCGTGACGGTTCATGCGTTCGGCGCTAAGGCGGTTCCTCGCCTCGGTGAGAAATCCCGATTCGCCGCTCCATCTCCACATGGCCGCATTGTAGTCGCTTCTCTTATCCCCTGTAATCGCAGGTGCCCGATCCAGTGTCTCCGACGTCTCCGTCCCCAGCTGGTCGCCGCCGGCGGCCGGCGGTCGACGGCGAGCGGCAGCTGCCGTGGATTTGGCCGACGGAGGCATTATTTGCCGCTGGCGGCTCCGGTAGTCCGGTGGCTAGGCGAGAAGTCAGATGTGGGCGGTGTCAGGGGGATGAATCGATGGCAACGTCGGAGAAATTCGCCGCATGTTGCTTTGGTGTCAGGCAATCCGGCGACTGGTATCAAGCGGCGTTGCGGATGGCATCTGGATCGTGCTGAACAATAGGCGGACTCAGGACGTGCTTCTGTTCGTTTCACGGCGGGCGCTGGGCTCCAATGTAAGGTATGCTATCGGTTTCTGTTCGTACTTTTATTGACAACTGCCGATCTGCTTTGTCTCTCATGTGTGCATCGTGGAAGTCTCTGAAACCGATTTGTGGTCCATTCCTACCGCTGCGCTCATTTGTATCACTGCCTGGTGAAGCTGCATGGTGGTTGTTGTTGTTCAGGTTTCTACGGGTCTCTCTTCCTTTGGCTGTGTTTGCCTATGTTGTCACGGTGCAAGTATTACTGAAGCAACTTACAAAATTGTTCTTTCAGAGCCTTGATTTAGATGTAATTATTTGGTGAATTTTGTCTTTTCTAGAAAAAGTTTATTTCGGTTTCTTGATTTAGATGTAATTTCTTGATTTAAATGTCATGGTTGTTCTACAAAAATATGTCATTAGACATTAGAGAGAATTTCTTGTGTATGGCATCAGAGAAATTAGTTAAAAGAATTAATTGCATGTCTTCACATGTTATCAAGCAAGTATGAATGAACTGATTGCTGCACATTTGAAAAAACTGCCAGACTAGGGCCAGTAGGTTTTTTACACCCCGAGGAAATGCTGAAATATGGAAGTGTTGAAAAAAATAGTTTTAAGGGCAAAAGTTTCAACGATCTTCTTTAAACTAGAGCTGAAGCTAATTTCCAAACAATTTTCTCATAGTCTTCTATTAAATTAGGATTGGTAGCTAATTTTGTGGGTAGATTATATATACACTCGATTACTTATCCTGAAGATGAATTTGATATCATAGGATCTGACTAGCTTCTAAACCTGTTGAACTGTACTGATGTAGAGATCATATATCACCTTCGTAATGATTTAGTTTTTGCCGAAGGAAATTCTTCGATTGGAAATTATGTTTAGTCTATTTATGGACTCATATGATAATTCTATGTCCATTTCGCCGAATGTCTAGTGATGTTCAAGATACTAAAGGGAAGTGTCTTACGCCTGGATACCAGATGAAAACTAGAGCTGCAACAAATGTTGTGGTTCGTAGTCCCTGTGGCGTGGCGGGACTTCCTTGCTCATACATGCTTTTGTATCTGAATGTGTGCTACTTGTGCAAGCATAGTAGTGGTGAACTTCCTATTCGTATGCCCACGATATCTCAAACAACATTCTGCAGTTCGTTTTGGTTTGGGGCAAAGTAAGCACTCTGTAGTTTCTTCCAAGTTTTTTCCAATGTTTGAATCACCAAAGATTTGAACCTTCAATAAGAACTTATCAATTAATTAAATTCTAAATTCGACTATACATGTCTTCATGTTCGTCATCGGAATTATTTGGTAGTTATGCACATCATTGGTTCATTCTTTCAATATTAGAAGCTTCTGTTCTAAATCTATGTAGTTCAAGAGTAGCTAGATCCTGTGTGTCAATGTATTTGAACATTTTATGAATTATCTTTTTGCTATGACATTGGTCGCAAGTGGAATTAGCAAGCAGTCTGTCGGGTGGTGGCTGTTCGCGCTGCTGGAAGGCATTGGCATCTTGCTGAGTGGCTAGGCAGCCTCGGAACTGGTGCAGGCGTAGCACGCCAGTGGGCTTCAATGTAAGAGTATGTTGGCCGGTTATCCTTATTTATTTTACCTGCTATCGAGGGACCAAGGTGCAATATCTTCCGCTTACCTTTTGATATTTGTTTTCTTCACCAATTGCTTCAGAAGGCGGTACCTCCTTTCATACGCCTTCAACTCCAATACAAGAACAATTTTGTGAAGCATCAATGTGGTTAGCCTAGAATAGAAGGAACAACTTGGAACCTATAAAATTTAATATTGAAGCAAAATAAAATCAGTTACAGTGGTCAAGTGGATAGATAACCAACTAAATTTTGACACAAGCATCCAGAAGTAAAAGGATACTACCGACAAAATGGATGTGCTACAGATCATAGTTCAATATTTACACGTTATTTAAACTTTTACGAACCAGCTCATCTTAAAAATTATCTCTGGCGATCAGGGAGCTGATGGGTGTCTTTTTCTACGTACTGGTGAATATCTATATCCTATAGATCCAATGACACCATTCGGAGTGACATTACATGCTTGCTGAATATTATTTCGATCAGATGCATCTTCCCCTGATCTGTAGCATGTAGCTCTTCACTTCCTTCAATATTCTTACAATCCACACATCTACAGGTCTTCGAACAAGGAATATTGCATCTACAATGTCCTTGGGAAGCTCATAGGATGTTTGTTATGATTAAGTGTTGGTATTTCTTTGTTTTGGTCCTAAAATTCAGACGATTGTTGTTGGGAGGCGGTTCTGTGACCACTACTTAAATAATGCTAGATGCTATCCTGCCTCTCCTGGACCAACAGAAGTATTACTTTTAGTTTCAGTTAAATGACACCAAGCATATGAGATTTGTAATCTTTCTGTTTCATGCTACCAAGTTTTTTCTCTCAGGAAGAAAGTAAATAAGCTTCAAGACAGATAGCTACTTGCCAGTGCCTTCTAAATTTTACCTGCCCATTATTTTTTACTCGCCAACTACAGGCATAGTGATTGCTTTTTGTTTTTCACTAAACTTAAAATGCATTAATCTTATTTGGACTCAATATACATACTAGAGATTAAGAAGTCTAGCATAGGAAAGTAACATCTTAATTTCTTGCACTCAGTCTTAGAAGTTCAAACGGCACAAATATGAGTGCAACTATGCAATATCAATTTTTATGCTTGTTTGATTGAACTAAATGAGTTATACATGTTCTTCTGAGTGATTATGTATGATTTCCAAATGTCTCACATGTCCATGCTACCTCTATGACTGAAAATGTAGCTGCTCACAAGACAATGTGAGGTAGTGGAGCTAGACCAGCTAATAATGGTGTTACAAATGAAAAAAACACCTAGGTTCAGAGCCAGTGACAAATGTTGCTAAGAATAGGAGCATGAAAACCACCAAGGTCAGTTGTGTGGGGATTCTTCAATATTTTAATTTATTGAAGTGAAACTCAATATGAAATGATCCCTTTCTTTGATAAGAAAATTACTATCAAGGGTGAGGGTAATAGAACACAACCAAAGTTAAAACTTTTTCCAAAGTGGTGACTGTAAGGTTAGCTTCCATCTCCACATGGAAGGGAAGGTTTAATTGAGGGCATTACAAAGAAGTATTTGCTTAAGCAGACATAAGAATAATGGTTAAGTGTGCGTCCTATTGTGCTCAAACCATTGATCCCTGTACTTGGCTATATATGACGACCTAACCATTGCTACTATTTAATACTTTGTAGAATATTTGTTAAGGAACCTCTTACAGTAGTATATTTATGTTAAAACTATCTAACAGTTTGTTAATTGAAGAATACACAGATAAAAAATTATCTCTCTAATTGCGACCAAGGCGTGTGGAGTATTCAATTATCAGGTCCATCTATTCCTGGTGAATCTTAGTGCTGATGTGTTCGTGCGGATTTTGAACAGGGCCATGAATATGAGCATTAACATATGGTGTCAAGGTTCAGGGTGCTTGATACAAGTTCCTAATATTGTTACTTTCTCGTGAAATTCTGTTTAAATTTGGTGTGCACCTTTTAAGAAAGATATTACAATCCACATTTTTCTATATTCATTCAACTTATGCCATTGGTTGTTTTTGTTGATAATAACACATCTGAACCGGTTTTGTTGTCTATTAAATTAGTATGTTCAATTTTAAGGTAGATGATTGTAGCCTTTTGTAGACCCTTTGTCTGATTCCAATTACATTTTTTTTTTTTACTTTCAACTGCAATTTGTAGCCTGTTTATGGACTTATGTACATCACCTATGCATGTTCTGGTTGTTGGATTATCACTTATCTTTCACAAAACATCATTTAAGGGATATGCAAATTGGTAAAAAGGATCTTGAGGAAGTCCTATAGCGTACTATAATTAGTTGCGAATATATTTTCCAGCGTATTTTTTATTGTAGAAGAACTCACTATGAATCACTTCTATAAAGAAATACAATGCTAAAGCATTCAATCCTCACCTTTTAAAAAGGCTCAACTGAATACCTGGACGTGCCAAATTCAGTACCCGAATTTAGCAATTAACTTAAACAACACAGAAAGATACAAAAAAGTAGAGATACACGCACCCACACGGCCATACACACACCAACCAAAACAGACACTCTTGACACGCTCAGTTTTACTCTCTCAAACAAATAGTTCAGTGGAAATTCAATTCGGTTCCCGGGTGCGTATACTCCTTTTATCAAAAAATTATATTTTGAAGTGTCAAAAAAATTTGACAAAAAATTCTACATGTACATCTTCATGATATAAATGCATTCGTAATGTACATCTCCATGATATAAATGCATTCGTCAAGTTTCACGAAAAATCAATAATTTTCGTGATCTATGTAAAAAAGAGCAAATTTATCTTCTGGAAAACATTATTTTAGCACTGAATTTTGTCTTTTTCACACACGTTAGAGGATAAGTTTATTTTTTATGAAACGACTTTGTGAAAGCGTAACACGTGAAGGTGTGCGTGCGAATTTTTTATTTTAATTTTAAAAAATAAAATATATGTAAGATGCATTTTAAAATATAGGAAGCATATGCTCCCATGTTCAAAAACACCACGCTCGGTCTTCACAACAACAACATGAGTGGAATTGCTACCCGCAACACTATGCATCTCCATACAAAACACAAGACGTCCAGCAAGTTGTCCAGAGCAATGCCCCCCTCCCCGGTCCCCCAGTGAGTGCTCCCTAAGAGCATCTCCTTAAGCTTTGCGGCCATAGTTTTTCTGAAAATTTGGTCCATGGTATTCCGACGACGTGACCAATTCACTCATTACTGCTTCACGTTGTTCGTCCATGTTTGCATCTCAACACAAAAAGCAAGAGATTAGTGGTACCTTCTTCAGTGACCTTTTGCTGATTGGAACCCTGCCGAAAGCCACTGCTTGAAGTACGTTGCCGCCGACCCACCCACTTTTGTCAATGAATCAGTGAGCATCGAACTGCGAGAGAGACGAACAAGAACGACACCAGCTGCTAAACGTCTGACAACTACCACGACTTAGCAAACCATAAGAATAGAAGAAGCCTAAGTTAAGTGCAAAAAATAGCTTTACACGTACCGTCATCCAACTTCCACAACCTTACGAATGCATTGTCTTTCCGGTGTGCGTTAGACATGTCTGCATATACAATTAAAAGCGCAACGGAGCCACTCAATGATCAATCCAATCCACTTCGTTGCCAAGCCATTTATAATGCGCTCATAACCAACATATATGGATGCAACCCACCATCTCAATGCCTTTTTACCACACGTACATGACCAATAAACAAACGCCCACCAACAAACAACTCCCATGCACGTGTGAAGATGCACCGACCATATATCGCCGTACAAAACGTGCCATGGTCCACCGGACTGTGCGCACAACAAAAAGCCTAACAAACCAGCAATGAATACATGTACACGTCGACAAAAGAAAAGGACATGCAACAGAAAATAATCACTGGTATCGGAGTACGGCGCGGCAGAGCGCGCTAGGTCCATCTAGTAAAGTTGCATCGCTAGAGGTGCTTTAAGGTTTGTGCGGAAGAGAGCTCGCTAGAAACGGTCGATTTAGCCATTCCTTCGGGTTCTAGCTCGAATGTGCTTTAAGAACCATGCAACCTACCAAACGTTAGTGCACACATCAATAATCCGTGGAAGGATTGAGCAGGCAACTGGGATGCAGGACACACATGTGAGTGAAGTGCCAGGAGATACTAGATCGTGAAGGAGTTTCTATTTGGACGTTTCAAATGTCAAAAAGCCGGATGTATACTTCTATATTAATTAAATTCCACGAGACCCATATCCCAGTTATACTAGTTTTTAGAACGGCTTATTTTATTTCTTCGAAATCGGCTGCTGACGGTGTTACCATTTCGCAGTCTCAAGTCTCAACAGACCTGATCGTTTTGGACAAAGCAATTCAGATTGTACTCAATGGATCACTCATCCTTAAATGTCATGTCTGGGAACTACAAAAAGAAAGGAGTACCAGCCGTGGAATGGTTATCGCACTATCCCAAACATCCTTCTACAACGATGACAATTTCAAGCAAGAAACTAATGGAGATTAAGAATAATTTCATCATTTTTGCACACGATCGAGGAGGCACAGTCATGTTGATTCCCTAGCTACTAGCATCAGCAGTCACCTACCCAAAATTAAGATCTTATTACGAAGCCAAGCACAAATTAACTGAAAGCCTAGTCATCAGTATCAAAGAAGTGAAGACAGTGAACTCCATTCTCCTGATCATTCTGGGATGCCGGCGATGGCCACGCCAACACGGCTTATCAGTGCACGAAGGTGCCGTCTCGCTTGCGCACCTCCACCTTGAGCACGTGGTCCTCGCCGCGGCCGGCGTCGCCCCCGCGGAGCGCCCGGAAGAAGCAGGTGTCGCCGACGTCGAGGCGGTTGTCGACGCAGAACTGGTGCCACCCGTATCTGAGGGACGTGCGGGGATGGCCGACCAACCGGTTGTTGTGCTTGAGGTTCACTGTCCACGACTTGCCGCGCATCCACAGCACCACCTTGCTCCTCTCCGCGTACCCGTGCGCGACCTGGAACTCCGCCGGCACGTTCTGCCCGGCCGGCGAACAGCGGATGGGATCAGTAACTGGATATCTCACGGGGAGCTTGACACACACAAGTACAGCTAGTGATGCTCGAGCATGAACGCACTCACCAGGTACTGATTCTGCCTCGCGCCCAAGTGGCACTGCCTCAGCATGACGGTGAACTGCGACGTCGGCGCGTCGTCAACGGCCATCTCAGGCGAGCTGCTGTTCTTGCTGCCACTGTCGGTGTTGTTCTTGCTGCCAGTGTAGATGCTGTAGTTGCCGCCACAGTCGATGCTGTTCTTGCTGCCAGTGTAGATGCTGTAGTTGCCGCCACAGTCGATGCTGTTCTTGCTGCCAGTGTAGATGCTGTTGTTGCAGCCACTGTCGATGCTGTTCTTGCTGCCACTTTCGCAGCTACTCTCACTGCCTGGATCTTCTTCTTTAATCGTCGCGCTGTCATAGTCGTCGCCGTCGTCGTGCTTGTAGTGCCTGCGGCACATGGTTCCGTCGAACATCTTCACGGCGAGCACCGCGTCGCCGTCGTAGCTGAAAACGAGGAAGTGCCCACGCTGCACGTCGTACTCGCGGGCGAACTGGTCCCAACCTCGCCCGAGATACATGTGACCCTCGCCGTCGAAAACCACCTCCACGTCCCACAGCAGACGCCCCCAGCCGGCCTCCCGCAGCTTCAGTTCCCGGGGCTCGCGGCCGTCGAGCACGCTTGCAAACTTGTCAGGGAGCATCTGCAACAATGGTCAAGCAGAGATTAAACCGATCAAACAATAGGAATTAGAGTGGTAAAACAGATGGGTGAAACACAAAGAGGGAGATGTATTGTATACCAGGTTCCGGGAGCCGTCTTCAAGTATGATCTTGAAGAACTCGAAATCTGCCAAGTCGTCCATTCCGGTTTTCTGTGCATATACAGATAGCTTAGCGCGTTGAAATATACAGATGGCGATGCTTGCCGTGAATTAGATAATACATCGATCCAAGCTCCAATACCAAAACAATATAGAAAACCCACTCCAAATTCACAACGAGAAAGATCAACAGATGGCACCCCTCATCGTCGCTCTGTTTTGTTTCTGAGCTTACCTTGCCTAACGGAAGCGGCCAGCGGAACACCGGCGTGGCAGAGGACGACCTGAGCGGAGCCGGCGACTGTGGCCTCCTCACTCTCGACGGTAGCCAGCAAGCAGATCGAGGCTGGAGAAGGTAGGGCGTAGGGGTTGATGGTCCAGCCAGGGCCTAGGGGCGCGTTGGCTTTTGGTGGCCGGGCAGGTGAGCAGAGAGGAGGTACAAGAATAGCCTTGGTGTGAGGATGAAGAAAGGGACTGCGCAATGATCATTCTGCCATGTTCCATTTTTGGCTTCTTGGATTACTTCACTTCGGGGATAGCAGCCTCGCAGTGGTGCATGTGAAGCGTGTTGACTGCAGATATGTAACCCAGTGGGATTTGATTAAACTGGTCTCATCTTCGTAAATTTTTTTTTCGAGAACACGCAGGAGATCTGCGTGTTCTTATTACTAATTATCATTACTTTCATTCTCTGATGAGCACATTATAGATAATGCTTTGTCGTTGGGAGTGTCTTTGGGAATTCTTATTCGGAGTCTATTGCATCGGCTAGGCTAATTAAAGATTTTGAGCTTCATGGTACTTTAACTTTGTTAAAAAAATACTGATGATCCAGTTGATAATAATAAAAACACTTCTATTTGCTGGTGGTTTCTCGTGCTTCCAACCTTTGTAAGGATTTGGAGGATGAAGATGACTTAGAGGGAGATGAAGCTCTTTATTTACCGCCTGTTATTTCTAAGGATAGAAAGGTTCGTAAAAAAATTATTATGATGAGAAAAATGTGCGGAGGAGTAGTCGTATTAGAATCAAAACCTCGAAATCTGAATGACAAAGTTAAAAGGATTAACGTGGAATAGTGAAGGGTTCAAGGATCCAGGAAAACATTTGTTTGTTAAGGAATCCATTAGGGAGTATGACCTCGATTTTATTGCTTTATTGGAGATAGGAAGGTCTAATTTTGCTATACCGTTTCTCCGGGAGTTGTCTGCCGGCAAGGATTTTGCTTGGTTTTGTCTACCGCCACATGGACGGTCAGGGGGATTCTCGTAGGAATTAATATGACTACGTTAAAGGTGAATAGAGTGGATAGTGGAGAATTTTGTGTTAAATTGTCCGTGAAACAAAAATTTGACGGGTTTGAGTGGCTGCTTGTGCCTGTGTATGGGGCTGGACAAGATAAGCACAAACACGAGTTTCTTGCTAAATTGGTTAGGATGTGTGAGTCAGAAACCTTACCAATGCTATTGGCTAGGGATTTTAATATTTTAAGGAGACCGGAGGAGAAAAGTAATGATAACTTTAATCCTCGCTGGCCCTTTATCTTTAATGCAATCATTGAAAATCTAAATTTACGAGAGATTGCGTTGTCAGGGCGACAATTTACTTGGGCTAGCAGAAGAACAAACCCTGCTTATGAAAAGTTGGATCGAGTCCTTGCTAGTGTTGAATGAGAACAAAAAGTTTCCATTAGTCTCGGTCCGGGCTTTGACTAGCTCTGGATCGGATCACACACAATTGTTGATTGACACATGTTGTCAGACACATATTGGCAATAAGACTCGATTCTCGTTTGAGTTATCTTGTCTTAAGCAGGAGGGTTTCTATGATTTGATTGCAGCTGAATGGGTTACAACCCCCATCAGGAAAGCTCATATTCAAACTTGAAAAAATAGGATTAGACATTTGCTGGGCCAAAAAATTAAGCAGAAAGTATAAAAAAAGAAAAAGAGCAACTTCTTCTTATCATTGATGCTTTAGATATTAAGGTTGAGACTACTCCATTATCGGTTGATGAGCGTAATGATTTCAAGATGGCTAATGAAAAATTAAATAAACTCCGATGAGAGGAAGAGATGAAATGGGCGGAAAGAGCTAAGGTGAAGTATATTCAGGAAGGAGGATAATACTAAATACTTCCACCTAAACGCTAATGGATAGCATAGAAAAAAGAAAATCTACAAGTTAGAGCAAGATGAAGGTACTATTGTGGGAGACGAAAATCTCAAAGTCTACATCACGGAAGAACAATTGTTAGTTTTAGTATTATATGTCATGGTTAATGATTACTTGTTATATACTTTAAAAAGAATAATTTTTGAAGAACATGTTACTTAAGGAACAAGAAGTACTTTCAAACAAGGGCTTGTGGCTTCTAGGGTTCACTATGCATTTGCAAATGGTCTTATTAAATAGGTAGTAGTTGGTTCCTAAACAAGATGTTTCATACGCACCAAAGATTTGTAGGATTAAGTTGGGTACGAGCATGTAAAGTAAATTAATACATATGGTTGCTATTAGGGCGGATCACAGTGGTCGTACTAAATAATGGTGTTTAAGGTTGATGGCTTTGGGAATAAAAACTAGGGTTTACAATTCCTTTTCTAGGTTTTCACTAAGTAGGCAAGCCGTCTTTTAAACGAGAGGAGGGTTCTCCTTGTCTTCAAGCTTGTCCACCGCGTCCGCAGTTTTGGAAGCCTCACCGATTTCACCAGGATTCTGGGCGGTGATTACCAGAGATTTGTTTTCTTCAGTGACCATCGGCTGCCGACGTTTTTACTGCAGTGACCTCTGTAGCCAGATCAGCTGGCTTCTTCTTCATCCTCCTGACGCGTTCATCTTCCCTATCATCGCGTGCCGACGATTTTGACGGGAGGTCGACAGCTTCCTGCCTGAGCCCAAACTTTGCAGCAATCTTCTGATACTCGCGATCACAATTGTCTGAGCGTGAAAATTTTTCATAGACTGTGATGTTTGTCCCATTGTTCCCAGGCATTTTTCAGCTTGAGGTATGCATAATGTGGCACAGCCATGAACTTGGCATAAGCTGATCTTCCGAGTATAGCATGGTACTGTAATTCCCAACTTCGAACTCGATCTTTTCCTTCCTGAAGTTATCGGGTTTACCAAAGACAACGTTCAGGAAAACTTTGCCAATAGTGTACGCTGGCGAAGTGGGGAGGATCCCATGAAAACAGGTGTCTGTCTCTTCTAGCATCCTCATCGTGATTCCCATGGTTTTGATCGTGTCGAGGAATATCAGGTTTAACCCGCTTCCACCGTCCATAAAAACTTTGGTCATCTTAAATCCTCCAATTTGTGCTTCAACCACTAGCGCAGCATGTCCCGGCTTTGGGATTGTCATCGGGTGATCCGCCCTGCTGAACGTGATACTCTGAGATGACCAGTCGATATACTCGGGGATGTTGGCCATGATACTTTTTGCCAGGTTGATTTCTTGGGTGAGCTTCTACATCTCCCTTCTCGAAATACCAGTTCTGTGAGTCATGCTCATCTGCCCACGAGGTGGTGGAAAGGACTCGTTAGGATTGTGAGGCTGAACTTGCTGAACCTGCTGCTGAGGTGGAGGTGGTGGTGGTGGCGGCTGCTGCTGCTGAATAAGCTTCTACATCTCAATGAACTGTCGACAATCTCTGAGCAAATGGCTTGACTTCTTCTTATTGTCTTTAGAGTCGATGTATGCGTGCAGATAGCAGGGTGCATTTATCTGTTCGGCAAAGGGCAATTCGGGTGTCCTCTGAGGTCGTGGCTTGTAGTTGCTACGGTTCCCAGAGTTGCTCCGGTTGCCATCCTGCCGATCATCTCGCCTATCATCATACCGATCATCTTGTCGATCGGAATATCCAACAGCTACCAAGTTATTGTCATCGTAACTGCGGTCTTTCCTCTTCTTGCGACGATCTCTGCGACCACCCAAATCATTCTTTGACTAATCATCGTCTTCGTCGTCGCTACACTGTCGCGGTATTCGTACGTTGTCCTCGCCATCAGCCCAGCTGTTGACGATTTCCATTAGCTTGGTTATAGTTTTTTGTTTCTTGCGTCCGAGTTCTTCTATGTAGGTTTCACGTCGAATGCCGTCGCTAAAGGCATCGATTGCTCTGTCGACGGAAACATCTTCGGCAGCGTTTAGGAGTTTAGTGAATCTCCCGATGTATGCGCACATTGACTCCTTCGGGTTTTGCTGGCAATGCCATAACTCTTCGATCCCAACATGTCTCTTGTATATTGCTTGGAAGTTAGCGACAAAAGCATCCACCAGGTCGTCCCATGACTTGATAGATCCTTTCGGCAGGCCCCTCAGCTAGGCTCGTGCCGAATCTTTCAGGTAAAGCTGCAAACACTGCATTGCCACTATCTAGTTTCCTTTGTGTAAGATCACAGTTTGCAGATAATCATCTATCCATGATCTTGGCTCCTGCTGCCCATCATACTTAGCGACGTCAGTAGGGGTAGGTTTAAACTTCTTGGTTGGCATCGTCTCTCGAATCTTGTAACTGAAGCGATCGCCCCCCTCAGCTCGCCATCATACTCCTCGCTCTCCTCTGAGGCGTCGCTGTCGTATTCCCCCCCTCGCAGCTCGCCGTCGTTTGGCTTTATCGATTCTGCTCTGGGTAATCTCGTCTCGAGCGTCCCTTGAATGGTGTTTTGAACCTCCGCCTTGGGGCGAAGAGTTTTCTTTTCGCGGAACCAGTTTGTCTCCCAGGATTGCAAGACTTTCTAGAGCGCCCTGATGCGCGTAGATGTACACGTCCGTTGGGAACCCCAAGAGGAAGGTATGATGCGCACAGCGGCAAGTTTTCCCTCAGAAAGAAACCAAGGTTATCGAACCAGTAGGAGCCAAGAAGCACGTGAAGGTTGTTGGTGGAGGAATGTAGTGCGGCGCAACACCAGTGAAACCGCGCAACGTGGAACCTGCACAACACAATCAAAGTACTTTGCCCCAACATAATAGTGAGGTTGTCAATCTCACCGGCTTGCTGAAAAAAAAGGATTAAGCGTATCGAGTGAAAGATGGTGTTTGTTTGCAAAGAACAGGAAAACAGTAGAATGTATTCAGATGTAAAAGAATGGACCGGGGTCCACAGTTCACTAGTGGTGTCTCTCCAATAAGATAACTAACATGCTGGGTGAACAAATTACAGGTGAGCAATTGACAAATAAAGATTCAATACATATCAACGATGATTACTATGTGATTTAATCAGGGCATTACGACAAAGTACATAGACCGCTATCCAGCATGTTAGGCAGCTCACAAGATCTATAACAATGAAAGCACAAGCGGAGAAGACAACCATCTAGCTACTGCTATGGACCCATAGTCCAAGGATGAACTACTCACGCATCAATCCGGAGGCGGGCATGATGATGTAGAGCCCCTCCGGTGATGATTCCCCTCTTCGGCAGGGTGCCGGAGGCGATCTCCGAATCCCCCGAGATGGGATTCGCGACGGCGGCGTCTCTGGAAGGTTTTCCGTATCGTGGCTCTCGGTACAGGGGGTTTCGCGACGGAGGCTTTAAGTAGGCGGAAGGGTAGGTCAAAGGGCGACACGAGGGGCCGACACAACAGGGCCGCGCGGCCAGGGCCCAGGCCGCGCCACCCTGGTGTCTGGCCACCTCGTGGCCCCACCTCGTCTCCCTTTCGGTCTTCTGGAAGCTTCGTGTAAAAATAGGCCCCTGGGCGTTGATTTCGTCCAATTCCGAGAATATTTCCTTACTAGGATTTCTGAAACCAAAAACAGCAGAAAACAACAACTGGCACTTCGACATCTTGTTAATAGGTTAGTGCCGGAAAATGTATAATAATGCTGTAAAATATGTATAAAACATTCAAGTATTGTAATAAAAGTAGCATGGAACATAAGAAATTATAGATACGTTTGAGACGTATCAAGCATCCCCAAGCTTAGTTCCTACTCGTCCTCGAGTAGGTAAACGATAACACAAATAATTTCTGAAGTGACATGCTACCAACATAATCTTGATCAACATTATTGTAAAGCATATGAGATGAATGGAGTGATCTGAACAAAAGATTGCTAACAAAGATAATGACTAAGCAAATGAATCATATAGCAAAACTTTTCATGAATAGTACTTTCAAACAAGTATCAATAAGACTTGTATAAGAGATAACTCATAAGCAATAAATTCTAAGTAGAATGCATTGAAGCAACACAAAGGATGATTAAGTTTCAGCAATTGCTTTCAACTTGTAACATGTATATCTCATGGATATTTGTCAACATAGAGTAATATAACAAGTGCAATAAGTAAACATGTAAGAATCAATGCACACAGTTAACACAAGTGTTTGCTTCTAAGATAGAAAGAAGTAGGTAAACTGACTCAACAATAAAGTAAAAGATTGGCCCTTCGCAGAGGGAAGCATTGATTACTATTTTTGTGCTAGAGCTTTTGTTTTGAAAACATAGAAACAATTTTGTCAACGGTAGTAATAATTCATATGTGCTATGCATAATACTTCCTACAAGTTGCATGTCTCATGCATAGAGTACTAATAGTGCTCGCACCTTGTCCTACTTAGCTCGGAAACACGGATTCTCATCGCATAACATATGCTTCAACCAAGTGTCACAAAGGGGTACCTCTATGCCGCCTGTACAAGTGTCTAAGGAGAAAGCACGCATTGGATTTCTCGCTTTTGATTATTCTCAACTTAGACATCCATACCGGGACAACATAGACAACAGATAATGGACTCCTCTTTTAATGCTTAAGCATTCAACAATAGTTAATATTCTCATAAGAGATTGAGGTTGTATGTCCAAACTGAAACTTCCACCATGATACATGGCTTTAGTTAGCGGCCCAATGTTCTTCTCTAACATATGCATACTCAAACCATTTGATCATGAAGTCCACTTACTTCGGACAAGACGAACATGCATAGCATCTCACATGATATCCAACAAAGATAAAGTTGATGGCGTCCCCAGAAAACATGGTTACCGCTCAACAAGCAACTTATAAGAATTAAGACACATAACTACATATTCATCACCACAATAGTTTTTAAGCTATTTGTCCCATGAGCTATATATTGTAAAGGTAGAGGAATGAAATTTAAAGGTAGCACTCAAGTAATTTACTTTGGAATGGCAGAAAAATACCACATAGTAGGTAGATATGGTGGACACAAATGGCATGGAGTTTGGCTCAAGGTGTTTGGATGCACGAGAAGCATTTCCTCTCAGTACAAGGTTTGGGCTAGCAAGGTTGTTTGAAGCAAACACAAGTATGAACAAGTACAGCAAAACTCACGCAAGCATTATAAGGCTCTACACTGTCTTCCTTGTTGTTCAAACACTTTACCCGAAAATATCTAGACTTAGAGAGATCAATCATGCAAACCAAATTAAACAAGCTTACAGTAGTTCTTCATTAATAGATTAAACTACATGATGCAAGAGCTTAAACATGATCTATGAGAGCTCAAACAATTGCCAAATTTACCAAACCATATCCAGCATTTTCCAATTCCAACCAAATAGCAATCTAACGAAGCAATGAGCTTTCGCCATGAACATTAAAGCACAATTAAGAACACAAGTGTTCCATAAGAAAAAGCGGAGCGTAATATATCCAATATAAGAATGGCGGGATCCAACTTTATTCAAAACAAAGCAAAAATAAAAACAAACGACGCTCCAAGTAAAGAACATAAGAATGTGACGGAATAAAAATATAGTTTCACTAGAAGTGACCTGATAATGTTGTCGATGAAGAAGGGGATGCCTTGGGCATCCCCAAGCTTAGATGCTTGAGTCTTCTTAAAATATGCAGGGATGAACCACCGGGGCATCCCCAAGCTTAAACCTTTCACTCTTCTTGATCATAGTATATCATCCTCTTCTCTTGACCCTTGAAAACTTCCTTCACACAAACTTCAAGCAAACTCATGAGAGGGTTAGTGCATAAACACAAATTCACATATTCAGAGGTGACACAATCATTCTTAACACTTCTGGACATTGCACAAAGCTTCTGAAAGTTAATGGAACAAAGAAACTCATTCAACATAGCAAAAGCGGCAATGCGAAATAGAAGACAGAATCTGTCAAAAACAGAACAGTCCGTAAAGATGCATCTGGACTGGGCACTTAACTTGCTCAAATGGAAAAACTCAAAACTAATGAAAGTTGCGTACATATCTGAGGATCACGCTCGTAAATTTGCAGATTTTTTCGAATTTTTTACAGAGACTTATGCCAGAATTCGTGACAGACAGCAATGCTGTTTCTGCGCAGCGATCCCAAATATAACATCAACTTTAGCATAGAAACTTTACTTGGCACAAAAACATGATAAGGAGAGGTTGCTACAGTAGTAAACAACTTCCAAGACTCAACAATACAGTAAATAAAATAAAACATGGGTTATCTCCCAAGAAGTGCTTTTCTTTAACGCCTTTCAGCTAGGCGCAGAAAGTGCAAATCAAGTAACATCAAGAGAAGAAGCATCAACATTATAACTTGTTCTAATAATAGAATCAAAAGGCAACTTCATTCTCTTTCTAGGGAAGTGTTCCATACCTTTCTTGAGAGGAAATTGATATTTAATATTACCTTCCTTCATATCAATAACAGCACCAACGGTTCGAAGAAAAGGTCTTCCCAACACAATAGGACAAGATGCATTGCATTCGATATCCAAGACAACAAAATCAACGGGGACAAGGTTATTGTTAACCGTAATGCGCACATTATCAATCCTCCCCAAAGGTTTCTTTTTAACATTATCAGCAATATTAACATCCAAATAACAATTCTTCAATGGTGGCAAGTCAAGCATATCATAAATCTTTTTAGGCATAACAGAAATACTTGCACCAAGATCACATAAAGCATTACATTCAAAGTCATTGAATTTCATTTTAATGATGGGCTCCCAACCATCTTCTAACTTCCTAGGAATAGAAGCTTCAAGTCTTAATTTCTCTTCCCTAGCTTTAATGAGAGCATTTGTAATATGTTTTGTAAAGGCTAAATTTATAGCACTAGCATTGGGACTTCTAGCAAGTTTTTGTAAGAACTTTATAACTTCAGTAATATGACAATCATCAAAATCTAAACCATTATGTTCTACAGCAATGGAATCATTGTCACCAATATTTTGAAAAATTTCAGCAGTTTTATCACAAACAGCAGTTTCAGCAGTTTCAGGCAATTTTGTACGCTTTGCACTAGGAGTAGAAACATTGCCAACACCAATTATTTTACCATTGATAGTAGGAGGTGCAGCAACATGTGAAGAATCAACATTACTAGTGGTGGTAATAGTCCATACTTTAGCTACATTATTTTCTTTACCAAGTTTTTCTTTTTCTTCTCTATCCCACCTAGCATGTGATGCGCGTAGATGTACACGTCCGTTGGGAACCCCAAGAGGAAGGTATGATGCGCACAGTGGCAAGTTTTCCCTCAGAAAGAAACCAAGATTTAATCGAACCAGGAGGAGCCAAGAAGCACGTTGAAGGTTGATGGTGGCGAAATGTGATGCGGCGCAACACCAGGGATTCCGGCGCCAACGTGGAACCTGCACAACACAACCAAAGTACTTTGCCCCAACGAAACAGTGAGGTTGTCAATCTCACCGGCTTGCTGTAACAAAGGATTAACCGTATTGTGTGGAAGATGATTGTTTGCGAAGAAAACAGTAAAACAAGTATTGCAGTAGATTGTATGCGATGTAAAGAATAGGACCGGGGTCCACAGTTCACTAGAGGTGTCTCTCCCATAAGATTAAAGCATGTTGGGTGAACAAATTACAGTCGGGCAATTGACAAATAGAAAAGGGCATAACAATGCATATACATGATATGATAAATATAGTGAGATTTAATCAGGCATTACGACAAAGTACATAGACCGCCATCCAAATGCATCTATGCCTAAAAAGTCCACCTTCAGGTTATCATCCGAACCCCTTCCAGTATTAAGTTGCAAGCAACAGACAATTGCATTAAGTATGGTGCGTAATGTAATCAACAACTACATCCTTAGACATAGCATCAATGTTTTATCCCTAGTGGCAACAACACATCCACAACCTTAGAACTTTCTGTCACTGTCCCAGATTCAATGGAGGCATGAACCCACTATCGAGCATAAATACTCCCTCTTGGAGTTAAGAGCAAAAACTTGGCCAGAGCCTCTACTAATAACGGAGAGCATGCAAGATCATAAACAACACATAAGTAATAGATTGATAATCACCATAACATAGTATTCTCTATCCATCGGATCCCGACAAACACAACATATAGTATTACAGATAGATGATCTTGATCATGTTAGGCACCTCACAAGATCCAACAATGAAGCACATGAGGAGAAGACGACCATCTAGCTACTGCTATGGACCCATAGTCCAGGGGTGAACTACTCACTCATCACTCCGGAGGCGATCATGGCGATGAAGAGTCCTCGGGAGATGATTCCCCTCTCCGGCAGGGTGCGGAGGCGATCTCCTGAATCCCCCGAGATGGGATTCGCGGTGGCGGCGTCTCTGGAAGGTTTTCCGTATCGTGGCTCTCGGTACAGAGGGTTTGCGACGAAGACTTTAAGTAGGAAGGGCAACGCGGGGGCACACGAGGGCCCCACACACCAGGCCGGCGCGGCCAGGGCCTGGGCCGCGCCGCCCTAGTGTGGCGGCGCCTCGTGGCCCCACTTCCTCTCCCCTTCGGTGTTCTGGAGCCTCCCGGGAAAAATAAGATCTTTGGCGTTGATTTGGTCCAATTCCGAGAATATTGCCCGAACAGCCTTTCTGGAACCAAAAACAGCAGAAAACAGGAACTGCACTGTGGCATCTTGTTAATAGGTTAGTTAAAACGCATGAAATCATCATAAAGTGCAAGCAAAACATGTAAGTATTGTCATAAAACAAGCATGGAACGTCAGAAATTATAGGTACGTTGGAGACGTATCAGCATCCCCAAGCTTAGTTCCTGCTCGTCCTCGAGTAGGTAAACGATAAAAAGAGTAATTTCTGTAGTGACATGCTACTTACATAACCTTGATCATACTATTACAAAGCATATGAAATGAATGAAGTGACTCAAGGCAATGATCTATAGTTGCTAACAAATAGGTAACATATAGCAAAACTTTTCATGAAGAGTACTTTCAAGACAAGCATCAAAAGCCTTGCACAAGAGTTAACTCATAAAGCAATAGATTCAAAGTAAAGGCATCGAAGCAACACAAAGGAAGATATAAGTTTCAGCGGTTGCTTTCAACTTGTAACATGCATATCTCATGGATAATTGTCAACACAAAGTAATATGATGAATGCAAATATGCAAGTATGTAAGAATCAATGCACAGTTAACACAAGTGTTTGCTTCTAAGATGGAAGGAAGTAGGTAAACTGACTCAACATAAAGTAAAAGAATGGCCCTTCAAAGAGGAAAACATCGATTGCTATATTTGTGCTAGAGCTTTGGTTTTGAAAACATAAAGAGAGCATAAAAGTAAAGTTTTGAGAGGTGTTTGTTGTTGTCAACGAATGGTAGTGGGCATTCTAACCCCTTGCCAGACAAACCTTCAAAGAGCGGCTCCCATTTTATTTTATTTTTGGGTGGCACTCCTTCCAACCTTTCTTTCACAAACCATGGCTAACCGAATCCTCGGGTGCCTGCCAACAATCTCATACCATGAAGGAGTGCCTTTTTATTTTAGTTTTATTATGATGACACTCCTCCCCACCTTTGCTTACACAAGCCATGGCTAACCGAATCCTTGCCTTCCATCAATCTCATACCATGGAGGAGTGTCTATTTAGGTTAATTAGTTTGGGACTGGGAATCCCATTGCCAGCTCTTTTTGCAAAATTATTGGATAAGCGGATGAAGCCACTAGTCCATTGGTGAAAGTTGCCCAACAAGATTGAAAGATAAACACCACATACTTCCTCATGAGCTATAAAACATTGACACAAATCAGAGGTAATAATTTTTGAATTGTTTAAAGGTAGCACTCAAGCAATTTACTTTGGAATGGAAGGAAATACCACATAGTAGGTATATATAGTGGACACAAATGGCATAGTGGTTGGCTCAAGGATTTTGGATGCATGAGAAGTATTCCCTCTCGATACAAGGCTTAGGCTAGCAAGGTTATTTGAAGCAAACACAAGTATGAACCGGTACAGCAAAACTTACATAAGAACATATTGCAAACATTATAATACTCTACACTGTCTTCCTTGTTGCTCAAACACTTTTACCAGAAAATATCTAGACCTTAAGAGAGACCAATCATGCAAACCAATTTTAACAAGCTCTACGGTAGTTCTCCACTAATAGGTTTAAACTACATGAAAAAACTTAATCATGATCTACTTGAGAGCTCAAAACAATTGCCAAGTGTCAAATTATTCAAGACATTATGAGGCATTTCCTATTTCCAACCAAATACCAATAAGTATTGTAGCTTCCAACTTTTATCATTGAACATTAAAAGTAAAACGAAGAACAAGTGTTCATATGAAAAAGCGGAGCGTGTCTCTCTCCCAAACAAGGATTGCTAGGATCCATCTTTATTCAAACACAAACAAAAATAAAAACACAGACGCTCCAAGTAAAGCACATATGATGTGACCGAATAAAAATATAGTTTCAATAGAAGAAACCTGATAAGTTGATGAAGAAGGGGATGCCTTGGGCATCCCCAAGCTTAGACGCTTGAGTCTCCTTGAAATATGCAGGGATGAACCACGGGGGCATCCTCAAGCTTAGAGCTTTCACTTCTCTTGATCATAGTATATCATACTCCTCTCTTGACCCTTGAAAACTTCCTTCACACCAAACTTCAAGCAAACTCATTAGAGGGTTAGTGCACAATTAAAATTCACATATTCAGAGGTGACACAATCATTCTTAACACTTATGGACATTGCACAAAGCTACTGGACATTAATGGATCAAAGGAATTCATCCAACATAGCAAATACGGCAATGCGAAATAAAAGGCAGAATCTGTCAAAAACAGAACAGTCCATAAAGACGAACCTGAAAGAGGCACTAGACTTGCTCAAATGGAAAAACTCAAAACTAATGAAAGTTGCGTACATATCTGAGGATCACGCTCGTAATTTTGCAGATTTTTTCGAATTTTTTACTGAGACTTATGCCAGAATTCGTGACAGACAGCAATGCTGTTTCTGCGCAGCGATCCCAAATATAACATCAACTTTAGCATAGAAACTTTACTTGGCACAAAAACATGATAAGGAGAGGTTGCTACAGTAGTAAACAACTTCCAAGACTCAACAAAACAAAAATTGCTGTAGTAAAAACATGGGTTGTCTCCCATAAGCGCTTTTCTTTAACGCCTTTCAGCTAGGCGCAGAAAGTGCAAATCAAGTAACATCAAGAGTAGAAGCATCAACATCATAACTTGTTCTAATAATAGAATCAAAAGGCAACTTCATTCTCTTTCTAGGCAAGTGTTCCATACCTTTCTTGAGAGGAAATTGATATCTAATATTACCTTCCCTCATATCAATAACAGCACCAACGGTTCGAAGAAAAGGTCTTCCCAACACAATAGGACAAGATGCATTGCATTCGATATCCAAGACAACAAAATCAACGGAGACAAGGTTATTGTTAACCGTAATGCGCACATTATCAATCCTCCCCAAAGGTTTATTTTTAACATTATCGGCAAGATTAACATCCAAATAACAATTCTTCAATGGTGGCAAGTCAAGCATATCATAAATCTTTTTAGGCATAAAAGAAATACTTGCACCAAGATCACATAAAGCATTACATTCAAAGTCATTGAATTCTATTTTAATGATGGGCTCCCAACCATCTTCTAGCTTTCTAGGAATAGAAGTTTCAAGTTTTAGTTTCTCTTCTCTAGCTTTTATGAGAGCATTTGTAATATGTTTTGTAAAGGCCAAATTTATAGCACTAGCATTAGGACTTTTAGCAAGTTTTTGTAAGAACTTTATTACTTCAGAGATGTGGCAATCATCAAAATCTAAATCATTATGAGCTACAGCAATGGGATCATTGTCCCCAAGGTTGGAAAAAATTTCAGCAGTTTTATCACAAGCAGTTTCAGCAGTTTTAGCAATTTCAGGCAGTTTTGTACGCTTTGCACTTGGAGTAGAAACATTGCCAACACCAATTATTTTACCATTGATAGTAGGAGGTGCAGCAACATGTGAATCATTATCATTACTAATGGTGGTAATAGTCCAAACTTTAGCTACATTATTCTCTTTAGCTAGTTTTTCATTTTCTTCTCTATCCCACCTAGCACGCAATTCAGCCATTAATCTTATATTCTCATTAATTCTAACTTGGATGGCATTTTCTGTAGTAGTAATCTTATTATCAATATCCTCATTAGGCATAACTTTCAATTTTAATAGATCAACATTAGAGGCAAGTCTATCAACTCTAGAAGCAATAATATCAATTTTATCAAGCTTTTCCTCAACAAATTTGTTAAAAGAAGTTTGTGTACTAATAAATTCTTTAAGCATAGCTTCAAGACCAGGGGGTACACTCCTATTATTGTTTAAGAATTCCCATAAGAATTACCATAACCATTACCATTAGCATAAGGATATGGCCTATAGTTATTACCAGAGTTGTTCCTATAAGCATTGTTGTTGAAATTATTATTTTTAATGAAATTCACATCAACATTTTCTTCTTGAGCAACCAATGAAGCTAAAGGAACATTATTTGGATCAACATTAGATCTACCATTCACAAGCATAGACATAATCACATCAATTTTATCACTCAAGGAAGAGGTTTTTTCAACAGAATTTACCTTCTTACCTTGTGGAGCTCTTTCCGTGTGCCATTCAGAGTAATTTATCATCATATCATCAAGAAGCTTTGTAGCTGCCCCCAAAGTGATGGACATAAAGGTACCTCCAGCAGCTGAATCCAATAAATTCCGCGAAGAAAAATTTAGTCCTGCATAGAAGGTTTGGGTGATCATCCAAGTAGTCAGTCCATGGGTTGGGCAATTCTTTACCAAAGATTTCATTCTCTCCCATGCTTGAGCAACATGTTCAGTATCTAATTGCTTAAAATTCATTATGCTACTTCTCAAAGATATAATTTTAGCGGGAGGATAATATCTACCAACAAAAGCATCCTTACATTTAGTCCATGAATCAATACTATTCTTAGGCAAGGATAGCAACCAATCTTTAGCTCTTCCTCTTAATGAGAAAGGAAACAATTTCAATTTAATAATATCACCATCTACATCCCTATATTTTTGCATTTCACAAAGTTCAATAAAATTATTAAGATGGGCAGCAGCATCATCAGAACTAACACCAGAAAATTGATCTCTCATAACCAGGTTCAGTAAAGCAGGTTTAATTTCAAAGAATTCTGCTGTAGTAGCAGGTGGAGCAATAGGTGGGCATAGGAAATCATTATTATTTGTGTTTGTGAAGTCACACAACTTAGTATTTTCAGGGGTATTCATTTTAGCAACGGTAAATAAAACAAACTAGATAAAGTAAATGCAAGTAACTAATTTTTTTGTGTTTTTGATATAGAGAACAAGACAGTAAATAAAGTAAAACTAGCAACTAATTTTTTTGTGTTTTGTTTAGGTGCAGCAAACAAAGTAGTAAATAAAATAAAGCAAGACAAAAACAAAGTAAAGAGATTTGGAAGTGGAGACTCCCCTTGCAGCGTGTCTTGATCTCCCCAACGGCGCCAGAAAAAGGCTTGATGCGCGTAGATGTACACGTCCGTTGGGAACCCCAAGAGGAAGGTATGATGCGCACAGCAAGTTTTCCCTCAGAAAGAAACCAAGGTTTAATCGAACCAGAAGGAGCCAAGAAGCACGTTGAAGGTTGATGGTGGCGAAATGTGATGCGGCGCAACACCAGGGATTCCGGCGCCAACGTGGAACCTGCACAACACAACCAAAGTACTTTGCCCCAACGAAGCAGTGAGGTTGTCAATCTCACCGGCTTGCTGTAACAAAGGATTAACCGTATTGTGTGGAAGATGATTGTTTGCAAAGAAAACAGTAAAACAAGTATTGCAGTAGATTGTATGCGATGTAAAGAATAGGACCGGGGTCCACAGTTCACTAGAGGTGTCTCTCCCATAAGATTAAAGCATGTTGGGTGAACAAATTACAGTCGGGCAATTGACAAATAGAAAAGGGCATAACAATGCATATACATGATATGATAAATATAGTGACATTTAATCAGGGCATTACGACAAAGTACATAGACCGCCATCCAGCATGCATCTATGCCTAAAAAGTCCACCTTCAGGTTATCATCCGAACCCCTTCCAGTATTAAGTTGCAAGCAACAGACAATTGCATTAAGTATGGTGCGTAATGTAATCAACAACTACATCCTTAGACATAGCATCAATGTTTTATCCCTAGTGGCAACAACACATCCACAACCTTAGAACTTTCTGTCACTGTCCCAGATTCAATGGAGGCATGAACCCACTATCGAGCATAAATACTCCCTCTTGGAGTTAAGAGCAAAAACTTGGCCAGAGCCTCTACTAATAACGGAGAGCATGCAAGATCATAAACAACACATAAGTAATAGATTGATAATCACCATAACATAGTATTCTCTATCCATCGGATCCCGACAAACACAACATATAGTATTACAGATAGATGATCTTGATCATGTTAGGCAGCTCACAAGATCCAACAATGAAGCACATGAGGAGAAGACGACCATCTAGATACTGCTATGGACCCATAGTCCAGGGTGAACTACTCACTCATCACTCCGGAGGCGATCATGGCGATGAAGAGTCCTCAGGAGATGATTCCCTCTCCGGCGGTGCCGGGCGATCTCCTGAATCCCGAGATGGGATTGGGCGTCTCTGGAAGGTTTTCCGTATCGTGAGTTGATACGTCCAATTTGCATCACTATTTTGTATCATAATTTGCTGTTATTCATTGATATATTTCATATTGGGACACAATACTTATGTTATTTCATCTATTTTGCATGTTTCATCATCATTGGAGGATCAAGCACCGGAGCCAGGATTCTGCTGGAAAAAGCACCGTCAGAACGCAATATTTCGGAAGATCAACTGTGGAAGGGAATTTCACGTAAATTCCTATTTTTCCAGATGACGGAGGGAGCCAGAAGGGGAAGAAGAGAGGAGCCACTGTGGGCCTAGACCATAGGGCGGCGCGGCCCATGGCCTGGCCGCGCCACCCTATGCTCTGGGGGCCCCACAGCCTCTTTCGCCTCCTTTTCTTCGCGTACTCCTTCGTCCCGAAAACCTAAGCCACGAGAGGACCTCACGAAGGGTTACAGCCCTGCGGGGCGGAGAACACCAGAGAGAAAAGAGCTCTCCGGCGGGCAGGAATCCGCCGGGGAAATTCCCTCCCGGAGGGGGAAATCGACGCCATCGCCATCGAGCGGGACATCATCTCCATCATCATCATCATCATCATCTCCACCATCTACACCGCCATCACCATCGCTGCACCTCGTCACCGCTGTAACAATTCGGGTTAAATCTTGATTGTTTGATAGGGGAAACTCTCCCGGTGTTATTCTATACTTGTTGTAGATGCTATTGAGTGAAACCATTGAACCAAGGTTTATGTTCAGATTGTTATTCATCATCATATCACCTCTGATTGTATTCCATATGATGTCTCGTGAGTAGTTCGTTTAGTTCTTGAGGACATGGGTGAAGTCTAAATGCTAGTAGTGAATTATGGTTGAGTAATATTCAATGTTATGATATTTAAGTTGTGGTGTCATTCTTCTAGTGGTGTCGTGTGAACGTCGACTACACGACACTTCACCATTTATGGGCCTAGGGGAGTGCATCTTGTATTCGGTTGCTAATTGCGGGGTTGCCGGAGTGACAGAAACCTAAGCCCCCGTTAGTATATCGATGCAGGAGGGATCGCAGGATCTCAGAGTTTAAGGCTGTGGTTAGATTTATCTTAATTACTTTCTTGTAGTTGCGGATGCTTGCAAGGGGTATAATCACAAGTATGTATTAGTCCTAGGAAGGGCGGTGCATTAGCATAGGTTCACCCACACAACACTTATCAAAACAATGAAGATTATTAAGCCACATGAAGCGAAAGTACTAGACTAAAATCCCCGTGTGTCCTCAAGAACGCTTGGTCATTATAAGTAAACAAACCGGCTTGTCCTTTGTGCTAAAAAGGATTGGGCCACTCGCTGCAATTATTTCTCTCGCATTTTATTTACTCGTACTTTATTTATCTGCAATATCAAAACCCCTTGAATACTTGTTTGTGAGCATTTACAGTGAATCCTTCATTGAAACTGCTGCCAACACCTTCTGCCTCGTTGGGATCGACATTCTTACTTATCGAAGATACTACGATACACCCCTATACTTGTGGGTCATCAAGACTATTTTCTGGCGCCGTTGCCGGGGAGTGAAGCGCTATTGGTAAGCGGAATTGGTAAGGAAATTTACTGTTTGTGCTGATTTTATTTCTGCCTGCTGCTATAAATCATTATGGAGAGATCTTCTCTTCAATTTCTATTTGGGAAATCTACTACTACTGCAACGGTAGTGGATGAAGCGCCAGGTGAGGAAGTAGTACCATATAAGATACCTATGAAAATTATTGAACGTGTTATGGATAACCGCTATGAAGGGGATGGAACTGTCCATCCTGGTGATCATTTATTGTTTTTGCATGAATTATGCGGGTTATTCAAATGTGCAGGTATTTCTATGAATGAAGTTAGGAAGAAACTATTCACTATATCGCTGTCTGGTAAAGCTGATGGGGTTCGTTGCATAGAAAACAAAAATTTTCCTACCGCAAGACGAATAAAACCAAGATCTAATCTATGGAACACCCAAGATCTAATCTACAAGATCGAAGCAACGAGATTGATATTGGACTAACCCTTGAAGATTTCCAAAGCCTACGAGATCAGATCTCGTTGTTGGTGTAGACGATCATCCCTAGTGCTGCAATCCGGCAGCACTTCCGTACTCGGTCGCGCGTACGGTGTCGATGAAGCCCTTCCTCTCCCCGTTCCAGCGGGCAGCGGAGGTGAGGTAGATCTCCTTGGAATCCCAGCAGCACGACGGCGTGGTGGTAGTGGTGGAGGAGAATCTCTGCAGGGCTTCGCCTAAGCCACAACAGAGAAAGAGGGAGGAGAGGTGGCGGCTAGGGTTTTCAAGTTGGGGACTTGGCCGGCCACCCCTCCCTCTTTATATAGTGGGGAGGGTCGGTTTGGGGTGCCCCCCACGTCCAAACCCATCTAGGGCCGGCCAAAGGGGGAGGGGGAACTTTCCTTCCCCCCAAAGCCTTCCAAATTGATCCCCCCTTAGGGTTTTGGGGAAACCCTAAGGGGTGGCCGGCCTGGGCCTTTGAGGCTTGGTGCGCCTGGCCCATTAGGGCTGGGCCGCAGCCCCTCGGCCCATGTGGGCCCCCTAGGTCGTGGGCCCCATGGTGGACCCCTCCGGAACCTTCTAGAACCTTCCGGTCTTTCACCGGAAAAATTCCAAACTTTTCCGAAACCTAGAAATCAACTTCCCTTATATGAATCTTATTCTCCGGACCATTCCGGACCTCCTCGTGATGTCCTGGATCCCATCCGAGACTCCGAACAAACTTCGTCTCCATACCATATTCCATATCTACTTATGCGACATCGAACCTTAAGCGCGTCACCCTACGGTTCGCGAACTATGCAGACATGGTCGAGACTCCTCTCCGAGCAATAACCAATAGCGGGATCTGGAGATCCATAATGGCTCCCACATATTCAACGATGACTTAGTGATCGATTGAACCATTTACATACGATGCCAATTCCCTTTGTCTCGCGATATTTTACTTGTCCGAGGTTCGATCATCGGTATCTCCATACCTTGTTCAACCTCGTTACCGACAAGTACTCTTTACTCGTACCGTGGTATGTGATCTCTTATGAACTATTCATATGCTTGCAAGCTAATCAGATGACATTCCACCGAGAGGGCCCAGAGTATATCTATCCGTCATCGGGATGGACAAATCCCACTATTGATCCATATGCCTCAACTCACACTTTCCAAATACTTAATCCCACCTTTATTGCCACCCATTTACGCAATGGCGTTTGATGTAATCAAAGTACCCTTCCGGTGTAAGTGATTTACATGATCTCATGGTCGAAGGATTAAGGCAACTATGTATCGAAAGCTTATAGCAAATGAACTTAATGACTTGATCTTATGCTACGCTCATTTGGGTGTGTGTCCATTATATCATTCACCTAATGACATAACCTTGTTATTAATAACATCCAATGTTCATGATCACGAAACCATGATCATCCATTAATCAACAAGCTAGTTATACAAGAGGCTTACTAGGGACTCCTTGTTGTTTACATAACACACATGTATCAATGTTTCGGTTAATACAATTATAGCATGGTATGCAAACATTATCATAAACACAAAGATATATTATAATAACCATTTTATTATTGCCTCTTGGGCATATCTCCAACAGTCTCCCACTTGCACTAGAGTCAATAATCTAGTTTACATATGTAAAGATATAACACCTTGGCCTTCTGGTGCTTATCATGTTTTGCTCACGGGAGAGGTTTTAGTCAACGGATCTGACATGCTCAGAAACGTATGTATTTTGCAATTCATTTGCGTCTCAACGCATCACTCATTTTCCAAATGAGTCGGCATTAATTGTATATGCTTAGTCCTCTGGTGGAACCTTAATTCCGCGGTCTGAAATAAGTCACTAATATTGTCACACACAATATAGCTTCAAAATTCTGACACTGTCGAAACTACACCAAGTTCTCCAAGAACTCTTCGACTTAACATCCTCAGTCATTGTCAAAACAATGACATACTCTGCCTTCGTTTGTAGAATCCGTCACAATATTTAGAACTCATCTAAATCTAGCATAGACATATTCTAGCTCATTGTGCTACCTTTTAAATGACACTTAGCCTAATTGAGATTGAAATTTTACTTTTATATGTGACCAAACTAATATCGGTGCAACACTTTACATCGATTTGTTTGTCATTACCCATATAAAACAATATATATCCTTGGTTCTTCTAAAGTACTCAGGGATATTCTTACTGTTGTCCAATGACCATTACATGAATCATTCTGGTATATGCTCGTAACACTTTAGAGCACAGGACATCTGATTTTGTACATATTATTCGTGATCTAAAGTCACTCATGTGTTTTTACTCATTGAATGTCAAATACACTCAAGTCTTGTTAAACCTTCACATGAAAAGAACACCTTCTTAATATTTTTATATTGAACTACTTCAATATTCATTCTATGTACTTTGACTTAAACTTATTATGTGTTTCAATCTATCTTCATAGATCTTGACACTAAATATGTTTCAGTCCATATCCTTTCATTGAAATTAATTCTCAATGAAACCTTTTAATCACATCAAGTACATGATTACATTATTTTTAATCAACGATATGTCATCTACATAAAGTATTATAAATATGTCTCAGCGCTCCCACTTAATTTCTTGCAAATGCAAGCATCTTCATCGTTTCTGATGAAATCAAAACTCTTTGATTATTTCATCCGGTGAAGATTCCAACTCCGCGATACTCACTTCATCCAATTGAAGTTTGTATACTTATCTAGTATTCCACGGACCAGCAAAACTCTTGGTTGTATCTAGTATACATCCTTCATACACACTTCTGGTAAGGAATGTATTTCTGCCATCCTACTATCATATCTCATAAAAGAAATATGTAGCGATTACTAGAATAATCCACATAGACTATAAGCATTGCCACGGAAGATCTAATCTTATCGTAGTCAACTCTTTGAACTTTGTCGTAAACAACTTTTCGATAAGTCAAGCTTCTTTAAGGATATTCCATCCAAGTCCATCTATTTTATAGATCCATTTACTTTCAAAAAGTATTCACCTATCTTGGATTTCATGGCGCATAGCCATTTTAACGGAGTCAGGGCCCATCATAACTTCTTTGTATGTAGTTGGTTTATCATTGTTCAAAAACAATCCTTTGTCCACAAATCATTTATTTGATCACAAAATAAACCACATCTACAAGGTTCAATAAGTACTTTGATCTCCATGACTATAACACTTTGTAGACATGGGAGCCATGATCTTCGTAGCTGCTTCCGGAACCATTTCCGATGTTGCGCTACTCTGATCATCATGCTCAGGTTCATAAACCTTATCAAGTTCCATTGTCCTCCCACTCAAATACTTCGCTAGAAACAATTTCTTTGAAATAAGTAAGAAACATCGACAAACACTTTTGTCTTTGACTTTATAGTGGAAAGAATTCCCAATCAATTTCATGGGATAATCAACAAAGACATTTATCCGATTTTGGTTGTAAACTCATTTACTTATGCTATGCATACCAAAATTTATGAAAGGACTATTTAGGGTTTATACCCATGCCATAACTCGTATGGTGTCATTTCAATGGATCATGATGATGCTCTATTCAGTGTAAAAGCGATAGTCTCTAAAGCATAATCCACAAAAAATATAATGGCATCATTTTATATTATCTCATCATTAATCCAACAAGGTTTGGATACGTCTCTTGGATACTCCGTCATCATTATGATACTCCAAGAAACGTGAGGTTGTAGAACAATTTCATAACTCTCTTAGATGTTCGCTAAAACTCGTAATTCAAATATTTCCACCATGATCCAATCATAGATATTTGACTTTTCTATTACGATGATTTCCACTTCATGCTGAAATTTATTTGAATCCATTCAAAAGTTTCAAACTTCTTCCTTATCGAATATATCCACATATATATACTCAATTCATTGTTAGAAGTTTTCATGAAGTAGAAGAATCTCCCGCACACAACTATGCCCAGTGAACCATATACATCACTATGTATGTTTCCACTAAGTTAGTTGCCCGTTCAACTCTTGGCCTATGAACGGTATTTAAGTCATTCTCTTTTAGAAGAGATTTGCAAGCGCCAAACGATTCCAAGTCGAATGACTCCAAAAATCCATTCAAATGGAGTTCCTTCATGCGTTCCTTTCTAACATGACCTAAATGGCGGTTCCACTAATGAGTGGAATTCACATCATTTGCCTTATGGCATTTTAGCGTCAGTGTTATGTATGTGTGCTTCACCATAAAGATTTATAATAACTTATCCATCGTACATGGAGTAATGTCATAATTTGAACAACTCATTGTTTTCATTTGACCAGAGCAAAATAACAATTATTAAGTTCTTTATTATAAATTCTAAGGGCTAGGTAGAATGCCAACGACAAACATAATAACACTTTATTATATTCCAGAAGTGCATTATTACCATATTCCTTATCAGTCACTTAGGCCATTGTATTCTTGTATTGTGTTGTATTGTATGACATTTCATACCAACCAATCTGGTACAAATACCCAAGAATTTTATTATGTGACCAAACAAGGAATACATCCATAACATGTATATCATCTATATACACCTGAGCTAGACTTTCTAGTCTTTTTCTTTCTTTCTGCCAAAATATCTTTTGTAGTTTCTCTTTTAGCTTTCCTCATTCTTAGAAAAACACTTCACCTTCAATAACTTCTAGGTCCATTGGTCAAATACCAATAACTTTGAGGTTTTTACTTTGAAGTTTTGATCATCATATGACAAGTGTTCTAGATTTCACTATTAGTAACTTTGTAATATGATGAAAAATTTCACTCATAATTTTATCCATTATATCATGACGACTTTCCGAGACCATGTCTGTACATGCTAGGCTCGTAAAGTTTAACCTCAGTATTTGCATGTGCAAATCTGGCTTGCACCCGTTGTATGCACACGTAGAATCTATAACACCCGATCATCATGTGATGCTTCGAAACGACGAGTCTAACGGTGCATACTAAGGACGATCACTTCATGGATATGCGAATATCGTTAGTGCCCAACTAGTTGGAGGATTGGGACGCCTGGCATCTTCAACCTTCGTACATTCCCATAAAACTTATGAGTTTATGTAGTCTCACTAGATTATATTCTATCATCTTGCAATAAGGTCTTAGATATCACATATATCTCATACCTTGCTTATTTCTGAAAACAAAATTTCCAGCTCCTTACTTTTCAAACGGATTTGAACTTCAAGTTTCACGGAGACAAGATGATTTAAGGTACTAATTTAAACCATTGCTCTTTGAATCATCAATGTGAGGTTTACTAAAAGTTTGCATTAGGACTTAATCATATCTTGATTCTTTAACAATACGGTACCAGTCCGTAAAGTTACTTGTCAGACTTAACAGTATTTCTATCTCAATTTCAAGACTAGCGCATGGTAGATAACGGATGCCAATTCTACAAATTTAATTCAAAATACTATTCAGACTATGTTCATGATAATTAGTTCATATTTTAATCTAATTACTAATGAACTCCCACTTAATACAACACCCCTCATAGTTGTTAAGTGGCACACGATCCACATTCACTACACCAAAACCGATCATCACGTGAGATGATGTAGCTTCAATGGTGAACATCAACATGTTGATCATATCATCCATATGACTCGTGTTCAACCTTTCGGTTTCCATTGTCCCGAGGCCATGTCTGTACATGCTAGGCTCGTCAAGCAAACCCAAGTATTTCCGCGTGTGCAACATGGCTTACACCCGTTGTATGTGAACGTAGAGTCTATCACATCCGATCATCACGAGATGCTTCAAAACGACGAACTGTAGCAACGGTGCATACGAGGGGAGAACACTTTATTATCTTGATATTAATGTGAGGGATCATCTTATAATGCTACCGTCGCGATCTAAGCAAGATAAGATGCATAAAGGATTAACATCACATGCAATTCATAATATGTGATATGATATGGCCTTCTTCTTGTGCTTTTGATCTCCATCTCCAAAGCACATGATCATGATCTCCATCATCACCAGCATTGCACCAAGGTCCGTGGCGCCGCTTCATGGTTGTCCATCACTTATAGCTACTATGACAACTACTTGAAATAAAGCTATTACATGATGAATAGACACGCAGGTCTTTAACAAAAATTAAAGACAACCATTAGGCTCCTGCCGGTTGCCATAATACAACAATGAACATCTCATACATCAAATATAATCATCATCACATCATGGCCATATCACATCACCAAACCCTGCAAAAACAAGTTAGACGCCTCTAATTTGGTTTGCATATTTTACGTGGTTTAGGGTTTTCGAGTAAGATCCAATCTACCTACGAACATGAACCACAACGGTGATACTAGTGTTGACAATAGAAAGTGCAAATTGGAATCTTCACTATGGTGGGAGAGACAGACACCCGCAAAGCCACTTATGCAATACAAGTTGCATGTCAAGCGTGGAGCAAGTCTCATGAGACGCGGTCATGTAAAGTTAGCCCGGGCCGCTTCATCCCACCATCCCGCAAGATGCAAAGTACACAAACTAAAGCAACAAAAGCATCACCGCCCACAAAACCATTGTGTTCTACTCGTGCAACAGATCTATGCATAGACATGGCTCTGATACCACTGATGGGGTTCGTTGCATAGAAAACAAAAATTTTCCTACCGCAAGACGAATAAAACCAAGATCTAATCTATGGAACACCCAAGATCTAATCTACAAGATCGAAGCAACGAGATTGATATTGGACTAACCCTTGAAGATTTCCAAAGCCTACGAGATCAGATCTCGTTGTTGGTGTAGACGATCATCCCCAGTGCTGCAATCCGGCAGCACTTCCGTACTCGGTCGCGCGTACGGTGTCGATGAAGCCCTTCCTCTCCCCGTTCCAGCGGGCAGCGGAGGTGTGGTAGATCTCCTTGGAATCCCAGCAGCACGACGGCGTGGTGGTAGTGGTGGAGGAGAATCTCTGCAGGGCTTCGCCTAAGCCACAACAGAGAGAAAGAGGAGGGAGGAGAGGTGGCGGCTAGGGTTTTCAAGTTGGGGACTTGGCCGGCCACCCCTCCCCTCTTTATATAGTGGGGAGGGTCGGTTTGGGGTGCCCCCCCACGTCCAAACCCATCTAGGGCCGGCCAAAGGGGGAGGGGGAACTTTCCTTCCCCCAAAGCCTTCCAAGTTGATCCCCCTTAGGGTTTTGGGGAAACCCTAAGGGGTGGCCGGCCTGGGCCTTTGAGGCTTGGTGCGCCTGGCCCATTAGGGCTGGGCAGCACCCCCTCGGCCCATGTGGGCCCCCCTAGGTCGTGGGCCCCATGGTGGACCCCTCCGGAACCTTCTAGAACCTTCCGGTCTTTCACCGGAAAAATTCCGAACTTTTCCGAAACCTAGAAATCAACTTCCCTTATATGAATCTTATTCTCCGGACCATTCCGGACCTCCTCGTGATGTCCTGGATCCCATCCGAGACTCCGAACAAACTTCGTCTCCATACCATATTCCATATCTACTTATGCGACATCGAACCTTAAGCGCGTCACCCTACGGTTCGCGAACTATGCAGACATGGTCGAGACTCCTCTCCGAGCAATAACCAATAGCGGGATCTGGAGATCCATAATGGCTCCCACATATTCAACGATGACTTAGTGATCGATTGAACCATTTACATACGATGCCAATTCCCTTTGTCTCGCGATATTTTACTTGTCCGAGGTTCGATCATCGGTATCTCCATACCTTGTTCAACCTCGTTACCGACAAGTACTCTTTACTCGTACCGTGGTATGTGATCTCTTATGAACTATTCATATGCTTGCAAGCTAATCAGATGACATTCCACCGAGAGGGCCCAGAGTATATCTATCCGTCATCGGGATGGACAAATCCCACTATTGATCCATATGCCTCAACTCACACTTTCCAAATACTTAATCCCACCTTTATTGCCACCCATTTACGCAATGGCGTTTGATGTAATCAAAGTACCCTTCCGGTGTAAGTGATTTACATGATCTCATGGTCGAAGGATTAAGGCAACTATGTATCGAAAGCTTATAGCAAATTGAACTTAATGACTTGATCTTATGCTACGCTCATTTGGGTGTGTGTCCATTATATCATTCACCTAATGACATAACCTTGTTATTAATAACATCCAATGTTCATGATCACGAAACCATGATCATCCATTAATCAACAAGCTAGTTATACAAGAGGCTTACTAGGGACTCCTTGTTGTTTACATAACACACATGTATCAATGTTTCGGTTAATACAATTATAGCATGGTATGCAAACATTATCATAAACACAAAGATATATTATAATAACCATTTTATTATTGCCTCTTGGGCATATCTCCAACAGCGGCGCACTGGTATAAATTGCTAAAGAATGGTGATTCTATTGATTGGGAGGACATTGTGCCTTTATTTTATTCCAAATTCTATCCTCCAAGTGAAATTCACAAAGATTGGAACCGCATATATAATTTCTGGCCTCATGATGGAGAGAGTATTGCCCAAGCTTGGGGGAGATTGAAGTCTTTAATGCTCAAATGTCCCATTCATGAGCTTCCTGGTAATGTTATTATTGATAATTTCTATGCAAGACTTTCTTTTCAAGACAAGACCTTGCTGGATACTTCTTGTTCTGGATCATTTACACGCAAGAATGAAGAGTTTAAAAGAGACCTTCTTGATCGGATCCAAGAAAATACTGAAGGATGGGAGAACGACAAAGATAGAGAATCAGGTATAATTTATGATTATAAATGCATTGAAGCTTTTATGGATACTGATAAATTTCGTAATATGAGTGCTACATATGGTCTTGATTCCCAAGTTGTTGCAAATCTTTATAAAGCTTTTGCCTCTCATTATGAACTGCCTAAGAAGAATTTTGATAAGTATCATGAACCGTATAAGGATAAAGTTGATTCATCTGTAAACAAATGTGTAGTGGTTGAAACTGTTGATAATGTTATTCCTGAAGCTTATATTGAAAAAACTCCTTTCCCTGCTAAAATGAAGGAGTACTCTGTCGTATCTAGTGCGGTTAATAAAAGTGAAAAGAAACCTAAAGAACCTGAAGAACAAATTAAAATTGAACCTGCTGTTGCAATAGTTAAAGATCTTGTGACTGAAAATGTGGAGGATGGTCATATTATTTTCTGTGAAGATGCTTCTAATATTGTTTCACATCCTAATAAATCCAAACAAGTTAGTGTTCCTATGCTATCTGTTAGAATTGGTGATCATTGCTATTATGGTTTATGTGATATTGGTGCAAGTGTTAGTGCTATTCCTTATGAGCTTTATACGGAGATTATGCACGAAATTGGTTCTTGTGAACTTGAAGATATTGATGTGGTTATTCATCTAGCTAATAGAGAAACTATTTCTCCAATTGGTATTGTTCGAGATGTGGAAGTTCTATGTGGTAAGATTAAATATCCTGCTGACTTTTTGGTACTTGGTTCTGCTGCTAGTGATCATTGTCCTATCATTTTTGGTAGACCTTTTCTAAATACTTGTGGAGCTATTATAGATTGTAAGAAAGAGAAAATTTTGACTAGATTTGCTGGTGAACCTTATGAATTTAACTTTTCTAAATTTACCAAAACTCCTTATAAAGTTGACTTGCCTAGTAATGATTTTAAAATGGAGCAGTGTGCATCTATTGTTCTTGTTCCTAATAATCCTTTGCAGCAACATTTGGAGAATAGTGAAAGTGAAGCTTTTAGGAAAGAAAGAGATGAGCTTGAGGAAATTTTTCTTCGCCAACCTATTCTCAAGCATGATTTACCGGTGGAAGATTTGGGTACAACACCGCCACCAAAGGAAGATCCTGTTTTTGATTTAAAGCCTTTACCTGATAATCTTAAATATGCTCATATTGATGATAAGAAAATATATCCTGTTATTATTAGTTCTAAGCTTTTAGAGATTGAGGAAGAAAGGTTATTGGAAATATTGAATAAACACCGAGGAGCTATTGGCTATACACTTGATGATTTGAAAGGGTGTTGACGTCAGAAACCCACCGGCGGGCAGTGACTGGTCAACACCGTAGAGCCGGGAACAACTAGGGCTGCGGCTGGCCCCAGTCCCTCAGAGCGACGGCCCGCAAAGCCTCCTGGTCGCGCGCCGATGCAAATTGCAAGGGCGTGCCACCTGACCTATACCTGGTCAGGAAGGTGTGGATGATGCCTCGCTTAGTTTCCTGCAGGGCACACACGTACACGTTAAATACGAGCCTCGATCGGCTCTCAGGTTGTCCTGTGAATCGGCTCATGGAGCCGATCCACCCATGATTCGTCCAAGGTGGCCGAATATATGGTGGTCCTGCTTGATCAAGATGAAGCGTATGAGATCCACGACGATCTGGGGTTTTCACCGCATAATCGGATCATCCTACTCACGATTGGGCCTCGCGCTCACGCACGGTAATCGTAAGCCAGCCCTAGACAAGGCCTAAAAACCAACACTAGGTTGATCCTCGGAACATCCTGTCTAGGGGCAGCAAACTACACCCTGCATGCCGCTGGATCCTCCAACCCTTTGTAAGGCCTAACTATTGCAGATATTAAACTAATCCTTGATGAATCAAGGAGCGATCGTAACGGATCAGATCTACTAAACGATGATCAAGCGGGGTGCCGCCCCTGCACCCATGATGAGGTACAAGGACGGCTAGATGCGCAAGGGTTGCACTACGAAAGCATATGATACTAAGAACAATGCTAACCCTAACACATCTATGATAACTACGTTGCTCGCCATCAAAAGGCTTCAGTACGAGCAACGCATGAACAACTAGGCAGGCTCGTGCTGCCTAGATCGCGAGATGCGATCTAGGCAGCATGGTGCTTACCGGAGGAACCCTCGAGATGAAGGAGTTGGCGATGCGCCGAGATTGGTTTGTGTTGAACGTTGGTTGTTGTTTATTCCATAAACCCTAGATACATATTTATAGTCCAGGGGACTTTCTAATGTGGGCGTGCACTAAACCGTGCACGAGATAAACTCTAACTTCTACGTAGCCTACTATATTAAGATACACGGGCTAACTAGCCCAAACTCTGCGCATAAAGGCCGATTCACCTATTTCTTGATGTACATATCTTCACCCATCTTGATCGCGGCCCACCTCTGGCTTGGTCGAATTCCGGTGATAACACATGCCCCCCTGGTTTTGATAATGATAATTGCAAAACCATATGCATTCCTCGAAGGGTCATGTCGTGGAAAAGCCATTGCAGTCTTCTCCATGATAACGCCTTACCTCCTCGTCTCCTCTGCATGACCTGGTGATTCCGGCATTACGTCCTCGGGAATTGCTTAGGTTTTAAACCACGTATTCTCCCTTTATTTAGCCACTCCCTGTAACTTCACCGTCGGTACACTGAAGAAAACCCTCTTCCATCACCATGACCTCCTCTTCGTCTTCTTCCTCATCAGGTCTTTCCACCCAATCCTCCACCTCCCGCGAGCCGACGCCTGAATGGGGTCCACAGGAGGCCCATGCGGCCGAAATCCGCCACGCCATAGCCGACGGGGACGAGTTGACCCACGACTCCTTCATTTGGTCTGAAGACGACCAATCCTTAACGGACGGGGAAAGCGACCTTCGCTTTCTTGCTGTCGGGCAGTCGGAGGAGGAAAGCGACGACGACGGCTTCTCCTGGGACGGCTACTCCTCCACCGAGGAGGTGAAGGAAGAGGAGGAGGACACCACCTCCTCCGACGAACCGCCGGCCAAACGTCTCTGCCCCTGGGCGGGCAATATCTGCGACTTTGACAGCGACTATGGCGATGCTAGCGAAGAAGATGAGGACAATGAAGATCCTGCCGGTGGTTTCTCCAGCAGCGAGGATGAGCCGGCCGGGAGCAGCGCTGATGATGGCGAGGATGAGGACAGCAGCGGCCCTTAGATAGGATAGAGCTAGGAACAATAGATGGGACAACATCCCTTCTAGCAACTTCTGAGAGCAATCGGCTCCTTATGTAAGAAATCTCTGCTTATCAATGAAAAAGTTCCCTTTAACTTGATTTTGCCGATCGCTTTTATACTGAGTCCGCCGATTGTCAATCCGGTAGATGCTTAATGAGCCGATGGCAAAGCATCAGCTTTCGAACGGATTGCAAAACAAATCGGTCTGATTGCCTTCTCAGATGTCGACTTGCAATCCATGGAATTCAGACCCAAACTTCCAATCGAACAGGTCCGACGCGCAGCTTTGAGATCCCAAGGCCTTTAGACTTTTAATATCATCCGAATATGATGCTCGTCCAAAAAACTCCTGGGTTAATGCTGCCAGGAAAGCCTGACGACCTTGACGTTGAAGCTGACACCTCTGCTCAACAAGTGTCTGCCCACAGCTTTTCCAGCGATGTCGCACTCCTGTGCCGCAACGAACTGGCCTAAGGCCTAACCACTGATGATGGCCCCTCCTTCAAACTCCTCCCGTCAACCCTGGTGGTTTTATTCTGCAAGAACCCTCCCGTTCAGCATGGTTATGACGCAGAGACAGTCAATTTCAACACCATCGTTCGCTGCCCCCGAGCCTTGATCAAGGCGAGAGAAGTTGCACCAGTGTCTTGGGCCACTATCGCCCCTCTACCGTAGTGCATCATTAGCCGATTCTGACCGAATCGGTTGTCAACGGCAGAGAACTTCCCAGTGAGCTGCCCCCGAGCCTCTTTGATCCGATGAGGCAACCTTTGGTGAAAATGAAGTTCAGTCCAACTGGATGACCGCCGATTGTTCTCATGATCCTAGTCCGATCTGCACATCCATGCTGTCCCTGATGTTTGGCCAGGGTTGTGATCCTCAAACCTATCGGCAAATCTCAACCCCTTAAATGAGAAAAAGGGCCGTCTTGGACGCCCAAACTGATGCTTCTGTCGATGCTGCTGAGCTTGCACTCTTGCCGAAGGAACTGGAAGTTGTTGAAGAGAGGGCCCGAGTCGCCAGGCAGTCTCCATGAAGGGCCTGCTCTGGTCAGGCTTCCGCTTAAATCTCTTTAGTCGATGGCCGTGCATCGGCTTTGAACCCTTAAGTCGATGACTAGGCATCGGCTGCGCTTAAAAATTTCTGTTTTTTCGTTTTTTTTTTATTAGCCGATCGATTCATGAATCGGCTTTGAATCGGCTTCCCCTGGGTACATCCTTCGTGGCTTTGTACCTCCTTCGTGCATATGCCCCCCGAGCCGAATCCTTCAAGTGATTGAAGATATCGGCTTTTCAGCCAATTCAAGCTTTTCTCGCCACTCACCATGCGAAATAGCACATCAGAAACAAGGGTGGTGCGAGTAATTTTAGCCGATCGCTGGAATCGTCTTCCCTTGTAGTCGTCGATCCGGCTATTTACAGAATGTTGAGATTTCGAAGATCTATGGCAACGCGCCACCGGCCATCCTTTTTCTCCACAGGTATTACATTGGAAATCCTCTCAGCGTACCTGCATGGCCTGATGAACCCGGCGTCCAACAACTTCTTGATCTCCTTCTTGACTTCCTCAATCTCTTCTAGCTCGTCAGCCGATGTAAACCCATACCCCAGCTTTCCATCGCCTCCTAGGTCAATGCTGAACATAGGTAAAGCGCATGTTGAGGATAACATTGGCCAATTGCTGGAGTTGGCGTCCCTTTTCATCGTTTGGGGCCGATCGTGTGGACCGGCCACCACTTCACCTTTTCCGCGGGAGCGACCGCCCTCGGGCTTATCCTCGCCATGGCGATCTGCGAGCCCTGCCCTATTGATACGACTAGCAGCTCGCGTCTCATGAAGTGGCTGGGGTCGACCATGTTGACCTCTGAGAAGGCTGCGTGTCAACTTTCATGGCAAACTGATCGAAGAGTAACCGGCCTTGCTCTATCGCCATCTGAATTTGTCCGCGCAAGACTTTGCAGTCGTTGGTGGCATGGGTGAACGTGTCATGCCATTTGCAGTAAGGTCTGCCGTTCATCTCTTGTAACGTGGGGATTTTGTGGCCGTCGGGTAACTTCAGCTGTTTTTCCTTCAGGAGCCAATCAAATATTTGCTCCGTTTTGCTCAGATCGAAGTCGAACCCTTTTGCAGGCTCGGGTTGCTTTGCCCACTTGTAGGACACGGGTTTTGTCCCCCGGATCCGCTCAGCACTAGTGAACTCCTGATCTATTGCAGAACCTTCATCTTTGCCCTTCTCGATCAGGGTGACATGCTTGTACTTGTCCTGGTGCAATTCTGTACGGCGCTGTTCATACGTCGTCCACTTCTGGACCATGTCTGTGTCCGACGTATGTATCGGCATCGGCCGATGCTTGTGCACCGGCCGCCATTTGGGGCCATACTTTCTTTGGCGGGCGCGCCTTTGTCTCCACTATTTGCTGATCTCCGCGGCGATCGGGCCGCGCCCTTCTCAACATGTACATGTACTGTGCCTCGGCTTCTTCCAAGCTTCACGGCCGCTGCACCCGGCGCTCCTGAGACTGGCTGAGTCTACCAGGGCACCACCTTGGTCGGTGGAACCTATCTTCCTCTCCTTCTGACTCCTCGAAGTCTTCTCCTTGAGGTGACTCAGTCCGTTTGCTCTGAGGTGGGAGAGGTCCTAGACGTTTGAACACTGAAACTTCGTTCGTCCTTCTCCCTTTCTGTGCGCATTCGGGCGTTCTCGACGTCGGCAATCGGCTCATCCCGAGTCCCAGCAATGTTTGAAGAAGGGGCAGTTCTGCTTGTCCATGTTGTCTTGCTCCTTTGACCTCCCTGCGCGCGTTACCCGTCGTCGTCTCTGTCATGTTGGCGATACCTCCCGTTTGCATCGACCGACGATATTCTTCATTGTCGTTATCGTAGTGGTGCGTTTCTGTCGTATGGCTGTTCGTATTTGCTGAGGAGATGCTCGGATAATAGGCGTGGATGCCGTGTATTTCTCACCTCCCCCTCGGCCAGGTATCGTTGATCGTCGTCTTGGGGCCGGTCGCGTGGAACGGCCTCGTCTTTCTCCTTGCCACGAGAATGGCTGCTCTCTGCTTTGTCCGCGTCATGGCGAATCACGAACCCGGCCATATTGGCATCGAAAGAGAACCCTGGTTCTCTTATGGAGTGGCTGAGATCGATCGTGTTGACGCAGGCAACGGACGTGTGTCTCCGTCGAGCTTGAGGCCGTGCGAACGGGTCTTCCCACAGGAGCCGACGAGCTCGGTTCCGAGGACCGCCTTAACATTGTTATGCTTCTTCTTGAGCTTGTCAGCCAGGTCCTCGTGCTTGACCGGAGTTTCTTCCGCCATCTCTGATGTAGATGGCGAGGTGGTTATCGTTGAAGATGTGTCCCACCGGGCGTGCCAGAATGTGTTGACGTCAGAAACCCACCGGCGGGCAGTGACTGGTCAACACCGTAGAGCCGGGAACAACTAGGGCTGCGGCTGGCCCCAGTCCCTCGAGCGACGGCCCGCAAAGCCTCCTGGTCGCGCGCCGATGCAAATTGCAAGGGCGTGCCACCGACCTATACCTGGTCAGGAAGGTGTGGATGATGCCTCGCTTAGTTTCCTGCAGGGCACACACGTACACGTTAAATACGAGCCTCGATCGGCTCTCAGGTTGTCCTGTGAATCGGCTCATGGAGCCGATCCACCCATGATTCGTCCAAGGTGGCCGAATATATGGTCCTGCTTGATCAAGATGAAGCGTATGAGATCCACGACGATCTGGGGTTTTCACCGCATAATCGGATCATCCTACTCACGATTGGGCCTCGCGCTCACGCACGGTAATCGTAAGCCAGCCCTAGACAAGGCCTAAAAACCAACACTAGGTTGATCCTCGGAACATCCTGTCTAGGGGCAGCAAACTACACCCTGCATGCCGCTGGATCCTCCAACCCTTTGTAAGGCCTAACTATTGCAGATATTAAACTAATCCTTGATGAATCAAGGAGCGATCGTAACGGATCAGATCTACTAAACGATGATCAAGCGGGGTGCCGCCCCTACACCCATGATGAGGTACAAGGACGGCTAGATGCGCAAGGGTTGCACTACGAAAGCATATGATACTAAGAACAATGCTAACCCTAACACATCTATGATAACTACGTTGCTCGCCATCAAAAAGGCTTCAGCACGAGCAACGCATGAACAACTAGGCAGGCTCGTGCTGCCTAGATCGCGAGATGCGATCTAGGCAGCATGGTGCTTACCGGAGGAACCCTCGAGATGAAGGAGTTGGCGATGCGCCGAGATTGGTTTGTGTTGAACGTTGGTTGTTGTTTATTCCATAAACCCTAGATACATATTTATAGTCCAGGGGACTTTCTAATGTGGGCGTGCACTAAACCGTGCACGAGATAAACTCTACCTTCTACGTAGCCTACTATATTAAGATACATGGGCTAACTGGCCCAAACTCTGCGCATAAAGGCCGATTCACCTATTTCTTGATGTACATATCTTCACCCATCTTGATCGCGGCCCACCTCTGGCTTGGTCGAATTCCGGTGATAACAAAGGGATTTCTCCTTCTATTTGCCAACATGCTATTAATATGGAAGAAGATGCAAAGCCTGTTGTTGAACATCAACGTCGTCTAATTCCGAAGATGAAAGAGGTGGTAAGGAACGAGGTATTAAAACTTCTTGAAGCTGGTATTATATATCCTATTGCTGATAGTAGATGGGTTAGTCCTGTGCATTGTGTTCCTAAGAAAGGAGGAATGACTGTTGTGCCTAATGATAATGATGAGCTTATTCCTCAAAGAATAGTTGTAGGTTATAGAATGTGCATTGATTTTCGAAAAGTTAATAAAGTTACTAAGAAAGATCATTACCCTTTACCCTTTATTGATCAAATGCTAGAAAGGTTATCTAAAAATACTCATTTTTGCTTTCTTGATGGTTATTCTGGGTTTTCACAAATTGCTGTTAAAGCTAAAGATCAAGAGAAAACCACGTTTACTTGTCCTTATGGAACTTATGCTTATAGGCGTATGCCTTTTGGTTTATGTAATGCTCCTGCTACTTTTCAAAGATGCATGTCTGCTATTTTTCATGGTTTTTGCGAAAGTATTGTAGAGGTGTTCATGGATGATTTTTCTGTCTATGGGAATTCTTTTGATAATTGCTTGCGAAACCTCGATAAAGTTTTGCAGAGATGTGGAGACTAACCTTGTTCTTAATTGGGAGAAATGCCACTTTATGGTTAATGAAGGAATTGTATTGGGACATAAAATTTCCGAGAGAGGTATTGAAGTTGATAGAGCTAAAGTTGAAGCAATTGAGAAGATGCCCTATCCGAGGGATGTTAAAGGTATTCGTAGTGTTCTTGGTCATGCTGGGTTTTATAGGAGATTTATTAAAGATTTCTCTAAAATTTCAAAGCCTCTTACTAATCTTCTTCAAAAAGATGTACCTTTTGTTTTTGATGATGATTGTAAGGAAGCTTTTGAAACTCTAAAGAAAGCCTTAACAACTGCTCCTGTAGTCGAACCTCCCGATTGGAATTTGCCTTTTGAAATTATGTGTGATGCTAGTGATTTTGCTGTAGGCGCTGTTCTTGGACAGCGGGTAGATAAAAAATTAAATGTTATTCATTATGCTAGTAAGACTCTTGATGCTGCTCAAAGAAATTATGCTACAACTGAAAAGGAATTGTTAGCTGTAGTCTTTGCTTGCGATAAGTTTAGACCCTATATTGTTGATTCAAAAGTTACGATTCATACTGATCATGCTGCAATTAGATACCTTATGACAAAGAAAGATGCTAAGCCAAGGCTTATTAGATGGGTACTTCTGTTGCAAGAATTTGATTTACATATTATAGATAGGAAAGGTGCTGATAATCCTGTTGCTGATAATTTGTCTAGATTGGAAAATATTGCTTATGATCCTGTTCCTGTTAATGATAGTTTTCCAAATGAACAATTGGCTGTAATAAAGGTGAGCTCGCGAGAGAGCCCTTGGTATGCAGATTATGCTAACTTTATTGTTTCGAAGTATTTGCCTCCAACCTTTTCAGCTCAGCAAAGGAGGAAATTCTTTTATGACTTGAGGCATTATTTTTGGGATGACCCACACTTATATAAAGAAGGAGTAGATGGTATTATGCGAAGATGTGTTCCTGAATATGAACAACAGGAGATATTGAGTAAATGTCATGGTAGTGTTTATGGAGGACATCACGCTGGAGATAGAACCGCGCAAAAGGTTCTACAATCAGGTTTTTATTGGCCAACACTCTTCAAAGATGCAAGGAAATTTATTTTATCTTGTGATGAATGTCAAAGAGTTGGTAATATCTCCAGACGCAATGAAATGCCTATGAATTATACTCTTGTTATTGAACCATTCGATTGTTGGGGATTCGACTTCATGGGTCCTTTCCCTTCTTCAGACGGTAACACTCATATACTTGTCGCTGTTGATTATGTTACTAAATGGGTAGAAGCTATACCTACAAGGAGTGCTGATGGTGAGACCTCTATAAAAATGCTTGTAGATGTTATATTTCCTAGATTTGGAGTACCTAGATATATTATGACTGATGGAGGTTCTCATTTTATTCATGGAGGTTTTAGAAAAACTCTTGCTAAGTATGGTATTAATCATAGAATTGCTTCTGCTTATCACCCTCAAACTAGTGGTCAAGTAGAATTATCAAATAGAGAGATTAAAGCTATCTTGGGTAAGACTGTTAATAAATCTAGAAAGAATTGGGCTAGCAAATTGAAAGAAGCACTATGGGCTTATAGAACTGCTTATAAAAATCCTATGGGAATGTCACCTTATAAAATGGTTTATGGAAAAGCTTGTCATTTACCTTTAGAACTAGAGCACAAAGCTTATTGGGCTGTTAGAGAACTAAATAAAGATCCTAAATTAGCCGGTAATAAGAGGTTGTTGCAATTAAGTTCTCTAGATGAATGGAGAAGTGAAGCTTATGAAAATGCTAAACTCTTTAAAGAAAAAGTTAAGAAGTGGCATGATAGAAGGATCATCAAAAGAGAATTTAATGTTGGAGATCAAGTTCTATTGTATCGGTCTCGTCTCAGATTCTTTGCAGGGAAATTACTCTCGAAGTGGGAAGGACCATATGTTGTTGAGGAGGTGTATCGTTCAGGAGCAATTAAAATTAGCTCTCTCCAAGGCAATGCCACACAAGTGGTGAATGGACAAAGACTCAAGCATTATATCTCGGGTGATTCTTATAATGTTGATGTTGATATTATTCAAGTGGAAACACCGGAGGCTTTCATCAAAGGACAAATTGACAGTCCGCCAGAACTGGACTTTGAATAGGTAACAGTACAGGTAATAAAAAGTCCGCGTTTACCTTTCCGAACATTATTTCTGCTGTTTTTAGAAAATATGAAAAATTACGAGTTCGAAACGGAGTGGAAAGGACGCAGGGGGTGCCACCATAGGCCGGCGCGGCCTGACCTGGGCCCGCGCCGACCTATGGTCTGGCCGCCTCGTTGCCCCTTTCCGACTCGTTCGATCTGGAACCTTCCTTTTGTCGTAAAAATATTTGCTATATAATCCCCCGGACCCCTGGAGGTCCGTAATATCGTTTTCTCGTCGAGTTTTGTTTCGAGCTGTTTTCTGCCAGGATCTGCTTCGGATCTAGATCCATCATGTCTTCGTCAGGAACTCAGAAGGACAGCTTCTTTGAGGACGTCGTCAACCCGTACATGAACGAGCTGAAGATGCACCCCAAAGAGTTGCGGCTCGTGGATGGAGAGTTGCAGATCAAAGATGTCCAGGGTCCTAAGGGAGAAGGGAGTTTGGAAGACAGGATGGAGAAACTGGAACAAGAGGTTTTCAACTACAAGAAGATGGCTGAGCGTGAAGTGGATATCTTTCACAAGATTGTGTCTGAACTCATTGATGGGCACAAGAAGGAGACTGCAAAGCTGTGGGACGATATCTTCTCACTTCACGACACCACCAACAAACTCCAAGCTCAACTCTATGATGTTCATAATCAAAACTGTGAGTATGAAAACAGGTTTAAGCGCATAAGTCATGCTGCTAGTTTCAGGTTTCCGGAGACCAAGATGTCTTTTGTTGATGGAGGGCCTCTTCCATGGAAGTCTGATGACGACAAAGAATCACCACCATCGCCGAAGGAGTAATTCATCATCGGTATTGGCATCCCCTTGGTTTGTTCCAAGCTTGGGGGAGTGCCGCGGTATCACATCACCACCTTTATCTTTTACTATCAAGTAGTGTCATATCATGAGTAGGGAAGTTATCATATGGAATAGTATGCAATGTGGAAGTATCTCTCTTAGTTAGTTATCTATGTATCCGTTGGTGTGAGTTATCGTTATGAAATATTAATGAGAAGTCTTATCATTTACTTTTTGCACATCTTATTTTAGTTTGCAATCTCTATTATATGATTACTCTTGACATGAGTATTGATATCACTTTGGGAGCATCAAGTAAATCTATTTGGTTTTGGCAAACTTAGCATTGGTCAATAGCAACAACATCTTGATGTTTAATAAAAGAGAGAAATACACTTAGATACATTACTCTATTATCTCTATGCTTATGAGCTTAGTATTCTTAAGTTAAAATTGCTTGTGCTTATGAGAAAGATGCATGATTGTTTCTATCATATGTATATTTGTTTGTTTCCCTCAACCTTTATGCTTGCTATCAAACCTTGCTAGCCAAAGACCTGTATCGAGAGGGAATGCTTCTCATACATCCATAACCTTAGACCAAACCTATGCCATTTGTGTCCACCATACCTACCTACTACATGGTATTTTCTGCCATTCCAAGTAAATACTTCATGTGCTACCTTTAAATAATTCAAACTATACTACTCCTTATTTGTGTCAATGTTCTATAGCTCATGAGGAAGTATGTGGTGTTTTATCTTTCAATCTTGTTGGGCGGACTTTCACCAATGGACTAGCGGCACATCCGCTTATCCAATAACTTTGCAATAAGAGCTGGCAACGGGGTTCCCAGCCCCAATTAATAACTTTCATTAATAATTCTCTTCACATGTTTTGCTCTGACTTATCAGTAAGCAACTTAATTTTGCAATAGACACTCCTCCATGGTATGTGAATGTTGGAAGGCACCCGAGGATTCGGTTAGCCATGGATTGAGAAAGCCAAGGTTGGGGGAGTGTCATCCTTAATAAAACTAAAACACATGTGTAAACAAAAGAGAAGGGGGATGATCTACCTTGCTGGTAGAGATGCCGTCCCTCATGGGAGCCGCTCTTTGAAGGTTCGTTTGGCAAGGGGGTTAGAGTGCCCGCTACCATTCGTTGACAACAACAAACACCGCTCAAAATCTTACTTTTATGCTCTTTATATGATTTCAAAACTTGAAAAGCTCTAGCACATGATTTAATCCCTGCTTCCCTCTGCGAAGGGCCTGTCTTTTACTTTTATGTTGAGTCAGTAAACCTATTTCTCTCTATCTCAAGCAAGCAATTGAGTTGTTGTGAACCAATCATTTATGCTATGATTCAGTTAATCATGTCTTTTATACTTTCTTGTTTAGTACCAATTTTATCTGAATGAATATGACTTTGAAGTTATCAATGATTATGAAGAGATTGTCATGCTTAAATAGGAAGGCTCAGCTATAAATTCTAATATGAAAGCTTTGCTTAGAAGTACAATCCGTTAGTAGTTCTCTGACCAAGAACAAAGTTTGCCATCACCAATTATGATTTCTTATGCACCTTTACTTGTGATTTCTCTTTACTTATTTCAAGATGAGTTATATGAGGAAGTTGTTTACTAGAATGTCTTGTGTGAATGAATATGATGCTTCTTGTCCGTATTTTGTTTATCGACTCTTCACTCCATAAACATGTGGTCTTGTTTATCGAGCTCAGTTTCGCTTGGGGACAAGCGAGGTCTAAGCTTGGGGGAGTTGATACGTCCAATTTGCATCACTATTTTGTATCATAATTTGCTGTTATTCATTGATATATTTCATATTGGGACACAATACTTATGTTATTTCATCTATTTTGCATGTTTCATCATCATTGGAGGATCAAGCACCGGAGCCAGGATTCTGCTGGAAAAAGCACCGTCAGAACGCAATATTTCGGAAGATCAACTGTGGAAGGGAATTTCACGTAAATTCCTATTTTTCCAGATGACGGAGGGAGCCAGAAGGGGAAGAAGAGAGGAGCCACTGTGGGCCCAGACCATAGGGCGGCGCGGCCCATGGCCTGGCCGCGCCACCCTATGCTCTGGGGGCCCCACAGCCTCTTTCGCCTCCCTTTCTTCGCGTACTCCTTCGTCCCGAAAACCTAAGCCACAGAGAGGACCTCACGAAGGGTTACAGCCGCCTCTGCGGGGCGGAGAACACCAGAGAGAAAAGAGCTCTCCGGCGGGCAGGAATCCGCCGGGGAAATTCCCTCCCGGAGGGGGAAATCGACGCCATCGCCATCGTCATCGAGCGGGACATCATCTCCATCATCATCATCATCATCTCCACCATCTACACCGCCATCACCATCGCTGCACCTCGTCACCGCTGTAACAATTCGGGTTAAATCTTGATTGTTTGATAGGGGAAACTCTCCCGGTGTTATTCTATACTTGTTGTAGATGCTATTGAGTGAAACCATTGAACCAAGGTTTATGTTCAGATTGTTATTCATCATCATATCACCTCTGATTGTATTCCATATGATGTCTCGTGAGTAGTTCGTTTAGTTCTTGAGGACATGGGTGAAGTCTAAATGCTAGTAGTGAATTATGGTTGAGTAATATTCAATGTTATGATATTTAAGTTGTGGTGTCATTCTTCTAGTGGTGTCGTGTGAACGTCGACTACACGACACTTCACCATTTATGGGCCTAGGGGAGTGCATCTTGTATTCGGTTGCTAATTGCGGGGTTGCCGGAGTGACAGAAACCTAAGCCCCCGTTAGTATATCGATGCAGGAGGGATCGCAGGATCTCAGAGTTTAAGGCTGTGGTTAGATTTATCTTAATTACTTTCTTGTAGTTGCGGATGCTTGCAAGGGGTATAATCACAAGTATGTATTAGTCCTAGGAAGGGCGGTGCATTAGCATAGGTTCACCCACACAACACTTATCAAAACAATGAAGATTATTAAGCCACATGAAGCGAAAGTACTAGACTAAAATCCCCGTGTGTCCTCAAGAACGCTTGGTCATTATAAGTAAACAAACCGGCTTGTCCTTTGTGCTAAAAAGGATTGGGCCACTCGCTGCAATTATTTCTCTCGCATTTTATTTACTCGTACTTTATTTATCTGCAATATCAAAACCCCTTGAATACTTGTTTGTGAGCATTTACAGTGAATCCTTCATCGAAACTGCTGCCAACACCTTCTGCTCCTCGTTGGGATCGACATTCTTACTTATCGAAGATACTACGATACACCCCCTATACTTGTGGGTCATCATGGCTCTCGGTACAGAGGGTTTCGCGACGAAGACTTTAAGTAGGCGGAAGGGCAACGCGGGGGGCCACACGAGGGCCCCACACACCAGGCCGGCGCGGCCAGGGCCTGGGCCGCGCCGCCCTAGTGTGGCGGCGCCTCGGCCCCACTTCCTCTCCTTCGGTGTTCTGGAGCCTCCCGGGAAAAATAAGATCTTTGGCGTTGATTTCGTCCAATTCCGAGAATATTGCCCGAACAGCCTTTCTGGAACCAAAAACAGCAGAAAACATGGAACTGGCACTGTGGCATCTTGTTAATAGGTTAGTTCCGGAAAACGCATGAAATCATCATAAAGTGCAAGCAAAAGATGTAAGTATTGTCATAAAACAAGCATGGAACGTCAGAAATTATAGGTACGTTGGAGACGTATCAGCATGCAATTCAGCCAACAATCTAATATTATCATTAATTCTAACTTGGATGGCATTTTTTTAGCAAACCTAGCATCTTCAACTTTCTCAGGCATAACTTTCAATTTTAAAAGATCAACATCAAGAGCAAGACTATCAACCTTAGAAGCAAGAATATCAATTTTACTAAGCTTTTCTTCAACAGTTTTATTGAAAGCAGTTTGTGTACTAATAAATTCTTTAAGCATCACTTCAAGACCAGAGGGTACACTCTTATTATTGTTGTAAGAATTACCATAAGAATTACCATAACCATTACCGTTATTAGGAGTACATATAAAATCATTATTATTTGTGCTAGTGAAATCACACAACTTAGTATTTTCAGGAGTACCCATTATAGCAAAAAGTAAACTAAGCAAATAAAGTAAAGACAAGTAACTAATTTTTTTGTGTTTTTGATATAGAGAACAAGACAGTAAATAAAGTAAAGCTAGCAACTAATTTTTTTGTGTTTTGTTTAAGTGCAGCAAACAAAGTAGTAAATAAAATAAAGTAAGACAAAAACAAAATAAAGAGATTGGAAGTGGAGACTTCCCTTGCAGCGTGTCTTGATCTCCCCGGCAACGGCGCCAGAAAAAAGTCTGCTGGCGTGTAGTTGACGTGGGAGTTAGAAATCTCTGTGGTGTAGCTTTTCTTCGTCCCCGCAACGGCGCTAGAAAAAAGTCGCTTGATGCGCGTAGATGTACACGTCCGTTGGGAACCCCAAGAGGAAGGTATGATGCGCACAACGGCAAGTTTTCCCTCAGAAAGAAACCAAGGTTATCGAACCAGTAGGAGCTGATGACCCACAAGTATAGGGGGTGTATCGTAGTATCTTTGATAAGTAAGAATGTCGATCCCAACGAGGAGCAGAAGGTGTTGGCAGCAGTTTCGATGAAGGATTCACTGTAAATGCTCACAAACAAGTATTCAAGGGGTTTTGATGTAATAGATGAATAAAGTACGAGTAAGTAAAATGCGAGAGAAATAATTGCAGCGAGTGGCCCAATCCTTTTTAGCACAAAGGACAAGCCGGTTTGTTTACTTATAATGACCAAACGTTCTTGAGGACACACGGGGATTTTAGTCTAGTGCTTTCGCTTCATGTAGCTAAATAATCTTCATTGTTTTGATAAGTGTTGTGTGGGTGAACCTATGCTAATGCACCGCCCTTCCTAGGACTAATACATACTTGTGATTATACCCCTTGCAAGCATCCGCAACTACAAGAAAGTAATTAAGATAAATCTAACCACAGCCTTAAACTCTGAGATCCTGCGATCCCTCTTGCATCGATATACTAACGGGGGCTCAGGTTTCTGTCACTCCGGCAACCCCGCAATTAGCAACCGAATACAAGATGCACTCCCCTAGGCCCATAAATGGTGAAGTGTCGTGTAGTCGACGTTCACACGACACCACTAGAAGAATGACACCACAACTTAAATATCATAACATTGAATATTACTCAACCATAATTCACTACTAGCATTTAGACTTCACCCATGTCCTCAAGAACTAAACGAATGCGCGTAGATGTACACGTCCGTTGGGAACCCCAAGAGGAAGGTATGATGCGCACAACGGCAAGTTTTCCCTCAGTATGAAACCAAGGTTTAATCGAACCAGTAGGAGCCAAGAAGCACGTTGAAGGTTGATGGTCGCGAAATGTGATGCGGCGCAACACCAGGGATTCCGGCGCCAACGCGGAACCTGCACAACACAACCCTAGTACTTTGCCCCAACGAAACAGTGAGGTTGTCAATCTCACCGGCTTGCTGTAACAAAGGATTAAACGTATCGAGTGGAAGATGTTTGCAAAGAAAACAGTAAAACAAGTAGATTGTATGCTATGTAAAGAATAGGACCGGGGTCCACAGTTCACTAGAGGTGTCTCTCCCATAAGATAAAAGCATGTTGGGTGAACAAATTACAGTCGGGCAATTGACAAATAGAGAAAGGCATAACAATGCATATACATGATATGATAAATATAGTGAGATTTAATCCGGCATTACGACAAAGTACATAGACCGCCATCCAACTGCATCTATGCCTAAAAAGTCCACCTTCAGGTTATCATCCGAACCCCATTCAGTATTAAGTTGCTAAGCAACAGACAATTGCATTAAGTATGGTGCGTAATGTAATCGACAACTACATCCTTAGACATAGAATCAATGTTTTATCCCTAGTGGCAACAGCACATCACAACCTTAGAACTTTCTGTCACTGTCCCAGGTGTCAATGAAGGCATGAACCCACTATCGAGCATAAATACTCCCTCTTGGAGTTAAGAGTACAAACTTGGCCAGAGCCTCTACTAATAACGGAGAGCATGCAAGATCATAAACAACACATAAACAATAGATTGATAATCACCATAACATAGTATTCTCTATCCATCGGATCCCGACAAACACAACATATAGTATTACGATAGATGATCTTGATCATGTTAGGCAGCTCACAAGATCCAACAATGAAGCACAACAAGGAGAAGACGACCATCTAGCTACTGCTATGGACCCATGGTCCAGGGGTGAACTACTCACTCATCACTCCGAAGGCGACCATGGCGGCGTAGAGTCCTCCGGGAGATGAATCCCCTCCCGGCAGGGTGCCGGAGGCGATCTCCAATCCCCCGAGATGGGATTCGCGGCGGCGGCCTCCAAGGTTTTCCGTATCGTGGCTCTCGGACTGGGGTTTCGCGACGGAGGCTTTAAGTAGGCGGAGGGTCAACGCGAGGGGCCACACGAGGGGCCCAGGGGTAGGTCGGCGCGGCCAGGGCTTGGGCGCGCCGCCACCCCTCTGGCCGCCTCGTGGCCCCACTTCGTTATCTCTTCGGTCTTCTGGAAGCTTCGTGCAAAAATAGGACCCTGGGCGAAAGTTTCGTCCAATTCCGAGAATATTTCTTTACTAGGATTTCTGAAACCAAAAACAGCAGAAAAACAAGCTCTTCGGCATCTTGTTAATAGGTTAGTTCCAGAAAATGCATAAATATGACATATAATGTGCATAAAACATGTAGGTATCATCAATAAAGTAGCATGGAACATAAGAAATTATCGATACGTTGGAGACGTATCAGCATCCCCAAGCTTAGTTCTGCTCGTCCCGAGCAGGTAAAACGATAACAAAGATAATTTCTGAAGTGACATGCCATCATAATCTTGATCATACTATTTGTAAACATATGTAATGAATGCAGCGATCAAAGCAAAGGTAATGACATGAGTAAACAACTGAATCATAAAGCAAAGACTTTTCATGAATAGTACTTCAAGACAAGCATCAATAAGTCTTGCATAAGAGTTAACTCATAAAGCAATAAATCAAAGTAAAGGTGTTGAAGCAACACAAAGGAAGATTAAGTTTCAGCGGTTGCTTTCAACTTATAACATGTATATCTCATGGATATTGTCAACATAAAGTAATATAACAAGTGCAATATGCAAGTATGTAGGAATCAATGCACAGTTCACACAAGTGTTTGCTTCTTAAGGTGGAAGGAGATAGGTAAACTGACTCAACAATAAAAGTAAAAGAATGGTCCTTCAAAGAGGAAAGCATCGATTGCTGTATTTGTGCTAGAGCTTTTATTTTGAAAACATGAAACAATTTTGTCAACGGTAGTAATAAAGCATATGAGTTATGAAAATTATATCTTACAAGTTGCAAGCCTCATGCATAGTATACTAATAGTGTCCGCACCTCGTCCTACTTAGCTTGGACTACCGGATCTTTGCATGCCATGTTTCAACCAAGTGTCACAAAGGGGTACCTCCATGCCGCCTGTACAAAGGTCTAAGGAGAAAGCTCGCATTTCGGATTTCTCGCTTTTGATTATTCTCAACTTAGACATCCATACCGGGACAACATGGACAACAGATAATGGACTCCTCTTAAATGCATAAGCATGTAGCAACAATTATTATTCTCATATGAGATTGAGGATATATGTCCAAAACTGAAACTTCAACCATGATTCATGGCTTTAGTTAGCGGCCCAATGTTCTTCTCTAACAATTTTGCATGCTCCAACCACTAAAATGATAGATCCTTCAGACAAGACGGACATGCATAGCAACTCACATGATATTCAACAATAGTTGATGGCGTTCCCCAGAAGCATGGTTATCGCGCAACAAGCAACTTAATAAAAGATAAAGTGCATAAGTACATATTCAATACTACGATAGTTTTTAAGGCTATTTTGTCCCATGAGCTATATATTGCAAAGGTGAATGATGGAATTTTAAAGGTAGCACTCAAGCAATTTACTTTGGAATGGCGGAGAAATACCATGTAGTAGGTAGGTATAGTGGACACAAATGGCATAGTAGTTGGCTCAAGGATTTTGGATGCATGAGAAGTATTCCCTCTCGATACAAGGTTTAGGCTAGCAAGGTTATTTGAAGCAAACTCAAGGATGAACAAGTGCAGCAAAACTCACATAAAAGACATATTGTAAACATTATAAGACTCTACACCGTCTTCCTTGTTGTTCAAAACTCAATACTAGATATTATCTAGACCTTAGAGAAACCAAATATGCAAATCAAATTTTAGCAAGCTCTATGTATTTCTTCATTAATGGGTGCAAAGCATATGATGCAAGAGCTTAAACATGAGCACAACAATTGCCAAGTATCACATTATCCAAGACATTTTAGAATTACTACATGTAGCATTTTCCAATTCCAACCATATAACAATTTAACGAAGAAGAAACTTCGCCTTGAACATTATGAGTAAAGCCTAAGGACACATGTGTCCATATGCAACAGCGGAGCGTGTCTCTCTCCCACAAAGTGAATGCTAGGATCCATTTTATTTAAACAAAAACAAAAACAAAAACAAACCGACGCTCCAAGTAAAGAACACAAGATGTGATTGAATAAAAATATAGTTTCAGGGGAGGAACCTGATGATTTTGTCGATGAAGAAGGGGATGCCTTGGGCATCCCCAAGCTTAGACGCTTGAGTCTTCTTAAAATATGCAGGGGTGAACCACGGGGGCATCCCCAAGCTTAGAGCTTTCACTCCTCTTGATCATAGTATATCATTCTCCTCTCTTGACCCTTGAAAACTTCCTTCACACCAAACTTCAAGCAAACTCATTAGAGGGTTAGTGCACAATTAATAATTCACACATTCAGAGGTGACACAATCATTATTTTCACTTATGGACATTGCATAATGCTACTGGACATTAATGGATCAAAGAAATAAATCCAACATAGCAAAAGAGGCAATGCGAAATAAAAGACAGAATCTGTCAAAAACAGAACAGTCCGTAAAGACGAATTTAGAGATGGCACCAGACTTGCTCAAATGGAAAAACTCAAAACTAATGAAAGTTGCGTACATATCTGAGGATCACGCTCGTAAATTGGCAGATTTTTTCGAATTTTCTACAGAGAATTGTGCCCAGATTCGTGACAGACAGCAATGCTGTTTCTGCGCAGCAATCCCAAATATAACATCAACTTTGACATAGAAACTTTACTTGGCACAAAAACATGATAAGGAGAGGTTGCTACAGTAGTAAACAACTTCCAAGACTCAACAAAACAAAAAATTGCTGTAGGTAAAAACATGGGTTGTCTCCCATAAGCGCTTTTCTTTAACGCCTTTCAGCTAGGCGCAGAAAGTGCAAATCAAGTAACATCAAGAGTAGAAGCATCAACATCATAGCTTGTTCTAATAATAGAATCAAAAGGCAACTTCATTCTCTTTCTAGGGAAGTGTTCCATACCTTTCTTGAGAGGAAATTGATATTTAATATTACCTTCCCTCATATCAATAACAGCACCAACAGTTCGAAGAAAAGGTCTTCCCAACACAATAGGACAAGATGCATTGCATTCGATATCCAAAACAACAAAATCAACGGGGACAAGGTTATTGTTAACCGTAATATGCACATTATCAATCCTCCCCAAAGGTTTCTTTTTAACATTATCGGCAAGATTAACATCCAAATAACAATTCTTCAATGGTGGCAAGTCAAGCATATCATAAATCTTTTTAGGCATAACAGAAATACTTGCACCAAGATCACATAGAGCATTACATTCAAAGTCATTGAATTTCATTTTAATGATGGGCTCCCAACCATCTTCTAACTTTCTAGGAATAGAAGTTTCAAGTTTTAGTTTCTCTTCTCTAGCTTTTATGAGAGCATTTGTAATATGTTTTGTAAAGGCTAAATTTATAGCACTAGCATTAGGACTTTTAGCAAGTTTTTGTAAGAACTTTATAACTTCAGAGATGTGGCAATCATCAAAATCTAAATCATTATGAGCTACAGCAATGGGATCATTGTTCCCAAGGTTGGAAAAAATTTCAGCAGTTTTATCACAAGCAGTTTCAGCAGTTTTAGCAATTTCAGGCAGTTTTGTACGCTTTGCACTAGGAGTGGAAACATTGCCAACACCAATTATTTTACCATTGATAGTAGGAGGTGCAGCAACATGTGAAGAATTAGCATTACTAGTGGTGGTAATAGTCCAAACTTTAGCTACATTATTCTCTTTAGCTAGTTTTTCATTTTCTTCTCTATCCCACCTAGCACGCAGTTCAGCCATTAATCTTATATTCTCATTAATTCTAACTTGGATGGCATTTGCTGTAGTAGTAATCTTATTATCAATATCATCATTAGGCATAACTTTCAATTTTAAAAGATTTACATCAGAGGCAAGTCTATCAACTCTAGAAGCAATAGTATCAATTTTATCAAGCTTTTCCTCAACAGATTTGTTAAAAGCAGTTTGTGTACTAATAAATTCTTTAAGCATGGCTTCAAGACCAGGGGGTACATTCCTATTATTGTTGTAAGAATTCCCATAAGAATTACCATAACCATTACCATTAGCAGAAGGATATGGCCTATAGTTATTACCAGAGTTGTTCCTATAAGCATTGTTGTTGAAATTATTATTTTTAATGAAATTCACATCAACATTTTCTTCTTGAGCAACCAATGAAGCTAAAGGAACATTATTTGGATCAACATTAGATCTACCATTCACAAGCATAGACATAATCACATCAATCTTATCACTCAAGGAAGAGGTTTCTTCAACAGAATTTACCTTCTTACCTTGTGGAGCTCTTTCCGTGTGCCATTCAGAGTAATTTATCATCATATCATCAAGAAGTTTTGTAGCCGCCCCCAATGTGATGGACATAAAGGTACCTCCAGCAGCTGAATCCAATAAATTCCGCGAAGAAAAATTTAGTCCTGCATAGAAGGTTTGGATGATCATCCAAGTAGTCAGTCCATGGGTTGGGCAATTCTTTACCAAAGTTTTCATTCTCTCCCATGCTTGAGCAACATGTTCAGTATCTAATTGTTTAAAATTCATTATGCTACTTCTCAAAGATATAATTTTAGCGGGAGGATAATATCTACCAATAAAAGCATCCTTACATTTAGTCCATGAATCAATACTATTCTTAGGCAAAGATAGCAACCAATCTTTAGCTCTTCCTCTTAATGAGAAAGGAAACACTTTCAATTTAATAATATCACCATCTACATCTTTATACTTTTGCATTTCACAAAGTTCAACAAAATTATTGAGATGGGCAGCAGCATCATCAGAACTAACACCAGAAAATTGATCTCTCATGACAAGATTTAGTAAAGCAGGTTTAATTTCAAAGAATTCTGCTGTAGTAGCAGGTGGAGCAATAGGTGTGCATAGGAAATCATTATTATTTGCATTTGTGAAGTCACACAACTTAGTATTTTCAGGGGTATTCATTTTAGCAACGGTAAATAAAACAAACTAGATAAAGTAAATGCAAGTAACTAATTTTTTTGTGTTTTCGATATAGAGAGCAAGACAGTAAATAAAGTAAAACTAGCAACTAATTTTTTTGTGTTTTGTTTAGGTGCAGCAAACAAAGTAGTAAATAAAATAAAGCAAGACAAAAACAAAGTAAAGAGATTGAGAAGTGGAGACTCCCCTTGCAGCGTGTCTTGATCTCCCCGGCAACGGCGCGAAAAAGTGCTTGATGCGCGTAGATGTACACGTCCGTTGGGAACCCCAAGAGGAAGGTATGATGCGCACAGGCAAGTTTTCCCTCAGTATGAAACCAAGGTTTAATCGAACCAGTAGGAGCCAAGAAGCACATTGAAGGTTGATGGTCGCGAAATGTGATGCGGCAACACCAGGGATTCCGGCGCCAACGCGGAACCTGCACAACACAACCCAAGTACTTTGCCCCAACGAAACAGTGAGGTTGTCAATCTCACCGGCTTGCTGTAACAAAGGATTAAACGTATCGAGTGGAAGATGTTTGCAAAGAAAACAGTAAAACAAGTAGATTGTATGCTATGTAAAGAATAGGACCGGGGTCCACAGTTCACTAGAGGTGTCTCTCCCATAAGATAAAAGCATGTTGGGTGAACAAATTACAGTCGGGCAATTGACAAATAGAGAAAGGCATAACAATGCATATACATGATATGATAAATATAGTGAGATTTAATCCGGGCATTACGACAAAGTACATAGACCGCCATCCAACTGCATCTATGCCTAAAAAGTCCACCTTCAGGTTATCATCCGAACCCCATTCAGTATTAAGTTGCTAAGCAACAGACAATTGCATTAAGTATGGTGCGTAATGTAATCGACAACTACATCCTTAGACATAGAATCAATGTTTTATCCCTAGTGGCAACAGCACATCACAACCTTAGAACTTTCTGTCACTGTCCCAGGTGTCAATGAAGGCATGAACCCACTATCGAGCATAAATACTCCCTCTTGGAGTTAAGAGTACAAACTTGGCCAGAGCCTCTACTAATAACGGAGAGCATGCAAGATCATAAACAACACATAAACAATAGATTGATAATCACCATAACATAGTATTCTCTATCCATCGGATCCCGACAAACACAACATATAGTATTACAGATAGATGATCTTGATCATGTTAGGCAGCTCACAAGATCCAACAATGAAGCACAACAAGGAGAAGACGACCATCTAGCTACTGCTATGGACCCATGGTCCAGGGTGAACTACTCACTCATCACTCCGGAGGCGACCATGGCGGCGTAGAGTCCTCCGGGAGATGAATCCCCTCTCCGGCAGGTGCCGGAGGCGATCTCCTAATCCCCGAGATGGGATTCGCGGCGGCGTCTCGAAGGTTTTCCGTATCGTGGCTCTCGGTACTGGGGGTTTCGCGACGGAGGCTTTAAGTAGGCGGAGGGTCAACGCGAGGGGCCACACGAGGGCCCAGGGAGGTCGGCGCGGCCAGGGCTTGGGCCGCGCCGGTCACCCCTCTGCCGCCTCGTGGCCCCACTTCGTTATCTCTTCGGTCTTCTGGAAGCTTCGTGCAAAAATAGGACCCTGGGCGAAAGTTTCGTCCAATTCCGAGAATATTTCTTTACTAGGATTTCTGAAACCAAAAACAGCAGAAAACAAACTGGCTCTTCGGCATCTTGTTAATAGGTTAGTTCCAGAAAATGCATAAATATGACATATAATGTGCATAAAACATGTAGGTATCATCAATAAAGTAGCATGGAACATAAGAAATTATCGATACGTTGGAGACGTATCAACTACTCACGGGACATCATATGGAATACAATCAGAGGTGATATGATGATGAATAACAATCTGAACATAAACCTTGGTTCAATGGTTTCACTCAATAGCATCTACAACAAGTAGAGAATAACACCGGGAGAGTTTCCCCTATCAAACAATCAAGATCCAACCCAAATTGTTACAGCGGTGACGAGGTGCAGCGGTGGTGATGGCGGTGTAGATGGTGGAGATGATGATGATGGAGATGATGTCCCGCTCGATGACGATGGCGATGGCGTCGATTTCCCCCTCCGGGAGGGAATTTCCCCGGCGGATTCCTGCCCGCCGGAGAGCTCTTTTCTCTCTGGTGTTCTCCGCCCCGCAGAGGCGGCTGTAACTCTTCGTGAGGTCCTCCCTCTGGCTTAGGTTTTCGGGACGAAGGAGTACGCGAAGAAAAGGAGGCGAAAGGGGCTGTGGGGCCCCCACACCACAGGGTGGCGCGGCCAGGCCATGGGCCGCGCCGGCCTGTGGTCTGGGCCCACCTTGGCTCCCCTCTTCTTCCCCTTCTGGCTCCCTCCGTCATCTGGAAAAATAGGAATTTACGTGAAATTTCCTTCCACAGTTGATCTTCCGAAATATTGCGTTCTGACGGTGCTTTTTCCAGCAGAATCCTGGCTCCGGTGCTTGATCCTCCAATAATGATGAAACATGCAAAATAGATGAAATAACATAAGTATTGTGTCCCAATATGAAATATATCAATGAATAACAGCAAATTATGATACAAAATAGTGATGCAAATTGGACGTATCAACTCCCCCCAAGCTTAGACCTCGCTTGTCCCCAAGCGAAACTGAGCTCGATAAACAAGACCACATGTTTATGGAGTGAAGAGTCGATAAATAAAATACGGACAAGAAGCATCATATTCATTCACACAAGACATTCTAGTAAACAACTTCCTCATATAATTCATCTTGAAATAAGTAAAGAGAAATCACAAGTAAAGGTGCATGAGAAATCATAGTTGGTGATGGCAAACTTTGTTCTTGGTCAGAGAACTACTAACGGATTGTACTCCTAAGCAAAGCTTTTATATAAGAATTTTATAGCTGGGCTTTCATATTCAAGCATGACAATCTCCTCATAATCATTGATAACTTCAAAGTCATATTCATTCAGATAAAATTGGTACTAAACAAGAAAGTATAAAAGACATGATTAACTGAATCATAGCATAAATGATTGGTTCACAACAACTCAATTGCTTGCTTGAGATAGAGGGAAATAGGTTTACTGACTCAACATAAAAGTAAAAGATAGGCCCTTCGCAGAGGGAAGCAGGGATTAAATCATGTGCTAGAGCTTTTCAAGTTTTGAAATCATATAAAGAGCATAAAAGTAAGATTTTGAGCGGTGTTTGTTGTTGTCAACGAATGGTAGCGGGCACTCTAACCCCCTTGCCAAACGAACCTTCCAAGAGCGGCTCCCATGAGGGACGGCATCTCTACCAGCAAGGTAGATCATCCCTCTTCTCTTTTGTTTACACATGTATTTTAGTTTTATTAAGGATGACACTCCCCCCAACCTTGGCTTTCTCAATCCATGGCTAACCGAATCCTCGGGTGCCTTCCAACATTCACATACCATGGAGGAGTGTCTATTGCAAAATTAAGTTGCTTAATTGGGGCTGGGAACCCCGTTGCCAGCTCTTATTGCAAAATTATTGGATAAGCGGATGTGCCGCTAGTCCATTGGTGAAAGTCCGCCCAACAAGATTGAAAGATAAAACACCACATACTTCCTCATGAGCTATAAAACATTGACACAAATAAAGAGTAATAGTTTGAATTATTTAAAGGTAGCACATGAAGTATTTACTTGGAATGGCAGAAAATACCATGTAGTAGGTAGGTATGGTGGACACAAATGGCATAGGTTTGGTCTAAAGTTATGGATGTATGAGAAGCATTCCCTCTCAATACAGGTCTTTGGCTAGCAAGGTTTGATAGCAAGCATAAAGGTTGAAGGAAACAAACAAATATACATATGATAGAACAATCATGCATCTTTCTCATAAGCACAAGCAATTTTAACTTCAGAATACTAAACTCATTAGCATAGAGATAATAGAGTAATATATCTAAGTGTATTTCTCTCTTCTATTTAAACATCAGGGTGTTGTTGCTATTGACCAATGCTAAGTTTGCCAAAACCAAATAGATTTACTTGATGCTCCCAAAGTGATATCAATACTAATGTCAAGAGCAATCATATGATGGAGATTGCAAACTAAAATAAGGTGTGCAAAAAGTAAATGATAAGACTTCTCATTAATATTCCATAACGATAACTCACACCAACGGATACATAGATAACCAACTAAGAGAGATACTTCCACATTGCAAACTATTCCATATGATAACTTCCCTACTCATGATACGACACTACTTGATAGTAAAAGATAAAGGTAGTGATGATGTGATACCGCGGCACTCCCCCAAGCTTGGAACAAACCAAGGGGATGCCAATACCGATGATGAATTACTCCTTCGGTGATGATGGTGATGGATTCTTCTCGCGCTTCATAAGGATCTCCTTCAGCTTCAGCTTCTCAATTTTGTAATTCTGCACCAAAACCTGAAGAGACTCATTGTTACCCGAGTGTGGCGGTGACGGCCTTGTGCTGGGATTTGAGTAATATTCCAGCATTCTGCGAAGTCGCTGGTTCTCCTCCTGAAGTATCTCCACTTCCCTTTTGAGAGCACGATATTGATCACAAAACTCATCAGCAACCCGTATTGCTTCCTCCACACAAGGGAAAGAGTCGAGGTCCAGAGCAGGCGGAAGAGCTCCCTGCAAGTTATGAGAAAAAGAACGCCCAGTGTTAACCGATCCCACCAAGATTGGCTTACTCTTCGTAGTTTCCCAATCTCCTTTTGCTGATGCTATCTTCTTCTTCTCCTTATTGATCCTTTCATCCATCTCTTCCTTCCAAGGCCCCTTGTCTTTGTTGTTGGAGACCATGGTGCTTCTAGATCAAAACAAATCTGGCAGAAAACAGCTCGAAACAAAACACGACGAGAAAACGATATACGGACCTCCAGGGGTCCGGGGGATTATATAGCAAATATTTTTACGACAAAAGGAAGGTTCCAGGCCGAAAACGAGTGGAAACGGGACGCCGAGGGGCTGTCACCATAGGTCGGCGCGGCCAGGGTGGGGCCCGCGCCGGCCTGTGGTGACGGGCCCTCGCGCGTCTTTTCCACTCCGTTTCGATTCCGTAATTTTTCATATTTTCCAAAAACAGCAGAAATAATGTTCGGAAAGGTAAACGCGGACTTTTTATTACCTGTACTGTTACCTATTCAAAGTCGAGTTCTGGCGGACTGACAATTTGTCCTTTGATGAAAGCCTCCGGTGTTTCCACTTGAATAATATCAACATCAACATTATAAGAATCACCCGAGATATAATGCTTGAGTCTTTGTCCATTCACCACCTGTGTGGCATTGCCTTGGAGAGAGCTAATTTTAATTGCTCCTGAACGATACACCTCCTCAACAACATATGGTCCTTCCCACTTCGAGAGTAATTTCCCTGCAAAGAATCTGAGACGAGACCGATACAATAGGACTTTATCCCCAATATTAAACTCTCTTTTGATGATCCTTCTATCATGCCACTTCTTAACTTTTTCTTTAAAGAGTTTAGCATTTTCATAAGCTTCACTTCTCCATTCATCTAGAGAACTTAATTGCAGCAACCTCTTATTACCGGCTAATTTCGGATCTTTATTTAGTTCTCTAACATCCCAATAAGCTTTGTGCTCTAGTTCTAAAGGTAAATGACAAGCTTTTCCATAAACCATTTTATAAGGTGACATTCCCATAGGATTTTTATAAGCAGTTCTATAAGCCCATAGTGCTTCTTTCAATTTGCTAGCCCAATTCTTTCTAGATTTATTAACAGTCTTTCCCAAGATAGCTTTAATCTCTCTATTTGATAATTCTACTTGACCACTAGTTTGAGGGTGATAAGCGGAAGCAATTCTATGATTAATACCATACTTAGCAAGAGTTTTTCTAAAACCTCCATGAATAAAATGAGAACCTCCATCAGTCATAATATATCTAGGTATTCCAAATCTAGGAAATATAACATCTACAAGCATTTTTATAGAGGTCTCACCATCAGCACTTTTGTAGGTATAGCTTCTACCCATTTAGTAACATAATCAACAGCGACAAGTATATGAGTGTTACCTTCTGAAGAAGGGAAAGGACCCATGAAGTCGAATCCCCAACAATCGAATGGTTCAATAACAAGAGTATAATTCATAGGCATTTCATTGCGTCTAGAGATATTACCAACTCTTTGACATTCATCACAAGATAAAATAAATTTCCTTGCATCTTTGAAGAGTGTTGGCCAATAAAAACCTGATTGTAGAACCTTTTGCGCGGTTCTATCTCCAGCGTGATGTCCTCCATAAACACTACCATGACATTTACTCAATATCTCCTGTTGTTCATATTCAGGAACACATCTTCGCATAATACCATCTACTCCTTCTTTATATAGGTGTGGGTCATCCCAAAAATAATGCCTCAAGTCATAAAAGAATTTCCTCCTTTGCTGAGCTGAAAAGGTTGGAGGCAAATACTTCGAAACAATAAAGTTAGCATAATCTGCATACCAAGGGCTCTCTCGCGAGCTCACCTTTATTACAGCCAATTGTTCATTTGGAAAACTATCATTAACAGGAACAGGATCATAAGCAATATTTTCCAATCTAGACAAATTATCAGCAACAGGATTATCAGCACCTTTCCTATCTATAATATGTAAATCAAATTCTTGCAACAGAAGTACCCATCTAATAAGCCTTGGCTTAGCATCTTTCTTTGTCATAAGGTATCTAATTGCAGCATGATCAGTATGAATTGTAACTTTTGAATCAACAATATAGGGTCTAAACTTGTCACAAGCAAAGACTACAGCTAACAATTCCTTTTCAGTTGTAGCATAATTTCTTTGAGCAGCATCAAGAGTCTTACTAGCATAATGAATAACATTTAATTTTTTATCTACCCGCTGTCCAAGAACAGCGCCTACAGCAAAATCACTAGCATCACACATAATTTCAAAAGGCAAATTCCAATCAGGAGGTTCACTACAGGAGCAGTTGTTAAGGCTTTAGAGTTTCAAAAGCTTCCTTACAATCATCATCAAAAACAAAAGGTACATCTTTTTGAAGAAGATTAGTAAGAGGCTTTGAAATTTTAGAGAAATCTTTAATAAATCTCCTATAAAACCCAGCATGACCAAGAACACTACGAATACCTTTAACATCCCTCGGATAGGGCATCTTCTCAATTGCTTCAACTTTAGCTCTATCAACTTCAATACCTCTCTCGGAAATTTTATGTCCCAATACAATTCCTTCATTAACCATAAAGTGGCATTTCTCCCAATTAAGAACAAGGTTAGTTTCTTCACATCTCTGCAAAACTTTATCGAGGTTTCGCAAGCAATTATCAAAAGAATTCCCATAGACAGAAAAATCATCCATGAACACCTCTACAATACTTTCGCAAAAACCATGAAAAATAGCAGACATGCATCTTTGAAAAGTAGCAGGAGCATTACATAAACCAAAAGGCATACGCCTATAAGCATAAGTTCCATAAGGACAAGTAAACGTGGTTTTCTCTTGATCTTTAGCTTTAACAGCAATTTGTGAAAACCCAGAATAACCATCAAGAAAGCAAAAATGAGTATTTTTAGATAACCTTTCTAGCATTTGATCAATAAAGGGTAAAGGGTAATGATCTTTCTTAGTAACTTTATTAACTTTTCGAAAATCAATGCACATTCTATAACCTACAACTACTCTTTGAGGAATAAGCTCATCATTATCATTAGGCACAACAGTCATTCCTCCTTTCTTAGGAACACAATGCACAGGACTAACCCATCTACTATCAGCAATAGGATATATAATACCAGCTTCAAGAAGTTTTAATACCTCATTCCTTACCACCTCTTTCATCTTTGGAATTAGACGACGTTGATGTTCAACAACAGGCTTTGCATCATCTTCCATATTGATAGCATGTTGGCAAATAGAAGGAGAAATCCCTTTCAAATCATCAAGAGTATAGCCAATAGCTCCTCGGTGTTTCTTCAATATTTCCAATAACCTTTCTTCCTCAATCTCTGAAAGCTTAGAACTAATAATAACAGGATATATTTTCTTATCATCAATATGAGCATATTTAAGATTATCAGGTAAAGGCTTTAAATCAAAAACAGGATCTTCCTTTGGTGGCGGTGTTGTACCCAAATCTTCCACCGGTAAATCATGCTTGAGAATAGGTTGGCGAAGAAAAATTTCCTCAAGCTCATCTCTTTCTTTCCTAAAAGCTTCACTTTCGCTATTCTCCAAATGTTGCTGCAAAGGATTATTAGGAACAAGAACAATAGATGCACACTGCTCCATTTTAAAATCATTACTAGGCAAGTCAGCTTTATAAGGAGTTTTGGTAAATTTAGAAAAGTTAAATTCATAAGGTTCACCAGCAAATCTAGTCAAAATTTTCTCTTTCTTACAATCTATAATAGCTCCACAAGTATTTAGAAAAGGTCTACCAAAAATGATAGGACAATGATCACTAGCAGCAGAACCAAGTACCAAAAAGTCAGCAGGATATTTAATCTTACCACATAGAACTTCCACATCTCGAACAATACCAATTGGAGAAATAGTTTCTCTATTAGCCAGATGAATAATCACATCAATATCTTCAAGTTCACAAGAACCAATTTCGTGCATAATCTCCGTGTAAAGCTCATAAGGAATAGCACTAACACTTGCACCAATATCACATAAACCATAATAGCAATGATCACCAATTCTAACAGATAACATAGGAACACTAACTTGTTTGGGTTTATTAGGATGTGAAACAATATTAGAAGCATCTTCACAGAAAATAATATGACCATCCTCCACATTTTCAGTCACAAGATCTTTAACTATTGCAACAGCAGGTTCAATTTTAATTTGTTCTTCAGGTTCTTTAGGTTTCTTTTCACTTTTATTAACAGCACTAGATATGACAGAGTACTCCTTCATTTTAGCAGGGAAAGGAGTTTTTTCAATATAAGCTTCAGGAATAACATTATCAACAGTTTCAACCACTACACATTTGTTTATAGATGAATCTACGTTATCTTTATACGGTTCATGATACTTATCAAAATTCTTCTTAGGCAGTTCATAATGAGAGGCAAAAGCTTTATAAAGATTTGCAACAACTTGGGAATCAAGACCATATGTAGCACTCATATTACGAAATTTATCAGTATCCATAAAAGCTTCAATGCATTTATAATCATAAATTATACCCGATTCTCTATCTTTGTCGTTCTCCCATCCTTCAGTATTTTCTTGGATCCGATCAAGAAGGTCCCTTTTAAACTCTTCTTTGTTGCGTGTAAATGATCCAGAACAAGAAGTATCCAGCAAGGTCTTGTCTTGAAAAGAAAGTCTTGCATAGAAATTATCAATAATAACATTACCAGGAAGCTCATGAATGGGGCATTTGAGCATTAAAGACTTCAATCTCCCCAAGCTTGGGCAATACTCTCTCCATCATGAGGCCAGAAATTATATATGCGGTTCCGATCTTTGTGAATTTCACTTGGAGGATAAAATTTGGAATAAAATAAAGGCACAATGTCCTCCCAATCAATAGAATCACCATTCTTCAACAATTTATACCAGTGCGCCGCTTTACCAGACAGCGATATAGTGAATAGTTTCTTCCTAACTTCATTCATAGAAATACCTGCACATTTGAATAACCCGCATAATTCATGCAAAAACAATAAATGATCACCAGGATGGACAGTTCCATCCCCTTCATAGCGGTTATCCATAACACGTTCAATAATTTTCATAGGTATTTTATATGGTACTACTTCCTCACCTGGCGCTTCATCCACTACCGTTGCAGTAGTAGTAGATTTCCCAAATAGAAATTGAAGAGAAGATCTCTCCATAATGACTTATAGCAGCAGGCAGAAATAAAATCAGCACAAACAGTAAAGGTTTTCCTTACCAATTCCACTTACCAATAGCGCTTCACTCCCCGGCAACGGCGCCAGAAAATAGTCTTGATGACCCACAAGTATAGGGGTGTATCGTAGTATCTTCGATAAGTAAGAATGTCGATCCCAACGAGGAGCAGAAGGTGTTGGCAGCAGTTTCGATGAAGGATTCACTGTAAATGCTCACAAACAAGTATTCAAGGGGTTTTGATGTAATAGATGAATAAAGTACGAGTAAGTAAAATGCGAGAGAAATAATTGCAGCGAGTGGCCCAATCCTTTTTAGCACAAAGGACAAGCCGGTTTGTTTACTTATAATGACCAAACGTTCTTGAGGACACACGGGGATTTTAGTCTAGTGCTTTCGCTTCATGTAGCTAAATAATCTTCATTGTTTTGATAAGTGTTGTGTGGGTGAACCTATGCTAATGCACCGCCCTTCCTAGGACTAATACATACTTGTGATTATACCCCTTGCAAGCATCCGCAACTACAAGAAAGTAATTAAGATAAATCTAACCACAGCCTTAAACTCTGAGATCCTGCGATCCCTCTTGCATCGATATACTAACGGGGGCTCAGGTTTCTGTCACTCCGGCAACCCCGCAATTAGCAACCGAATACAAGATGCACTCCCCTAGGCCCATAAATGGTGAAGTGTCGTGTAGTCGACGTTCACACGATACCACTAGAAGAATGACACCACAACTTAAATATCATAACATTGAATATTACTCAACCATAATTCACTACTAGCATTTAGACTTCACCCATGTCCTCAAGAACTAAACGAACTACTCACGGACATCATATGGAATACAATCAGAGGTGATATGATGATGAATAACAATCTGAACATAAACCTTGGTTCAATGGTTTCACTCAATAGCATCTACAACAAGTAGAGAATAACACCGGGAGAGTTTCCCTATCAAACAATCAAGATCCAACCCAAATTGTTACAGCGGTGACGAGGTGCAGCGGTGGTGATGGCGGTGTAGATGGTGGAGATGATGATGATGGAGATGATGTCCCGCTCGATGACGATGGCGATGGCGTCGATTTCCCCCTCCGGGAGGGAATTTCCCCGGCGGATTCCTGCCCGCCGGAGAGCTCTTTTCTCTCTGTGTTCTCCGCCCCGCAGAGGCGGCTGTAACTCTTCGTGAGGTCCTCCCTCTGGCTTAGGTTTTCGGGACGAAGGAGTACACGAAGAAAAGGAGGCGAAAGGGGCTGTGGGGCCCCCACACCACAGGGTGGCGCGGCCAGGCCATGGGCCGCGCCGGCCTGTGGTCTGGGCCCACCTTGGCTCCCCTTCTTCCCCTTCTGCCCCTCCGTCATCTGGAAAATAGGAATTTACGTGAAATTTCCTTCCACAGCCGATCTTCCGAAATATTGCGTTCGACGGTGCTTTTTCCAGCAGAATCCTGGCTCCGGTGCTTGATCCTCCAATAATGATGAAACATGCAAAATAGATGAAATAACATAAGTATTGTGTCCCAATATGAAATATATCAATGAATAACAGCAAATTATGATACAAAATAGTGATGCAAATTGGACGTATCAGCCAAGAAGCACGTGAAGGTTGTTGGTGGAGAAATGTAGTGCGGCGCAACACCAGTGAAACCGGCGCCAACGTGGAACCTGCACAACACAATCAAAGTACTTTGCCCCAACGTAACAGTGAGGTTGTCAATCTCACCGGCTTGCTGAAAACAAAGGATTAAGCGTATCGAGTGGAAGATGGTGTTTGTTTGCAAAGAACAGAAAACAGTAGAATGTATTCAGATGTAAAAGAATGGACCGGGGTCCACAGTTAGTGGTGTCTCTCCAATAAGATAACTAACATGCTGGGTGAACAAATTACAGGCAATTGACAAATAAAGATTCAATACATATCAACGATGATTACTATGTGATTTAATCAGGCATTACGACAAAGTACATAGACCGCTATCCAACATGCATCTATGCCTAAATAATCCACCTTCAGGTTATCATCCGAACCCCTTCCGGTATTAAGTTGTAAACAATAGATAATTGCATTAAGTATGGTGCGTAATGTAATCAACACAAATATCCTTAGACAAAGCATCAATGTTTTATCCCTAGTAGCAACAGCACATCCACAACCTTAGAACTTTCTGTCACTGTCCCAGATTTAATGGAGGCATGAACCCACTATCGAGCATAATTACTCCCTCTTGGAGTTACAAGTATCAACTTGGACAGAGCCTCTACTAGCAACGGAGAGCATGCAAGAACATAAACAACACATATATGATAGATTGATAATCAACTTAACATAATATTCTCTATTCATCGGATCTCGCCAAACACAACATGTAGCATTACAAATAGATGATCTTGATCATGTTAGGCAGCTCACAAGATCTATAACAATGAAAGCACAAGCGGAGAAGACAACCATCTAGCTACTGCTATGAACCCATAGTCCAAGGATGAACTACTCACGCATCAATCCGGAGGCGGGCATGATGATGTAGAGCCCCTCCGGTGATGATTCCCCTCTCCGGCAGGGTGCCGGGGCGATCTCCCGAATCCCCGAGATGGGATTCGCGACGGCGGCGTCTCCGGAAGGTTTTCCGTATCGTGGCTCTCGGTACAGGGGTTTCGCGACGGAGGCTTTAAGTAGGCGGAAGGGTAGGTCAGGGCCGTCGAGGCGCCGACACAACAGGGCCGCGCGGCCAGGGCACAGGCCGCGCTGCCCTGGTGTCTGGCCACCTCGTGGCCCCACCTCGTCTCCCTTTCGGTCTTCTAGAAGCTTCGTGTAAAAATAGGCCCCTGGGCGTTGATTTCGTCCAATTCCGAGAATATTTCCTTACTAGGATTTCTGAAACCAAAAACAGCAGAAAATAGCAACTGGCACTTCGGCATCTTGTTAATAGGTTAGTGCCGGAAAATATATAATAATGCTGTAAAGTATGTATAAAACATTTAAGTATTGTAATAAAAGTAGCATGGAACATAAGAAATTATAGATACGTTTGAGACGTATCACGCCCCGAAGAGCTTGAACCATAGAACCTTCGGGTTGTTGGTTAACGAGGTACGCGGCGAGGTTGGCAGTTGCTGCCTCGACGGTTTTTGGCCTCAGCATTCCTGCGGTATCCGTGGTCATGAACGACCTGGATAAGTTTGATGTTATTTCCCTAGCATCGTCTTCCGAAAGCCTGGATAATCTCGATCGGTGTTTCCCCGCACCTTGACTGCTTCGGGAGGCGCTTCCTCGCGAGCCCTTCGTTGTTCGCTAGATTGTTCTGCCGCACGCAGGGGTTTCTCAAGGGTGGTTTGCTCGAGTGATAGGCGCTCCCGATTCTTATCCAATATTTCGCGAAAGGCGTTGAGGGTTCCAACCGAAGCTCCAACGGGGAGTGGTGTATTGTTGAGCACGGCTGCCCGGGCAGCTGCCCATTCTTCCTCCGCGATGGTGTAGTCGCTACTATGGTTACTGGCACTGTTTCCGAAGCTTCGTCGTCTGCTGGAGCGTGGGGTGTGCTCTCCTTCTCCCCCGTTCCTCGCGTTTCCTGTGTTATTGGCAGCGTAAACTTGGTGACGCGTTGTTTTCCAGGTGCCTTCCTTGACGATGTTCTCGACGTTGTCCTCTTCCAATGAATACTGGGCGCTACAGATGAACGGTGTGTCACTCGATCCCAACCCGTGCCTTGTATCGCAGTTCAAACAGTAGTACGAGGTCATCTCTGATGGCGCGGGTTGTTAGATCCGACCGACATCGAAGATGTCGATCGAGGGGTCGATGGTGCGGACGGATCAGTCGAATCTGTCAGCCCAGCCGAGAGATCGATTAAGGATGACATGATCGGCCATGCGGCCGATAGGAGTGGCTTCCTTGCTGACCTGGGGGCATACGGCTCTAGAAGTCGAAGGATTCCTTCTGCGTTGATGTTGTAGTGGACGCTCCCGAACGTCATCTCCATGCTTCCTTACAGATCTGAAAAAGTCGAGCGAGAAGAGTCGCTGTGCGGGGTGAATTCATAGGAGCCGAATCGAATCGGGCTTCCCAAGATCGGCGATGATGATGATGGTGTTGATGAGGCTGCCGATGACATGGCTGGATCTGCCGATGATAGATCTTGAGCCAACAGGGTTCCCACAGACGGCGCCAATTGACGAGGGTGCTCCTCGATAATGCCCTCCGATTGGGGCTTAGGGTTGATGGAATCCTGTAGGCTGACACGAGACATCGGTTAACAGATAAGCGGGGAGAGAAATTTACCCAGGTTCAGGGCCCTCGATGAGGTAACACCCCTACGTCCTGCCTGTCTGATCTTGATTATGAAAATATCGGGTTACAATGGGGTGCCGAAGGTTTCGGCTATGTTCTCGTCGAGAGGCTAAGTGCTACGGTGACCTAGCTCCGGGCTTGTGGTGGCTAAAGTTTCTAAGATTGATTGGGTCCCTCGGCAGCCCCTCTCCTGGCCCTTATAAAGGGGGCCAGGTCCCAAGAGATCTGCACGAGTACGACTAGGTTTACAAGAGACCTAGTTCTAAACTTTCCTTGTTTGATTGATCTTCATCTTGGTCTTCAAGGAATCTTCTTCGGCACCGACCTAGTGGCCCATCTTGTCATCGGTTGTCTTCATGGGCCTCCAGTTGGGCTATACGGGATAGGACAATACCAGTTACCCGAAGGGTAATGCCCACGTCAATCGGTGAAGGGCTGGGTTCAGGTATGGAGTCTAATGACATGTTATTGTCCAATCGTACATTTAATCTGTGTGAAACTATGTCTGTGCCTCCCTGGAATTCCAGTTGTGACATTGGCTTGTGAAAAAGGAGATTGATCCCTGTAATTGAACAATGTCACAACTTGAGTAGTGGAAGGGTCTATTGGGACTGATATAAACATCCATTAAATTTATCATTCAGACTTTGAGTAATGGCTGTCTTTGCTTTCCAGGTATTAGAAAGTGAAGTGCAAAAATTGGGATGAAGTAGTTGCTGGTGTCTACCGTTTTCACATGGTAGCTTTGCCACGTTCATTAGTTCACGGAAGGACAAATAGAGCTACAACAAGATTTCTATCTGAGCGCATCCAGGGATTTTCTAGTGAAGTTCTTATAGCTTTGTGCAAGATTCACATTAGAGGTTTCTGTTTAGATGGAAAATTCAGGTCAAGGCATATCCTATTTCACAAGGGGATTGTGATATTTGATGATGCGATTAAGGAGGTGCGATTCAGTGATGAGGGGGGCAGGAGGGACTACACAGTAGTAGAGGACATATTTCGACCTATTTTTTAATAATGAAGCCATTCAACAGTTTCCATTGCATGCTGAACACCTGCTGAACTTCCTATCTGCATGTCCACCTGTTGCTAACCTCAGATCAACGGCAATGACTACCTTCATAACGAACCATTCAGCATTGCAGACTTACACAGAAAGAATATCTCCATGCGACAACCTTGATGGCATGGCTGAAAGGCTCTTTGGGGCAGTGTTATCACGATTCAGCACCATGATAGCCAGACCTGATTGGCTCCCCATCGAGAATGTTCTAGCTATGAACACAGTTTTGAATTATGGCGTAGTCTGGGATGAAGCTACACAACAGTTATTGACCACATATTTTAATGATTGCCGAGGATGTGCTTGTTTTGCAAAAAATTCTTCAAGCATGCTCCTACTAATGTTAGTACTACTTTGTACCAAAACACCTCCATATTATTTGTAACATATCCTGCAACTAATTCTGTGAATACTTTTGCCTTGATAGATCCATATGGAGGTACTCGAGGCTGCCTTCTCTTTGGATATGTCTGGGGAGAACTTTTTGCCAAGCATGTTAGAAGAATTGGCAATTATAGACCCCCCCACTACCAGCTGCCTTTGACGTTGTGAAAGTGTAAGTTCCTACTTTCTCTTTCTTTCTTCAGGTTTTATGTATATCAATATACATTAATCTGTATACTGCACATTCAGACTCAGAAAGAAAGTCATGAACTGTTGACAACCTATGGTGAGGTAAGATATAACCGCACATTACTAGTTTTATAGTTAAGGCTTCTGTTGAATATTGCAGTTTTGGATGCTTAGCGGCCTCGTTAGTTTATCCATGTCACTTGTTCCATTTTTGGATTAGACATATTAGTATGGCATCCTGCATTCCTATAAACATGCATTCTGATTATTTTTGCACCTCTTGAAACTCAATTGTTATGACTGATATAAGCCCTCATGTGGCATGGCAGGCTTGCGCTTCTGGGACATCATGAACCTTGGATAGGAAAAGTTGACAGTTTTTTTTCGAAATGGGGGCTGACCCCGGCCTCTGCATCAATCGATGCACGCAGCCCTGTTTTATTACCCAGATAGCATAATTCTTAGTCTTACAATTCACGAATCACAAAGCGTGTACACAAAGACTAGCCAATAAAAATAAGAGAGACTCGCTTATACATCTGAAAGTCGTTTAACAGGACGCCAGCCATCCTGGTTGTATATAGCCCGTGCCACCGCATCCAGCCGGCGGCATCCAGCATGCATAGGCTCGCGTTGCGTCTCCGGCAGTAAAAGAGACCATTCGTGGATCCAGTGTGAGACCATACGGGTAACCTGTAAATTTTTTGAGTTCGTACTCTTGTTAAAGACAATATCATTGCGGCAGTTCCATATAGCCCACATGAGGGCGCAAAACCCAATTCTAATTCTGAACTTGGACACTTTATCAACTCCGTTTAACCAATTTCCAAACATATTTGTAACATTTGTTGGAGGAACAATATTGAAAGTGAACTGAATAACTCTCCAAATAAGTTTAGCGAAGGGACAATCAAAGAACAAATGATTGATTGATTCCGATGAATCACAGAAAGCACATTTCATGCAACCATTCCAATTTCGGCGAGCTAAATTATCTTTAGTGAGGATAACTTTTCGATGCAGAAACCACATAAAAATCTTGACTTTCAGTGGTATCTTAAGTTTCCATATATATTTACGAAGATAGATCGTATGACCGTTCATATAATCTTCATACATGGATTTTACCGTGAAAGATCCAGACGTAGTTAACTTCCATACAAAAATATCTTTCTCCTCTGACAAGGTTACAAGAATACGGCGTTGGACCAACGCAATCCAAGCATCCCACTTGTTTCCTGTCAAAGTCCTTCTAAACTCTATATTCAGAGGTGTATTTGAAAGAACATCAGCGACTAAAACATTGACAGTTGACATGCGGCCGTTTCCTTGTCAGCAAGGCTGCAAGGACGTAGCAGAGTTTGGTGGATGTAAGAAATCATTTGCATCACCCATATGTAGGCAAACTTAAGCCAAGCCTATACTTGCGTTGCTTGTAAGCAATTTTGGATATTGTCTTTCTTATACTGTTGAACAAAATATTCTCAGTGAAATCATGTGGCTGATATGTTCAACAAAATGGTTCTATTGATGCAAGAGCTGGATGCATGGGTGGATTTGAATGTCCGAAAATGTGAACTAAAGTAGTGAATAGGATCCCGTTTCCAGTAGAACAACACCTCCAGATTGAGTACCCACTATAGACAAAACAAAGAAATCTGTTGTTTTCTAGGGTTTCCCCATTGCTCAGGCGACTGCGGTAACCCCTGATCTCTAACTCCGTTTGGTGACGGCGTACTTCATCGCCCTCGCCCCACCTCCTCCCCCACTGTCCCTGCCCTCGCCGCTCCCCTGCCCGTGCGGTCTACCTGAGGCGTGCGCCATCATGAATGGCAAGGCGATTGTGGAGTGAAACAAACAACCCGATCCAAGGGTTTTGGATCGGAACCTGGCGATCACCAGTGGCGATATGCCGCAGCGTGAGGCGTCATCGAGCTCCCCACCTGTTTGATGCGACGTCGGGTGATGGCGTTGCGGAGATGATGGGAAACCTCCGGCTCACATCGCAAGAGGCCGATGCCTTTGTCCTGGAGGACGAAGGAGATGACGATCTGGGCTGCCCTAAATGGGCTACCACATCTCGACAATCAAGGCGGCTCTCCGTCCTGCATGGGGAAACCCTAAAGGTTTGGAGATCCGGCACACAGGCAGGAACACCTTCATGGCGGAATTTGCGACCAAAGCAAACAAAGCTCGGGTTATGGAGGGTCATCCGTGGACTGTTGGTAATCATGTTGTGCTTCTGAATGATTTTGATCCTAGTCTGAAACCGAGTGATGCTTGCTTTGAGAATTTAGGCATTTGGATGTGTATTCTTAATCTCCCCTATAGCCTCATGAATGATCAACGTGGCAAAGATCTTGCAAGTCGTGTACGTAAGGTGGAGAGATGGACGTGGATGAGAAAAGCAAAGCGTGGGGTGAGTTTCTGCGGTTCAGAGCAACAGTCAATATTACAACCCTTCATGCGTTGTGTCTCCGTTTACTCTTAGAAGAGGCAAGCGACAAAGTTCTTCTCTGTGATGTATGAACGACTACCAACATTTTGCTTCTCTTGTGGCTTGTTGGTGCATTCATCTACTGGTTGCCTTTCTCCAGCGGAGAGGGATGCAAATGGCCTTCTACCGTATCATGGTCCTCGTTTGTGTGTGTCGGATGATCGTAAGAAGAAAACAGCTGGTACACAATCTAGCCAAGGGTCCTCTCCGAGTGATCAGGGTTCTCGGCACAGCATGGGCAAAGGTGGCCCTAAGGTGCAGATGAAAAATGGGTCTGCAAATATTCAGAAGGAGAAGGATGGAACATGTGAGGTTGCCTTGCCGGTTAAGCCTAAACCACGGCAGCGTAAACCAAGAGCTACGGCTGGTGCTGCTGCAAGTGTGGTGCAGGGAAACAACTCACGTGTCAGTGGCCAGAAACGGAAGGAGTACAGGCCAAGGGCACCGGTGTCAACAACAAACAAGAAACCCCGGTCGGCGGATCCGGCGGGCGACTGCGGTGCAGTCCCGCTCGACGCAATGAGTCTCTTATGCTGGAACTGCCGAGGTCTTAGGTCAGACTCGGTAGTAGGCGACCTCCGCTATCTTGTGCGGACTTATCGACCCTCATTCCTCTTCTTGTGCGAAACGAAGATGAAGGATACCAGAGCCCATAATTTTATGTGGTCCTTGGGCTACGCGGGTAGTTTCGCTGTAAGTAACGTTGGTCCCGGTGGGGGCCTTGCTTTGTTCTGGTTGCCGCAGTACACTGTTTCTCTCAAGGGTTTCAACGCTCATATCATCGATGTTGTTGTGTCACCGGAAGGAGGAGAACTGTGGCAGGCTACCTTTGTGTATATGGGGAGCCGAAAAGAGATTTGAGGCATGAATTTTGGGACTTGCTTCGTCGACTTCGGTCGGAATGGAAATGAACATGGATTTGCTACGGAGATTTCAATGAAGCTCTTTCCAATGATGAGCATGTTATTGTTCGTGACCGATCTGAGGCACAAATGTCTCTCTTCCGTGAGTGCTTGGACGATTGTGGACTGTTTGACCTCGGTTTTTCAGATCTCAAATATACATGGAATAATAGGCACTGTGAAGAAGATCATGTCAAGGTTAGACTGGACAGAGTTGTTGGTAATGGGGACTTCACTACCCGTTTTGATGATTGTTCGGTGGAGAATATCATCACAACAACTTCTGATCATTTAGCCATTCTGATAAACCTTTCTACTCTTAATCAACGGGATCGTGCTACTCCAGTCCAATATGGTTCCACTTTGAGGCTCCTGGTTGAGGGCACCGGATTACAAAGAGGTTTTGGAGAAGGCTTGGACAGAAGAATTCCGATGGCGATGTTTCACTCCAGTCTACTTGGTCCACGCTCCATCAGGTTGCTCGCTCGCTTTAGTCTTGGAGCCGGGAGACCTTTGGGGCCATTCGCCAAAAGATTCGCAAGATGGAACAGAGGTTACACCAGTTGCGGCTGACGACGTCAAACGAGGGGGTCGATGAGATCCGCAAGATTGAAAAGGACCTCTGCGAGCTCTTTGATCGGGAGGAGGTTATGGCACGCCAACGCTCCCAGGTGGAGTGGCTGCGGGAGGGAGACCACAACACTGTTCTTTCATGCTCGGGCTAGGAAGCAGGCAAATAAGATCAAAATGTTGCAGCGACAGGATGGCTCGAAGTGTGATGATGCTTCTGAATTGAAAAGTATGGTTCAACATTTCTATGGAGATCTCTTCACGTCTGAACCTACTATTTCTACACAGACTGTTCTTGATGCTATACCTCGCAAGGTATCGGATGAGATGAATGTCGATTTAATCAAGGAGTATGCAAATGAGGAGATCAAGACAACCCTTTTCCAGATGGGTCCGACCAAGGCACCGGGCCTAGATGGCTTCCCGACGCTTTTTTACCAAACCCACTGGGATTTCTTACAGGAGGCAATTTGCCAAGCGGTTAGGAGTTTTCTCGATGGGAGCCCTTTACCTGATGGTTTTTGTGACTCTGTTATTGTGCTGATACCGGAAACTACAAACCCGATTGATCTAAAGAATTTTCGGCCTATCAACCTCTGTAATGTGCTTTACAAGATTGCGTCTAAAGTTTTGGCGAATCGTCTAAAACTCATCTTGCCGATGGTGGTGTCTGAACATCAAAGTTCTTTTGTCCCGGGGCGTTTGATCACGGACAATGCACTTATTTCCTTTGAATGCCTACATACAATCAAACAACAACAAGCTAAGCAGCCATATTTTGCTCTGAAGGTGGATATGATGAAATGTTATGATCGAGTTGAATGGGATTATCTTCTCGGCTGCCTTCAGAGGTTGGGTTTTCGCCAGAGTTGGATCAACACTGTGATGAGATGTGTGATAATGGTGAGATACGCTGTTTGGGTTAATGGTGATCTAACCGAACCTGTTGTCCCCACCCGGGGAATTAGACAGGGGGATCCCATCAGTCCCTATCTCTTCCTTCTCTGCACGGAGGGTTTACCTTGTCTTCTGCAATGAAGGGAGGTCCAAGGCGAGCTACAAGGTTTATGTAATGGCAGACTTGGTCCCCCTATTTCCCATTTACTGTTTGCAGATGATAGTATATTCTTCGCCCGCAGCGATGAAAGAAGTGTGGACACTTTGCAGCAAACTTTGAAGAGCTATTGTGAGGGCTCCGGCCAGAAAAGTAACCTTGACAAGTCGTCAATTTTCTTCGGAGTTTGCTATCCTGCTGCTGTCAAGGCCCGAGTGAAGCTGAAACTGGGTGTCCAAGATGAAGACTTGCAAGAGTTCTACCTTGGTATGCCAGCGAAGGTGGGCATGTCTCCTGTCCGCACTTTCAAGTTCCTTATCACACGTATGTGGCAGCGTATGAGTGGTTTCTCTGATCGTCCCCTCTCCCGCGTCGAGGCTAAGACATTTCTGAAAGTGGTAATTCAGGAAATACCTACTTATATGATGAGTTGTTTTCAATTGCCAGTTTCCACATGTGATTCCATGCGACGTTCGATTGCAAACCAATGGTGGGGAACAGAGAATGGCAACAAGAAAATCCACTGGAGATCTTGGGAATGGCTCTCAACACCGAAGAGCATGGGAGGCTTGGGTTTCCGTGACTTGGGTCTGTTCAATCAAGCCATGTTGGGTCGTCAGTATTGGCGTTTGTTGATGGAACCACCCTCTCTATGTGCAAGGGTGCTGAGAGGCCGTTATTTCCCTAATTGTGACTTCTGGGATGCTCCAAAGCCCCGCTCCTCTTCATATACTTGGAGAAGCATCCAGTTTGGTATGCAACTACTGAAGGAGGGTGTTCGATGGGGCATCGGTGACGGGAAGAAAACCAAAATTCTCACAGACAAGTGGATACCGGAGGTGCCTCCTTGTACCCTACGCCCTGATTCCTCTGATGCCCGATCAGACAGTAGATACACTAATGTTGGATGGAACATACACATGGGATTTGGAGCTCATCCGAACCATCTTTGATGCTGATGTTGCAACCAAGATTCTGCAGGTACCGATTAGCCGTCACAGTGGCGAGGATTTCGCCTCCTGGCCCTGGAATCGGGTTGGAAGCCATTCAGTGCGGTTAGCATATCACCTTGCTAGGTCGGAGCGGGTGGCTACTGATCGCAACAAACATGGGCAGGGTTCATCTTCAGCTGTGTCTGATAATTCCAGTATTTGGAAGAAGTTATGGACGAGCAAGGCGCCGGGAAAGATGAAGATCACACTCTGGAGGTTTGCTCATGACTGCCTCCCCTGCGGTCATCAACTCCAGAAGCGGCAATCCCTGTTTCCTCGATATGTATATACTGCAACAAACATGAGAGAGTCGAGCATGCTTTGTTGTTCTGCCCCTATGTCGACAAGGTGGCTGATACGTCTCCAACGTATCCATAATTTCTGATGTTCCATGCTTGTTTTATGACAATACCTACATGTTTTGCTCACACTTTATAATGTTTTTATGCGTTTTCCGGAACTAACCTATTAACGAGATGCCACAGTGCGCAGTTCCTGTTTGTTTTTGGTTCCGTAAAGGCTGTTCGGGCAATATTCTCGGAATTTGACGAAACGAAGACCCCATCCTATTTTTCCCGGAACCTTCCGAAAGTCAAAGGGGGACCAGAGGAGGACCACGGGGCCCACACATGGGCTGGCGCGGCCCAAGGGGGGGCGCCGCCCTGTTGTGTGGCGGCTCCGTACCCCCTCCAACTCCGTCTCTTCGCCTATATAAGCCCTTTCGACCTAAAAACGCGATACCAATTGACGAAACTCCAGAAAGACTCCAGGGGCGCCGCCATCGCGAAACTCAATTCGGGACAGGTCTCTGTTCCGGCACCGCCGAGACGGGGAAGTGCCCCGGAAGCCATCTCCATCAACGCCACCGCCTCCATCATGCTCCGTGAGTAGTTCCCCTATGGACTACGGGTTCTAGCTGTAGCTAGTTGGTATTCTCTCCCCCATGTACTTCAATACAATGATCTCATGAGCTGCCTTACATGATTGAGATTCATCTGATGTAATCGGTGTTGTGTTTGTTGGGATCCGATGGATTGTTACATTATGATTAGTCTATCTATAAAGTTTGTGAAGTTATTGTTGCTGCAATCTTGTTATGTTTAATGCTTGTCACTAGGGCCCGAGTGGCATGATCTTAGATTTAAGCTCTATACTTATTGCTTAGATTGTATCTACAAGTTGTTTGCACATGTCTATGTCCGGAACCAAAGGCCCCAAAGTGACAGAAATTGGGACAACCGGAGGGGAAGGCGTAGGTATGAGGATCACATGTTTTCATGGAGTGTTAATGCTTTGCTCCGGTGCTCTATTAAAAGGAGTACCTTAATTTCCAGTAGATTCCCTAGAGGCCCGGCTGCCACCGGCTGGTAGGACAAAAGATGTTGTACAAGTTTCTCATTGCGAGCACGTATGACTATATATGGAAAACATGCCTACATGATTAATAATCTTGATGTTCTGTCTTAATGCTATTTCAATCCTATCAATTGCCCAACTGTAATTTGTTCACCCAACACTTGTTATTGGAGAGTTACCACTAGTGTAGATAGCTGGGAACCCCGGTCCATCTCGCATCATTATAAACTCGTTCTACATGTCATTGGAAGTAGTATCAACTATTTTCTGGTGCCATTGCTCTCATATTACTATTACTGCTGCTGTGTTACTGTTACTACTGCTCTCATATTACTGCTACTTTCACATCACCCCTGTTACTAGTGCTTTTCCAGGTGCAGCTGAATTGACAACTCAGTTGTTAAGGCTTATAAGTATTCTTTACCTCCCCTTGTGTCGAATCAATAAATTTGGGTTTTACTTCCCTCGAAGACTGTTGCGATCCCCTATACTTGTGGGTTATCAAGACTATTTTCTGGCGCCGTTGCCGGGGAGGCATAGCTCTACTCATAAGTTCACCTGGGGAGTACACTCTACCTCTCTCTCGCTTTTATTTTATTTTGTCTTGCTAGTTTACTTCTGTCTAGTTTATTTGTGCTTAGTTTATTTCTGTCTAGTATTATTTTGCCTAGTTTACTTTTGTCTAGTTCCTTTTTGTCTTGTTTTATTTTCCCTATATACCCGAAAATCCATAAAAATTTGAAAAACCTAAAAATTAAAAACTGCTATTATGGGAGAACCTACAACCTATTTGGAGCTTATTGAATTATATAATAATTATAGAGAATCAAGAACGGGAAAAGTTATGAGTGCTGTGATAGAAAAATTAAATACAATTGCTAAAATCTTGCTTAAATGCCATGATATAAACTGTTGCTCTGAACAGGATACTAAACATCTGAAATTTCAATGTTGCTTTAGTAAAGAAGTTTTAATTATGAACTATAATTGGAATAGCTATATTCATTTTGGGTTCGAAGAGGTAGAACAATTTGTCATATTTATGGGAGCCTCTGAGATAGAATCATTCATGTCTAAAAATTATGAAACTTGTGTTGTTTGTAAGGACCTTAAAGATTATGTCTCTTCTATCCTTAATTTTTGCATAGAAAGCTACAGTGATAATCCTTATATCATTGATTATAAAGAGAGACTCATTAATGCACAAGAATGCACTCACAATTTGCAGGAACCAGTGGAAGAAGAAATTGATGAACCTGAAAGCTCATTGGATGAAAAAGAGGAGGAAATTGATGAACCTGAAAGCTCATTGGATGAAAAAGAAGAGGAGAGTGATGAACAAAAGGAGGAAGAATGGATTAGCTACCCATGCCAACCTTCTAATGAGAGTAACTCTTTATCTCTTACACTATTTGATTGTCCTCCATGCTTACCGAAAGAGGATGAATGTTATGTTCCTGTGGATTCTCTTGAAATATTCCCTATGAGTAAAACTTGTGAGAATAATTATGCTACTGTTGTCTATGATAATCCATGCTACTTTGATAAATCTTATGATAATGCTTTGTTTGTGCCTGATGTCGAAATGCATGGTACTAAAGAGTTTTGCTTAGCAAATGTTTATGATAAATCTCTAGATGATGGTCCTATGTTACTTGATAATATTAATTGTACTACTAATGAAAATGGGATTGGAGAATTCTTGACTTTATCTATGAGTCCCATATCTTTTGAGATTGATCAATCATCTTGTTATATTATTGATAAAAGTGGGTTTGAAAGTTTTAATCCTATTATTTCTGAGCTTGATAAAAATTATGTGTTTATGGATCATGAAAAGCATGCTTTATGTGATAGTTATATTGTTGAGTTTATCCATGAAGCTACTGAAAATTATTATGAGAGAGGAAAATATGGTTGTAGAAATTTTCATGGTACTAAAACACCTCTCTATATGCTGAAAATTTTGAAGTTACTCTTGTTTTATTTTCTTGCGCTTGTCACTTTGTTCTTCATGAATTTATTTGTGTACAAGATTCCTTTGCATAGGAAGTGGGTTAGACTTAAATGTGTTTTGAACTTGCTTTTTGATGCTCTCTTTGCTTCAACTCTCATCCTTATGAGTGCATCATTAAAATTGCTGAGCCCATCTTAATGGCTATAAAGAAAGCACTTCTTGGGAGATAACACATGTGTTTATTTTGCTACTGTTTTGTTGTGTCTTGGAAGTTGTTACTACTGTAGCAACCTCTTCTTATCTTTATTTTATTGCATTGTTGTGCCAAGTGAAGTCTCTAGTAGAAGGTTGATACTAGATTTGGATTTCTGCGCAGAACAGATTTCTATCTATCACGAATCTGGGCATATTTATCTGTAGGAAACTCAGAAAAATCTGCCAATTTACGTGCGTGATCCTCAGATATGTACGCAACTTTCATTAGTTTTGAGTTTTCTGATTTGAGCAACGGAAGTACCATTTTAAAATTCGTGTTTACTGGCTGTTCTGTTTTGGCAGATTCTGTCTCTGTTTTTTGCATTGTCTCTTGTGGACTTTAAGTGAGGCTTTCTAGACGTGGAGAGCTGTAGCTAATGTTTTATTGAGTTCTTGCAATGTGTCACTACAGGACCAAGGTGGATTAAAGTTTTTTGATTACTAACCCCTCTAATGAAGTTTATGAGAAGTTTGGTGTGAAGGAAGTTTTCAAGGGTCAAGAGAGGAGGATGATATATGATGAAGAAGAGTGAAAAGCCTAAGCTTGGGGATGCCCCCGTGGTTCATCCCTGCATATTTTAGGGAGACTCAAGCGTCTAAGCTTGGGGATGCCCAAGGCATCCCCTTCTTCATCAACTTATCAGGTTTCTTCTATTGAAACTATATTTTTATTCGGTCACATCATATGTGCTTTACTTGGAGCGTCTGTGTGCTTTTATTTTTGTTTGTGTTTGAATAAGATCGGATCCTAGCAATCCTTGTGTGGGAGAGAGACACGCTCCGCTTTTTCATATGAACATTGATGTTCTTCGTTTTTCTTTTAATGTTCATGGCGGAGTTGAAAGCTATTGCACTTATTGTTATTTGGTTGGAAACAGAAAATGCTTCATATTGTCTTGGATAATTTTATACTTGGCAATTGTTTTGAGCTCTCAAGTAGATCATGCTTGCATCATGTAGTTTAAACCTATTAGTGGAGAAATATTGTAGAGCTTGTTGAAAATTGGTTTGCATGATTGGTCTCTCTAAGGTCTAGATATTTTCTGGTAAAAGTGTTTGAGCAACAAGGAAGACAATGTAGAGTTTTATAATGCTTGCAATTTGTTCTTATGTAAGTTTTGCTGTACCGGTTCATACTTGTGTTTGCTTCAAACAACCTTGCTAGCCAAAGCCTTGTACTGAGAGAGAATGCTTCTCGTGCATCCAAAACCTTGAGCCAAAACCCATGCCATGTGTGTCCACCATATCTACCTACTATGTGGTATTTCCTGCCATTCCAAGCAAATACTTCATGTGCTACCTTTAAACAATTCAAAATCTATCATCTCTTATTTGTGTCAATGTTTTATAGCTCATGAGGAAGTATGTGGTGTTTTATCTTTCGATCTTGTCATTTACTTTTGACAGACTTTCACAATGGACTAGTGGCTTCATCCGCTTATCCAATAATTTTGCAAAAAGAGCTGGCAATGGGGTTCCCAGCCCCAATTAATTACAACTTTCATTAATAATTCTCTTCACATGTTTTGCCCTGATCTATCAGTAAGCAACTTAATTTTGCAAATAGACACTCCTCCATGGTATGTGAAATGTTGGAAGGCACCCGAGGATTCGGTTAGCCATGGCTTGTGTAAGCAAAAGGTTGGGGGAGTGTCATCTAATAAATAAAACTAAAGTACATGTGTAAACAAAAGAGAAGAGGGATGATTTACCTTGCTGGTAGAGATAACGTCCTTCATGGGAGCCGCTCTTGAAAGTCTGGTTGATGAGGTAGTTAGAGTACCCACTACCATTCGTTGACAACAACAAACACCTCTCAAAACTTTACTTTTATGCTCTCTATATGATTTCAAAACTTAAAAGCTCTAGCACATGATTTAATCCCTGCTTCCTTCTGCGAAGGGCCATTCTTTTTTTACTTTTATGTTGAGTCAGTTTACCTACTTCCTTCCATCTTAGAAGCAAACACTTGTGTCAACTGTGCATTGATTCTTACATACTTGCTTATTTCCATTCATCATATTACTTTGTGTTGACAATTATCCATGAGATATGCATGTTGAAAGTTGAAAGCAACTGCTGAAACTTATATCTTCCTTTGTGTTGCTTCGATGCCTTTACTTTGAATTTATTGCTTTATGAGTTAACTCTTATGCAAGACTTTTTGATGCTTGTCTTGAAAGTACTATTCATGAAAAGGTTTGCTATATGTTATCTATTTGTTAGCAACTATAGATCATTGCCTTGAGTCACTTCGTTCATCTCATATGCTTTGCAATAGTATGATTAAGATTATGTTGGTAGCATGTCACTTCAAAAATTATTTTTTTTATCGTTTACCTACTCGAGGACGAGTAGGAACTAAGCTTGGGGATGCTGATACGTCTCCAACGTATCCATAATTTCGATGTTCCATGCTTGTTTTATGACAATACCTACATGTTTTGCTCACACTTTATAATGTTTTTATGCGTTTTCCGGAACTAACCTATTAACGAGATGCCACAGTGCCAGTTCCTGTTTTGTGTTTTTGGTTCCGTAAAGGCTGTTCGGGCAATATTCTCGAATTCGACGAAACGAAGACCCAAGATCCTATTTTAACCTTCCGTAAAGTCAAAGGGGGACCAGAGGAGGGCCACAGCGGCCCACACATGTGGTGGCGCGGCCCAAAGGGGGGCGCCGCCCTGTTGTGTGGCGACTCCGTACCCCTCCGACTCCGTCTCTTCGCCTATAAGCCCTTTCGACCTAAAACCGCGATACCAATTGACGAAACTCCAAAGACTCCGGGGCGCCGCCATCACGAAACTCCAATTCGGGACAGGTCTCTGTTGCACCCTGACGGGGAAGTGCCCCGCCATCTCCATCAACGCCACCGCCTCCATCATGCTCCGTGAGTAGTTCCCCTATGGACTACGGGTTCTAGCTGTAGCTAGTTGGTATTCTCTCCCCCATGTACTTCAATACAATGATCTCATGAGCTGCCTTACATGATTGAGATTCATCTGATATAATCGGTGTTGTGTTTGTTGGGATCCGATGGATTGTTACATTATGATTAGTCTATCTATAAAGTTTGTGAAGTTATTGTTGCTGCAATCTTGTTATGTTTAATGCTTGTCACTAGGGCCCGAGTGGCATGATCTTAAATTTAAGCTATATACTTATTGCTTAGATTGTATCTACAAGTTGTTTGCACATGTCTATGTCCGGAACCAAAGGCCCCAAAGTGACAGAAATTGGGACAACTAGAGGGGAAGGCGTAGGTATGAGGATCACATGTTTTCACGGAGTGTTAATGCTTTGCTCCGGTTCTCTATTAAAAGGAGTACCTTAATTTCCAGTAGATTCCCTAGAGGCCCTGCCACCCGGCTGGTAGGACAAAAGATGTTGTACAAGTTCCTCATTGCGAGCACGTATGACTATATATGGAAAACATGCCTACATGATTAATAATCTTGATGTTCTGTCTTAATGCTATTTCAATCCTATCAATTGCCCAACTGTAATTTGTTCACCCAACACTTGTTATTGGAGAGTTACCACTAGTGTAGATAGCTGGGAACCCCGGTCCATCTCGCATCATTATAAACTCGTTCTACATGTCATTGGAAGTAGTATCAACTATTTTCTGGTGCCATTGCTCTCATATTACTATTACTGCTGCTGTGTTACTGTTACTACTGCTACTGCTACTTTCACATCACCCCTGTTACTAGTGCTTTTCCAGTGCAGCTGAATTGACAACTCAGTTGTTAAGGCTTATAAGTATTCTTTACCTCCCCTTGCGTCGAATCAATAAATTTGGGTTTTACTTCCCTCGAAGACTGTTGCGATCCCCTATACTTGTGGGTTATCAGTGGCGAGAAGTGAAATCTGATTTCAATATCCATCTTAACAGGAAGGCTTTCATTTCTCCTAGAGTCGGGGCTCTTGATTTTATTGAGCGCTGCTCCGATCTAGAAGCTACAACTATGATGGTTGATACGTCGCAAACGTATCTATAATTTCTTATGTTCCATGCTACTTTTATTACAATACTTGAATGTTTTATACACACTTTACAGCATTATTTTACATTTTCCGGCACTAACCTATTAACAAGATGCCGAAGTGCCGGTTCCTGTTTTCTGCTGTTTTTGGTTTCAGAAATCCTAGTAAGGAAATATTCTCGAATTGGAGGAAATCAACGCCCAGTGTCCTATTTTTGCACGGCTTCTCCGAAGTCCGAAGAGAGACGAAGTGGGGCCACGAGGTGGGGACACACCAAGGCGGCGCCCCAAGCCCTGGCCGCGCCGGCCGGTGTGGCCCCTCGCGCGCCACTTGACCTACCCTTCCGCCTACTTAAAGCCTCCGTCGCGAAACCCCCTGTACCGAGAGCCACGATACGGAAAACATTACTGAGAGCCGCCGCCGCCAATCCCATCTCGGGGATTCAGGAGATCGCCCCCGGCACCCTGCCGGAGAGGGGAATCATCACGGAGGGGCTCTACATCATCATGCCCGCTCCGGATTGATGCGTGAGTAGTTCATCCTTGGACTATGGGTCCATAGCAGTAGCTAGATGGTTGTCTTCTCCGCTTGTGCTTTCATTGTTATAGATCTTGTGAGCTGCCTAACATGATCAAGATCATCTATTTGTAATGCTACATGTTGTGTTTGGTGAGATCCGATGAATAGAGAATACTATGTTAAGTTGATTATCAATCTATCATATATGTGTTGTTTATGTTCTTGCATGCTCTTCGTTGCTAGTAGAGGCTCTGGCCAAGTTGATACTTGTAACTCCAAGAGGGAGTAATTATGCTCGATAATGGGTTCATGCCTCCATTAAATCTGGGACAGTGATAGAAAGTTCTAAGGTTGTGGATGTGCTGTTGCTACTAGGGATAAAACATTGATGCTTTGTCTAAGGATATTTGTGTTGATTACATTACGCGCCATACTTAATGCAATTATCTGTTGTTCGCAACTTAATACTGGAAGGGGTTCGGATGATAACCTGAAGGTGGATTATTTAGGCATAGATGCATGTTGGATAGCGGTCTATGTACTTTGTCGTAATGCCCTGATTAAATCACATAGTAATCATCGTTGATATGTATTGAATCTTTATTTGTCAATTGCTCACCTGTAATTTGTTCACCCAGCATGTTAGTTATCTTATTGGAGAGACACCACTAGTGAACCGGTCCATTCTTTTACATCTGAATACATTCTACTGCTTTTTACTGTTCTTTGCAAACAAACACCATCTTCCACTCGATACGCTTAATCCTTTGTTTTCAGCAAGCCGGTGAGATTGACAACCTCACTGTTACGTTGGGACAAAGTACTTTGACTGTGTTGTGCAGGTTCCACGTTGGCGCCGGTTTCACTGGTGTTGCGCCGCACTACATTCCTCCACCAACAACCTTCACGTGCTTCTTGGCTCCTACTGGTTCGATAACCTTGGTTTCTTTCTGAGGGAAAACTTGTCACTGTGCGCATCATACCTTCCTCTTGGGGTTCCCAACGGACGTGTACATCTACGCGCATCAATGGTGTCTTTCTGGCACATTTGGGATGCTAGAAATAAGTACCATGAGGGTGAAGGTATGATGCCTAAGTCTATTGATGCTAAGATCAAGGCATACATTGATATGATATAAGGCGTGAACCTTCTTCATCAACACCCCTGCATGTATGGTGCTTGTTAATGTGGATGCAGCGACTTTTGCTACCACGAGACAGATAGGTATTGGTGTCGTTGCTCGTGATCAGCATGGGACCTTCCTTGCTGCTTGTGGTGAGCGCCGAAACGAGGTGATCAATGCAGAACTGGCAGAAGTCTTGGCGTTGCGGCGTGCTGTTGCCTTTGCATGCGATGAAGGTTACTCCAAGGTCATTTTTGCTTTAGATTGCCGCCGTGATCAATCGCTCAATGCTCGATGATTGATCGGTCTTCCTGTGGACCGGTGATTGAGGATGTAAAGCGTCTAGCAAGATCCTTCGTTTTTTGTTCTTTCAAACATGTTTACCGTGTGGTCAATGTTGTTGCACACAATTTAGCTAGAAGGTGTGAGTTTTCAGTAAATGCCGTGTGGTGTGGTTCTCCTCCGGAGTGTATCCGTGAGGATATTTGTAATGACATTATGGTTATTTGATCAATAAAGCTCACGGTTTTCTGTCAAAAAAAAGATTGAGTACCCACTTGATTTTACCGCACAAGAGCTATCTCAGATGTAATTTTTCCTGTAAAACACTTCAACATCCCCGCGCTGGCTAAACATCTGAACATTGGTTTCACGGACGATCTTGTTTTTAAGGTTACCAAGGCATTGCTATGCAATTGTGGATCATACACTTTGTCAACACCCGGATTTTTAAGTCCGGATGCCTATTATGTCATACATCGCAATCCCAGGAATATTGTTGTTGCGAGGCATAATAGTTAAGTATCACAGTCATCATTTATTACAAGCCATAAAGTCTTACAATTTGGAATCACATGATCCATATTACACAAATAGTTGATCTATTGATCAACGAACTGGTCAACGAACAACACAAGTTCATAGCGGAAGCGTAAAGATAAAGGGACTCTATAGTCCACAGGCCAACGTTTGACGTCAGCAGACTCCTAGTTGTGGTAGACGTCCTGCGACCGTCCTCCTCGCTGCTCCTCTTCATAGTCTGGCCATTTGAATAGCCAGGGACACAGCCGTGAGTACTTTAAGTACTCGCAAACTAATACTAATGTAAGTGCTAACAATTTTAATAAGGGGCTAAGCTCTAGTTTATTGGCATAAAACCAGTTTTAGTTCACAAGTATTTTATAAAGACTTAGTCATGTGCTAACTAACTCAAGTGGGAACATTAGTGTCATTCCCACAACATTGTTGTGATTCAAAACCCAAGTCACCATTCACCATCAACATTTTTGAGATTCTAACACTGGAAACTGTATGGCCTTTCCAACTGTCCGTAACCGTGGACACGGCTATTCGAATAGGTTTACACTCTGCAGAGGTTGCACACTTGTGCCACAACATTTGATTTCATCCGTCGGGATAACCCCGAATCATCGTAACACAGTACGCGGATCATCAACCATAACCTTTCATTTACAAACTCTAGTATGAGCACCTCTCCCCATGAGCTTGGCCTCCCAGTGAAGACCAACTGTCAACCTGGGAACTGCACAGGGCTTGGCCGTACAATTCACCTCAATTCACATCATTCATCAACAACGGAGGCAGCCTCGGCATAACCCCTATGATGTGTGTTCAGAGGGAACCCATACTAAAGTACATAAACTTCTAGTTAAGCCCTTACCCATAATCAGGTATTGTGGGGGTACTTATGAATTGGAAAGGTATCGCATTCAAACCAATATTAGTTTTTAATCAAAAATCACTATCTTCTCTTGGTCATATTCCTTCAAAATTCATTCAATGGAATGCATTATCATTCCAAAGTTTTCAAATTCAATTCAAGTCACATGTTCCCATCTAGAGTAGTCATGTTTTAATATTAGCACTAGCATCTACTCATGAAGGGTGCTAACTACTTGGAATGCTAGTTAGGCTAAGTTGGATATTCTTGTACTAATCTAACATTAACCCCATTGAATCATGAATCAAAAAGTACTTTGATAAACCAAAGCAATAAAGCTTGCAAGTAAAGCTTGTAGTAAAACTGGGGATAGGTTCATGATTCATAAGAAAAGATGAGAGTGCCTTGTTCTTGGTAGAACTTTGCACTTGGCAAGAATATTAGCTTGCCTTGGTAGTTCTCAAACTGTTCCTCCTCCTCCTCTTGGTAACAACCTTCTTCTTCGGCGTATTCTCCGGTGCTAGCGTCTAAATTGGAATACGAGTATAATTACTCACTAATTCAATGGCTATTCCACACAGCACATATAAACGCACAAACTAATCTATGCACACAAGTAATCTAATTAGAGTGCATGGGTTGTGGTGTTGTTACCACCCGATTTTGGCCAAATCAGGAGTTGGGCCGTAAGTGAAGATGGGCTTGAAGGACGTACACGTGGAGCATCTTCGAAGCGGCCTTATGCTAAGTGTTTGGGCTTAACCGCCCGTGTATCTGTAATATAGTAGATCGTATTGTAATTTAGATAGAGATCCGGCCCGTGCACGGTTAGGTGCACGCCTCAATTAGAAAGTCCCTTGGACTATAAATATGTATCTAGGGTTATCGGAAAAGGAGGAAAATCATCGTTCAACCAACACAAATCAGGCGCATCGCCACCCCTTCTCGAGGGTTTCTCCCGGGTAAGCACCATGCTGCCTAGATCGCATCTAGCGATCTAGGCAGTATACGTTTATTCGTTAACCTTGTACTGCTCGTGCTGAAGCCTTGTTGATGGCGAGCAGTACTATCTATCCTTAGGTGTTTAGGGGCTTGCATTGGTGCTTTCACGTGCATATCTGCGTGGCAATGCCGTCCCTAGACACCTAGCTGCCCTTACGTCGATCTAGACGTAAGGGCAGCATCTTGCTTGTTCTTACTTAGTAGATCCGATCCGTTATAGTTGCTCCTTGCTACGCAAGGATTAGTTTAATATCTGCATAGTTAGGCCTTATGTTGGGGTCGGAGGATCCGGTGGTGCGTTAGGTGTTGTTTACCGTCCCTGCGAGGGATGTTCCGGGGATCAACGTTATGTTGGTTTTTAGGCCTCTCGCAGGGGTAGTTTGCATCGTCTCTCGTAGCTGCTAGGCCCGATCGCACTTAGGACGTTCCGATTATGCGGTGAAAACCCTAAACTGTCGTGGATCGTTTTAGCTTTGTCCTGATCAAGCAGGATCCCCATGCCATTGTAAATCCAACGTGAAACATGGGGCGATCGGCTCCTTGAGCCGATCCACAGGGAAACCTGAGAGCCGATAGGGCTCTTATTTAATGTTTACGTGTCTACCATGCAGGAACAATCGAAGCACTAACACCTTCCTGATCGGGTCAGGTGGCACGCCCTAGCAACCGCCGGGACGTTTGGCCGTAAGATTTGCGGGACGACGCGAGGTGCCAGGGATCCACTAAGCGGCCCTGGAGCTTCCCGGCTCTTCGTGTTGCTTAACCAACGCCCGTGGGGGTTTTGGAGGGTAACACATTCTGGCACGCCCGGTGGGACATCCACGTCGACATCCACGTCGACATCTTCTGCGACACCCACATCAACATCGGCATCCGAGATGGCGGAGGAACAGATCACATACGAGGACCTTCCTCCTGATCATAAGAAGAAATTCGATGAGCTGAAGGCCATCATTGAAGCCGAACTCATCGGCTCCTTTGAGAAGACCCGTTCGCACGGTATCAGGTTCAAAGGATTCACGCCACAAGGCGTCCTCGACGGGGTAGATCTGGCTCTCCCTTCAGATGAACGTACCAGAGCCCTGCGACAGGAGGTCAACTACATGGTGGCCCATTCACTGCATCGGCACTCCGAGAGCCTGGTGAACACTTTGGAGCGCGTTGCGCTCCGTGTGGTGCAAGAGATCATGGAGCGTCGATACTCCCCTTCAGGACCTGTTCTAGGGACTCACCAGGGAGAGATACAACTCCACACCAGGCCACCTCTGCCGTACGCAACGGCGGCTCCACAGCAACAAGGCTCACCGGCGTACGTCGTCTACAAAGTTGGGGGTGACCCGGGCGACTATCAGTTCTTCCATGACCCGCCCCAGGAAGTCCCACACGGATACGTGTGCGCGTATGTGCCGGATTGCAACAGCTGGACGCAAGCGATCCAGGCTCCACTGGGAGGGATTGCCGGAGCAGGAGCAATTGTTCAGCAGAAGAACGACCGCAGCCGGGGAGTCTAGGAGCGGAAGCCGAGAAACAAGCGTGGCTGGCCAAGTACACCACCGCACCACCCAGAAAGCTCAGCCGCCACACCTCCACCGCAGATCAAATCGCCCGAGAGATCAGTTCGGCATCTTGTCGAAGAAGAAGATAATCGGCTATTCAAGCCGTACCCCAATGAGTTCGACCTGATCCCACTACCGCCTAAGTACCGGCTTCAACAAATTCAGTGGGTCAGAAGGGTCAAGCTCCATCGAGCACGTGAGCCGATACCTGGCCCAGCTGGGCATGGTTTCAGTATCGGATCAGCTACGGGTGAGGTTCTTCTCGCAGTCCTCACCGGTCCAGCGTTTGGATGGTACACCTCGTTGCCACCAATTCAGTGGCAATCATGGAAGCAGCTGGAGGAACTGTTCCACACCCACCATTCGTAAGGTACTGAGCTGGTATTGGCGAACTAGCTCAGGTTCGGAAGCGAGGAGAAACGGTCTCCGAATACATCCAACGTTTCAGAACTGTCAAGAACCGATGCTATTCGGCTCACCTAACTGAGAAAGAGGCAGTCGAGCTGGCCGTGGCAGGCCTTGCAGCGTCGTTCAAGGACCTGACGTTCCAGTCGAGTACAACTCGTTGACGCACCTGGTCAATAGACTGACCTTATATGAACAGCGCCATCCAGAACTGTACCAGGACAAGTTCAAGCGCGCGATAACCCTGGTCAATGCTGATGAGGATGAAGATTCTGCGGAAGATCAGGAAGTTGCGGTAGCCGAGTGGACTCGGACGCCAGTACCCGTGTCCTGCAAATGGGTGAACCCGCCAGGGCCTCCAAGAGGGTTGGACTTTGACGTGACCAAGACTGAGCAGATCTTCGATCTGCTACTGAAAGAGAAACAGTTGAAGCTACCCGAAGGCCACAAGATCCCTACGGCACAGGAGATGAACAAGAGGCCATACTGCAAATGGCATCATACGTTCACGCACGCCACCAACGACTGCAAAGTGTTGCGCGCACAAATTCAGATGGCGATAGAATCAGGCCGATTAACTTTCGGACAGTTTGCCATGAAGGTAGACATGCGTCCGTTTCCGGACGTCAACATGGTGGACCTAAGCCACTCCATAAGAGAGCCAGGGTTCTCTTTCGATGTCAATATGGCAGGGTTTGTGATCCGCCATGGCGTGGACAAAGCAGAGAGCAGCCACTCTCGTGGCAAGGATAAAGAGGAGGCCGTTCCACGCGACCGGCCCCAAGACGACGATAGACGGTACCTAACCGAAGAGGAGGTGAGAAGCATACGGTATCAACGCCCATTATCCGTGCATCTCCTCAACAAATATGAGCAGCAGTACGACCGACGTCGGCGCTACGACGAAGACGATGAAAGATATCGTCGGTCGGATGCGGAGAACAGGAGGTATCGTCAGAACAGCGGCAACAACGACGGGTACGAACGTCGCGCCAGTGGGAGGTCAAGGGAACAAGACAACGTGGATAAGCACTGGAACTGTCCCTTCTTCAAACATTGCTGGGACTCAAGAATGAGCCGATTGCCAACAATCGAGAACTGCCCAGAATGCACACAGCAAAGGAGAAGGACGAACGAAGTTTCAGTGTTCGAGCGTCTAGGACCTCTCCCACATCAGAGTAAACGAGCTGAGTCATCTCAAGAAGAAGACTTTGAGGAGTCAGATGGAGAAGAAGATAGGTATCACCGACCAAGGTGGTGCCCTGATGGACTCAGCCATTCTCAGAAGCGTAGGGTGCAACGGCTGCGAAACTGGCCGAGGCACAATACCTGTATACGTTGAGAAGAGCACGGCCCGATCTGGCCGTGAAAATTCAGCAAATAGTGGAGACGAAGGCGCGCCCGCCAAAGAAAGTATGGCGCCCAAAACAGGCGAAAGCCGATGCACAGGCATCGGCTGATGCCGATGCAGAGGCATCGGCTGATACAAACATGATATCCGTGACCCGGACGGAGTAGCAAGTCCAAGACATTGGACATACGTGGCAAGGCCGATCCCTGAGATCGGCCCTCAAAAAATGAAAAGCAGAGGATCTCATCTCCGACATGCCACGTAGCTACAACGGAAATTCAAGAAGTTGCCAGTCATCGCCAAAGCCTTGCAACGAAAAAGGAGGCCGATTCCCGCAATCGGCCAAAATTATCCTCAACATACCTTGTCTGCGTTCAGCATTGATCCAACAGATGCCTGAAGAGCCGATGCCATCAATTACTTGACAGAATCGGCTCGGGACATAGAGGGATGAGATACGAGGATACGGAGCTGGGAACGAATGTCAAATTCCAGCAGAGCAGCTCAGGGCCGATACATAAACAAATCGGCCACAAAAAATCGAAAATATAGAAATTTTTGAGCAAAGCCGATGCGTAGACATCGACTTAAGGATTAAAAGCCGATGCACGGCCATCGACTCAAGGGATATAAGCGGAAGCCTAACAAGAGCAGGCCCCTCATTGAGATTGCTTGGCGACTCAGGCCCTCTCTTCAAGGACTTCCAACTCCTTCTGCAAGACTTCAAGCTCGGCAGCACCAGCAGAAGCATCAGTTTGGGCGTCCAAGACGGCCCTTTTTCTCATTTAAGATGTTGATATTTGCCGGCAAGTTTGAGGATCGCAGCCCTGGCCAAACAGCAAGAACAGCATGGACGTGCAGATCAGGCTAGGATCATGAGAACAACCGACGATTGTCCAGTTGGACTGAACTGCATTCTCACCAGAGGTTGCCTCATTGGACTGAAGAAGCTCGGGGGCTGTTGAAGGTTCTCTGAAAAAGCCGATTTGGTCAGAATCGGCTGATGCTGCACCACAGTTGAGAAGCTGATAGTGGCCCAATGCCGCTGGTGCACTTTCATTCTCGCCTTGACCAAGGCTCGGGGGGCAGCTAGCCCTGAAGATTCTTCGCTCTGAGAAGCCGATGGTGTTGGAATCGGCTGTCCCCACATCGTAACCACGTTGAAGGGTGGAGGACTCTTGCAGAGGAAAATTACCAGGTTGGCAGGAGGAGTTCGAAGAAGGAGCCATCATAATTGATAGGCTTTAGGCCAGTTTGTTGCCGCAAAGAGACAAAGCATCGCTGCGAAAGCTGTAGGCGATCGAGATTTTCAGCGATGGTCCTAGAGTCCTTCTGAAGGCATCAGTGCTGGAGTCTTGCCGATCAAAGCTGGCATTAAGCTCAAGGGACTCGGATTTCCAAGATTCAAGGTGTGCACGATTCCGGCTTGGTCCTGTTCGACTGAAATTTGAGGATCTGAACTGATCTATCTCAAAATTTATCATAAGAGACCAATATGTTGCCATTGGTTCATCGAGCGTCGATCAGGCCAACAATCGGCACAATCCATATAAGGGAGAATCGGCTAAATCACTGGGCAAGAAATCGGCAAAATCAAGTTGGGGAAACTCTTCATTGACAAACAAGATTTCTTACATAAAGAGCTGATTGCTCTCAAAAGAAAGAGTTGGGAGTGCAGGGCCCTATCTACTACTGCTGGCCCTAAGCTAAGCTCCTATTTAAGGGCCATTGCTGCCCTCATCGTCGCCGTCGTCACCATCACCGTCGTCGGCGCTGCTCCCGACCGGCTCGTCGTCGCTGCTGTAGCGGCCACCGGCAGGGCCCTCGTTGTCCTCATCCTCCTCGTCAGCATCGTCGTCCTCATTGTCGAAGTCGTGAGGTGCCGGGCCAGGGGCAATGGCGTTTGGCCGGCGGTTCGCCGGAGGAGCTGTCGTCTTCCTCCTCCTCCTTCACCTCCTCGGAAGAAGTGGCCCCGTCCCAAGAAAAACGGTCGTCGTCGCTTGCCTCCACCACTTCCTCATTGGCGAGGAAGCGGAGGTCACTCTCCCCGTCAGTTGAGGACCTGTCATCCTCGGACCAGACGGAGAAGTCATGGTCATCCTTGTCCCACGCTGTTGGGGCAAGGATATCGTACGCCGCCTGCGTACCCCACTCTGGTGTTGATTCCCGGATGGGGGAAGACACGTAGGAAAGACCCGATGAGGTGGAGGAAGAAGAAGAGGAAGACATGGCGGCAGAGGAGGGTTTTTGGAAGTGCTGATGCAGAGGGAGGAAGAGAGAACTGTTCGGTGTGGCCGAATAAAAGGGGGAATATATGGTTTAATGCCTAAGCAGTTCCCGAGGACGTGGTGCCGGAACCGTCAAGTCGTGCAGAGAAGGCGAGGAGGCAAGACGTCATCATGAAGAAAACTGCGACGGTTCTGCCACGACATGACCCTTCGAAGGAGACAGATGGTTTTGCAATTACCATTATCAAAACCAGGGGGGGCATGTGTTACCACCCGATTTTGGCCAAATCAGGAGTTGGGCCGTAAGTGAAGATGGGCTTGAAGGACGTACACGTGGAGCATCTTCGAAGCGGCCTTGTGCTAAGAGTTTGGGCTAACATGCCCATGTATCTGTAATATAGTATTAAAGAGATAGAGTCCGGCCCGTGCACGGTTAGGTGCACGCCTCAATTATAAAGTCCCTTGGACTATAAATATGTATCTAGGGTTATCGGAAAAGGAGGACAATCATCGTTCAACCAACACAAATCAGGCGCATCGCCACCCCTTCTCTTCGAGGGTTTCTCCCGGGTAAGCACCATGCTGCCTAGATCGCATCTAGCGATCTAGGCAGTAACGTTTATTCGTTAACCTTGTACTGCTCGTGCTGAAGCCTTGTTGATGGCGAGCAGTACTATCTATCCTTAGGTGTTTAGGGGCTTGCATTGGTGCTTTCACGTGCATATCTGCGTGGCAATGCCGTCCCTAGACACCTAGCTGCCCTTACGTCGGTCTAGACGTAAGGGCAGCATCTGCCTGTTCTTACTTAGAGATCCGATCCGTTATAGTTGCTCCTTGCTACGCAAGGATTAGTTTAATATTCGTATTTAGGCCTCTCGCAGGGGTAGTTTGCATCGTCTCTCGTAGCTGCTAGGCCCGATCGCACGTAGGACGTTCCGATATGCGGGTGAAAACCCTAAACTGTCGTGGATCGTTTTAGCTTTGTCCTGATCAAGCAGGATCCCCATGCCATTGTAAATCCAACGTGAAACATGGGGCGATCGGCTCCTTGAGCCGATCCACAGGGAAACCTGAGAGCCGATAGGGCTCTTATTTAATGTTTACGTGTCTACCATGCAGGAACAATCGAAGCACTAACACCTTCCTGATCGGGTCTAGGTCAGTGGCACGCCCTAGCAACCGCCAGGACGTTGGCCAGAAGATTTGCGGGACGACGCGAGGTGCCAGGGATCCACTAAGCGGCCCTGGGAGCTTCCCGGCTCTTCGTGTTGCTTAACCAACGCCCGTCGGGGGGTTTTGGAGGGTAACAGGTGTTTGAGGAGTTTTTACTTCTTGGTATTTAATATGTAAATGATAGTTTCCATAGGGTTCTTGAGAAATAATTTCCTCTCATTGAAATCTCCTTAAGATTTAATTTCTCAAACAATCATGTATGAACTCCTATTGACCTAAGTCAAATGTTCATCATCATCATTTGTGAAAATAATTTAAATGAGGTAGATCACCTCATATCATTTAATAACACTACCAATGATTTAAATCTCAAGTAATTCATATAAGAGAGTTTGGACCAGGGGTCCAAACATCCCATGAATTCATGTGAGACAAGTTTAAATGAAGTATAAGACTCCACATAATTTACTTTAATAGTTTTGGACAATATCAACTAGTTAACTAGCTATATTATCCATTAATTAAACTAGGGCATGATCATGCAAAGTGACCACACCATTTTATTGCATAATCAATTAGTGTAAGTCAAATGTGAACTATTAGAGTTGGAATTAACTTAATATCTATTTTGTTTGATTTTTAATAATTATTTGAATAGGGAAAAGTCCCTGCCTTGTTATTTTTATCAAATTAATTCTACAAAGAATCTGGTCATGGGACCAGTGGCATGTTGTAGATAATTTCACTAGCTTTCCAACAATATAAAGTTCATTAAATTTGGTTGAGCCAATTTGAATCTATGGATTTTCAAAGTGGAGGCAGTATTGGAATTATTTGATTTTGTTTAAATCCAATTTGAATAAAAAGGCCGGCGGGAAAAACTACTGGGCCAGATTCAAATTAAACGGCCCAAGCCAGCCCAGCCACGGTCCAGTGACGCGCGGGCTGCCTGACAGCGGGGGCCACCCGTCAGCGGGTGTTTACACCCGAAACGGTATGGATGAATATGGGACGTTGGATTAGAGGGGAAATCTACGACGCTCGTTCGTCGTCGTCACCGGCAAGAGAGGCTCACCGGTGCGGCGGCAGTAGGGGGTCGGAGGGCTAACCAGAGCTCCAGCGAGGGATGGCAGTGTGCTCGGGGTAGATGTGGACGACGGCAAGCCCAGGTACAGTGGCGTCGCTTGAGGTGGACTGGTTCGCCGGCGATTGCTGCAGAGCTTCCGCGGTGGAGCTCTCGATTGGCCTTGCTCCGGCGACGATTGAGGTGGTAGGTGGTTGAGAAGCGGTGAGAGGGGAAGTGTGGTGGTGTGCTTGGATGTCCAGGGGAGGTCTCCTTTTATAGCCGCGCATGGGTGCTGCGGGGCAGGGTAGTGGTCGACCATGGCGCGGCTTCTCCGGCGAGTGGTCGAGCTAGGCGAGGGTGCAGCGGTGCTCTACGTGTCCATGCGAGGCTGTAGGTAGCAACGGCACGGTCGGGCGGCGTGCGGGTGGACGCATTGCGTCCATGTCCTGCGGCGGCGCCACGGGATCGTGTCGCCTTCTCCCGGCCGGCGGCGCCACGGATCGTGTCGCCTTCCCGCGGCGCGTGCAAGGTTGGTGCTGCTCGCGTGTCGGCGGCGTCGCGGTGTCACGATGTGCCCTCGTGCTCACAGGGGGTCCAGGGGTGCGTCGAGGCGGTGGCGTTGCACGTGGCCGGTGCGCGTCGTGGCGCGCCACGCGCGACGCGGCGGCATGGCCGTCCGATCTGGGCGCGCGATCTCCGGCCCGTTGTCGTCGACGTCCGAGGCCGTAGGAGGCTAGGGCGTTGTAGGAGAGCGAGGTGGCGTTGTTTGGCACCGGTGGCGGTGGTGGCGAGCAAGGGAGAGAGGTGAGGTCATCGGGTTGGCGACATGGCCGGCATGGCCATGTCCTAGCCCTGCTCCTCTCTAGGGTTTCTATTTGGCCTTGATGGCTTAGAGGGGGCAGGGGAACCATAGGGTGCAATGGGGTAGTTAGGGTTAGAGTAGACTCACTATTTGCAATAGTGTGTAATAGTGCCATATTTGGAAAATAAATAATTTGTCCAAATTTGATTTAATTCAAATGGTTGAACAATTTGAAATGTGTGGGTTTGGATAAGTTGTATTTGACCAGAGATGATTAGAGGTGGTGGTGGAATTGTAGAATTCAAGAATTTGCAAAATTGGCTAAGTGGGAGATTGTTGAATATGTTAAAAAGTTGAAACTTTGGATGAGCCTAGCTCATGATCAAGAATGATTTTGGCATGGTGATCTTTACAAAAGTTGTTCATCTTGATGTTGACTTTGAAATGGTGCAAAGAGTTAGCAAGATTTGGTTTGAGAAGATTGAATGGCAATGGCTCAAAGTAGTGACCAGATTATAATGGGCAGATTTGACCATTATGCTATGTGAGCAAGTTTTGTACTTGAATTCCATTTAATTTGTGATTCTTTGATTCCAAAAGTTGTAATGAGTGTTTGGTAACATTATTCAACTTAATGGTGAAGACCAAATTGGTCTAGGGTCAAAATTTAATAAAATGCCATAAAGCATATGTGAGGGTTTTAGGGTTTTTCTTTTATTTGATTTCTTTCTCTTTTTGATTTATTTATTTGGTGATCTTCTCATGATCACCTTAGGGTTTTAGAGCATAGCACAAACACATATTAACAATCATCATGGCATATCACTCAAATGCACAAGTCCTAGGCAGGGTACTATATGCAAAAGAAAAGTTTTTGTTGGTTTGAAATTTTGATCTCTGGAATTCTTCTAATTTTCTTTTATTGAAATTTGGGATGTTACAAACCCTTCCCCCTTACAAAAGATCTCGTCCCGAGATCTAAAGAAAATTAGGTACTAAAGAGATCTGGGTACTCTTTCTTCATGTCTTCCTCCCGCTCCCAAGTGGCTTCATCTTCGGTATGGTTGCTCCACTGTATCTTCAGAAACTTGATACTTCGGGTGCGGGTGGTTCTGTAGGCTTCCTCCAGTATGCGGATAGGCACTTCGCGGTATGTCAAGTCCATGTTGATATCCACCGATCGGTGATCGATGTTCTTGAACACTTCGGTCTTCTCAGGGACTTCTAGGCACTTCCGGAGGAGTGAGATGTGGAACACGTCATGTACAGCCGCCATTTCTTCGGGTAGTTCCAGTTTATAAGACACTTCACCTCGGCGGCTAAGAACTTTGAAGGGTCCGACATATCGGGGTGCAAGCTTTCCTTGGAATCTTGCATTCCTTTGAGGGGTGATACCTTGAGATAGACGAAGTCTCCGATCTCAAAGGTCATCTCTCGGCGTCTCTTGTCGGCGTAGCTCTTCTGTCTTGACTGCGCAGTCTTGAGGTACTCGCGGATCTTGTGCACCTTCTCTTCGGCTTCTCGAAGAACATCGGGTCCGAAGACTTGGCTCTCTCCGACTTCCGACCAGTTCAAAGGGGTACGACATTTCCTTCCGTACAAGGCTTCAAAGGGGGCCATCTGTAAGCTGGCTTGGTAACTGTTGTTGTATGAAAACTCTGCATAAGGCAGGCAGTCTTCTGATACGTCTCCAACGTATCGATAATTTCTTATGTTCCATGCTACTTTATTGATGATACCTACATGTTTTATGCACATTATATGTCATATTTATGCATTTTCTGAACTAACCTATTAACGAGATGCCGAAGAGCCAGTTGCTGTTTTTTTGGTTTCAGAAATCCTAGTAAGGAAATATTCTCGGAATTGGACGAAATCTTCGCCAGTGTCCTATTTTTGCACGGAGCTTCCGAAGACCGAAGAGGGAAGGAAGTGGGGCCACGAGGCGCCGACACCATAGGGCGCGCGCCCCAGGCCCTGGCCGCGCCGACCGTGGGTGGGCCCTCGCGCCGCCTCCGACCTACCCTTCCGCCTACTTAAAGCCTCCGTCGCGAAACCCCAACCAGAGCCACGATACGGAAAACCTTCCAGAGACGCCGCCGCCGTGAATCCCATCTCGGGGGATTCAGGAGATCGCCTCCGGCACCCTGCCGGAGAGGGGATTCATCTCCCGGAGGACTCTTCATCGCCATGATCGCCTCCGGAGTGATGAGTGAGTAGTTCACCCCTGGACCATGGGTCCATAGCAGTAGCTAGATGGTCGTCTTCTCCTTGTTGTGCTTCATTGTTGGATCTTGTGAGCTGCCTAACATGATCAAGATCATCTATATGTAATACTATATGTTGTGTTTGTCGGGATCCGATGGATAGAGAATACTATGTTATGGTGATTATCAATCTATTGTTTATGTGTTGTTTATGATCTTGCATGCTCTCCGTTATTAGTAGAGGCTCTGGCCAAGTTTGTACTCTTAACTCCAAGAGGGAGTATTTATGCTCGATAGTGGGTTCATGCCTTCATTGACACCTGGGACAGTGACAGAAAGTTCTAAGGTTGTGATGTGCTGTTGCCACTAGGGATAAAACATTGATTCTATGTCTAAGGATGTAGTTGTCGATTACATTACGCACCATACTTAATGCAATTGTCTGTTGCTTTGCAACTTAATACTGAATGGGGTTCGGATGATAACCTGAAGGTGGACTTTTTAGGCATAGATGCAGTTGGATGGCGGTCTATGTACTTTGTCGTAATGCCCAATTAAATCTCACTATATTTATCATATCATGTATATGCATTGTTATGCCCTTCTCTATTTGTCAATTGCCCGACTGTAATTTGTTCACCCAACATGCTTTTATCTTATGGGAGAGACACCTCTAGTGAACTGTGGACCCCGGTCCTATTCTTTACATAGCATACAATCTACTGCAATTGTGTTTTACTGTTTTCTTGCAAACAATCATCTTCCACTCGATACGTTTAATCCTTTGTTACAGCAAGCCGGTGAGATTGACAACCTCACTGTTTCGTTGGGGCAAAGTACTTTGGTTTTGTTGTGCAGATTCCACGTTGGCGCCGGAATCCCTGTTGTTGCGCCGCATCACATTTCGCCACCATCAACCTTCAACGTGCTTCTTGGCTCCTACTGGTTCGATTAAACCTTGGTTTCATACTGAGGGAAACTTGCTTCTATACGCATCATACCTTCCACTTGGGGTTCCCAACGGACGTGCATCTACGCGTATCAAGCCAAATTTCTCGCGCCGTTGCCGGGGATCAAGACACGCTGCAAGGGGAGTCTCCACTTCTCAATCTCTTTACTTTGTTTTTGTCTTGCTTTATTTTATTTACTACTTTGTTTGCTGCACCTAAACAAAACACAAAAAATTTAGTTGCTAGCTTTACTTTATTTATTGTGCCTTGCTCTCTATATCAAAAACACAAAAAAATTAGTTACTTGCATTTACTTTATCTAGTTTGCTTTATTTACTGTTGCTAAAATGAATACCCCTGAAAATACTAAGTTGTGTGACTTCACAAATGCAAATAATAATGATTTCCTATGCACACCTATTGCTCCACCTGCTACTACAGCAGAATTCTTTGAAATTAAACCTGCTTTACTGAACCTGGTTATGAGAGATCAATTTTCTGGTGTTAGTTCTGATGATGCTGCTGCCCATCTCAATAATTTTGTTGAACTATGTGAAATGCAAAAGTATAAGGATGTAGATGGTGATATTATTAAATTGAAAGTGTTTCCTTTCTCATTAAGAGGAAGAGCTAAAGATTGGTTGCTATCTTTGCCTAAGAATAGTATTGATTCATGGACTAAATGCAAGGATGCTTTTATTGGTAGATATTATCCTCCCGCTAAAATTATATCTTTGAGAAGTAGCATAATGAATTTTAAGCAATTAGATACTGAACATGTTGCTCAAGCATGGGAGAGAATGAAAACTTTGGTAAAGAATTGCCCAACCCATGGACTGACTACTTGGATGATCATCCAAACCTTCTATGCAGGACTAAATTTTTCTTCGCGGAATTTATTGGATTCAGCTGCTGGAGGTACCTTTATGTCCATCACATTGGGGGCGGCTACAAAACTTCTTGATGATATGATGATAAATTACTCTGAATGGCACACGGAAAGAGCTCCACAAGGTAAGAAGGTAAATTCTGTTGAAGAAACCTCTTCCTTGAGTGATAAGATTGATGTGATTATGTCTATGCTTGTGAATGGTAGATCTAATGTAGATCCAAATAATGTTCCTTTAGCGCTCAAGAAGAAAATGTTGATGTGAATTTCATTAAAAATAATAATTTCAACAACAATGCTTATAGGAACAACTCTGGTAATAACTATAGGCCATATCCTTCTGCTAATGGTAATGGTTATGGTAATTCTTATGGGAATTCTTACAACAATAATAGGAGTGTACCCCCTGGTCTTGAAGCTATGCTTAAAGAATTTATTAGTACACAAACTGCTTTTAACAAATCTGTTGAGGAAAAGCTTGATAAAATTGATACTATTGCTTCTAGAGTTGATAGACTTGCCTGATGTTAATCTTTTAAAATTGAAAGTTATGCCTAATAATGATATTGATAATAAGATTACTACTACAGCAAATGCCATCCAAGTTAGAATTAATGAGAATATAAGATTAATGGCTGAATTGCGTGCTAGGTGGGATAGAGAAGAAAATGAAAAACTAGCCAAAGAGAATAATGTAGCTAAAGTTTGGACTATTACCACCACTAGTAATGCTAATTCTTCACATGTTGCTGCACCTCCTACTATCAATGGTAAAATAATTGGTGTTGGCAATGTTTCTACTCCTAGTGCAAAGCGAACAAAACTGCCTGAAATTGCTAAAACTGCTGAAACTGCTTGTGATAAAACTGCTGAAATTTTTTCCAACCTTGGGAACAATGATCCCATTGCTGTAGCTCATAATGATTTAGATTTTGATGATTGCCACATCTCTGAAGTTATAAATTTCTTACAAAAACTTGCTAAAAGTTGATACGTCTCCAACGTATCGATAATTTCTTATGTTCCATGCTACTTTATTGATGATACCTACATGTTTTATGCACACTTTATGTCATATTCGTGCATTTTCTGGAACTAACCTATTAACAAGATGCCGAAGTGCCAGTTCCTGTCTGCTGTTTTTGGTTTCAGAAATCCTAGTAAAGAAATATTCTCGGAATTGGACGAAATCACCGCCCGGTTCCTATTTTGCCCGAAGCATCCAGAACACCCGAGAGCCGCCAGAGGGGGGCCCTGTGGCCCCAGATGACATGCAGGCGCCTGGCTGGGGCCCGCGCCACCCTATGGTGTGGTCGCCCCTTTGACCCTCTCGCCGCCTCTTCGCCTATATAAAGCCCCCGCATCGAAAACCCTTACGAAAAGAAGCACGACAGAGAAAAGTTCCAGGAGCCGCCGTCATCGCGAAGCCAAGATCTCGGGGGGAAGAGTCTCTGTTCCCGCACCCGCCGGAGCGGGGAAGTGCCCGGAAGCTTCTCCATCGACACCGCTGCCATCTCCACCGCCATCTTCATCAACGCCGCTGTCCCATGAGGAGGAGTAGTTCTCCATCGAGGCTCTGGGCTGTACCGTGTAGCTATGTGGTTCATCTCTCTCCTATGTACTTCAATACAATAATCTCATGAGCTGCCTTACATGATTGAGATTCATATGATGATGCTTGTAAACTAGATGTCATTGTGCTAGTCAAGTGAGTTTTACTTATGTGATCTCCGGAGACTCCTTGTCCCACGTGTGTAAAGGTGACAGTGTGTGCACCGTGTGGGTCTCTTAGGCTATATTTCACGAATACTTATTCACTGTTATGAATGGCATAGTGAAGTGCTTATTTATATCTCTTTATGATTGCAATGTGTTTTGTATCACAATTTATCTATGTGCTACTCTAGTGATGTTATTAAAGTAGTTTTATTCCTCCTACACGGTGTAATGGTGACAGTGTGTGCACTCGTGTTAGTACTTGGCGTAGGCTATGATTATGATCTCTTGTAGATTATGAAGTTAACTATTACTATGATGGTATTGATGTGATCTATTCCTCCTAATGGCGTGAAGGTGACAGTGTGCATGCTATGTTAGTACTTGGTTTAGTCGTGTCGATCTTTCATGCACTCTAAGGTTATTTAAATATGAACATTGAATTGTGGAGCTTGTTAACTCCGGCATTGAGGGTTCGTGTAATCCTACGCAATGTGTTCATCATCCAACAAGAGAGTGTAGAGTATGCATTTATCTATTCTGTTATGTGATCAAAGTTGAGAGTGTCCACTAGTGAAAGTCTATTCCCTAGGCCTTGTTCCTAAACACTGCTATCGCTGCTTGTTTACTGTTTTCTGCGTTACTGCTGCGCTTACTCGCATGTTTACTTCCAATATTACTACCATCAACGCACGCCAGCAAGCTACTTTCTCGCCGTACTACTGCTCATATTCATTCATACCACTTGTATTTCACTATCTCTTCGTCGAACTAGTACACCTATTAGGTGTGTTGGGGACACAAGAGACTTCTTGCTTTGTGGTTGCAGGGTTGCTTGAGAGGGATATCTTTGACCTCTTCCTCCCCGAGTTCGATAAACCTTGGGTAATCCACTTAAGGGAAACTTGCTGTTCTACAAACCTCGCTCTTGAGGCCCAACACTGCTACAAGAATAGAAGCACGAGACATCAAGCTAATTTTCTCAGCGTTGCCGGGGAGGAAAGGTAAAAGGTACTCACACTCCGGATCTCGGCTATAAGCTATTTTCCCGGCGCCATTGTAAGTACTCGAAGCTATTTCCTTTAGACTCTGCAATTGCGACATTTGGTTTCTTGTTTACACTAGTTAGGCATAATGGAAAACAACAAAAATATGAGAGATCTTTATGAACTTTATCTTGAATTAGGACATGATGTGTTTGAAGAGAGAATTAAAAAACCCATGGAACTTTATATGCATGATAATGGGAATGTTATTAGTATGAATGCTTTGAACACCATTGTTGCTAATGCTATGGAAAATTCTAAGCTTGGGGAAGCTGGCTTTGATGAGCATGATATTTTTAGTCCCCCAAGCATTGAGGAGAAAATTTACTTTGATGATACTTTGCCTCCCATTTATGATGATTATAATGATAGTAGTCTTTTGTTACCACCTGTTATGGAGGATAAATTTGATTATGATTACAATATACCTCCTATATTTGATAGCTACTTTGTTGAATTTGCTCCCACTACAATTAATAAGAATGACTATGCTTATGTTAATAATTTTATGCATGAGACTCATGATAAGAATGCTTTATGTGATAGTTATATTGTTGAGTTTGCTCATGATGCTACTGAAAGTTATTATGAGAGAGGAAAATATGGTTGTAAAAAATTTCATGTTACTAAAACACCTCTCTATGTGCTGAAATTTTTGAAGCTACACTTGTTTTATCTTCCTATGCTTGTTACTTTGCTCTTCATGAACTTGTTTATTTACAAGATTCCTTTTCATAGGAAGCATGTTAGACTTAAATGTGTTTTGAATTTGCCTCTTGATGCTCTCTTTTGCTTCAAATACTATTTCTTGCGAGTGCATCATTAAAACTGCTGAGCCCATCTTAATGGCTATAAAGAAAAGAACTTCTTGGGAGATAACCCATGTGTTATTTTGCTACAGTACTTTGTTTTATATTTGTGTCTTGGAAGTTGTTTACTACTGTAGCAACCTCTCCTTATCATGTTTTTGTGCCAAGTAAAGTTTCTATGTCAAAGTTGATGTTATATTTGGGATTGCTGCGCAGAAACAGCATTGCTGTCTGTCACGAATCTGGGCACAATTCTCTGTAGAAAATTCGAAAAAATCTGCCAATTTACGAGCGTGATCCTCAGATATGTACGCAACTTTCATTAGTTTTGAGTTTTTCCATTTGAGCAAGTCTGGTGCCATCTCTAAATTCGTCTTTACGGACTGTTCTGTTTTTGACAGATTCTGCCTTTTATTTCGCATTGCCTCTTTTGCTATGTTGGATTTATTTCTTTGATCCATTAATGTCCAGTAGCATTATGCAATGTCCAGAAGTGAAAATAATGATTGTGTCACCTCTGAATGAGTGAATTATTAATGATGCACTAACCCTCTAATGAGTTTGCTTGAAGTTTGGTGTGAAGGAAGTTTTCAAGGGTCAATAGAAGAGGGTGATATAATGTGATCGAGAAGAGTGAAAGGTCTAAGCTTGGGGATGCCCCGGTGGTTCATCCCTGCATATTTTAAGAAGACTCAAGCATCTAAGCATGGGGATGCCCAAGGCATCCCCTTCTTCATCGACAACCTATCAGGTTTCTTCTAGTGAAACTATATTTTTATTCAATCACATCCTATGTATTTTACTTGGAGCGTCTGTGTGCTTTTATTTTTGTTTTTGTTTTGTTATCTTAGTTCTCTGAATAAGTTCATCCTTGTGTGGGAGAGAGACACGCTCCGCTGGTTCGTATGAACACATGTGTTCTTAGCTCATAATATTCATGGCGAAGTTTTCTTCGTTAAATTGTTATATGGTTGGAATTGGAAAATGCTACATGTAGTAATTGGTAAAATATCTTGGATAATGTGATACTTGGCAATTGTTGTGCTCATGTTTAAGCTCTTGCATCATATACTTTGCACCCATTAATGAAGAAATACATAGAGCTTGCTAAAATTTGATTTGCATATTTGGTCTCTCTAAGGTCTAGATAATTTCTAGTATTGAGTTTGAACAACAAGGAAGACGGTGTAGAGTCTTATAATGTTTACAATATGTCTTTTATGTGAGTTTTGCTGCACCGGTTCATCCTTGAGTTTGCTTCAAATAACCTTGCTAGCCTAAGCCTTGTATCGAGAGGGAATACTTCTCATGCATCCAAATCCTTGAGCCAACCACTATGCCATTTGTGTCCACCATACCTACCTACTACATGGTATTTCTTCGCCATTCCAAAGTAAATTGCTTGAGTGCTACCTTTAAACCATTCAAAATTTATTACCTCTTATTTGTGTCAATGTTTTATAGCTCATGAGGAAGTATGTGGTGTTTTATCTTTCGATCTTGTCATTTACTTTTGACAGACTTTCACAATGGACTAGTGGCTTCATCCGCTTATCCAATAATTTTGCAAAAAGAGCTGGCAATGAGGTTCCCAGCCCCAATTAATTAACTTGCATTAATAATTCTCTTCACATGTTTTGCTCTGATTTATCAGTAAGCAACTTAAATTTGCAAATAGACACTCCTCCATGGTATGTGAATGTTGGAAGGCACCCGAGGATTCGGTTAGCCATGGCTTGTGTAAGCAAAAGGTTGGGAGGAGTGTCATCCATAAATAAAGAAAAACTAAACTAAAGTACATGTGTAAACAAAAGAGAAGAGGGATGATCTACCTTGCTGGTAGAGATAACGTCCTTCATGGGAGCCGCTCTTGAAAGTCTGGTTGATGAGGTAGTTAGAGTACCCGCTACCATTCGTTGACAACAACAAACACCTCTCAAAACTTTACTTTTATGCTCTCTTGATGTTTTCAAAACCAAAGCTCTAGCACAAATATAGCAATCGATGCTTTCCTCTTTGAAGGACCATTCTTTTACTTTTATGTTGAGTCAGTTTACCTATCTCTCCACCTTAAGAAGCAAACACTTGTGTGAACTGTGCATTGATTCCTACATACTTGCATATTGCATTTGTTATATTGCTCTATGTTGACAATTATCCATGAGATATACATGTTACAAGTTGAAAGCAACCGCTGAAACTTAATCTTCCATTGTGTTGCTTCAATGTCTATACTTTGATTTATTGCTTTATGAGTTAACTCTTATGCAAGACTTATTGATGCTTGTCTTGAAGTACTATTCATGAAAAGTCTTTGCTTTATGATTCAGTTGTTTACTCATGTCATTACCATTGTTTTGATCGCTGCATTCATTACATATGCTTACAATAGTATGATCAAGGTTATGATGGCATGTCACTTAAGAAATTATCTTTGTTATCGTTTTACCTGCTCAGGACGAGCAGAACTAAGCTTGGGGATGCTGATACGTCTCCAACGTATCGATAATTTCTTATGTTCCATGCTACTTTATTGATGATACCTACATGTTTTATGCACACTTTATGTCATATTCGTGCATTTTCTCGAACTAACCTATTAACAAGATGTTGCCGCCTGTTTTCTCTTGTTTTTGGTTTCAGAAATCCTAGTAAAGAAATATTCTCGGAATTGGACGAAATCACCTCCCAGGTTCCTATTTGCAAGCAGAACACCTGAGAGCGCCAGAGGGGGCCCCTGTGGGCCCCGTGATGACATGGTGGCGCGGCCGGGCTGGGCCCGCCACCCTATGGTGTGGTCGCCCCTTTGACCCTCCTGCGCCGCCTCTTCGCCTATATAAAGCCCCTGCATCGAAAACCCTACGAAAGAAGCACGATACGAGAAAAGTTCCAGAGCCGCCGTCATCGCGAAGCCAAGATCTGGGGGACAGGAGTCTCCGTTCCGGCACCGCCGGAGCGGGGAAGTGCCCGGAAGGCTTCTCCATCGACACCGCTGCCATCTCCACCGCCATCTTCATCAACGCTGCTGCTCCCATGAGGAGGGAGTAGTTCATCCTCGAGGGCTGTACCGGTAGCTATGTGGTTCATCTCTCTCCTATGTACTTCAATACAATAATCTCATGAGCTGCCTTACATGATTGAGATTCATATGATGATGCTTGTAATCTAGATGTCATTGTGCTAGTCAAGTGAGTTTTACTTATGTGATCTCCGGAGACTCCTTGTCCCACGTGTGTAAAGGTGACAGTGTGTGCACCGTGTGGGTCTCTTAGGCTATATTTCACAGAATACTTATTCACTGTTATGAATGGCATAGTGAAGTGCTTATTTATATCTCTTTATGATTGCAATGTGTTTTGTATCACAATTTATCTATGTGCTACTCTAGTGATGTTATTAAAGTAGTTTATTCCTCCTACACGGTGTAATGGTGACAGTGTGTGCACTCGTGTTAGTACTTGGCGTAGGCTATGATTATGATCTCTTGTAGATTATGAAGTTAACTATTACTATGATGGTATTGATGTGATCTATTCCTCCTACATGTGAAGGTGACAGTGTGCATGCTATGTTAGTACTTGGTTTAGTAGTGTCGATCTTTCATGCACTCTAAGGTTATTTAAATATGAACATTGAATTGTGGAGCTTGTTAACTCCGGCATTGAGGGTTCGTGTAATCCTACGCAATGTGTTCATCATCCAACAAGAGAGTGTAGAGTATGCATTTATCTATTCTGTTATGTGATCAAAGTTGAGAGTGTCCACTAGTGAAAGTCTATCCCTAGGCCTTGTTCCTAAATACTGCTATCGCTGCTTGTTTACTGTTTTACTGCGTTACTACCTGCGTTACCGCATGTTTACTTCCCGCAATATTACTACCATCAATTGCACGCCAGCAAGCTATTTCTGGCGCCGTACTACTGCTCATATTCATTCATACCACTTGTATTTCACTATCTCTTCGCCGAACTAGTACACCTATTAGGTGTGTTGGGGACACAAGAGACTTCTTGCTTTGTGGTTGCAGGGTTGCTTGAGAGGGATATCTTTGACCTCTTCCTCCCTGAGTTCGATAAACCTTGGGTATCCACTTAAGGGAAACTTGCTGCTGTTCTACAAACCTCTGCTCTTGGAGGCCCAACACTGTCTACAAGAATAGAAGCACCCGTAGACATCAAAAGTCCTAATGCTAGTGCATAAATTTAGCCTTTACAAAACATATTACAAATGCTCTCATAAAAGCTAGAGAAGAGAAACTAAAACTTGAAACTTCTATTCCTAGAAAGTTAGAAGATGGTTGGGAGCCCATCATTAAAATGAAATTCAATGACTTTGAATGTAATGCTTTATGTGATCTTGGTGCAAGTATTTATGCCTAAAAAGATTTATGATATGCTTGACTTGCCACCATTGAAGAATTGTTATTTGGATGTTAATCTTGCCGATAATGTTAAAAAGAAACCTTTGGGGAGGATTGATAATGTGCACATTACGGTTAACAATAACCTTGTCCCCGTTGATTTTGTTGTTTTGGATATCGAATGCAATGCATCTTGTCCTATTGTGTTGGGAAGACCTTTTCTTCGAATCAGTGGTTGTTATTGATATGAGAGAAGGTAATATTAAATATCAATTTCCTCTCAAGAAAGGTATGGAACACTTCCCTAGAAAGAAAAGTTGCCTTTTGATTCTATTATTAGAACAAGTTATGATGTTGATGCTTCTACTCTCGATGTTACTTGATTTGCACTTTGCCTAGCTGGAAAGGCGTTAAGAAAGCGCTTATGGGAGACAACCCATGTTTTTACTACAGTACTTTGTTTTATATTTGAGTCTTGGAAGTTGTTTACTACTGTAGCAACCTCACCTTATCATGTTTTTGTGCCAAGTAAAGTTTCTATGTCAAAGTTGATGTTATATTTGGGATCGCTGCGCAGAAACAGCATGCTGTCTGTCACGAATCTGGGCACAGGCCTCTGTAGAAAATTCGAAAAATCTGCCAATTTACGAGCGTGATCCTCAGATATGTACGCAACTTTCATTAGTTTTGAGTTTTTCCATTTGAGCAAGTCTGGTGCCAGCTTTAAATTCGTCTTTACGGACTGTTCCGTTTTTGACAGATTCTGCCTTTTATTTCGCATTGCCTCTTTTGCTATGTTGGATTCATTTCTTTGATCCATTAATGTCCAGTAGCTTTATGCAATGTCCAGTGTAAAGAATGATTGTGCCACCTCTGAATGTGTGAATTATTAATTGTGCACTAACCCTCTAATGAGTTTGCTTGAAGTTTGGTGTGAAGGAAGTTTTCAAGGGTCAAGAGAGGAGTATGATATACTATGATCAAGAGGAGTGAAAGCTCTAAGCTTGGGGATGCCCCCGTGGTTCACCCCTGCATATTTTAAGAAGACTCAAGCGTCTAAGCTTGGGGATGCCCAAGGCATCCCCTTCTTCATCGACAACATCATCAGGTTCCTCCCCGAAACTATATTTTTATTCAATCACATCTTGTGTTCTTTACTTGGAGCGTCGGTTTGTTTTGTTTTTGTTTTGTTTGAATAAAATGGATCCTAGCATTCACTTTGTGGGAGAGAGACACGCTCCGCTGTTGCATATGGACAAATATGTCCTTAGGCTTTACTCATAATGTTCATGGCGAAGTTTCTTCTTCGTTAAATTGTTATATGGTTGGAATTGGAAAATGCTACATGTAGTAATTCTAAAATGTCTTGGATAATGTGATACTTTGCAATTGTTGTGCTCATGATTAAGCTCTTGCATCATATGCTTTGCACCCATTAATGAAGAAATACATAGAGCTTGCTAAAATTTGATTTGCATATTTGGTCTCTCTAAGGTCTGGATAATATCTAGTATTGAGTTTTGAACAACAAGGAAGACGGTGTAGAGTCTTATAATGTTTACAATATGTCTTTTATGTGAGTTTTGCTGCACCGGTTCAACCTTGTGTTTGCCTCAAATAACCTTGCTAGCCTAAACCTTGTATCGAGAGGGAATACTTCACATGCATCCAAATCCTTGAGCCAACCACTATGCCATTTGTGTCCACCATACCTACCTACTACATGGTATTTTCCGCCATTCTAAAGTAAATTGCTTGAGTGCTACCTTTAAAATTCCATCATTCACCTATGCAATATATAGCTCAGGACAAAATAGCCTTAAAACTATCGTAGTATCGAATATGTACTTATGCACCTTATCTTTTATTAAGTTGCTTATTGCGATAACCATGCTTCGGGGGAATCCATCAACTATTGTTGAATATCATGTGAGTTGCTATGCATGTCCGTCTTGTCTCAAGGATCTATCACCTTAATGATTGGAGCATGCAAATTGTTAGAGAAGAACATTGGGCCGCTAACTAAAGCCATGAATCATGGTTGAAGTTTCAGCTTTGGACATATATCCTCAATCTCATATGAGAATAATAATCATTGCTACATGCTTATGCATTTAAGAGGAGTCCATTATCTCGTTGTCCATGTTGTCCCTGTGATGGATGTCTGGTTGAGAATAACTAAAAGCGAGAAAATCCAAATGCGAGCTTTCTCCTTAGACCTTTGTACATGCGGCATGGAGGTACCCCTTTGTGACACTTGGTTGAAACATGGCATGCAAAGATCCGGTAGTCCAAGCTAAGTAGGACGAGGTGCGCACACTATTAGTATACTATGCATGAGGCTTGCAACTTGTAAGATATAATTTACATAACTCATATGCTTTATTACTACCGGTGACAAAATTGTTTCATGTTTTCAAAATAAAAGCTCTAGCACAAATACAACAATCGATCTTTCCTCTTTCAAGGACCATTCTTTTACTTTTATTGTTGAGTCAGCTTATCTCCCTCCACCTTAAGAAGCAAACACTTGTGTGAACTGTGCATTGATTCCTCCATACTTGCATATTGCACTTGTTATATTACTTTATGTTGACAATATCCATGAGATATACATGTTATGAGTTGAAACCGCTGAAACTTAATCTTCCTTGTGTTGCTTCAACACCTTTACTTTGATTTATTGCTTTATGAGTTAACTCTTATGCAAGACTTATTGATGCTTGTCTTGGAAGTACTATTCATGAAAAGTCTTTGTCATATGATTCACTTGTTTACTCATGTCATTACTTTTGTTTTGATCGCTGCATTCATTACATATGTTTACAAATAGTATGATCACGATTATGATGGCATGTCACTTCAGAAATTATCTTTGTTATCGTTTTACCTGCTCGGGACGTGCAGAACTAAGCTTGGGGATGCTGATACTGCCTCCAACGACGTATCGATAATTTCTATGTTCCATGCTACTTTATTGATGATAATTACATGTTTTATGCACATTATATGTCATATTTATGCATTTTCCGGAACTAACCTATTAACTAGAGCTGGAGAGCCGCTTGTCAAGTCGTTTTTGGTTTCCGTAAACTTCTATATGAAATATTCGGAATTGACGAAATCTTCGCCCAGTGGTCCTATTTTTGCACGGAGTTTCAGAAGACCGAAGAGGGAAGGAAGTGAGGCCTGAGGCGCCGACACCATAGGGCGGCGCGGCTGTGCCCCGGCCGCGCGCCTGTGGTGGGGCCTCGCGCCGCCTCCGACCTACCACGCCATTTAAAGCCTCCGTCGCGAAACCCCAAGTACCGAGAGCCACGACACGGAAAACCTTCCAGAGACGCGCCGCCGCGAATCCCATCTCTGGGGATTCAGGAGATCGCCTCCGGAACCCCGCCGGAGAGGGGATTCATCTCCCGGAAGACTCTTCATCGCCATGATCGCTCCGGAGTGATGTATGAGTAGTTCACCCCCGGACCATGGGTCCATAGCAGGAGCTAGTGGTCGTCTTTTCCTTGTTGTGCTTCATTGTTGGATCTTGTGAGCTGCCTAACATGATCAAGATCATCTATATGTACACTATATGTTGTGTTTGTCGAGATCCGATGGATAGAGAATACTATGTTATGGTGATTATCAATCTATTGTTTATGTGTTGTTTATGATCTTGTATGCTCTCTAGTAGAGGCTCTCGCCAAGTTTGTACTCTTAACTCCAAGAGGGAGTATTTGTGCTGATAGTGTGTTCATGCCTTCATTGACACTTGGGACAGTGACAAAAAGTTCTAAGGTTGTGATGTGTTACACTAGGGATAAAACATTGATTCTATGTCTATGATGTAGTTGTCGATTACATTACGCACCATACTTAATGTAAATTGTTCTGTTTTGCAACTTAATACCGAATAAGTTCTATGATAACCCAAGGTGGACTTTAGCATAGATGCGCTTGATGATGTTCATGCACTTTGTCGCAATGCCCACCAAATCTCTCACTATATTTATCATATCATGTATATGCATTGTTATGCCCTTCTATTTGTCAATTGCCCGACCGTAATTTGTTCACCCAACATGCTTTTATCTTATGGGAGAGACAACTCTAGTGAACCTGTGGACCCCGGTCCTATTCCTTACATAGCATACAATCTACTGCAATTATTCCGTTTTCTTGCAAACAATCATCTTCCACTCGATACGTTTTATACTCTTTGTTACAGCAAGCCGGTGAGATTGACAACCCACTGCTTCGTTGGGGCAAAGTACTTTGGTTTTGCTGTGCAGATTCCACGTTGGCGCCGAATCCCTGTTGTTGCGCCGCAACACATTTCGCCACCATCAACCTTCAACGGGCTCCTGGCTCCTACTGGTTCGATTAAACCTGGGTTTTACTGAGGAAACTTGCTTCTATACGCATCATACCTTCCACTTGGGGTTCCCACGGACGTGTGCATCTACGCGTATCAGGCCTCGTCTTCTTCCTCATGCGCAAGGACGACACGGCGGAGGCGTGAGCCACTTCGCTGGCCACCTCCTCATCGAGGATAAGGGCGTGCGGACTTTAGCCGGTTCCAGTCCTTCATGCACTTCGCTGCATCTGAGGTGAACTCGTGATCCTCGGTCTGACACAATTCCACTTTGGGGTTCCGCAGGCTACAATTCGGGGAGATATACAAATTTCAGCTAACTTTGGGCCTTGGTAGGTGGTTTTGACAGGGATGAAATGGGCTACTTTGGTCAGTCTATCGACGACTACCCAGATGGAGTCATTTCCTTTGCTGGATTTGGGCAGACCGGTGATAAAGTCCATTCCTACCGAGTCCCACTTCCATTCCGGAATCTGCAGTGGCTGCAGCAATCCTGCGGGTCGTTGATGTTCTGCCTTGACTCGCTGACAGATGTCACACTTGGCGATGTAGCTTCCAATTTCTCTCTTCATTCCATGCCACCAGAATTGTTCCTTCAAATCCTGGTACATCTTGGTACCGCCGGGGTGGATAGAATAAAGGGTATCATGGGCTTCCTGCAGAATTGCTTCAACTCTGAGTCCGATGGTACGCACAAGCGTTCTTTGTACCAAAGAATCCTTCTTCATCTACAAAGTGAATCCCGTGCTTTCCCCGGGCAGCCGTATCCGGGGTCTTGATTCCGCTGGCATTTCTCTCTCGGGGCTTCCCAATCCGACCAATCAAGGTGGGCTGAAGCTCTGCAAGGTCTAGGAATCCTTCACCACTAGTTCCATTCTCGAACTCAAACTCTGCATAGCTAGGTCAATAGCCTGATGCTATCGTGAATTTAACCCACTAGCCTACTCGTGCATCTCGGCCATCACATTTGCTTTGCCGGGTGGTAGTGAATTTCCATCATAATCCTTATCGCCCAACCATCTCTCCGCCTCATGTTGAGTTCTTTCGGTGAAGATGTACTTTAGGCTCTTGTGGTCGTATGATCTCGCATCGGGCTTACCCATGAGGTAATGACGCCAAACTTTCAAGGCTAAGACTACGGCCGCAAGCTCCTAGGCCTATGGGTTGACAGTTCTACCATGTTGCTTCAAATGTCTGACAAGATAAGATATCACTTGCCTTCTCCGATCAACACACATCCAAGACCAATCTTGACGATCACAAGAGACATCGAAAGATTTGTGATATCAGCATGGATTAGGATTGGGGTTGTGGTCAGTCTGGTTTTCAGTGTCTGGAAGCTTTCCTCACACTTCTCCGTCCATTCGAACTTCTTGTCTTTCTTCAACAGCTGAGTCATGGGTCTTGCTATGCTTGAAAATCCTTCAACAAACCTACGGTAGTATCCGGCCAATCCGAGAAAGGCACGGACCTCAGTCTGAGTGGTTGGGGCTTTCCATTCTTGCACTGTTTTGATCTTGGCGGGATCTACGGCAATACCTCCTGCAGACAAGATATGTCCCAGGACTACTTCCTTCAACCAAAACTCGCACTTGTTGAACTTGGCATACAACTTGTGCTGTCTAAGGGTTTCTAGGATGATTTCCAAATGTTGCTCATGTTCCTCTTCGGTTTTGGAATAGATAAGGATGTATCGATGAATACAACGACAAACTTATCCAAAAAGTTCATGAAGATCTTATTCATGAGGTTCATGAAATGTTGCATTAATAATCCAATGACACGACATTGTACTATACAATCCAAATCGTGGTGAATGCGCCTTTGGGATTGTCTGCTATACCTTGATCTTCACTGATGATACAGCCAAACTTAAGATCGATCTTAGAGACATGGGCACCCTGGCCAACCGATCAAACAGAAGCTCCTATCTTTGGCAAGGGATATTTGTTTTTGATGGTGACATCGTTAAGTTTACGATAGTCCGTACATAAACGACTCGGGCACCGCTTCTTGTCCACAAATAAGACCTGGGATCTCCAAGGCGATGCACTTGGTCGGATCAGACCTTTGGCTAAAAGTTCATCCAGTTGTTTCTTCAGCTCCACTTCAGCTCACGTCTATGCCAGGCTCAAACAGTCCTGCTCCATGGATTAACTCAATGATAAACCCTATATCCCTATCCGGGCATAATGGTAAACCTTCGAAAACACATATCAGGTATCAAGGTATCTAATTCTAATTTGATCCGTGAGGTTGGCTTGGCTACACCTTGCTGCGTAAACTTTCGGTAATCTTTCGTAGATACCTACTAGGATACCTAAGCTGGTCATGGTGATGCTTGGCACAACTAATCAATCCATGTGGTGTTTATTAACCACCATTCCTAGTACCACTTCCAAACCTTTGGTTCCCAAAATAATCAGGTTGGCATAGAAATCTACTTCATGGATTTTGATGGGTACATTTTTGCAAAATTTTCTGGCTTTGGTGGTTGATCCCGGAATTTGAACTATCATAACATGTTTCAAGCTTCGATAGGTTGAATTTTACCTGTGGATGCAAAATCTTCGGGTATAAAAGAATGAGATGTCTGAATTCAAACAACACTGCAGCACTGAATTAACAAAAACACATCAATATTAAAGATCCGTGCTTCCGGCTTCTACATTCATCTCGAAGAGACGGCCACCAAGCGGTTATTGGGGTTGTTGAAGTAACTTTTTGGCTTATGGAGCACACGCCGTTGTCGGGCCGAAAGGTGTGGCCATGGTGTCGTCATGAAGTTTACGGTCTCTTTGGACACCGTTGAGAATCAATACAATCGCACTATAATGGTGATGGTGGTTTCCATGGTTCTTGGTTGCAACGGGGATGGCGCGAGCTCTACCTCATGCTGTTGGTGTTGTTGCTGTTGGTGTTGGGGCTCGTGATTGGGGCTGTGGTTGAAGTAGTTGGTGTTGTTCTGGTAGTTGTGGTTGTTGTTGTGGTGGCCTCTGATAACCCACAAGTATAGGGGATCGCAACAGTCTTCGAGGGAAGTAAAACCCAAATTTATTGATTCGACACAAGGGGAGGTAAAGAATACTTATAAGCTCTAACAACTCAGCTGTCAATTCAGCCGCACTCGAAAAGCGACTAATAATCAGTATGGGATGCGGAAAAGTAGCAAGATAAGGAGAGCAATAGTAACAAGAATACGCGAGTAGTAGTAATATGAGAGCAATGGTACCAAAAACAATGACATGCAGAACGAGTATATGATGATGAAAGATGGACCGGGGTTCCCAGATATTACACTAGTGGTAACCCTCCAATAACAAGTGTTGGGTAAACACAGCTGGGCAATTGATAGGATTGATAAGGCATTAAGAAAGAACATCAATTCATTAATCATGTAGGCATGTTTTCCATATATAGTCATACGGGCGCAATGAGAAACTTGTACACATCTATTGTCCCATCAAATTTTGGTGAAAAATGCCTCAAGGGAATTCACTGGATATTATACTCCTTTAATAGAGCACCTGTTAAAGCATTACACCATGAAAACATGTGTCCCTCACATCACCGCCATCCCCTCTGGTTGTCCGATTTCTGTCACTTCGGGGCCTTTGGTTCGGACTTGACATGTGCATACAACTTGTAGATACAATCTAAGCAATAATTAGAGCTCAAATCTAAGATCATGCCACTCGGGCCCTAGTGACAAGCATTAAGCATAACAAGATTGCAGCAACAATAACTTCACAAACTTTATAGATAGACTAATCATAATGTATCATCCATCGGATCCCAACAAACACAACACTATTATCGATGAATCTCAATCATGTAAGGCAGCTCATCATTGTATTGAAGTACATGGGGGAGAGAATACCAACTAGCTACAGCTAGAACCCGTAGTCCATGGGAAACTACTCACGGAGCATGATGGAGGCGGTGGCGTTGATGGAGATGGCTTAGGGGCACTTCCCCGTCCCCGGAGAACAGAGACTTCTGTCCCCGAATTGGAGTTTCGCGATGGTGGCGGCGCCGGAGTCTTTCGAGTTTCGTCAAGAGGTACGGTGTTTTTAGGTCACGAGGGGTTAAGTAGGCGAGGCGGCGTCAGAGGGGCACCAGGGCCCTCCCACAGGCCGGCGCGGCCAGGCCCTGCCCGCGCGGCCGTGTGGTGTCGGGGCCCTGGGCCTCCTCTCCGTCTCCCCTTCGGCCCGGTCCGTCTCATGAATTAAGATGTTTGGTCTTTGCCGTGAATTCCGGAATATTGTTCAACAACCTTTGAACCAAAAACGTAAAAACAGGAACCGGCACTGCATCTTGTTAATAGGTTAGTGGAAAACGCATAAAAACATCATAAAGTGAACAAAACATGTAAGTATTGTCATAAAACAAGCATGGAACTCAGAAATTATGGATACGTCGGGGACGTATCAGCATCCCCAAGCTTAGTTCTGCTCGTCCCGAGCAGGTAAAACGATAAAAAGAATAATTTCTGTAGTGACATGCTACTTACATATCCTTGATCATACTATTACAAAGCATATGAAATGAATGAAGTGACTCAAGGCAATGATCTATAGTTGCTAACAAATAGATAACATATAGCAAAACTTTTCATGAATAGTACTTTCAAGACAAGTATCAAAAGTTTTGCACAAGAGTTAACTCATAAAGCAATAAGTTCAAAGTAAAGGCATCAAAGCAACACAAGGAAGATATAAGTTTCAATTGCTTTCAACTTGTAACATGCATATCTCATGGATAATTGTCAACACAAAGTAATATGATGAATGCAAATAAGCAAGTATGTAAGAATCAATGCACAGTTGACAAGTGTTTGCTTCTAAGATGGAAGGAAGTAGGTAAACTGATCAACATAAAGTAAAAGAATGCCTTCAAAGAGGAAAGCATCAATTGCTATATTTGTGCTAGAGATTTGGTTTTGAAAACATAAAGAGAGCATAAAAGTAAAGTTTTGAGAGGTGTTTGTTGTTATCAACGAATGGTAGCGCTCTAACTCCCTTGCTAGACAAACCTTCAAGAGCGGCTCCTATGAATTATTTTTATTTTTGGGTGGCACTTCAACCTTTTTTTCACAAACCATGGCTAACCAAATCCTTCGGTGTCTGCCAACAATCTCATACCATGAAGGAGTGCCTTTTATTTTAGTTTTACTATGATGACACTCCTCCCCACCTTTGCTTACACAAGCTATGGCTAACCAATCCTTCTGGTGCCGTCCAACAATCACATACTATGGAGGAGTGTCTATTTTTGTTAATTAATTTGGGACTGGAAATCCCATTGCCAGCTCTTTTTGCAAAATTATTGGATAAGCGGAAGCCACTAGTCCATTGGTGAAAGTTGCCCAACAAGATTGAAAGATAAACACTACATACTTCCTCATGAGCTATAAAACATATTGACACAAATCAGAGGTAATAAATTTGAATTATTTAAAGGTAGCACTCAAGCAATTTACTTTGGAATGGCAGGAAATACCACATAGTAGGTAGATATGGTGGACACAAATGGCATAGTGGTTGGCTCAAGGATTTGGATGCATGAGAAGTATCTCCCTCTCGATACAAGGCTTAGGCTAGCAAGGTTATTTGAAGCAAAAATACAAAGAACCGGTACAGCAAAACTTATATAAGAACATATTGCAAGCATTATAATATCTACACTGTCTTCCCTGTTGCTCAAACACTTTTACTAGAAAATATCTAGACTCAAGAGAGACCAATCATGCAAAACCAATTCTAACAAGCTCTACGGTGAACAATTAATAGGTTTAAACTAATATTGGAAAACTTAATCATGATCTACTTGAGAGCTCAAAACAATTGCCAAGTGTCAAATTATCCAAGACATTATGAGGCATTTTCTATTTCCAACCAAATATAAATAAGTGCAATAGCTTCCAACTTTTATCATTGAACATTAAAAGTAAAACGAAGAACACGAGTGTTTATATGAAAAAGCGGAGCGTGTATCTCTCCCACACAAGGATTGCTAGGATCTGAACTTATTCAAACAAAACAAAAATAAAAGCACACAGACGCTCCAAGTAAAGCACATATGATGTGACCGAATAAAAATATAGTTTCAATAGAAGAAACCTGATAGTTGATGAAGAAGGATGCCTTTGGGCATCCCCAGCTTTTAGACGCTGAGTCTCCTTTTGAAATATGCAGGGATGAACCACGGGGCATCCCCAAGCTTAGACTTTTCACTCTTCTGATCATATATCATCCTCCTTTCTCCTGACCCTTGAAAACTTCCTTCACACCAAACTTCTCATAAACTCATTAGAGGGGTTAGTACTCAAAAAACTTGAATCCACCTTCTGTAGTGACACATTGCAAGAACTCAATAAAACATTAGCTACAGCTCTCCACGTCTAGAAAGCCCCACATAAAGTCCACAAGAGACAATGCAAAAACAGGTAGACAGAATCTGCCCAAACAACAGCCTAAAGACGAATTTTAAAATGGTACTTCCGCTGCTCAAATCAGAAAACTCAAAACCAATTAGTGAAAGTTGCGTACATATCTGAGGATCACACGTAAATTGGCAGATTTTTCTGAGTTTCCTACAGAGAAATATGCCCAGATTCATGACAGATAGAAATCTTCTGCGCAGAAATCTAAATCTAGTATCAACCTTCGATTAGAGGCTTCACTTGGCACAACAAAACACAAAACTAAGATAAGGAGAGGTTGCCAGCAGTAGTAAACAACTTCCAAGACACACAAATATAAAACAAATTACTGTAGCAAAATAACACATGGTTATCTCCCAAGAAGTTCTTTCTTTATAGCCATTAAGATGGGCTCAGCAATTTTAATGATGCTCACATAAGGATGAGAGTTGAAGCAAAAAGAGAGCATCAAAAAGCAAATTCAAAACACATTTAAGTCTAACCCACTTCCTATGCATAGGAATCTTGTACACAAATAAATTCATGAGGAGCAAAGTGACAAGCACAAGAAGATAAAACAAGAGTAACTTCAAAATTTTAAGCATATAGAGAGGTGTTTTAGTACCATGAAAATTTCTACTACCATATTTTCTCTCATAATAATTTTCAGTAGCCTAATGAATAAACTCAACAATATAAATATCACATGCAGCATACTTTTCATGATTTCCAAACACATAATTTTTATCAAGTTCAAGAATAGTGGAATTAACTTTCAAACTTACTTTTATTAATAATATAACAAGGTAGGTGATCAATCTCAATAGATATGGGACTCATAGAATAAGTCAAGAATCTCCAATCCCATTTTCATTAGTAGTACAATTAATATTGTCAAGTAACATAGGACCATCATCTAGAGCTTTATCATAAACATTTGCCAAGCAAAATTCTTTAGTACCATGCATTTCGACATCATGCACAAACAAAGCATTATCATAAGATTTATCAAAGTAGCATGGATTATCATATATAACAGATAATTATTCTCACAAGTTTTACTCATAGGTAATATTTCAAGAGAATCCATAGGAACATAACATTCAACCTCTTTCGGGAAGCATGGAGGACAATCAAATAGTGTAAGAGATAAAGAGTTACTCCCTCATTAGAAGGTTGACATGGGTAGCTAATCCATTCTTCCTCCTTTGTCTGTCATTTCTTCTTTTCATCCAATGAGCTTTCAAGTTCATCAATTTCTCCCTTTTTCATCCAATGAGCTTTCGTGTTCATCAATTTCTTCTTCCACCTGCTCCCTGTAAATTGTGAGTGCATTCTTGTGCATTAATGTGTCTCTCTTTATAATCAAGGATATAAGGATTCCTATTGTAGCATGACCTCCGGTATGCCAAAGGTATGCCAAACCGGATGGTCTCACCCTTCAAGATACCGGTTAATGTTCATACCGGAATAAGAAGATAGAGTTTGGCTGGTGAGCTTTTAAGCCGTATCCCTAAGATGGGTATACCTAAATCCTGGCAGTAAGATACCTAGAGGGCCTAAGGCATGCATATGTTATTGACTGGTCAAAGGACTCTCCAGCTAGAAGACGTAGAGAGCTACAAAGTGGCTTTTTTAAAAACGAAGGTATTACTATAAAGAGAAGGATGACGCCAGCAACCTGAGACATCGCCCCCGATTAAAGAAGATAATTGCTGTCATCTATGATTAAAGTAGCTTAGTAAAGTAGCTTTATAAAAAGTATCTTTGTAAAGTAGTTTGTCTAGTCAAAGATGCCGTTAGGGTTTTCTGCAGGTCTCTCGTAGTTTCACCCTCTCCCAGTGAGCATGAGGAGGGCAACCTACAATGCCACATCCAGTAAAGAGAGTACCTGTACCTTGTTGGGAGATTGTCAATCATGGTGATCCAGAGCGAGTTCATCCTTGCCTTTCTTTCTACCGTCTTGGCCAAGCTCCTGAGTGAAAGATTCAAGTTCGTCCATCTAGTCACAAACCCTCCCCCGAACTCTAGCGTCCATTCGGCCCCGAGATAAGCCATCCTATGGCATCTGTCTGTTCACCACGACGACAGCTGGCGCCCACCGTGGGGCATGAAGTGGCGCGCGGTTGGAGTTCATATTCGGGCGGGCATCCTCGACATCAACGGCGAGCGCATCGGTGTCCGCGCTCGTGCAACGCATCTACAACATGGACTGACTGGCACGGAGACCACACGTCGCCAACTGCCAAGAAGTTCCGTTGTAATGGCCGCACCATCGAGTCTGCAGCACCGCGCTCTGCTTCGCACCGTCTCCGTGCGCCGCCGCCGGTGCTGGTGGCGTTCGAGATCCGCCAAGATGGCCGTGCTCGGGCCGCGCCGCCGCAGCGTGGAGGCTGCGATGGTTGGTGTAGGTTAACACCGCAAAGGAGCCGTGGAGGAAAGAGATGAACGGCAAGATCACCGCCTCAAGAAAAACTACCGCCGAGCGTGCGATCACTGGCATCGCGAGCATCATCAGCACCACCGCAATACTCTTCAAGCTGGCGATGCACACGGCCTGCTGGCCGTACCATCGCTAATATCACTCCCAAGAAGCGTCGAGAGCTGAGGCCACGCCACATGCCCGCCACCGTGGCTTTCGACATCATCCGGCGCAGCGCCAGCTGAACCTAACCCTATCGCGGAGTACAATTCCATGCTCATGGCTTTGATGCTTCTGCCATGGCCCATGTTGCCAGGATACCTGAAACGCCGAAGGCTCGCACCAGATCAGATTTGCGCAGCAGTTCTTACCGCAAGAGTGCATCTCCAGACCGTACATCATAGTGCCTAGCAATGAGAGTCCGGAGGCACCATAAAGTCGCCAAAGGCAAAGAGAGTTATGTGAATCGCTCGGTGACGAAGTTGGCAAAGCGGAAGAAGAGTCGCAAAAGAGTCGTTGAAAACTATCGAAGAAGAAATGCCTATGTTAGCTGTTTCTAACGCAGGCAAAGGCCTCAAATCCGCCGCCACCAAAGAATGCCGAAGCAAGTCCTGTGGGCAGCATCGCCCTCATCCGGACAAAAAGAAGGGAAAGAGAAAGAATGACTGGCAGAGGACCATGATCCGCTTCTGCTTCTAAAGCAAAAAAGCCGGCAACAAGATGTCAGAGAAAAAGCCAAGGGCAGATCGGCTGACGCTAAGGAGGCATGAATGATCAAGGCTGTAGATATGAGATCACAAAATTATCGAGTCGCGAAGAGTGGCATATGTGGATGAAGAAATGCCACCACCAGGGTACCGCAAGAGCCGCGAACCGAAGAATACGACGCAGTCGATTCCGAGGAACGAACAAGAGTCCACCCAACTTCTTTGGGAGTTGGGCCTGGGAAAGATGTCTTGCTGGGACCGGGACGCGAGGTACAAAAAGCTGGGATGTACATCTTTCTCGCAATAGTTGAATGAGGGGACCTCCCCGGCCCAAGGTGTTTTGGCCCACGAATCATGAGAGAAGAACCCACCGGTACGCAATTTTCAGCTTGCCCCGGGACACAAGAACGTATGATGGTACGACTAAGCTCGGGAGATCTGGGTCGTGGACAAGGTTGCCACTGTTACGCACGGTGGTGGAGCAAACCTCGGCGTTGGGCAAAGTAAGAATCATACTGCCTTTATCTTTGTGGGCCCTACAGGATTTCCATGGCCACCTGTTTGTGACATTAACGGATGGTTGGACTTTGAGGAAGCATTTGTGAACAACTTCAGCAGCACCTACAAAAGGCCAAACCGGCCCCAACCTTGCGCTGTGCCAACAGCGTGCAGGAGAACCAGATCGGGATTATCTCACCCGGTGGAACTCAATGAGAAACACATGTGAAGGAGTGATTGAGGCACAAGCCATTGCTTGGTTCAGTCAAGGATGCCGGAGAGGATCACCTCTGTGGCAAAGGCTGCAAAGGAGCATGCCCACAACTCTAGCAGAGATGATACGTGTGGCAGATAGCTATGTTGGGAGACCCAATGCAACCGGCAGTGCAAGCTGAGCCGGAGCAGTCAAATCCGCCTCAACAACAATACCGGGATAACCGGAACAACAAAAGAAGGGAAGATTTCCCGGATCGAAGATATGCATCACAGCAAGTTGCTGCCGTGCAGTCTGATAGTCGGATAAAACTATAAACACATTAGCTACGGTAGAGTTATGAATCGCTTTCGTGTGAGTTGGCAAAGCGACAGAGCGTGTAAGAGCTGTTGAAAACTATTGAGCAGCAAAATGTTGAGCAGCTAGCTAAGCTAAACGAGGCAGTGGCCTCAAAATCCGCGTTCAACAAAGAATGCCGAACGGAGTCCGGGGGCAGGCATGGTCACAAATAGGACAAAAGAAGGAAGAAAGAAACCTTACGACGAGATGAGGCATGTATTGATCCGATTCTTGCCGAGCAAAAGCCGGGCAACAAGATGCCGGTAGAAAAAGCCAAGGGGCAGATCGGGGCTACGCCAAGGAGGCTATGCCGGAAACGATCATGCCGGTAGATATGAGACCGGGCAAAATTATCGAGCCGCAAGAGTGGCATATGTGGATGAAGAAATGCCACCACCGGGGTACCGAGAGCCGCGGAACCGGAAGAATATGACGAGTCAGATTCCGAGGTGGAGCAGACAAGAGTCCACGGGAACCGGGGAGCGCACAGGGAAAGATGTTTGCCGGGCCACGGACGAGGCCACGAGTTAGACGAGGTACATCTTTATACCAATAGTTGAATGTGAGGGACCTCCTGGCCGAGTGTTTTGGCCCACAGATCATGAGAGAAGAACCACCGGGTACGCAATTTTCAGTTGCCCCGGGACACAAGACATATGATGGTACGACCAAGCCGGAAGACTGGCTGGCGGATTATGTCACAGCAGTTTACGTGGCTGGTGGTGGAGTAAACCGGCGTTGGGCGGTAAGTCATGTCTTATCTTGTGGGCCTGCGAAGGTGGCTTAACAATTTGCCGACGGAAGCATTAGGATGGTTGGACTTTGAGAAGCATTTGTGAACAACCGAGTACCTACAAAGGCCAAACCGGCCCCAGCAGCTCGCTTTGTGCCAGCAACGTGCGGGGAGAAGCAGGCGGGATTATACTCACCGGTGGAACTCAATGAGAAACACATGTGAAGGAGTGATTGAGGCACAAGCCATTGCTTGGTTCAGTCAGGGATGCCGGAGAGGATCGCCTTTGTGGCAAAGGCTGCAGAGAAGCATGCCCGCAACCTTAGCGGAAATGATACGTGTGGCAGATAGCTATGCATTGGGAGACCCAATGCAACCGGCAGTACAAGCTGAGCCGGAGCAGTCAAATCCGCATCAACAGCAATACCGGGATAACCGGAACAACAAAAGAAGGGAAGATTTCCCGGATCGAAGATATGCATCACAGCAAGTTGCTGCCGTGCAAGAAAATTCTGACGCCAGCGGCAGTCAGAGACAAAAAACCGGATCGTAGCCATGGGCGGGTCCTAAGAAACAGTGGGTAGAAAAGAAACCCTGGGGCCAGAAAAAGAACTGGCAGGAGCCTGTGAAATACACCATGGAAGCCGCCATGGATCAACCTTGCCAGTGGCACACGCCGAACCCGGATCACCCGTCGAACCACTTGACGAAGGCTTGTTCTTGGACCAAGTTCTTGATGCAAAGGGGGCGGTAAAAGATGCCCAAGGGCGAGGAGGCCCGTGCAGCAACAACAGCAACTACCACCTCCACCACCACTTCTTGGAGCAACGCCTTGCAGTGCGGCCTCGGTAAACGAACCTTGATGCACGGCAAGTTCTTAGGGTGGAGCAAAACAATGGCCAGCCACCTCCACCGGCACCTTTAGGCCGGAATACGAGGACCCGCATCTGTGCTGTGTTGTCTTTGTCACTGAGCCAACCGGCGTCGCCGTTCCATGGAAGTAAACGCCGTGATGCCGGCGGTTCCAAAATACATGCTGTGGTCAGTCGGATCAGGAAATCACCTGGTCGTTCAAGGATCACCCAAAATCATGCCGAATCCGGGTGGATATGCCTAGTTGTGGACCCAATCATGAAGGGGCCGAGCTTCCGAAGTAAAGTTCAACAAAGTGCCCGATAGACAACGCGTGACATAAACATCATGTCTGAAGCACTCCTGTCGTGCAGCTGGGCATAACGGAGAATATGCTGCAGCCAACTCACACAACTTTCCATGGGATTGTTCCCGGTTTGTCTTGCGCCCCGATAGGAAAAGTTCGGGTGGATGTGTCGTTTGGAGGACGTGACAATTGTCGTGTTGAGAACATTGAGTTTGAGGTGGTGGACTTAGATAGTCCCTACCATGCCTTGTTGGAGGCAGGCATTGGCGGCTTTTCATGGCATCAGCCCATCGGCTACACTCAAGATGAAGATCTGACACCTCGTGGACCCTTAGCCCATGGTGGGAAACTGTGGTCGATGGAAACTGTTCCTTGGGATCAAACCTAGTAGAATCTTTGGTGATAGCGGAAGAAAGAAAAGAATACAAGCTGTACAGTGCTCGCTCGATCCTCAAAGTTGAGCTTAGCGGCAATGAGTGGAAACTTGGCTTCACTTAGGCGTTCCAAGCCGACAAAGCGGACAAAGACATTGTCTTGGATCCGGCTTACCCGAGGCCTTGGTGGTATCGGTGCCGGCCTCGATCCAAGCATAGGAAACGCGCTCGTCGGCTTCCTCAGTGAGGAGCTCAGGAACATCTTTGCATGGTCTCTTGATGACTTGGTAGGGGTTCGAGGGAGCTGGCTGAGCACTCTCTAGCGTCCGGGAAAATTTTAAACCGTCGTCAACCTGCCGCGGTTCGTTGAAGATAGGAGAAAATCATTGGAGAAAGAAGTAACAAAGCTGTTGGTTGCCGGTTTCATCGTGGACACACAGAGTGGCTGGCTAATCCGGTGATGGTCGAGAAGAAAAAAAGATGAGAACACGGCACAACTTGCCAAGGTGTGGCGCATGTGCATCGACTACACCAACCTCAACAAAGCTTGCCCAAGAGATCCTTTGCCGCGAATCGATCAAGTGATTGACTCTACTGCTGGGTGTGAGTTGTTGTCGTTCCTAGATGCGTATTCCGGCTTCCACCAAATCCCTCTGAAAAAAGAAGATCAAATAAAAACTGCGTTCATTACCCTGCACGGGGCTTATTGCTATGTTACTATGCCTTTTGGTTTGCGCAACGCTGGTGCAACGTACCAGCGCTGTATACAAAAATGCTTGTTTGATCAAATCGGAAAAAATGTGCAAGTTTATGTGGATGATATTGTGATAAAAACTAAAGTAAAAAGATGCCTTAATCGATGACATCCGGCAAACATTTGATAACCTAAGGCGGTTCCGGATGAAACTCAATCCGACAAAGTGCACCTTTGGTGTCCCTGCCGGCAAGCTGCTCGGTTTCCTTGTGTCAAGCCGGGGCATTGAGGTCAATCCGGTAAAAATCCGGGCAATAGAAAGAATGACTATCCCGCGAGAACTAAAAGATGTGCAAAAGTTTACCGGAAGCTTGGCATCGCTAAGCCGGTTTATAAGCAGGCTAGGAGAAAAGGCCTTGCCACTCTATGCTTTGATGAAAAAATCGGATACTTTCGTCTGGACCACGCAGGCAGACGCAGCGTTTAAGGAATTGAAAAACATGCTCGTAACGGCCCCAATTTTGGCCTCACCCTTGGAAAGAGAACCTATGTTGCTCTATATAGCGGCAACGAACCGGGTGGTTAGTGTTGTGGTTGTGGTGGAAAGAGAAGAGGAAGGAAAAACCGTCGGCCGGTATACTACCTGAGCGAGGTGCTCTCCTCATCAAAGCAAGAACTACCCACACTTCCAAAAAATGACTTATGGCGTGTTCATGGCCGCCACGACTCAAGCATTACTTTGAGGAGCACCCCATGAAGGTGGTAAGGGGAGGCACCCATCTCCGATATCATGGGCAACAAGGATGCCAGGATTGCAAAGTGGGCAATTCAGCTATCACCGTATGTGCTACCGGTGTATGAAAGAAGAGATGCCATAAAGTCGCAAGCTTTGTAGCTGATTTCTTGGTCGATTGGGCGGAGATACAATACAAACCGCCGCCAGAACACAAAATAGAGTATTGGAAGATGCACTTTGACGGATCCAAACTCAAGGAAGGTCTGGGTGCCGGTGTGGTACTCACCTCACCTAAGGGAGATCACCTCCCGGTATGTTTTACAAGTACACTTCAGGGCATCAAACAACGTCGCTGAATATGAGGCTCTGATACATGGGCTTAAGGTCGCAAAGGAAATCGGAGCGCTCCGCATTTGCTACGGCGATTCAGATCTTGTGGTGCAACAGTGTTCGGAGATTGGGACGCAAAAGATGCCAACATGGCCTCGTCCAGTTCCATGTGCAAAAGATTGCAGCTTCTTCGAAGGATGTGAATTTCACCATGTACCTTGCGCGTGAGAAAATGAGACGCAGATGCATATCCAAGCTAGGTTCGTCCGGGCAAGGAATTCCTCTAGGAATAGCTGCAGCGCACTTGGGGATTCCATCAATCAAGCCAAGTCCGGAGTCGGAATCAATTTTCGTACCGGAATCACATGTGGTGCCAATGGAGATTGTGAAAGAGCTTAGGGGACTACTCAAGCCAAACTCGGGGTATGCCGGTAAACTCGGGGCTGCGACGCCACATGCGGAAGAGCGATGTGGATAGCATGGACATAGACATGCCGGTGTTGTAGTTAGAGAGGCACCATCTTGGGTGAACCTATTAGGAATTCTGATCAGCGGCACCTTGCGGTTGACGGAAATGAATCAAGAATCTGGAGAAGGTCCAAACACACCATCATCAATGGTAGAGTATACAAGAGAAGTGTGCAGGGTGTCCTCCAAAGATGTGTGGAGTAGGAAGAGGAGAGAGGAAGGCCATGGGAAATTCATCGAGGAGGAGAAGTTTGAACTCATAACTTCTTCAAGGGCGTTATTGTAAAGGTGTTCCGACATAGGTTCTGCGACCTGACCTTGAATAATCTTTGAGGATTTGGTAAGGAAATGTAATGGCTGCAGTACGCTAAGTAAAACCATACCCCGGCATCCGGCTTAAAAACCATACCGCTAACCTGGCCTTTCGCTGTCTGGTGCCTGGACATGGTTGGGCCATTTAAAACCGCAAAGAGGAAACATGACCCACATCTTGGTAATGGTGGATAAGTTCACCAAGTGGTTGGAAGTGAAGCCTATCGCAAAATGTGATGGCCACACAGCGGTAAAGTTCCTGAAAGATGTAATTCTCAGTATCATAACTGACAATGGCACAAACTTTGCTCAAGGAGAGTTCAAACGATTTTGTGAAGACAAGAACATCCGGTTGGATTTGTGCTCGGTGGCGCACCACAAGGCAATGGCCAAGTTGAAAGAACGAATGCTTTGGTACTTTCCGGTATCAAGCCAAGACTCATTGATGCAATGGAAAAATCGCCGGGATGTTGGATCGATGAGCTACCATCGGTGCTGTGGAGTCTAAGAACAACTCCGAACCGGTCTACCGGATACACACCATTCTTCATGGTTTATGGAGCAGAAGCGGTCATACCAACCGACATTCTCCATGATTCCCCAAGGGTGCAACTCTATACCGAAGAGGTAAAAGAGGCCCGGGAAAATGATGTAGACTTGCTAGAAGAAGCAAGAGAACTAGCTCTGGCAAGAACAGCCATTTATCAGCAAAACCTCAGACGCTATCATAGCCGGAAGGTCAATAGTGTTCCGAGAAGGGGACCTGGTGCTACGCCTAGTGCAGCGCATGAGGCGGCTTTAAACTATCCCCTCCATGGGAAGGACCTTTAATTGTGAGCAAGGCTCTCCACAATGATGCCTATTACCTAATTGATGCACAGGAATGGAAGAAAGGAAAGGCGGACAAGTCAGGAGAGGAGACCAAACGCCCATGGAATGTAGCTCTGTTGCGTCCTTTACTCTTGAAGTGGTGTTGTAAGAGTTCCTTTTTGTACCTTAATTGCTATGAATAAAAAGATGTCGGAACCTCGAATGAATCTCGGGGACTTGCCTTATTAAGTTGCATGAAACATGTTTATTTTTTCTGTTGCCGGTTGCTTATTGAACGTTTTTTCTTTCCGGTTTAGTAATGTGCTAGACCATACCGGAGTCTTTGACTCTGCTGTTGTCCATAACTTGGCTTCATGGCAAGCAAGATAAACCGGTAGGGGATAAGCACAACTGTGGAGAGGGAAACCGGGAAAGAACAATCCGGAAAAATTTAACTAACCCCGGTTATACTGGTTTTTTGCAAAATTTCGAATTGTTTCTAAGTTCAAGAAAATGCTTGTTTGGTGAAAGAACCTTGTGCTCATCGCCCAAAGAACGCCCAAAAAGAAGGCAGGCAGAGGCAAGGCAAAAAAGACAAATTGTGCATCGAATTGGATGCGAAGCAATCTGGAAATCTTTGCGGTACAGGATAAAAGCAGAACCAAAACGCAAAAATGCTAAGGCAAACTTAAGATAATTAGCTACCGGTATAACTTACCGGCACAAAATGTTGTACGTCAACCACAAGCAGACTTAAGGTTTTACATCATAAGCCCCGGCATACCGGGGCAGAATTTAACAGAACATTGTTTTAAGGCACGCAGGGCCAAACAGCACGACAAGGTAAATCTCAAAGCAGGTAATCAGGCAGCAGGGGCTTCCGGAGGAACGTCGCCAGTACCAGCATCGTCTAGAGGCTCCTCCTCGGCTTCATCCTCCTCCTCATCAAGATAATCTTTGACGTCAGGAGGGGGAGGAATGAAGGTGCGCATTTCGGCGTACTCCGCGATACGGTACGCGCGATCCTGCCGCTTAGCGGTAAGGATCGGGTCCAGATCGGTTTCCGCGCCTTCGCGCACTCCGGTGAGGGCATCCAGGTCAAGCTCCGGGTACCAGGAACAAGCGACGCGGAGGGCAGAATCTGCTCCAGCGCGGGCAGCAGAGCACTGCCACTCGCGGATCCTCCTACCGGCGCCCTTGAGACGGTCACTGGTTAGGGAGAAAGTATCCGGCACCTCCTCGCCAGGCCAAAGGGTCCTAAAGAGCTGGGTAGCTACATCAGGAATGTCAGATAGATTGCGATCTATGGCGCGCATGTGAGACACCCGCGCGTTAAGCGCGACCAGATGGTCATTGGGCGTCCATGGCACGGCAAGATTCGCCTGGCCCTGGGCAGTGCGACGCGCATTGACTTTCTTGACAGCGTACGTCTGAGAGTCCGGAAAGAGGCCTGTGCAAAGAAAGAAAAAGGCTGAGGAAAAGAATCCGGAAGAAAAAGAGACCGGAAGGAAAGATAGCGAAAAGAAAATAGGGTCGGAGGAAAAAAGGCTCGTATGCAGTAGTCAAAGGACTCACGGTAGGCAAGTGCATCGGTTTGCAGAATTAGCTGGTTGCACTCCTTGTGCTCCTCCTCCAGCCGCGCGGCTTTCTCCTCGGCACCTTCCGGGCCTTGGCCAGCTCCTCCAGCTCAGCTCGCAACACCACGGTGGCATTGCTGGCGTCCTCCAGAGCCTCGTCCATCTTGGCCGCTGCATCAGCTTCAGCGGCTTTGAGGACCTTGGCATGGTCAAGACCTAGCTGAATGAGCTGGGACTTGAGCTCCTGGTAGCTGGTCTTGTGGGCGCTCAGCTCCTCCTGATGCTGCTGAATGAGCTGGTCCTTCTCCCCTGCAACACAGAAAAGAAGGTGTAAACAAGATTGTGTTCGTAACGTTGAAAATGAAACCAAGTTAGCAGGAGAAAAGAAAAAGTTGTACGTTGAGCGGCGGCGAGCTGCTCCTTGAGAGCATTGGAAGCTTCGGGATCACTGTTAAGCAGAAATTGCGAATGTTAGAAGGAAAAAAGATTCGGTAAGAAAGACGCCGGTAGAACAAAAACTTACCTTGGCACTTATCGTGTGCCTCAGCGAGCTCCCGATGCTCCCATAAGAGCTCCTCAAAGAGGGCCTTCCGAGCGTCAGCCGTGAGCTGTTCAAAGAAAAAGAGGTTAGTGAAGTTTCGCGCTAAGAACAAAGTTCTTAACCCGAAACTCGGGGACTGGCAGTGCCGGTTTCGCGCGTTCTAAGATAAGTTTGGCGTTAAGAACAAGGTGTTCAACCCGAAACTCGGGGCTGGCAGTGCCGGTTTCGCGCTAAGTTTTCAAGTTCAAGTTTTGTCCTAAAAGCTGCGCTCTCACCACAAAACTCGGGGACTGGGAAGATAGACAGGAGAGAAACCGGCATGAAACTAAAAGATAGAACAAATCCGGAAGTAAGGAAACCGGTAACAAGTGAGAAAAGTTAGTAGAACGTACCATCAGGTTGTTCGTGGCATCGTACCACGCGCTGTCAAGCTCTTTCACGGCGCAGCGGAGCCGCATGAAGTGCTCTTCGGAAGACCGGTCCCCAACTGGATCAGGTGCCGGCAGCCTGTCCTTGCCCAAGCCGCGGGTCGCCGGAGTCATGTCCGCGGCGTTCCACTTCTGGGCGTAGGGCAGAAGATGCCCCAGATCCTGGCCTCTGCGCTGGAACTCAGTGATACCAAGAAGGCCGGTGGCCTTAGTGGCGGTATCCCTGGCGGCCTTGGAGACATGCAGCACCAGGGGCTGCTGGCCGCCGGAAGGGGCGCTGGAGGCCGTCGCCTTCCCCTTGATGAGCTTGGAAGTCTTGGGCGGTGGCGCGGTAGGAGCGGCCACGGAAGGCTTGGCGCGAGGAGCACCTGGCGGCGGCATGAGGATGGTTCGTGGAGAATGGGGAGCGCTAGGCACATCACCCGGATTGGAACTTTCCGGCGCGGAAGATTCCGGCGCGTTGTCGTTTTTCGAGGGACGGGAGGAGCGGAGGCTCCGTCCGCGGCACTTCTTCCTCTCCGGCACCGATATTGCTGGCGCCGGTATCCTGGTCCTGGGAAGAAGGAAAGATCCTCCTCCGTGCGGTGATCTGACGTTGAAGGGGCCGCACGCCCCGAACTTGTTGTGCCCAGAAAGGGAGGCGAGGAGGTGTTCACGGCACCAGATGGTCCGGGCTTGACGAGGAGGAGGGTTGAGGTCCTTGCGGAACCCTCGAGCTGATGGCCTTAGGCCAAGCTTAAAGCGCGGAGCTAAGAAAAAGAAAGAAAGATAGTTGGAAAAAGCAGGGAAAAAGAACTTGGCAAAAAAGAGGCAGGAAAATGAAAAACTTACCCGGAGGCAGTTGGCATCTGCTTGCGCCGTAGCGCCGCATGCCCACTTTCTTCTCCCAAAGGCTCGGTGGAGCGTTTGGAGGGAGGGGCTTTGAACTGGCATTAGATGCCGGGCTGCTTCCTCTTTTGGCCCTGGGCCATGAGTTTGTCCACAAACTCAGAGCCGGCCTCGGCGCGCAGGGGCGGCACGCGCTCGTGGATCTATGAATTGAATAAGGCTAAGAGGCAATTCGGAGGAAAACAATAGTGGAAAAGTAAAAGAAACCGGAAAAGAAAATACCTCAAGCATGGTCAGGTCATCAGAGGACCCGGTTGGCTTTGGCGGAGACCGGCCCAAACGCGCAGCCGGAGTCTTGCCCATTTTCAGATCCTTCCAAAAGACGTAGGGATCTGGGTCGAAGGAGTCGAGGGCGCGCTTCCGGCAAGTTCCTCGCCTCTGCTTCAATGAGGGGGAAGCGGTCCTTGGCCTAAAACATGAAAAAGAAGATTAGCAAAAGCAGAAAGTCACCGGCAAAAAACAACCCCAATCGCATAATCCCTTACTTCTTGAGTTGGAGGGTTAGTAGTGCTGAAGGGAAGGAGGCCCCATTCCCAGTTAAATGGCATAGCAGTTTGGCAAATCTGCTTAGCCTTGAGAACAACGTCCTTCTTGCTAAGGGGATGGCCTGTGATCTTGGTAGGATCGCCGGGGCCATACATCTCGCTCATCCTATGCGCACGGCGCTTCAGAGGAAGCACCCGGCGCGAAATAAAGGTGCGAACAATATCGTCGGAGCAGATGCCGGTGTCCTTCATCTTCTGTTTCATGAAGCGTATAATCCGGTTGGTCTCGTTGTGAGACTCCTTCGGATTGTAGCTCCAGTTGGTTTTCGCGCGCCGGATCAAAAGGAGGCAGATCAATGAGATCTGCGGCGCCGTTGTTCTTCACATAAAAGAACGTCCCTTGCCATAACCGGCAAGACTCGAGGCCGGAGAACTTAAAAAAGGGGCTCCCTTGACGGGAGCTGATTATGCAAGACCCGCATTGCACGGGAGGTTTGGGCTTGGGGATATCTAAGCCCTGAACGGAGTTAATCCGAAGAGCAAAGAAGCGGGCAAACGTCTCACGAGTGGGCCGAATGCCGATATAGGCCTCCATGAAGGTGACATAGCAAGAAAGGTAAAAGATGGAGTTGCCAGGAAGGTAGTGAGGTTGGAGTTTATAGAAATCTAGAAGATCCCGAAAAAAAGGGGAGGGAGGAAGGCCGAAGCCACGCTCAAAGTGAGCAAGAAAAACAACACGTTCACCGGGCTGGGGGTCCGGTACTATTTCGTCACGGAATCCGGCAAGTGACTCCTTCCGGAATCCTGCGGGACCGGTACAACCAATCGATCTCATATTCAGTGACATTGGAGCCCATCCAGGCCTCCGCGGGTAATTTGGGAAGGCTCTGCGCCGGATGATTGGCTGGAGCTGCTGGATGCTTCACCAGAGTTACTCGCCTCAAGGTGGCTGCCGGATGCTTGGCTAAAGCTACCGGATTCTAAATGGCCACCGGACTCTTGGTGGCTACCGGATCCCTGCTGGTGGCCGGAATCGGTCTCCATCGGATCTGAAGCTGTAGATTCGCCGGGAGATTGTCTACGATGTCTAACGGAAGGAGAAGAAGAAGATGCGGAGGAGGATTCCTCGTGGATGGGAAGGCGAAAGAAACAGAAATCCCACACTTGGACCCCGCGTGAAGATCTACGAGTAAGAAGAAAACCAAAGAAAAAAGAGGAAATAAGAACACCGCAGACCCAAGATCTAAAAAAGCAGGCAGATGGCAAGCAAGGTAAGATTGGAACTAACCTTGAGCGTTGCGGTCGCTGAGGAAGACTTTCGCCGGCGAAGGAACGGACCTGCGGTCGCCGACGAGCACCGTCGACGGCGAGGCGGTGAAAGTCACGAAGAAGCAAGAATGCAGCGCGCTCGAAGAAGGTGTTGCAGAAGGTTCCCGCACGACGAGGTCCGGCGGAGGCGCGGCGTAAGTTCGCCGGGCGGCGAAGCTCAAGCAAGCAACGGCGGACGAAGACGACGAAGAGCGCGAGAGGCGAAGAGCTGCTGTGCGCAAAGGTAGGGAATGCGGAGAAGAGGAAGAAGAAGAGACGATTCTTGCTTATAAAGGAAGGAGATGGGCCGAAAACATTTGGCTTCCGCGTTTCGCCTCGTATTATGACGATTCGCATAGCGGAGCGCCGTGAAGCAGAAGTACACGCGAAGAGAGGGAGGCCACACGGAGGCACACACGGAATCCGAAGCGGCTAGTGGGATCCGCAGCGGTGCATTAAATGGACGCGCGGGAGTCGAAGCGAAGTGACAACTGACACTGGCGCGACGATCCACGGTGTGTATGTCTACGACCAGGCACGGGACCCGATATATTCGACCTCACAAGGAGATAACAATGACTAAGATCTTGGGAGAGTAAGATGCGAAATGCCTTACTGACGAGAGAAAATGTAAGTCGGCAAAATCTGGTTGAGCCAAGAATAAGAAAGTTAAACCGGGTATCAAAATTACGGAAACCTGGCATAGTGTTGGATAGAAGATGCAGACTATACCGGCTTTCGGGGACTAATGTTGGGAGGATGACCCCGACATGCCAAAATTTATGCCAAACCGGATAGTCTCACCCTTCAAGATACGGTTTAATGTTCATACACCGGAATAGAATGGATTTGACTAAGTAAAGCTAATAAATTGTCCCAAAGTCGTTATCTAGGAGCAGGGTAAATAAGATACCGGATGCGCGGAAGAGAAGAGCATGTTGGGTGATGGTCAAGGTCTCTCCAGACGAGAAATGAGAGATGAGCTAAGCAAAGTGGCTTTAAGCGAGGCATGACGATAAAGAGAAGGATGACGCCCAAAGCAACCGGAGGACATCAGCCTCCCCGATTAAAGAAGATACCGGCGTCATCTATGATTAAAGTAGCTTTATAATTAAAGTAGCTTTATAAAGTATCTTTGTAAAGTAGTTTGTCTAGTCAAAGATGCCGTTAGGGTTTCTTGCACTAAGCCACCTCTCCCCCTATATAAGGAGAGGCAGCCTCTTTCATCTGTGATCAGAAGAGAAAAACCTGTAACCTGTTGAGATCAATAAACATGGTGATCTAGAGGGAGTTCATCCTTGTGTCTTTCTTCTTCTACCTAAGCGTGGCCAAAGTTCTGAGGAAAGCATCCAGAAGTTCGTCCATCTAGTCACAAACCTCCCGAATCCTCTAGCGTCCATTCGGCCCAAGGATAAGCCATCCTATAGCATGATATAAGGATTCCTACTGTAGAATTCTATGCAAGAATTAAGGATAGTAGAAACATAATCTTTAAGGCCCTTACAAACAACACAAGTTTCATAATTCTCAACCATGAAGGATTCTATCTCGGAGGCTCCCATAAATAAGTCAAATTGTTCTACCTCTTCGAACCCATAATGAATATAGCAATTCCGATTATAGTTCTTAATTAAAAATTCCTCACTAAAGCCACATTGAAATTTAAGATGTTTAGTATCCTGTTCAGAACAACAGTTTATATCATGGCATTTAAGCAAGATTTTAGCAATTGTATTTAATTTTTTCTATCATAGCACTCATTATTTTACCAATTCTTGATTCTCTATAATTATTATAACATTCTATAAGCTCCAAGTAGGTTGTTGGTTCTCCCATGACAGTTTTTAAATTTTAGGTTTTTCAAATTTTTATGGTTTTTTGGTATATAGGGAAAAATAAAACAAGACAAAAAGTAACTAGGCAAAAGTAACCTAAGCAAAATAAAACTAGGCAGAAATAAACTAAGCACAAATAAACTGGAGACGGAAATAAACTAGCAAGACAAAATAAGATAAAAGACAGAGAGAGAGAGGTAGAGTGTACTCCCGAGGTGAACTTATGAGTAGAGCTATGCCTCCCGACAACGGCGCCGGGAAAATAGTCTTGATAACCCCAAATGCCAGGGGATCATAACGGTCTTGAGGGAAGTAAAACCCAAGAATTTATTGATTTGAGCACAAGGGAGGTAAGAATGCTAAGCCTTAACAAGCGGTTGTCAATTCATGCACACGGAAAAGCACTAGTAACAGGGGTGATGTGAAAGTATCAGTGATATGAGAGCAATAGTAACAGTAACAGAGCAGCAGTAGCAATATGAGAGCAATGGTACCAGAAAATAGTTGACATGGAAGCGAGTATATGATGAAAGATGGACGGGAGTTTGACTATCTACACAGTATTAGCAACTCTCCAATAACAAGTGTTGGGTGAACAAATTACGGTTGGGCAATTGATAGGATTGACAAGGCATTAAGAAAAGAACATCAATTCATTAATCATGTAGGCATGTTTTCCATATATAGTCACGTGCTCGCAATGAGAAACTTGTGCATCTATTGTCCTACCAGCCGGTGGCAGCCGGGCCTCAGGAATCTATTGGATATTAAGGTACTCCTTTTAATAGAGCACCGGACAAAGCATTAACACTCCGTGAAAACATGTATCCCTCATCACCGCCATCCCCTCCGGTTGTCCCGATTTCTGTCACTTCGGGGCCTTTGGTTCCGGACAGTGACATGTGCATACAACTTGTAGATACAATCTAAGCAATAATTATAGAGCTCAAATCTAAGATCATGCCACTCGGGCCCTAGTGACAAGCATTAAGCATAACAAGATTGCAGCAACAATAACTTCACAAACTTTATAGATAGACTAATCATAATGTATCATCCATCGGATCCCAACAAACACAACACCGATTACATCGGATGAATCTCAATCATGTAAGGCAGCTCATGAGATCATTGTATTGAAGTACATGGGGGAGAATACCAACTAGCTACAGCTAGAACCCGTAGTCCATGGGGGAACTACTCACGGAGCATGATGGAGGCGGTGGCGTTGATGGAGATGGCTTCCGGGGCACTTCCCGTCCGGCGGTGCCGGAGTTTCTGGTCCCGATTGGAGTTTCGCGATGGCGGCGGCGCCTGAGTCTTTCGGAGTTCGTCAAGAGGTCGGTGTTTTAGGTCACGAGGGTTAAGTAGGCGAAGAGGCGGCGTCGAGAGGGCCACCGGGCGCCCTCCCCATAGGCCGGCGCGGCCAGGGGCCTGCCCGCGCGGCCGTCTGGTGTCGGGGCCCTGGGCCTCCTCTCCGTCTCCCCTCCGGTGTCCTGGTCCGTCTCGGTGAATTAAGATGTTTGGTCTTTGTTTCGTCGAGAATATTGCCCGAACAGCCTTTATGGAACCAAAAACAGAAAACAGGAACTGGCATTGTGGCATCTTGTTAATAGGTTAGTTCCGGAAAATGCATAAAAACATCATAAAGTGCAAGCAAAACATGTAAGTATTGTCATAAAACAAGCATGGAACGACATAAATTATGGATACGTCGGGGACGTATCAGCCTCCTGGCCTGGGGTTTCCTCCACTCTGGTTTTGATAACCCGGGCGTGAAGTACGCATCAGGGTTCTTTGTTGTTTGGGAGTGAAACCTCCCGCTTGGTGGGCGATACTTAGGAGCATTCTGGGCCCACTGGTGCATCATCTGCGTTGAGTTCTCATTGGCTTGGTTGGTTGCCTTCCATACGGATGGCGGCGAGTCCGCATAGGGCTTCTAGGTCGGCGAAGGGGATGTTGACATGGACAGTCTGCATCTCATTGATGGCGTGTAACTCACACGTTCGTTGGGAACCCCAAGAGGAAGGTATGATGCGCACAGTAGCAAGTTTTCCCTCAGAAAAAAAAAGGTTTAATCGAACCAGTAGGAGCGAAGCACGTTGAAGGTTGATGGTCGCGAAATGTGATGCGGCGCAACACCAGGGATTCCGGCGCCAACGGAACACACTGCACCAACCCAAGTACTTTGTCCCAACGAAGCAGTGAGGTTGTCAATCTCACCGGCTTGCTGAAACAAGATTAAACGTATCGAGTGGAAGATGTTTGCAAGAAAACAGTAAAACAAGTAGATTGTATGCTATGTAAAGAATAGGACCAGGGTCCACGTTCACTAGAGGTGTCTCTCCCATAAGATAAAGCATGTTGGGTGAACAAATTATCGGGCAATTGACAAATAGAGAAAGGCATAACCATATACATGATATGATAAATATAGTGAGATTTAATCGACATTACGACAAAGTACATGAGCCGCCATCCAACTGCATCTATGCCTAAAAAGTCCACCTTGAGTTATCATCCGAACCCCCTCCGGTATTAAGTTGCAAAGCAACAGGACAATTACATTAAGTATGGTGCGTAATGTAATCAACAACTACATCCTTAGACATAGCATCAATGTTTTATCCCTAGTGGCAACACACATCACAGCCTTAGAACCTACTCACGATCCCAGATTCAATGAAGGCATGAACCCACTATGAGCATAAATACCCCCTCTTGGAGTTAAGAGCAAAAACTTGGCCAGAGCCTCTAATAACGGAGAGCATGCAAGATCATAAACAACACATAAACAATAGATTGATAATCACCATAATCATAGTACTCTCTATCCATCGGATCCCGACAAACACAACATATGGTATTACAGATAGATGATCTTGATCATGTTGGGCAGCTCACAAGATCCAACAATGAAGCACAACAAGGAGAAGACGACCATCTAGCTACTGCTATGGACCAGTCCAGGGGTGAACTACTCACTCATCACTCAGGAGGCGACCATGGCGGTGTAGAGTCCTCCAGGAGATGAATCCCCTCTCCGGCAGGTGCCGGAGCGATCTCTGAATCCCCGAGATGGGATTCGCGGCGGCATCTTCTGGAAGGTTTTCCGTATCGTGGCTCTCGATGCGGGGTTTCGCGACGGAAGATTTGAGTGGCGGGTCACGCGAGGGAGGCCTGCAGGGACGGAGAGGCTAGGTCGGCGCCGGGGCCAGGGCCGCGCCGGCCACCCCCTGCGCCGCCTCGTGGCCCCACTTCATTATCTCTTCGGTCTTCTGGAAGCTTCGTGCAAAAATAGGACCCTGGGCGAAAGTTTCGTCCAATTCCGAGAATATTTCTTTACTAGGATTTCTGAAAGCAATGACAAACAGCAACTGGCTCTTGGCATCTTGTTAATAGGTTAGTTCCAGAAAATGCATAAATATGACATATAATGTGCATAAAACATGTAGGTATCATCAATAAAGTAGCATGGAACATAAGAAATTATCGATACGTTGGAGACGTATCAGCATCCCCAAGCTTAGTTCTGCTCGTCCCGAGCAGGTAAAACGATAACAAAGATAATTTCTGCAGTGACATGCCATCATAATCTTGATCATACTATTTGTAAACATATGTAATGAATGCAGCGATCAAAACAAAGGTAATGACATGAGTAAACAACTGAATCATAAAGCAAAGACTTTTCATGAATAGTACTTCAAGACAAGCATCAATAAGTCTTGCATAAGAGTTAACTCATAAAGCAATAAATCAAAGTAAAGGTGTTGAAGCAACACAAAGGAAGATGAAGTTTCAGCGGTTGCTTTCAACTTATAACATGTATATCTCATGGATATTGTCAACATAAAGTAATATAACAAGTGCAATATGCAAGTATGTAGGAATCAATGCACGGTTCACACAAGTGTTTGCTTCTTAGGTGGAAGGAGATAGGTAAACTGACTCAACAATAAAAGTAAAAGAATGGTCCTTCAAAGAGGAAAGCATCGATTGTTGTATTTGTGCTAGAGCTTTTATTTTGAAAACATGAAACAATTTTGTCAACGGTAGTAATAAAGCATATGAGTTATGAAAATTATATCTTACAAGTTGCAAGCCTCATGCATAGTATACTAATAGTGCCCGCACCTCGTCCTACTTAGCTTGGACTACCGGATCTTTGCATGCCATGTTTCAACCAAGTGTCACAAAGGGGTACCTCCATGCCGCCTGTACAAAGGTCTAAGGAGAAAGCTCGCATTTTGGATTTCTCGCTTTTGATTATTCTCAACTTAGACATCCATACCGGGACAACATGGACAACAGATAATGGACTCCTCTTAAATGCATAAGCATGTAGCAACAATTATTATTCTCATATGAGATTGAGGATATATGTCCAAAACTGAAACTTCAACCATGGTTCATGGCTTTAGTTAGCGGCCCAATGTTCTTCTCTAACAATTTTGCATGCTCCAACCACTAAAATGATAGATCCTTCAGACAAGACGGACATGCATAGCAACTCACATGATATTCAACAATAGTTGATGGCGTTCCCCGGAAGCATGGTTATCGCACAACAAGCAACTTAATAAAATATAAAGTGCATAAGTACATATTCAATACTACGATAGTTTTTAAGGATATTTTGTCCCATGAGCTATATATTGCAAAGGTAAATGATGGAATTTTAAAGGTAGCACTCAAGCAATTTACTTTGGAATGGCGGAGAAATACCATGTAGTAGGTAGGTATGGTGGACACAAATGGCATAGTAGTTGGCTCAAGGATTTTGGATGCATGAGAAGTATTCCCTCTCGATACAAGGTTTAGGCTAGCAAGGTTATTTGAAGCAAACTCAAGGATGAACAAGTGCAGCAAGACTCACATAAAAGATATATTGTAAACATTATAAGACTCTCACTGTCTTCCTTGTTGTTGAAAACTCAATACTAGATATTATCTAGACCTTAGAAGACCAAATATGCAAATCAAATTTTAGCAAGCTCACTGTATTTCTTCATTAATGGGTGCAAAGCATATGATACAAGACAACTTAAACATGAGCACAACAATTGTCAAGTATCACATTATCCAAGACATTTTAGAATTACTACATGTAGCATTTTCCAATTCCAACCATATAACAATTTAACGAAGAAGAAACTTCGCCTTGAACGTTATGAGTAAAGCCTAAGGACACATGTGTCCATATGCAACAGCGGAGCGTGTCTCTCTCACAAAGTGAATGCTAGGATCCATTTTATTCAAACAAAAACAAAAACAAAAACAATCCGACGCTCCTAAAGAACACCAGATGTGATTGAATAAAAATATAGTTTCGGGGGAGGAACCCTGATGATGTTGTCGATGAAGGGATGCCTTGGGCATCCCCAAGCTAAGTCGGGTCTTCTTAAAATATGCAGGGGGTGAACCACGAGGCATCCCCAAGCTTGAAACTTTCACTCCTCCTGATCATAGTATATCATACTCCTCTCTTGACCTTTAACTTCCTTCACCAAACTTCAAGCAAACTCATTGGAGGGTAGTGCCCAATTAATAATTCACACATTCAGAGGTGACACAATCATTATTTTCTCTTCTGGACATTGCATAATGCTACTGGACATTAATGGATCAAAGTAATCCAACATAGCAAAAGAGGCAATCTTGAAATAAAGGCAGAATCATCAAAAAACAGAACAGTTCGTAAAGACGAATTTTAAAATGGCACCAGACTTGCTCAATGGGAAAAACTCAAAACTAATGAAAGTTGCGTACATATCTGAGGATCACGCTCGTAAATTGTCAGATTTTTTCGAATTTTCTACAGAGAACTGTGCCCAGTCGTGACAGACAGCAATGCTGTTTCTGCGCAGCGATCCCAAATATAACATTAACTTTGACATAGAAACTTTACTTGGCACAAAAACATGATAAGGAGAGGTTGCTATAGTAGTAAACAACTTCCAAGACTCAACAAAACAAAAATTGCTGTAGGTAAAAACATGGGTTGTCTCCCATAGCGCTTTTCTTTAACGCCTTTGAGCTAGGGCGGAGAAAGTGCAAATCAAGTATTGTCTAGAGATGAAGCATCAACATTATTATCGGGGTGTTGGGAGTTTTCTCAACAATGCGTGTATCTGGTCTGAGTAACTCCTCTCTCATTGCTCCTAGGCTTACTATTCTCATCAAACAAATTTTCAGGAACAAGCCAAACATAGTTATTTTCCAAAGCTTCATGCATCCCTAGTAGTTTACTAGGTATTGGCTCTTTAATTTCCCTACCATCATTAACATTATTAGTATACTTAATTCTATCCATATCCATCTTTTCAAGTATTTGTTTAAAATTAGGAAAGAAACCAAGCCTCTTATGTTTAATAAAAACTTTTCTAGCTTCTTTAACTATATCCTCAAATTCTCTAACAAGGATTTTTAAGACAAAATTTCTCTTTTCCCATCTCCATATCAGAAAGTGTAAGAAACATATGTTGTATTATGGGATTGAGATTAACAAATCTAGTTTCTAACATGTGTATCAAACAGGCGGAAGCACTTTCATAAGTAGGAGCAGTTTTTAATAATGGTATATCTTCAAAATCTTCATCCATACTAACATGGGTGAAAAATTCTTCTATATTATCTCTTCCAATGATACACCCTCGTCCTACCAGTATCTCTTCCAAAGTAAACTTAGGATTAAGCATGATGAAATAAGCAAAAAGTAAACTAGGCAAAATAAAGTAAATGCAAGTAACTAATTTTTGTGTGTTTTTGATATAGAAAGCAAGACGGTAAATAAAGTAAAACTAGCAACTAATTTTTTTGTGTTTTGTTTTAGTGCAGCAAACAAAGTAGTAAATAAAAATAAAGCAAGACAAAAACAAAGTAAAGAGATTGAGAAGTGGAGACTCCTCTGCGGCGTGTCTTGATCTCCCCGGCAACGACGCCAGAAAAGAGCTTGATGGCGTGTAACTCACACGGTCGTTGGGAACCCCAAGAGGAAAATTATGATCGCACAATGTAAGTTTTTCCCTCAGAAAGAAACCAAAGTTTAATCGAAGTAGGAGCCAAGAAGCACATTGAAGGTTGATGGTCGCGAAATGTGATGCGCCGCAACACCAGGGATTCCGGCGAGCAGCATGAACCTGCTATGCCTAACCAAGTACTTTGTCCCAACGAAGCAGTGAGGTTGTCTCACCGGATTGCTGTAACAAAGGATTAAACGTATCAGTGGAAGATGTTTGCAAAGAAAACAGTAAAACAAGTAGATTGTATGCTATGTAAAGAATAGAACCGGGGTCCACAGTTCACTAGAGGTGTCTCTCCCATAAGATAAAGCATGTTGGGTGAACAAATTACATTCGGGCAATTGACAAATAGAGAAAGGCATAACAATGCATATACATGATATGATAAATATAGTGAGATTTAATCCGGGCATTACGACAAAGTGCATAGACCGCCATCCAACTGCATCCATGCCTAAAAAGTCCACCTTGAGTTATCATCCAGAACCCCCTCGTTATTAAGTTGCAAAACATGGAGACAATTTACGATAAGTATGAGTGCGTAAATGTAATCAACAACTACATCCTTAGACATATCATTGATGTTTTGAGACGTATCACACATCACAACCTTAGAACCTACGCACGATCCCGGATTCAATGAAGGCATGAACCCCATCGAGCATAAATACCCCTCTTGGAGTTAAGAGCAAAAACTTGGCCGGAGCCTCTAACTAACGGCGAGCATGCAAGATCATAAACAACACATAAACAATAGATTGATAATCACCATAATCCTAGTACTCTCTATCCATCGGATCCCGACAAACACAACATATAGTATTACGAGATAGATGATCTTGATCATGTTAGGCAGCTCACAAGATCCAACAATGGAGCACAACAAGGAGAAACGACCATCTAGCTACCGCTATGGACCCATGGTCCAGGGGTGAACTACTCACTCATCCCTCCGGAAGCGACCATGGCGGTGTAGAGTCCTCGGGAGATGAATCCCCTCTCCGACGAGCGAAGTGCGGACGATCTCTGAATCCCCGAGATGGGATTCGCGGCGGCGTCTCTGGAAGTTTTCCGTATCGTGGCTCTCGGTCTTGGGGGTTCGCGACGGAAGCTTTAAGTGGGCGGAGGGTCAACGCGCCACGAGACCGGAGGCTAGGTCGGCGCGGCCGGGGCTTGGGCCGCGCGTGGTGTGCGCGCCTCGTGGCCCCACTTCGTTATCTCTTCGGTCTTCACGGAAGCTTCGTGCAAAAATAGGACCCTGGGCGAAAGTTTCGTCAATTCGAGAATATTTCTTTACTAGGATTTATGAAACCAAAAACAGCAACTGGCTCTTGGCATCTTGTTAATAGGTTAGTTCAGAAAATGCATAAATATGACATATAATGTGCATAAAACATATAGTATCATCGATAAAGTAGCATGGAACATAAGTATCGATCGTTGGAGCGTATCACTCATGATCCGTTCAGGAATCTCTCCTGCCTTTTCTCGGTGGTGTCGGTCTCGTCGGGCGTACCTTGACAAGGTAAGGAACTGTCGCGGTATTCTACCACCGTCATCCTACCTTGTTTGAGTTCACGGAACTCATCCTCGTCTTCTTGATAAGACCGGGGGCACATGGTGCCACTGAACTTGAGCCAGAAATGTTGCCCCAGAGTATGACTTGACCTCCGTTCATGGCATGAGTGCTGGTCCACCAGGCTCTAGCTGGTCCGGCTAAGTAGTGCGTGGCAAACAGCACTTTCTCATTGGCTTCTACTCCAGCCACTTCAAGGTTATTTTCCATGGTTTGCAGCCAGTCGTCTGCATCTAATGGCTCTTCAGTCTTGCTGAAAACAGGGGGGTTTGTGTTCTGGAAGTTCTTGAGTTTGGACCCAGGGTGATCATGGTTGCCATGGACAAAGTTGTTGTTGGCCAGCTGCTGCAATGCTGCTATGTTGGCTTGGCGTTCAGCTCTGTCAGTCTCCCTGTCTGCCATCAGGGTCTGCAGCAGTTGCATCATTGCATCCGGGTTCGTATTGCGATTCGGACGAGCCATACTGAACATGTAGACAGATTATGAGATAAGGGGGAAATTCTATGTCTTGTTTGGGTAAGTTTTGAAAAACCTTTAAAACTTGTAAACTTTTTTTGATGATAACACACAACATTCATTCATTCATGCATCACAGATTACATGCTAACACAACCAGGGTTTTAAGAACCCTTTTCCTCCTTCTACGATACAAGGGACCGGATACATACTCATACCCAGGGTTTTAAGAACCCTTCATGCTACGATACAAGGGACGGTATCACACCTACATCAGTGGTCTAGTGCAATTACACCTCAACATCGACGTCCACATCGATGGGGATGATCCCATCCTCTGCGGCCTCAAGGAACTCGAAGTCCGGCTCCTCGGAGTCCTCCTCCTCCTCCTCAAGTCGTCGTCGTCACTCAGGAAGGCTTCTCCTCCCTGAAGGTCGATGCCTCCATCGTCATCCTCAAGCTCTCTCAGCTGGTCCTCCTGGGCCTTGACAGTGATCTCCAAGGCTGCTATCTTGGCGCGAAGGCGCACTATGGTGGCATCCTTCTTGGCACGCTGCAAGCGGAGTGACTTGCGGTCCTTGTTGAGCATCTTGATGGCCTCACCATGCTGAGTCAGTGCAAAGTGAGTCTGGTTCACATAACCACGGGAGTTATCCAGCTCCTTCTGGGTCTGATACAGCATGTAGTCCAGATGGTCCACATGGTGCCTCAGCTGGGGGTGCATCTGTATCTGCATGGGTACTCCAAAGGCATCACGCCTTGCATGGTGAGCAAAGCGAGACGCAAGCACGGCTACCACGTTTTGTCCGCACAAACGCGCAAGTGCTTCCTGAAGAGCACGAGCGAGTCCGTCCATCCAGCTGCTTTCCCTGAAGGTAAAGAGGATCCTCTCAGAAGTGGGAGGCTCCACCTTGCCCCTCAAGTCAGCGGTGATAATCCACTGGAGTTCCCCTCCGTTGACCTCGACTCCGTGAAACTCGGGGTGGGGGCGACCAAGGGAGTCCGAAAGGCGGTCAAGGTCCCTCTCGAAGATCAAATCTCCGCCGTTCCCGAGCTGGTAAAACTTCACGTTGGTCGGCTCCATCTGAAAGGGAATGGATGAGTAAGTTAGAGAGTGAGCAAGTGTGGCAAAGTTTTAAGTACTTGTTATAAAGAAGAGCATGGCATATCATTTTTGAAAGATCTCAAGGGAAAGAGGGTATAAGTTTTGCAAGTATTCATTTCCTTTGTTTTGTGAAACTAATTTTATCAGCACGTCCATTCTAAACTAGGGTCTCCTAAGGTCAAACAATGGCTCTGATACCAACTTGTCAACACCCGGATTTTTAAGTCCGGATGCCTATTATGTCATACATCGCAATCCCCGGAATATTGTTGTTGCGAGGCATAATAGTTAAGTATCACAGTCCTATCATTTATTACAAACCATAAAGTCTTACAATTTGGAATCACATGATCCTGTTACACAAATAGTTGATCTTTCAATCAACAACATACAACACAAGTTCATAGCGGAAGCGTAAAGATAAGGGACTCTATAGTCCACAGACCAACGTTGACATTAATGGACTCCTAGTTGTAGTGGCAAATCCTGTGACAAATCTCCTCATCTTTATTGCTCCTCTTCATAATCCCAGCCATTTGAATAACGAGGACACGGTAGTGAGTACTTTAGTACTATGAAACTAATACTAATGTAAGTGCTAACAATTTTAATAAGGGGCTAAGCTCTAGTTTATTGGCATAAAACCAGTTTTAGTTCACAAGTATTTTATAAAGACTTAGTCATGTGCTAACTAACTCAAGTGGGAACATTAGTGTCATTCCCACAACATTGTTGTGATTCAAAACCCAATTCACCAGTCATCATCAACATTTTTGAGATTCTAACACTGGAAACTGTATGGCCTTTCCAACTGTCCATAACCGTGGACACGGCTATACGAATAGGTTTACACTCTGCAGAGGTTGCACACTTGTGCCACAACATTTGATTTCATCCGTCGGGATAACCCGAATCATCGTAACAATGCGGATCATCAACCATAACCTTTCATTTACAAACTCTAGTATGAGCACCTCTCCCATGAGCTTGGCCTCCCAGTGAAGACCAACTGTCAATTGGGAAGCACTGCACAGGGCTTGGCCGTACACTTCACCTCAATTCACATCATTCATCAACAACGGAGGCAGCCTCGGCATAACCCCTATGATGTGTGTTCAGAGGGAACCCATACTAAAGTACATAAACTTCTAGTTAAGCCCTTACCCATAATCAGGTATTGTGGGGGTACTTATGAATTGGAAAGGTATCGCATTCAAACCAATATTAGTGTTTAATCAAAAATCACTATCTTCTCTTGGTCATATTCCTTCAAAATTCATTCAATGGAATGCATTATCATTCCAAAGTTTTCAAATTCAATTCAAGTCACATGTTCCCATCTAGAGTAGTCATGTTTTAATATTAGCACTAGCATCTACTCATGAAGGGTGCTAACTACTTGGAATGCTAGTTAGGCTAAGTTGGATATTCTTGTACTAATCTAACATTAACCCCATTGAATCATGAATCAAAAAGTACTTTGATAAACCAAAGCAATAAAGCTTGCAAGTAAAACTGGGGATAGGTTCATGATTCATAAGAAAAGATGAGAGTGCCTTGTTCTTGGTAGAACTTTGCACTTGGCAAGAATATTAGCTTGCCTTGGTAGTTCTCAAACCGTTCTTCCTCCTCCTCTTGGTAACAACCTTCTTCTTCGGCGTTTTCTCCGGTGCTAGCGTCTAAATTGGAATACGAGTATAATTACTCACTAATTCAATGGCTATTCCACACAGCACATATAAACACACAAACTAATCTATGCACACAAGTAATCTAATTAGAGTGCATGGGTTGTGGTGTTTGAGGAGTTTTTACTTCTTGGTATTTAATATGTAAATGATAGTTTCCATAGGGTTCTTGAGAAATAATTTCCTCTCATTGAAATCTCCTTAAGATTTAATTTCTCAAACAATCATGTATGAACTCCTATTGACCTAAGTCAAATGTTCATCATCATCATTTGTGAAAATAATTTAAAGGAGGTAGATCACCTCATATCATTTAATAACACTACCAATGATTTAAATCTCAAGTAATTCATATAAGAGAGTTTGGACCAGGGGTCCAAACATCCCATGAATTCATGTGAGACAAGTTTAAATGAAGTATAAGACTCCACATAATTTACTTTAATAGTTTTGGACAATATCAACTAGTTAACTAGCTATATTATCCATTAATTAAACTAGGGCATGATCATGCAAAGTGACCACACCATTTTATTACATAATCAATTAGTGTAAGTCAAATGTGAACTATTAGAGTTGGAATTAACTTAATATCTATTTTGTTTGATTTTTAAGAATTATTTGAATAGGGAAAAGTCCCTGCCTTGTTATTTTGATCAAATTAATTCTACAAGAAATCTGGTCATGGGACCAGTGGCATGTTGTAGATAATTTCACTAGCTTTCCAACAATATAAAGCTCATTAAATTTGGTTGAGTCAATTTGAATCTATGGATTTTCAAAGTGGAGGCAGTATTGGAATTATTTGATTTTGTTTAAATCCAATTTGAATAAAAAGGCTGGCGGGAAAAACTAAGTGGGCCAGATTCAAATGCAACGGCCCAAGCAAGCCCAGCCACGGTCTAGTGACGCGCGGGCTGCCTAACAGCGGGGGCCACCCGTCAGCGGGTGTTTACACCCGAAACGGTATGGATGAATCAGGGATGTTGGATTAGAGGGGAAATCTACGGCGCTCGTTCGTCGTCGTCACCGGCGAGAGAGGCTCACCGGCTCGGTGGCAGTAGGGGGTCGGAGGGCTAACCAGAGCTCCAGCGAGGGATGGCAGTGTGCTCGGGGTAGATGTGGACGACGGCGAAGCTCCAGGTACAGGTGGCGTCGCCTGAGGTGGACTGGTTTAGCCGGCGATTGCTGCAGAGCTTCCGCGGCGGCGAGCTCTCGATTGGCCTTGCTCCGGCGTGAATCAGGTGAGTGGTGAGGTGGTTGAGAAGCGGTGAGAGGTGGGGAGTGTGGTGGTGTGCTTGGATCCTCCATGGGAGGTCTCCTTTTATAGCTGCGCATGGGTGCTGCGGGGCAGGGTAGTGGTCGACCATGGTGCGGCTTCTCCGGCGAGTGGTCGAGCTAGGCGAGGGTGCAGCGGTGCTCTACGTGTCCAGGCGAGGCTGTAGGTAGCAACGGCACGGTCGGGCGGCGTCTGGGTGTGACGAATTGCGTCCATGTCTGGCGGCGGCGCTCACGGGATCGTGTCGCCTTCTCCGGCGGCGGCGGGCAAGGGTTGGTGCTGCTCGCGTGTCTGGCGGCGTCGCGGTGTCACGCAGGTGCTCACAGGGGGTCCGGGGGTGCTCGAGGCGGTGGCGTTGCATGTGGCCAGTGCGCGTCTGTGGCGCGCCACGCGCGACGCGAGCGGCATGGCCGTGCCGATCTGGGCGCGTGATCTCCGGCCGTTGTCGTCGACGTCCGAGGCTGTGGCGAGGCTAGGGCGTTGTAGGAGAGCGAGGTGGCGTTGTTTGGCACGGTGGCCGGTGGTGGCGAGCAAGGGAGAGAGGGGGAGGTTGTCGGGTTGGCGACATGGCCGGCATGGCCATGTCCTAGCCTTGCTCCTCCTCTCTCTAGGGTTTCTATTTGGCCTTGATGGCTTAGAGGGGGCAGGGGAACCAGTAGGGTGCAATGGGGTAGTTAGGGTTAGAGTAGACTCACTATTTGCAATAGTGTGTAATAGTGCCATATTTGGAAAATAAATAATTTGTCCAAATTTGATTTAATTCAATGGTGGAACAAATTTGAAATGTGTGGGTTTGGATAAGTTGTATTTGACCAGAGATGATTAAAGGTGGTGGTGGAATTGTAGAATTCAAGAATTTGCAAAATTGGCTAAGTGGGAGATTGTTGAATATGTTAAAAAGTTGAAACTTTGGATGAGCCTAGCTCATGATCAAGAATGATCTTGGCATGATGATCCTTACAGAAGTTGTTCATCTTGATGTTGACTTTGAAATGGTGCAAAGAGTTAGCAATATTTGGTTTGAGAAGATTGAATGGCAATGGCTCAAAGTAGTGACCAGATTATAATGGGCAGATTTGACCATTATGCTATGTGAGCAAGTTTTGTACTTGAATTCCATTTAATTTGTGATTCTTTGATTCCACAAGTTGTAATGAGTGTTTGGTAACATTATTCACTTAATGGTGAAGACCAAATTGGTCTAGGGTCAAAATTTAATAAAATGCCATAAAGCATATGTGAGGGTTTTAGGGTTTTTCTTTTATTTGATTTCTTTCTCTTTTTGATTTATTTATTTGGTGATCTTCTCATGATCACCTTAGGGTTTTAGAGCATAGCACAAACACATATTAACAATCATCATGGCATATCACTCAAATGCACAAGTCCTAGGCAGGGTACTATATGCAACATAAAAGTTTTTGTTGGTTTGAAATTTTGATCTCTGGAATTTTTCTAATTTTCTTTTATTGAAATTTGGGATGTTACACACTTGTACAATCAACTTTCAAATATTGATGTTGGCAAATATCTTCGCATCTATGCGTTACCTCAAATGGGAATCACATATCTGTACCATTAGCTTTGATGCATACTTCCATTAGTAGAAGAATACCTACTTGTCGAGACATAACATTCTCAAACACACACCAAATTTAATGATCCGATACATGCACATCATGTATGTTTTTTTGTAAATGTTGTCTAAATCAATCAAAGAGACATATATTGCTCACAGAAGACACTGTTTGAACCAGATGACTGAAGTGGGCAAACCACTAGGTCAGCAAATGTTATGATAGCAGGCCGCCATATACATGTATATCATGCTACTATCGTCTATGTTTAATTCCAACAACAGAACACTATTGTTTATTCATTAATTTGGACATCAAGGACATCTTTTCCCAAAACATAGATGATTAGGCTAAATTAGAGCTCAACCGAAAATCTAGGATCTACGTTCGTGCTGCAAAGTCTGATATTACCAACGAGGTTCGTCGGCGCGTTCTTCACGTCCGTACAACCCCCAGAGCGAGGATCATATATTTGCAGTTCCGGCCCTGACGTCTTGTTGTAGAAATAGCAGAAGAGCAACTTCCCACTAGGGTGTATCATTCTCAAAGGCGTCAGAAGGTGGATGGGCTTATACCCCATCCTTATCGAGTAAATCTTGATCCAGGTCTGTTTGCTAGGATCAGTTAAGAGCCACAAACATATCATAAACCCCATGTTTTGAACCAAGCACACGGATCCATTGAGCTCAGCTATGCTGATCTTCTCCATTGCCGCGTGACTCAAAACTCCAGATGGTCCTTGGATCACCTTCCACTCCTCGCTTTCGAGGTCGAAGCTGATCAAAAGTACACTTTCCTCGTCTAGAGACAGGAAGTACACGTAGCCATTCAACGTGACCCCTTCACTATAGTCGTCATACACCGCTGAGATTGAGTATGGTGGCGGTCGCGTAGGCCGCCATTTGGCACCCTTTCCTAGGCTAAGAACCTCGCACTGGTAGATACCAGTTATCACTAACTGTAGGACGACGCCGAAGATCTTGCGCACGCCGGACTTTGCTGTGCTTCCGAAGCCGAAGCATCTTTCTATCCGCGTGCTTCTGCTGGCGTCAACATCGCGCTCTTTCTTGGCCGGTTTCTGGCAGGTCCTGAATTTTTTCCCGGTGTCTAGATGGATCACTCGGATGTTGGAAAATTTATGGCCGAAATTTGGATCGAGGAGGCGACCGATGCTTAGACAGAAACTCTGAACGCAGCCAGGGTATTTTACAACTTTCACCACGTTGCCCTGCACGTCCATCATCTGCAGGAAACTTGGGCCGTCGCCTGAGCATGACATGGCGACGAGGAGCGGCTCGGCGCGGAACCTGTGCACGGTCACGAAGCCTGGATTGCAGATGAGAGCGCGCCAGTTTTTGGACACGCACCGGTATCTGCACAGGGACTTTGCAGGCAGCCAGGAGAGAATCTCGAAGATGACGTCCTCCAATAACGAGACATTGTCGTCGCCTCCGGCGGTCGGTGTAGTCATGCTGGTTGCGGCGGCGGCTAAGCCAAGATCAAGGCGGCATCGTTTAGGCGCGGATGGAACCTGAAACTCCATCGATGCCATGGCACCGGACTCCTCGGACGAGCCACGGAGAGGCCTTCTCGATCGGCTCGATCTGAGATTGCTGAAGAGATGCTCTATGTTGCTGCAACATCAGCGGACAAGACGCTCATGGCCAAGATATTTAAGATCGGTGTTTGGGTGTCATAATTGTGTACAAGTCGGTTAGTATCCTTGGTAGTATTAGCTTCCAATTTTGCGTCGATACGTGCGTCCGTGGGGTGTGCGGTGGTCCGTCCGTGGAACCAGGTCGGTGGACACGACCTCCCCCTATCCTACCTATCCACCGTCCTTTGCCTATTTTCGATCTCGATCGCTGTCCCTTCCCTTGTCGGTCGTTTCCTTGACGAGTTGCCGTCTATCTTTCTCTCGTTCCTTCCCCTCTAAAACTTAGATAGATTCACACTTCGCCAAATCAACTCCATCCTTGTCCTTGTCCTTCCTCGACCCGAATCGCCAGTGACCCTCCCACCCTGTTTTCTCGACGCAACCCTAGCTGCCATGGTCCCTGCTTGGGTCTTGCTCAAGCGCGAGATTCTCTTCGAGCACGACGCATCAGCTTTCGGCGGCACGAGCCAAGCAGCACAAGACTCCATGGGCGGCCCGAGCGACTCGATGCGCCGCCCTAGATCCAGCGAAGAAGGAGAAACAGTAAAGGTACCAAGCCGCCAAGACATCAAAGATGCCATCCTCGTCTACTTGCAGAGTGTCAAACCAGATGCACACTTCGCCAATCCACCACAACTATCCTCTCTGCGCTTACTTCGGCCGACGAAATCCATCCCGCAGCTATGCGAAGACATCATCTCTGTTGTCATCGCAAGCGCAGACAAGAATCTGGTCGCCTTCTACGCTGGCCCTTACCGCCCCGGCAACAATTTGAAAGGAGGCTATCTGATCTATGACACCAGCAAGAACTCCCTCTCGGCGGTCCCCCAGCCCCCTTATGACTACTCCCGTGCAGACCTTGGGCTTGGATCTGTCGTCCTTTCCCTCAAGGAGGGCAAGGAGAACACCTACCTTCTTGCTGAACTCACCAAGAAAAGAGGCTGCACCCCCCCTAAAGCTGCACTCTCCATTTGGCGGCCGTCCGCCGCAGAGTGGGTCATGTATCCCGCCAGCTTCCCTCCAGAGCTTTGCCTGCCTAACTGTGTCTTCCAGGCCGACATGTGCTTCTCGTATCGAGGCTCAGTCCTCTGCTGGGTTGATTTGTTCAAAGGCATGTTGATTTGTGATTTGATGCTTCCCCTTGATGGCCAACCAAAGTTCCGCTACATTCCGTTGCCTCAGCAGTCTATGGCCTATGACCGGTTTGAACATCCATTGCGGGCAGAGGAGTTCCGTTCTGTTGCCTGTGTTGATGGCAGCATCAAATTCGTCACCATGGATGGCTATGGTCAGCGGCCGGGCAATGAATTATCATTGACCGCCTGGACACTGTCGACAGACCTCTGTCATTGGAATAAAGTCAATGAGTGCTTTGTGAGGGACATCTGGGAAAGCAACAACTACCTCCAGTCGGGCTTGCCAAAGATCTTGCCGTTGTTCCCAGTGCTGAGCATGAACGAAGATGATGTTGTCTACCTAGTCGTCACTCGTCGGAAAGTGGTTGGTTGTCAAGTGGAGTACATGGGCCAGTATTTGCTTAGGGTTGACATGCAGCATCACAAAGTCTCCTTCTGCCCACAAAATACAGAACAGATACGTTCCCAACCCTTTGCCAGCCAGTGCAGTGCATACGTAAGCGCTTACCACAAGGTAATACTACTAACTACCGATAACCATGTATGTCTCGTCTGCTTAGTACTGTCATTATACATCTGTAGCGTAAATTCATTCATTGGCATATATGTTGCATGTTTGCCACATCCAGTTAACTTGATTGTTTGTGAAAATTAACATATTTGTTTGACTCCAGAAACTGGCACTCATTAGCAGTCATGATTTTGGAATTAATGCCAAATTACTATAACCCGGTGTAGCACTAGTACTCAAATTCGTCCATCTCAGGGACACATATTTTACATGTTTCACTGCATTTTTATATATATATGAAAAAATGTAATAGTTCTACTTCTCCACTTTTAAGCTTGGAGAACATGCCATATTCAGTGAATATATAGCAGGATGCATGTTGAACTTCAATAGTTAAATTCTGAATCGGTAGCATAGATTCATTGACATATGTCACTTGCGGAAGGATAAATTCAGTCTAAAACTGGGCGCGCAAAGGTTTGAACTGAAACACGTGAAAATTACAAGCATTATCCTTGCCACATGTCTCTATTAAAATTCAGTGCCTTTTTGAACTGACCCGAGGCAGCATGCCATTGTATATTTCATTATTGGTGGTGCTCATTAATCAATTTGGAAACTACAGTGACGGAGCAAACTAGACTAGATAGGCATAACCATATTCCTTGCAGCTGTACACTGTCCCTCCTTTTTTTTCTTATTCAGAAAACGTTTTAAGCCATTTTCTCCTTGTATTTTTTTTGTATCAGCATTTCGAATCTGCTTGATTATTTTGAAACTATTATGTTTTTCATATATTCTATGAATGTTCCTTGCCTCATTTTGACATGTCTTGTGATTATTATGAAACTGTCATGTTCTGACATACATTTTATGAATGTTGTATGAGTAATTCAAACATGCCTGATTACTTTGAAACTATCATGTTTGACATACATTATGTTTGTTTTGCTAGGGAAAGTTGAAAGCAAGAAAGGTGGAGGCATGCAAGGATAAAGAGTTGATCTGGTGCACCTAATCGTAGACTAGCCGTAACTAGTTGACATCCAAGTGGAAAGTTGGTGATGTGTTGAGATCTTTGCTACATGTTATGTCGAAATTTGGACTAAGCGTCCCATGTTTCTGCTTATGCAAATGTTAGAAGTTACTGCTTGAGCTTCAAGAACTCTGAGTTGGTGATTTAGCTGCAAGTTTGATCGTTATATGTTAGTAGTTAGACTGAATGAGCTTCAAGATCTCTGACTATGTCATGTGGAAATTATACTCTAGTCGTGATCTAAATTAAATGGTGAGTAGTATGATCAATGGATTACATTTATCGTTGCTACGTGGCTACTTTTGGATTTGAATGCTGACATATTTGCTTCTTTGTTTTAAATCTTTGCGTTTTTGTTTTGGGGCTTTAGCTTTTCATATGTAGGTGGAATGTTACATGTCTGGAAATGTTATTACTCTTGATATTTTAACACATTCGTTAGCAATTTCCTTGTGATGATTCTGCAGGTTGCATGCATCATCGCCAGGTTGGTCTTTTCTTAGTTTAGTATTGAGAAGAAACATTCCTGCAGGAAATTACAGCTTCCTAGGCCACGTGTGGACCGTCTGGTGCGTGCGATCAATTCCTAGGTAAAATCGACAAAAATAACCATATAAGAAACAAATTTGAAAATTTAACTTTTGAAGAAACAATTTCACAAAACTAAGTTTTTTAGCCACGCCGGTGTCAAGGACGCCGCAGGCAGCGTGGACCGGTAGGCCCCAAGGTCACAAGTGTGGGGTCCTTTTGTTTTGCGTCCTTGTGCTCGTGTTACAATGTGATGCGCCACGCCGTAGTCTTGGGCGTGGCACATGGTCTTCCACTAGTCCCTGCTACAGTCTCTAGTCTAGTCCCTGCAGGCGCTACCACATTTGCTCTCCCTCTTCCTCATATAGCAATCAAACGACCAGCTCCACTCCCCTCCCCTACTCCTTCCCCTTCCAACTCCTCCATTTCATGTCCTGCTGCTTCCCATGTCAGCGCCTCTCGAGCTCGACTACATAGGCCTCTTGACCGCCGCCGGTGGCCGTGCAGATGACGACCTGAAGGGCACCAAGCCCCGTCTCGGACTTCCCGGCTGCGAGTCGCCTGACCGTCGTCCAACCGCCACCGCCACCGCCCTAGAGTTGCTGCCTGCCAAGGGCGCCAAGCAAGGGTTCTCCAACGAGGTCGTGCCGCCTGCACTGGCAGGAAGGGCAATAACGTCAACATTAATACTTCCGGAGGGACAACTGCAATATCCTATTGCCGTCAGGTGTTGGATTGATGCCCAATGGAGATGATAAAATTGCATTCTCAATAGACTTCATTGTCTGTACAATGGTAAATTAGAATCAGTGCTAGAAGTTTCACAGATCAATAGTAAGGTACTCAATAATTAAGGTTGGGCACATCTGTTGCCGAAACTCTACTTATCCTATAGAGGGCGTGCATATCTAGAGTGTCCGAGGTCACCAATACCACTGGTGTAGGTGCTGCAAAAAAAAATCGTTCGCTGATGTCCGCTAAGCACCACCACACGAAACCGCCTCATAGAACTACAAACACATCATAGGCATGCTGCATATACACGGTAGCTAAGGGCCTGATTGGTTGGGTCACATCTCTTTGATGCATCGGGCGAGATTTTCTCCCTAAAGCCATGTTTAACTGGGCCAAAGCCATATACCTGAAGATTTTGATTGGTTGCCAATAAAGTTTTTTCAAACCAATTGTGCGCCTTGGTTGGTTAGCAAGAAAAGTGCAATTTGCGTCTCAAGTACACATTTTGCCTGTTTGGTTATGTACAGGACATAGTTCTAGTTACCACTTCTCCCAAATGGTGACATTACCCCTCATCAGCGTTCATCCTAGCTACTTCCAAATACAGAACAAGTTAGACCCTAGCTAATCATAAATGGTAGTGCAGAGCGCACAAGTAGTTCATGACATACAACATGGAGTAGTTCATGGGACAACACACATTACGGGAATGCTTCTCTTCTTCTTTTTCAGATCCTGGTCTAGCCTCTGTCAGCCCACATAGTGTTTGCCCACTCCTACCTCTTGTTCTTCCAAGCCGTGTTATCGGTGGCAGCAACACCACGTCCAACATCAACCTTGTCAGGCTGGACCTCATTCTCGTCCGGGAAGAACGAATCAACACCCTAGCCTAAGATCCAGTTATGCAGAACCTTAGCATTCTTGGGGTAGAACCTTACAAAGAATTCATTGAGGTGGTACCTTGTGGACCTGAAGGGCGGAAGAAAACCAGGGCGACAAGCATAGCCAACATCAACTAGGTAGAACTTACCCTTAGGGACCATCAGGCCATCTGCTCTTTCCAAGTCAGAATTGTAGCATCATGGGCTGATCCTTCCCACCCAACGAGCACATATGTGAACCTCATTATCGAAGTCCAAAACGGCAAGCACATTCTAGCTGGTGTAGTGCTTTATCCCTCTGTAAGCATGAGACTAGTTTCTTGGCACTTTCGCTGTGATATGAGTACCATCAATGGTACCAACACAATCCTGACATGAACATGAACATGTGATGATCAAATAGTTCTCCAAATAGTGTACATGAATATTAACATTTTAAAATGATGGATAAATGTGTAAATCAGTTATACAAGGTGTTGCTCTTGAAATATGGATACCAGCGATGACTTTCAGCGATCTTCATGGGGTGGCTTGATGTCTACGCACGCTTCTATTCCTGTAGACAGTGTTGGGCCTCCAAGAGTAGAGGTTTGTAGAACAGCAGAAGTTTCCCTTAAGTGAATCACCCAAGGTTTATCGAACTCGGGAGGTAGAGGTCAAAGATATCCCTCAAGCAACCCCCAATTAAGATACAAGAAGTCTCTTGTGTCCCCAACACACCTAATACACTTGTCAGATGTATAGGTGCACTAGTTCGGCGAAGAGATAGTGAAATACAGGTAATATGGATGATTATAAGTAGTAATTGCAATCTGAAATAAAAATGGCAGCAAGCAAACGATACGTCTCCAACGTATCTATAATTTCTTATGTTCCATGCTAGTTTTATGACAATACGTACATGTTTTGTTCATACTTTATAATGTTTTTATGCATTTTCTGGAACTAACCTATTAGCAAGATGCCGAAGTGCCAGTTCCTGTTTTTCTGTTGTTTTTTATTTCAGAAAAGTTAGTTTACAAATATTCTCGGAATTGGATGAAATAAGCCCACGGCCCTATTTTCCACGGAGTCTTCCACACCGAAGGAGAGACGAAGGGGGCCACGAGGCGGCCACACCATAGGGGCGGCCCCACCCCCGGCGCGCCGCTGGGGTGGGCCCCTCGGGACTCCAGCGATGCCGCCCTTCGCCTATATATTCTCCCAGTGCGAAAACCCTAAAGGCATCGGTCTTCCTCCACGAGTTACGTAGCCGCCATCATCGAAGCCAAGTTCGGGGGACAGAAGTCTCATTCCGCACGCCGCCGGGATGGGGAAGTGTCCCCGGAATCCATCTCCGTCGACTCCGTCACCATCTTCATCGCTGTTGTTGTCTCCCATGATGAGGAGGGAGTAGTTCTCCCCCGAGGCTGAGGGTTCTACCGGTAGCTATGTGGTTCATCTCTCTCTCCCATGGTGTGATCTTTATGTGATCATGAGCTTTGTAATCTAGTTGAATATGTAGATGTTACTCTTGTCTATTATGCACTCTAGAGGTTACTTTAATATGAACTCCGGAGTCACTCTCCACGGTGTGATGGTGACAGTGTGTGCATCGTGTGTGATTCCTTTATGACGTTGTGGAGCTTGTTTACTCCGGCTTGAGGTGTGCTTTTGTTGCCCTACACAATGAATGGTGTTTGTCATCCAACAAGAGAGTGTTTAAGAGTAGCATTTATTTATTCAATTATGTGATCATTGTTGAGAGTGTCTACTAGTGAAAGTATGATCCCTAGGCCTTGTTTCTAAGAATTGAAACACCGTTTCCAAAAAGTTCTGCTACATGTTCGCTTGCTGCAATTTTTATTTCAGATTGCAATTACTACTTATAATCATCCATATTACTGTATTTCACTATCTCTTCGCCGAACTAGTGCACCTATACATCCGACAAGTGTATTAGGTGTGCTTGGGGAGACACAAGAGACTTCTTGTATCTTAATTGGGATTGCTTGAGAGGGATATCTTTGACCTCTACCTCCACGAGTTCGATAAACCTTGGGTGATTCACTTAAGGGAAACTTGCTTTGTTGTTCTACAAACCTCTGCTCTTGGAGGCCCAACACTGTCTACAGGAATAGAAGCGTGCGTAGACATCAAGCTATTTTCTGGCGCCGGGGAGGTAAGGTAAAAGGTATTCACATCCTCCGACTACTAAGCTATTTCCTAGCACTGTTGCCGGCGTGTGAGTGCTCGAAGCTATTTCCTTTTGATTCTGCAATTTTATCTTTTTGTTTCTTGTTTTTAGTTTCACTAGTTAGGCTTAATGGAAAACAACAAAAAAATAGAAATCTTTATGAACTTTATATTGAATTAGGACATGATATGTTTGAAGAGAGAATTAAAAACCCCATGGAACTTTGTTTGCAAAATAGTTGTAGCAATGTTATTAGCATGAACTCTTTGAACACTATTATTGCTAATGCTATGGAAGAATTTAAGCTTGGGGAGCTCGGTTTTGATGAAAATGATCGCTTTAGTCCCCCAAGTTTTGAGGAGAAAATTTTCTTTGATGATACTTTGCCTCCCATTTATGATGATTATAATGATAGTGGTATTTTGGTGCCACCTACTATGGAGGATAAAGTTTATTATGATTATACCATGCCTGCAATTTATGATAGTTTTACTCCCACTATTACTAATAAAATTGATTATGCTTATGTGGAGAGTAATGATACTTTTATGCATGTGGATCATGATAAGAATGCTTTATGTGATAGCTATATTGTTGAGTTTGTTCATGATGCTACTGAAATTATTATGAGAGAGGAAAATATGGTTGTAGAAATTTTCATGGTACTAAAACACCTCTCTATATGCTGAAAATTTTGAAGTTACTCGTGTTTTATCTTCCTATGCTTGTCACTTTGTTCTTCATGAATTTATTTGTGTACAAGATTCCTTTGCATAGGAAGTGGGTTAGGCTTAAATGTGTTTTGAATTTGCTTCTTGATGCTCCTTTTGCTTCATTTTCTATTTTCATGTGAGCATCATTAAAATCTTCTGCGCCTAGCTGAAAGGCGTTAAAGAAAAGCGCTTATGGGAGACAACCCATTATTTTATTTCTGCAATTTTTCTTTTATTTGAGTCAAGGAGTTTGCTTACTTCTGTAACTACTCCTTTGTATATTTATTTTATCGTACTGTTGTGCCAAGTAAAGTCTCTAATAGAAAGTTGATACTAGATTTGGATTTCTGCGCAGAAACAAATTTTTAGCTGTCAAGGTTTTTGAGTTTTTCTCTGTAGAAGAATCTAAAAATTCTGAAAAATTCACGCGTGATCCTCAGATATGTACGCAACTTTCATTAGTTTTGAGTTTTCTGATCTGAGCAAGTTAAGTGCCTCGAACAAATTCGTCTTTACGTTCATTCTGTTTTGACAGATTCTTCGCATTGCCTCTTTTACGTGTTTGAGTGGATTTCTTTGCTCCATTAAATTTCAATAGCCTTGGTTAATGTCCGAAGTGTTGAATGATTGTGTCCTTGTGAACATGTGAATTTTTGATTATTCACTAACCCGCTAATGAGATTGCTTTGAGTTTGGTGTGAAGGAAGTTCTCAAGGATCAAGAGAGGAGGATGATATAATATGATCAAGAAGAGTGAAAAGTCTAAGCTTGGGATGCCCCGTGGTTCATCCCTGCATATTTCAAGAAGACTCAAGCGTCTAAGCTTGGGGATGCCCAACGCATCCCCTTCTTCATCAACAACTTATCAGGTCACCACTAGTGAAAATATATTTTAATTCCGTCACATCTTATGTGCTTTACTTGGTGCGTCTGTGTGCTTTTATTTTTGTTTTGTTATTTTCATTCTCTGAATAAATCGGATCCTAGCATGCTTGTGTGGGAGAGAGACACGCTCCGCTTTTTCATTTGAACACGTGTGTTCTTCGTTTTACTTTAATATTCATGGCGAAAGCTGAAAGCCTCAGCATTGATTGTTATTTTGTTGGAAACAGAAAATGCTTCATGTGGTAGTTGGTATATTGTCTTGAATAATTTGATACTTGGCAATTGTTTTGAGCTCTCAAGTAGATCATGTTTAAGCTCTTGCATCATGTAGTTTAAATCTATTAGTGCGAACTACCGTAGAGCTTGTTGAAATTTGGTTTGCATGATTGGTCTCTCTAAGGTCTAGATATTTTCTGGTAAAAGTGTTTGAGTAACAAGGAAGGCAGTGTAGAGTCTTATAATGCTTGCAATATGTTCTTATGTAAGTTTTACTGTACCGGTTTATACTTGTGTTTTCTTCAAACAACCTTGCTAGCCAAAGCCTTGTACTGAGAGGGAATGCTTCTCGTGCATCCAAAACCTTGAGCCAAAACCTATGTCATTTGTGTCCACCATAACTACCTACTATGTGGTATTTTTTGCCATTCCAAGTAAATACTTCATGTGCTACCTTTAAACAATTCAAAAGTTATTATCTCTTATTTGTGTCAATGTTTTATAGCTCCTGAGGAAGTATGTGGTGTTTTATCTTTCAATCTTGTTCGGCATACTTTCACCAATGGACTAGTGGCACATCCGCTTATCCAATAATTTGCAAAAAGAGCTGGCAACGAGCCCCAATTAATTAACCTTCACTAATAATTCTCTTCACATGTTTTGCCTTGATTCATCAGTAAGCAACATAATTTTGCAAATAGACACTCCTCCATGGTATGTGAAATGTTGGAAGGCACCCGAGGATTCGGTTAGCCATGGCTTGTGAAAGAAAAAGGTTGGGAGGAGTGTCATCCATAAATAAAACTAAAGTACATGTGTAAATAAAAGAGAAGAGGGATGATCTACCTTGCTGGTAGAGATAACGTCCTTCATGGGAGCCGCTCTTTGAAAGTCTGTTTGACAAGGGGTTAGATTGCCCACTACCATTCGTTGACAACAACAAACACCTCTCAAAACTTTACTTTATGCTCTCTATATGATTTCAAAAATTGAAAAGCTCTAGCACATGATTTAATCCTGCTTCCCTCTGCGAAGGGCCTTTCTTTTACTTTATGTTGATTCAGTTTACCTACTTCTTTCTATCTTAGAAGCAAACACTTGTGTCAACTGTGTGCATTGATTCTTACATGCTTACTTATTGCACTTATTATATTACTTTGTGTTGACAATTATCCATGAGATATACATGTTAAAAGTTGAAAGCAATTGTTGAAACTTAAATCTTCCTTTGTGTTGCTTCAAAACCTCTTATTAAGAATCTATTTCTTTATGAGTTAACTCTTATAAGACTTTTTGATGCTTGTCTTGAAAGTACTATTCATGAAAAGTTTTTGCTATATGATTCAGTTGTTTAGTCATTATCTATTTGTTAGCAAACTATAGACCATTGTTTTAGTCACTTCATTCATCGTATGCTTTACAATGGTATTGATCAAGATTATGTTGGTAGCATGTCACTTCAGAAATTATTCTTTTTATCGTTTACCTACTAGGGCGAGTATGAACTAAGCTTGGGGATGCTTGATACGTCTCCAACGTATCTATAATTTCTTATGTTCCATGCTAGTTTTATGAAAATATGTACATGTTTTGTTCATACTTTATAATGTTTTTATGCATTTTCTGGAACTAACCTATTAACAAGATGTCGAAGTGCGTTCTGTTTCTGTTTTTGATTTCAGAAAAGTTAGTTTACAAATATTCCGGAATTGGACGAAACAAGTCCACGGCCCTATTTTCCACGGAGTCTTCCAGACACCGAAGGAGACGAAGGGGGGCCACGAGGCGGCCACACCATAGGGGCGCGCCCCACCCCTCTGTCGCGCCCTATGGGGTGGGCCCCCGGGACTCCACCGACGCCGCCCTTCCGCCTATATATTCTCCGATGCGAACCCTAAAGGCATCGGTCTTCCTCCACGAAAAGTTACGTAGCCGCCGCCATCGAGCAAAGTTCGGGGGATGAGAAGTCTGTTCCGGCACGCGCCGGGACGGGAAGTGCCCCCGGAATCCATTTCCATCGACTCCATCGCCATCTTCATCGCCGTTGTTGTCTCCCATGATGAGGAGAGTAGTTCTCCCCCGAGGCTGAGGGCTCTACCGGTAGCTATGTGGTTCATCTCTCTCCCATGGTGTGATCTTTATGTGATCATGAGCTTTGTGATCTAGTTGAATATGTAGATGTTACTCTTGTCTATTATGCACTATAGAGGTTACTTTAATATGAACTCCGGAGTTACTCTCCACGGTGTGATGGTGACAGTGTGCGCATCGTGTGTGATTCCTTTATGAAGTTGTGGAGCTTGTTTACTCGGCTTGAGGTGTGCTTTTGTAGCCCTACACAATGAATGGTGTTTGTTATCCAACAAGAGAATGTTTGAGAGTAGCATTTATTTATTCAATTATGTGATCATTGTTGAGAGTGTCCACTAGTGAAAGTATGATCCCTAGGCCTTGTTTCTAAGCATTGAAACACCGTTTCCAACAAGTTCTGCTACATGTTCGCTTGCCATTTTTATTTCAGATTGCAATTACTACTTATAATCATCCATATTATTGTATTTCACTATCTCTTAGCGAACTAGTGCACCTATACATCTGACAAGTGTATTAGGTGTGTTGGGGACACAAGAGACTTTTTGTATCTTAATTGTAGGGTTGTTTGAGAGGGATATCTTTGACCTCTACCTCCCTGAGTTCGATAAACCTTGGGTGATTCACTTAAGGTAAACTTGCTGCTGTTCTACAAACTCTGCTCTTGGAGGCCCAACACTCTCTACAATAGAAGTAAATGGAGCAGCAAGCAAACATGTAGCGAACTTGTTGGAAACGGTGTTTCAATGCTTAGAAACAAGGCCTAGGGATCATACTTTCACTAGTGGACACTCTCAACAATGATCACATAATTGAATAAATAAATGCTACTCTTAACACTCTATTGTTGGATGACAAACACCATTCATTGTGTAGGGCTACAAAAGCACACCTCAAGCCGGAGTAAACAAGCTCCACAACGTCATAAAGGAATCACACACGATGCGCACACTGTCACCATCACACCGTGGAGAGTGACTCCGGAGTTCATATTAAAGTAACCTCTAGAGTGCATAATAGGCAAGAGTAACATCTACATATTCAACTAGATTACAAATCTCATGATCACATAAAGATCACACCATGGGAGAGAGAGATGAACCACATAGCTACGGTAGAGCCCTCAGCCTCGGGGAGAACTACTCCCTCCTCATCATGGGAGACAGCAATGGCGATGAAGATGGTGGTGGTGTCGATGGAGATGGATTCGGGGCACTTCCCCGTCCCGGCGGCGTGCCGGAACAGAGACTTATGTCCCCCGAACTTGTCTTCGTGATGGCGGCGGCTATGTAACTTTTCGTGGAGGAAGACCGATGCCCCTAGGGTTTTTACTTCTGGGAGAATATATAGGTGAAAGGGCGGCGTCGGGGGAGCTAGGGGGCTCCCTCCCCATAGGTCAGCGCGGCCAGGGGGCCACCCGCGCCGCCATATGGTGTGGGCCCCCTGCTGCCCTTCCTCGACTCCTCTTCGGTAGACTCGTGGAAAATAGGCGTGGGCTTTTGTTTCATCCAATCCGAGAATATTTCCTGAGAATTTCCGAAACCAAAAACAGCAGAAAACATGAATTGGCACTATGGCATCTTGTTAATAGGTTAATCCCGGAAAATGCATAAAAATGATATAAAGTGTGAACAAAACATGTAGGTATTGTCATAAAACTAGCATGGAACATCAGAAATTATAGATACGTTGGAGACGTATCAAGCATCCCCAAGCTTAGTTCCTACTCGCCTCGAGTAGGTAAACGATAAAAAGAAAGTTCTTAAGTGACATGCTACCAACATAATCTTGATCAATACCATTGTAAAGCATATGAGATGAATGAGGTGACTCAAAGCAATGATCTATAGTTTGCTAACAAAAAGGTGACTAAACAATGAATCATATAGCAAAAACTTTTCATGAATAGTACTTTCAAGACAAGCATCAAAAAGTCTTGCATAAGAGTTAACTCATAAAGCAATAGATTCTTAATAAGAGGTTTTGAAGCAACACAAAGGAAGATTTAAGTTTCAGCAATTGCTTTCAACTTTCAACATGCATATCTCATGGATAATTGTCAACACAAAGTAATATAATAAGTGCAATAAGTAAGCATGTAAGAATCAATGCACACAGTTGACACAAGTGTTTGCTTCTAAGATAGAAAGGTGTAGGTAAACTGACTCAACATAAAGTAGAAGAAAGGCCCTTCGCAGAGGGAGGCAGGGATTAAATCATGTGCTAGAGCTTTTCAAGTTTTGAAATCATATAGTGTTATCACCAGATTTTGGCCAAATCAGGAGATGGGCCGTAAGTGAAGATGGGCTTAAAGGGCATACACGTGGAGCGTCTTTGAAGCAGCCTTGCGCGAAGAGTTGGGCTAGATTGGCCGTGTATTTGTAATATATTAGATCGCATCTTAGTTTAGAAGTTAGAGTTTAACCCGTGCACGGTTAGGTGCACGTCCAAATAGAAAGTCCCTTGGACTATAAATATGTATCTAGGGTTATCGGAAAAGGAGGACAATCACGTTCACAACAAACACAAATCAGGCGCATCGCCACCCCTTCTTTCGAGGGTTTCTCCTGGGTAAGCACCATGCTGCCTAGATCGCATCTTGCGAAGGCAACGTTTATTTGTTTACCTTGTGTTGCTCGTCTGAAGCGTTGTTGATGGCGAGCAGCACTATTTATCGTAGATGTTTTGGGGCTTGCATATATGCTTTTCTTGCGCATATCTGCTTAGCTGTGCCGTCCCTCAATATCTAGCTGCCCTTACACCTATCCAGGTGTAAGGGCATCATCTGCTTGTTCGTTACTTAGTAGATCCGATCTGTTATAGTTGCTCCTTGTTCTTCAAGGATTAGTTTAATATCCGTATGGTTAGGCCTTGCAAACGGGTTGAACGATCCGGTAGTACGTTAGGTGTGGTTTGTTAGTCCTAAGAGGGATGTTCCGGAATTAACTTAATGTTGGTTTTTAGGCCTCTTTTAGGATTGGTTTTCCATTATCTTTCGTGTCTATTAGGCTCAACTACGCGTAGGATGTTCCGATCATACGGTGAAAACCCTAAACTATCGTAGATTGGCTTAGCTTTGCTATGATCAAGCAGGATCCCCATGTCATTGAAAATCCAACACGAACCATGGGGCGATCGGCTCTTTGAGCCGATCCGTAGGGCAACCTGAGAGCCGATAGGGCTCGTATTTAATGTTTACGTGTCTGCCATGCAGGAACTAATCGAAGCAATCCAACACTTTCCTGGCCAGGTATAGGTCAGGTGGCACGCCCTTGCAGCCGCCAGGTCGTGTGCCGGAGCATTTGCGGGACGACGTCAAGGGACCAGGGCCCGCTGCGCCTTGGAAGCCTCCCGGCTCTTCGTGTTGCTTAACCACCGCCGGTGGGTTTTGGCAGGCAACACATTCGGCACGCCCGGTGGGACATCGGGACAATCTTCCGCAGCAACCACGTCGACATCTGCGCCTCGATGGCGGAAGAACCAATCAAGTATGAAGATCTGCCTCCCGAGCATAAGAAGAGATATGATGAGCTCAAGGCAATCTTGGAAGCCGATCTCATCGGCGCTTTTGAGAAAACCCGTTCGCACGGGATCAAGTTCAAAGGGTTCCAACCCGAAGGCGCGCTAGATGGACTAGATCTATCTCTCCTTTCGGACGAACGAGCCCTGCGACAGAAGTCAACTATGCCGTTGCTCACTCTCTTCATCGGCATGCTGAGAGCTTGGTGAATACTCTAGAGCGTGTCGCGCTCAATGTGGTGCAAGAAGTCACGAAGCACAAGTACTCTCCGTCAGGTCCTGCTCTAGGAACTCATCAAGGAGAGATACCGCTCTATACAAGGCCACCACTGCAACACACGTTTGCAGCTCCACAGCAACAAGGTTCACCGGCGTACGTCGTCTACAAGGTTGGAGGTGATCCTGGCGACTACCAATTCCTAAAGTCCGTTGATGTCACGGGTGCTTCTATTCTTGTAGACAGTGTTGGGCCTCCAAGAGCAGAGGTTTGTAGAACAACAGCAAGTTTCCCTTAAGTGGATTACCCAAGGTTTATCGAACTCGGGGAGGAAGAGGTCAAAGATATCCCTCTCATGCAACCCCGCAACCACAAAGCAAGAAGTCTCTTGTGTCCCCAACACACCTAATAGGTGTACTAGTTCGGCGAAGAGATAGTGAAATACAAGTGGTATGAATGAGCAGCATAGTACGCGCCAGAAAATAGCTACTGCGTGTTGATGGTAGTAATATTGTAGGAAGTAAACAAGCAGTAGTAACGCAGCAGTAGTAACGCAGTAAAATAGTAACAAGCAGCGATAGCAGTATTTAGGAACAAGGCCTAGGGATTAGACTTTCACTAGTGGACACTCTCAACTTTGAGCACATAACAGAATAGATAAATGCATACTCTACACTCTTTTGTTGGATGATGAACACATTGCGTAGGATTACACGAACCCTCAATGCCGGAGTTAACAAGCTCCACAATTAAATGTTCATATTTAAATAACCTTAGAGTGCATGAAAGATCAATACGACTAAACCAAGTACTAACATAGCATGCACACTGTCACCTTCATGCTTATGTAGGAGGAATAATACACATCAATACTATCATAGCAATAGTTAACTTCGCAATCTACAAGAGATCATGATCATAGCATAAACCAAGTACTAACACGGATGCACACACTGTCACCATTACATCGTGCAGGAGGAATAAAACTACTTTAATAACATTGCTAGAGTAGCACATAGATAAATTGTGATACAAAACACATTGCAATCATAAAGAGATATAAATAAGCACTTCACTACGCCATTCATAACGGTGAATAAGTATTCTGTGAAATATAGCCTAAGAGACCCACACGGTGCACACACTGTCACCTTTACACACGTGGGACAAGGAGTCTCCGGAGATCACATAAGTAAAACTCACTTGACTAGCATAATGACATCTAGATTACAAGCATCATCATATGAATCTCAATCATGTAAGGCAGCTCATGAGATTATTGTATTGAAGTACATGACGAGGGAAACCGGGGGCAGCGACGCCAACACCGTAGAGCCGGGAATGACTAGGGCTGCGGGCGGGTCCCTCGAGCGCGGCCCGCAAAGCCTCTGGTCGCGCGCCGTGCGGGTCGCAAGGCGTGCCACCCGACCTATACCGGTCGGAAGGTGGATGATGCCTCGCTTAGTTTCCTGCAGGCACACGTACATCGTTAAATACGAGCCTCGATCGGCTCTCAGGTTGTCCTGTGGATCGGCTCATGGAGCCGATCCACCCATGATTCGTCCAAGGTGGCCGAATATATGGTGGTCCTGCTTGATCAAGATAAAGCATATGAGATCTACGACGATCTAGGGTTTTCACCGCATAATCGGATCATCCTACTCACGATTGGGCCTCGCGCTCACGCACGGTAAACGTAAGCCAGCCCTAGACAAGGCCTAAAAACCAACACTAGGTTGATCCTCGGAACGTCCTGTCTAGGGCAAACTACACCCTGCATGCCGCTGGATCCTCCAACCCTTTGTAAGGCCTAACTATTGCAGATATTAAACTAATCCTTGATGAATCAAGGAGCGACCATAACGGATCAGATCTACTAAATAAAGATCAAGCGGGGTGCCGCCCCTGCACCCATGATGAGGCACAAGGACGGCTAGACGCGCAAGGGTTGCACTACGCGAGCATATGATGCTAAGAACGATGCTAACCCTAACGCGTCTACGATAACTACGTTGCTCGCCATCAAAAAGCTTCAGTACGAGCAACGCATGAACAACTAGGCAGGCTTGTGCTGCCTAGATCGCGAGATGCGATCTAGGCAGCATGATGCTTACCGGAGGAACCCTCGAGATGAAGGAGTTGGCGATGCGCCGAGATTGGTTTGTGTTGAACGTTGGTTGTTGTTTATTCCATAAACCCTAGGTACATATTTATAGTCCAGGGGACTTTCTAATGTGGGCGTGCACCAAACCGCGCACGGGTAAAACTCTAACTTCTAAACTAAGATGCGATCTAAAATGTTACAGATACATGGGCAGTTTAGCCCAACTTGGTATAAAAGGCCGATTCACGTATCTCTTCTATATGTATATCTTCAAGTCCATCTTGATCGCGGCCCACCTCTGACTTGTCCAAATTCTGGTGATAACACATGCCCCCTGGTTTTGGAAAGGACATTTCCAAAATCATTATGCTTTTCTCTCGAAGGGTCATGTCGTGGCAGAACCGTCGCAGAGTCCCTCATCATGACAACTTGCCTTCTCAACTTCTCCGCACGATTTGACAGTTTTGGCACCACTTCCTCGGAAACTGCTGTGGCATTGAATTCTTATTATGTCCCCTTTTATTTAACTGCTACGAACAGTTCTCCTCTGCATCTTCTTCGCATTAGCATCTCGAAAAGCCCTCCTGCGCCACGATGTCTTCTTCTTCCTCTGCTCCATCGGATTTTTCCAGCCAGTCCTCCACATCCCGCGAGCCGACGCCGGAGTATAACCCAGCAGAAGTCCACGCGGCCAACATCCGCCGCGCTATTGCGGCCGGGGAGGAGTCAGACCATGACTTCTCCATCTGGTCGAGGACGACAGGTCCCGACCGACGGGGAGAGCGATCTCCGCTTCCTTGCCGATAAGGAGAAGAAAGCGAGGATGATCACTTCCCCTGGGACGGGGCCACCTCCGAGGAGGTGAAGGAGGAGGAAGAGGAGGACGACGACGACGACAGCTCCCCCGACGAGCCGCCGGCCAAGCGCCATTGCCCTTGGCCAGGAAATCTGAGTGACTTCGATAGCGACGACGACGACGTCGAGGAGGACGAGGACAATGAAGGTCCCGCCGGCGGCCGGAGCAGTGATGACGAGCCGGCCGGGAGCAGCGCAGCCGGCGGCGACGCGGCGACGACGAGGGCACAACAGCCCGTAGATAGGGCCCTTAGCGTAGGATCCGTAGAAGTAGGCGGGGCAATGTATCCCCTTTCGAGGGCAATCAGTTCTACTATGTAAGAAATCTTTCTTATTAATGAAGAACCTTTCCCCAATTTGATTTGCCGATTTCCTCTCCACTGACCTTGCCGATTCGTCCCCTTTGCCAATGCATACTGAGCCGATAGCACCGTATCGGTCCTTCAAGATTCGCCCTTCCCTTCTCCAAACGATGATTTTCTAAATTTGGCAGAAAATGCAGTATCTTCAGGGAAACCTTCGAACTTTCCCAACCAAACCTAACAATGTTCTTCAATAATCATCACTCGTGAAGAAGGTTGCAATGAAGGACCAGCCGTTGGTATCCCAATCGGCTTTACTGCTGAGCAAAAACAAAGCATCCACCAGGCCTGCTGCCCCCCGAGCCTTACTCGAGGCGAGATTTAGCCGAATTAGCCTAGGCTTGATCATGCAGAGCCAGCCGATTTGCACGTAAATCGGCTTGCAGAGAGCCTTCAAGGTGGGCTGCCCCCCGAGTTTCCTCAATGCGCCTCTTCGTCCCTATAGGTCAGATCGGCTCCCTTCTTTCGGTGGATCTGATGCGACCCACCCTTAACCTGATCTGGGCACCCAAGCTGCCCTTAGCATTGTTCTTGAAGAGAAGATCTGAGCCGTTAAACTACTCTCTTGAGGAGTTCTTTCATGGGGGCTTCTCTTGCTATTTCTCAATTCTAAAGTCGATGCCCTTGCATCGGCTGTAAAAATGTTTAAAAATTTTGGGCCGATTTGTGTATCGGCCCCCATACTCAGTATTATTTCATATCCTCGTGTTTTATCCATCTAGGTGCCCCCGAGCCGATTCTGTCAAGAGAATTGATGGTATCGGCTCTTCAGGTAGTCCCTGTTGGGTTAATCGTTGATCCTAGGCAGAATGGATGGTGAGGATAATTTTGGGCCGATTGCTGGAATCGGCCTCCATGTTGCTTGCTCGGTGAAGGTTTTGTAATATCCCTTCATCAGTTTCGGAGGGCCGATCGCAAGGATCGGCCTCGCCATGTTGCTTATTGACGTAGTCTTGCTACTCGTCCATGTCGGCGGATATAACCAGCCCAATCTCCGACCCAGCACGTTGGTGCGCTTGCTGTTATCCATGTCGGGTGCACTGTGTAATCGTGGAGCACTACACTCCGGGACGAATGAACACCATGTTTGTGCCAGCCGATGTGTCATCATCGGCTCTCTTTTGCTTGGGGCGCCACTCTTTTCTTTGCGGCAGTCCCTCCTCATCCAGGGTCCTCTGGACTTTTTGCAGCCAGATCAGGTCGTGCCTTCCTCAGCGTATGCAAGTACATCCTTTCGGCTTCCTCCAGACCGCGCAATCGCTGAACCCTGCGTTTTTGTGTATGGCTGAGACCGTCAGGGCACCACCTTGGACGGTGGCACCTGTCTTCTTCGTATTCTCCTTCGTCTTGAATCCTCGAGATCTTCCAACGGAGGGGTCTCAGCACGTCTGTTTTGCGGTGGGAGAGGCCCTAGGCGCTCGAACACGATACGTTGGCTGTCTCCTTCTTTTTCCGGTTGCATTCTGGGCAGTTGCCGATTGTTGGTAATCGGCTCATTCCTGAATCCCAGCAGTGTCTGAAGAAGGGGTGCAATGCTGTCCGTATCGTCCTGCTCCCTGCCGTGGCGCTCCTGCCGCTCCTCATCATGATTATGCCGGCGATGTCTTCCGTCGTTTATGGTCATCCGACCTCTTTCATCATTGTTATCGTATCGCCGGCGTTGGTCATATCGACTAACATACTTGTTGAGGAGGTGATCAGAGAGGGGTCGTTGGTATCTTATGTTCTTCACTTCCCCCTCTGTGACGTAGCGCTTGCCATCTTGACGGAGCCGATCGCGTGGAGCGGCCCCTGTGTCCTTGCTCTGAGAGCAGCTGTCCTCATCCCCGTCCTTCTCAGAGCGGTGTCCAAGCTCTACCATACTGATGTTGGCTGAGAAATCAGGCTGGCACCCTCCAAGGTGGGTAAACTCCACCATGTTGACGGCGGGGAAGGGGTGTGTGTCGACCTTCATGGCGTACTGGTTAAAAATTAATCGCCCATTTTCTATCGCCACTTGGATCTGCTGACGCCACACCCTGCAGTCGTTGGTGGTGTGGGTGAACGTGTTATGCCACTTGCAGTATGGCTTTCCGTTCAGCTCTTGCACCGTAGGAAACTTGTGGCCTTCGGGTACCTTTATGTGCTTCTCCGCGAGTAAGAGGTCGAAAATCTGCTCGGTTTTCGTCACGTCGAAGTCGAACCCTCTTGGAGGCCCTGGTGGCTTTACCCATTTGCAGGTTACTGGGCCTGCAGCTCGAGTCCACTCAGCTACTGCGACCTCTCGTTCTCCCGTAGGACCTTCATCTTCGCCTGCGTCAACCATGGTAACCACGCGCTTGAATTTATCTTGGTAGATATCCGGGTGGCGTTGCTCATATGCTGACAACTTCTGCACCATGTGTGCTAATGAAGGATAGTCCGCCTGGGAGGCCACTTCCTTGATCGATGATGATAGACCCACCACCGCCAATTCGACTGCTTCTTTTTCGCTTACATGAACCGAATAGCATCGGTTCCTAACGGTCCTGAGCGCTGAATGTATTCGATACCGTTTCTCCAGCCTGTCGTACTTGAGCTAGATCGGCAATGCCAGCCTCGGAAGCCTCGAGTGATATTGCTCATGGAACCGTTCTTCCTGCTTCGGTCTGGATTGAGTTCGGTGGCAGCGACGTGTACCATCCGAAAGCCGATCCCGTGAGGGACTGTGAGAAGTACCTCACGCGCAGCTCGTCTGACGCTGAGATCATGCCCAGCCAAATATCGGCTCACATGCTCGATGGAGCTGGAGCCATCCGATCCGCTGAACTTTGTGAAGTCCGGGAGCCGATATTTGGGTGGTAGCGGGATCAATTCGTACTCATTGGGGTACGGCTTGGTATAGCCGATCGCCTTTCTCTTCGGCATCATGCCGAACTGATCTTTCAGGATCGTACAAATTTGATCCGCGGTGATGGCTGCAGGTGCCGAACCCTGAAGATTCGTCGGAGTGGCGTACTTAACCAGCCATGCCTGTTTCTCGGTTCGAGCCAGCTGCAGCTGGGCTCGGGAGTTTCGTCGGGGTGGCGTATTTAGCTAGCCACGTTTGCTTCTCAGGGTCTGCCTCCGACGTTCCTCCTGTTGCCCCAGAAGTCCCTGCTATAGCCACCTGGTTCGAGGGTGCCCAGGTGCTGTCTGGCACGTATGCACATGCGTATCCGTGCGGGATCTCCTTGGGCGCGTCCTGTAGGAACGGTAGTCACTGGGTCACCACCAATCTTGTAGACGACAAAAGCCGATGAGTTCGGCGCCGGGCGCCGCCAATGCGAATGGCAGCGGGGACGGGAATGGAGCAGCGCTTCCCCTTGGTGAGTCCCTAGGGCTGGTCCTGACGGAGAGTACTGATGGCTCATGATCTCCTGGATCACGCGCAGCGCGACGCGCTCCAACGTATTCACCAGGCTCTCAGAATGGCGGTGCAGCGAATGAGCCACCATGAAGTTGATCTCCTGACGCAGCGACCTGGTGCGTTCTTCGGACGGGGTGGACAGGTCCACTCCATCAAGCGCGCCTTCAGGTGTGAACCCCTTCCATCTGCTGCCATGGGAGCGGGTCCTGTGGAAAGAGCCGATTAGGTCGGCCTCGAGGGCAGACTTGATCTCGTCGTACTTCTTCTTGAGCTCGCCAGTGAGATCCCCGTACGTGACCGGAGTTTCTTCTGCCACTTCGATGAAGACGGTGGTGTCTTTCGCCATCTCTGATGTAGATGGCGAGATGGTTGTCGTTGAAGATGTGTCCCACCGGGCGTGCCGAATGTGTTGGCGCGAGAAACCCACCGGCGGGGCAGCGGCCGCACCGTAGAGCCGGAATGACTAGGGCTGCGGCTGGCCCCGCCTCGAGCGACGGCCCGCAAAGCCTCCCCGGTCGCGCCGATGCGGGTCGCAGGGCGTGCCACCGACCTATACCTGTCGGGAAGGTGTGGATGATGCCTCGCTAGTTTCAGGCACACACGTACACGTTCAATACGAGCCTCGATCGGCTCTCAGGTTATCCTGTGAATCGGCTCATGGAGCCGATCCACCCATGATTCGTCCAAGGTGGCCGAATATATGGTGGTCCTGCTTGATCAAGATAAAGCATATGAGATCTACGACGATCTAGGGTTTTCACCGCATAATCGGATCATCCTACTCACGATTGGGCCTCGCGCTCACGCACGGTAAACGTAAGCCAGCCCTAGACAGAGGGCCTAAAAACCAACACTAGGTTGATCCTCGAAACGTCCTGTCTAGGGGCAGCAAACTACACCCTGCATGCCGCTGGATCCTCCAACCCTAAGGCCTAACTATTGCAGATATTAAACTAATCCTTGATGAATCAAGGAGCGACCATAACGGATCAGATCTACTAAATAAAGATCAAGCGGGGCCGCCCCTGCACCCATGATGAGGCACAAGGACGGCTAGACGCGCAAGGGTTGCACTACGCGAGCATATGATGCTAAGAACGATGCTAACCCTAACGCGTCTACGATAACTACGTTGCTCGCCATCAAAAAGGCTTCAGTACGAGCAACGCATGAACAACTGGCAGGCTTGTGCTGCCTAGATCGCGAGATGCGATCTAGGCAGCATGATGCTTACCGGAGGAACCCTCGAGATGAAGGAGTTGGCGATGCGCCGAGATTGGTTTGTGTTGAACGTTGGTTGTTGTTTATTCCATAAACCCTAGGTACATATTTATAGTCCAGGGGACTTTCTAATGTGGGCGTGCACCAAACCGTGCACGGGTAAAACTCTAACTTCTAAACTAAGATGCAATCTAATATGTTACGATACATAGCGTTTAGCCCAACTTGGTATAAAAGGCCGATTCACGTATCTCTTCTATATGTATATCTTCAAGTCCATCTTGATCGCGGCCCACCTCGGACTTGTCCAAATTCTGGTGATAACAAGTACATAGGAGAGAGATGAACCACATAGCTACCGGTACAGCCCCGAGCCTCGATGGAGAACTACTCCTCCTCATGGGAGCAGCAGCGGTGATGAAGATGGCGGTGAAGATGGCAGCGGTGTCGATGGAGAAGCCTTCCGGGGCACTTCCCCGTCCGGCAAGGTGCCGGAACAGAGACTCCTATCCCCCAGATCTTGGCTTCGCGATGGCGGCGACTCTGGAAGGTTTCGCGTACCGTGGCTTCCTCTCTCGGGGTTTTTAGGTCAGGGACCTTATATAGGCGAAAGGGCAGCCTCGGAGGGGTCTGGGGCCACACATAGGGCGGCGCGGCCCCCCCTCTGGCCGCGCCAGGGTGTGGTGTGGGGCCCCCGGGCTTCCGGCGGCTCTGGTGTTGGATGGTTCGGGAAAATAGGAACACGGGCGTTGATTTCGTCCGATTCCGAGAATATTTCGTTACTAGGATTTCGAAACCAAAAACAAAACAGGAACTGCACTTCGGCATCTTGTTAATAGGTTAGTTCCGAAAACGCATAAATATGACATATAATGTGTATAAAACATATGTAGGTATCATCAATAAAGTAGCATGGAGCATAAGAAATTATCGATACGTCGGGAGACGTATCAGCATCCCCAAGCTTAGTTCTGCTCGTCCCGAGCAGGTAAAACGATAACAAAGATAATTTCTTAAGTGACATGCCATCATAACCTTGATCATACTATTGTAAGCATATGTAATGAATGCAGCGATCAAAACAATGGTAATGACATGAGTAACAAATGAATCATAAAGCAAAGACTTTTCATGAATAGTACTTCAAGACAAGCATCAATAAGTCTTGCATAAGAGTTAACTCATAAAGCAATAAATCAAAGTAAAGGTATTGAAGCAACACAAAGGAAGATTAAGTTTCAGCGGTTGCTTTCAACTTATAACATGTATATCTCATGGATAATTGTCAATGCAAAGTAATATAATAAGTGCAATATGCAAGTATGTAGGAATCAATGCACAATTCACACAAGTGTTTGCTTCTTGAGGTGGAGAGAAATAGGTGAACTGACTCAACATAAAAGTAAAAGAATGGTCCTTCAAAGAGGAAAGCATCGATTGCGTATTTGTGCTAGAGCTTTTGAAAACATGAAACAATTTTGTCAATGGTAGTAATAAAGCATATGAGTTATGTAAATTATATCTTACAAGTTGCAAGCCTCATGCATAGTATACTAATAGTGCCCGCACCTTGTCCTACTTAGCTTGGACTACCGGATCTTCGCAATGCCATGTTTCAACCAAGTGTCACAAAGGGGTACCTCCATGCCGCCTGTACAAAGGTCTAAGGAGAAAGCTCGCATTTTGGATTTCTCGCTTTTGATTATTCTCAACTTAGACATCCATACCGGACAACATGGACAACAGATAATGGACTCCTCTTAAATGCATAAGCATGTAGCAATAATTATTATTCTCATATGAGATTGAGGATATATGTCCAAAATGAAACTTCAACCATGATTCATGGCTTTAGTTCTTCCCAATGTTCTTGCATGCTCCAATCATTAAGGTGATAGATCCTTCAGACAAGACGGACATGCATAGCAACTCACATGATATTCAACAATAGTTGATGGCGTTCCCATAAGCATGGTTATCGCACAACAAGCAACTTAATAAAAGATAAAGTGCATAAGTACATATTCGATACTACGATAGTTTTTAAGGCTATTTTGTCCCATGAGCTATATATTGCAAAGGTGAATGATGGAATTTTAAAGGTAGCACTCAAGCAATTTACTTTGGAATGGCGGAGAAATACCATGTAGTAGGTAGGTATGGTGGACACAAATGGCATAGTAGTTGGCTCAAGGATTTTGGATGCATGAGAAGTATTCCCTCTCGATACAAGGTTTAGGCTAGCAAGGTTATTTGAAGCAAACTCAAGGATGAACCGGTGCAACAAAACTCACATAAAAGACATATTGTAAACATTATAAGACTCTACACCGTCTTCCTTGTTGTTCAAAACTCAATACTAGAAATTATCTAGACCTTAGAGAGACCAATTATGCAAACCAAATTTTAGCATGCTCTATGTATTTCTTCACTAATAGGTGCAAAGTTTATGATGCAAGAGCTTAAACATGAGCACAACAATTGCCAAGTATCACATTATCCAAGACATTTTACCAATTACTACATGTAGCATTTTTCCAATTCCAACCATATAACAATTTAACGAAGAGGAACTTCGCCATGAATTATGAACTAAGAACACATGTGTTCATATGAACCAAGCGGAGCGTGTCTCTCTCCACACAAGGATGAACTTATTCAAACAAAACAAAAATAAAAACAAACGACGCTCCAAGTAAAGTAAATAAATGTCTGATACCATCTGTAGCGACCTCACCTTTCAAGGTGCCGATCTCTGTGCATATCTGTGCTAGTCCCTGGATCAATCGCTAGCACACACAGTACAAGATGTAATACCAAGAAACAAAGGTCTTTATTACATCGTATGATCCAGAATTTACATAAAGGATTACAAATTGCATAGCACAAGGCTAGCATATCATCAGAGTTTCACAACGAATAAACATAGACAACATGGAGTCCTTCGTCTTCATGTGCCACAGGCGAGCATGTTGAGGATAGACTCGTAACCCTAATCATCGTAACTCACTCGTCTATCAAAATATCTGCAACAGGTAAAGTTACAGCCAAAAACATTTGGTCAATACTTTGAATGTATTGGCAAGATGACACTATAGTGGACTCAAATGGCAACCTAACACTTAAGTGTACATTTGGCTGGTAGAGCTCAGGCAATTTTGCGTAAAGCAAGTTTTCACCTATCATTTCTCAAAACATTTTCTCTTCTATTAAGCGGTACCATTGATAGAAACCAATGAACCTAGAATACCACTGATGGAAACCAGTGAATTCCTCCTACCCTTGTTCACCCATCAAAATTTTAATTTAAGAAGTTGGGATGAGGAGACTTTCGAACATGTGCCTTGTCAGTTCGCTCAAATTGTCCGTAACCGGGGACGCGGCTAAGTACTTAGATTTAACACTCTGCAGAGGTTGTACAAATTTACCCACATGACCTAGTCAGTTCTTTTTCCATGATGCACATTTTGCTCAAATGGACAGATGTTGACTAGGACGAGATTTTTCTGAAGTGATCCCCCAGACCATCCTCTACGGACCCGTACCAACCTACAATCCCCTACATCATCTGTCACGTAGGATCCGGGTTCTCACAACATACTCCGTCAAGCCAGAGCCCATATAGCATGTGGTTGTACGGTAAGCTAATGAGCAAGGTTGTCTACGATCTCTTTAATCCTGGGTGACTTTCCGCAAATGTGCACTCACACCAGGGTATCGCCGTTGACAGGGCCCCCTGATGCAGCCACCCGCTCCAAAGCTCCACCATTCACCCAGGTAGTTCATTAAACTTAGTTGTTTTTCCATAACTCACTAACAAAATCATTTCATAGCATAGCTGAGCAACAACTAAATTTAATGGCGACAAAGTAGTCAAGTAGGGGTAGCTAGACTACTGGGATTGCATAGCAAAGCATATACCCTACACATGTATACTACAAAAATCTCTACTGTGCATAGATAAAAACTGGGACATTTGTGAGGGTGTGTCACTTGCCTTTTTGATAGTTGGAGAGTGTTCTCTTTTCTTTCAACAAAACACGTCGCTCTCCATACGAACTATAAGATAAAAGATAGCACAACATAAACACACATTCCAACAACAACAAAATCAAGCAAGACAAACAATTTAGAAAGGTTTGTTATTCATTTTATTTTATTCTTTATTTATCTTAGTGCGCAAGATATGGAGATATGGCATGAGGGCATGGCTTGCAAGATATGACTTTAAGAGATTGAATGGATAAAGTAGAATACTTAGAAATGGACCATCTAGATATATGTGAATGAATAGATAGGCTACAAAAGCATGGTTAATTGGGATATGTATGATCTTGGAATCATGGAAAAGAAAGTATAAGTAGTTTTGGTAGATGGTTATGAGCGTAAGGATCACTTTGACAATAAAAATTGTGCCCAAAATAGTTATAGAGACATTTCTATGTGACAATACTCAAATCCTCATATTTGAATTTGAATACTTGCAAAAGGGTTGGACTATTTTTGGTGTTTGTGCAAGTGGACAGAGGGCATCAATATGATCCATTTGCAAAAAGAATCACTTGATTTGGGTTTATAGAGTTTGAGTTATGTCAAATACTCAAATTCACATATTCAAATTTGAATATTTAAACATTACTCGAAAGTCATATTTAAAATCACATTTGGGTTCTACACATTTTTATGAGTCCAGGGTATATTATTTGCCAACTTTGGATGTGTAATTACTTTTCTATAATTTTTACATATTAAACATGTCGCGGTTAAATTTTGATGTTGTACGAAAAATTGTCAGAAATAGTTTCTTGGATGGAAAAACTTTCTACACGAAAGTTGTAGAGGATTTATTTATAAACTCAACAGAGAAAATCTCATCTAAAATCGAGCTGTAGATTTTAAGATATAGAATTATGAAGTTAGGCATAAGATATGAGCTAGCACGTACGAGAACCGATCGATCGATCTTAGCACAGTCCCGTGTGAAAACAAACAGAATAGGATGGTGATACCAGTTCATTTGATTAGGCTAACGTGGATGTTGATCAAATAGCTTAATCTAACTCGTATTTAGACTTTAGCACAGAGCACAAAGGAACTACAGGCTGATGTTGAGCGTTACCGCGGGTGTGGACGACGAGGTTCAGTGCAACTCGGCGAACTTGATGGTGACCATGGTGTGGAACTTCTCTTCTTGGAACGACGGCGAAAACGCGTACGGTGGCCGCCGGCATCTGTATTCGCGGATGCTCCTGGCGACAATGAAGTGGCGGACGTCGAGGTGCACTGTTTCGCCGGAAATCGCTCGTCGGAGACGCTTCTCGCGAACTGTAGTTAAGTATGGCGTCGTCGCTGTGGTGCGCCAAAATTTACGAAACAAAGTCTGAGATGTGCGGAACGAAGAAATAGAAAGTTTGGAAGAAACAAGAGATCAAAAGATGGACCGAGCTCACCGCAGTCGACGATTTACCGCGACGGTACCGTGGAATTGCGAGCCAAAATTCGAGCAGCCTGGAGGCTCTCGATCTGTGTGGTTTGAGGGGAAATGAAGAGGAGGATGTGGGGCTTAAGTAGCAACAAACGGTGCATCAAATGGTGGATTAAATCGCTGGGAATCAATTGGGAAGGAAATGCACAGAAACTGAAAACGTACGCAGTCATGAGCTGTGTCCGTTCGTGGCTGAAGATTGATGACGATGATGTGGCAGTGGGGCCCATATGACAGCAAGGAAAGAAAAGAAAAAGAGTGGAGGAGCAGCGTGGGGATGTTGCTTGCCGATGCCTTGAGCTGGCCTTGGCCGCTCGGCAGTCGCGCGCCCAGCTGGGTCGGCTCTGCTTTCTTTTTTTTATACTTTACTTTTTTTCTTTTCGGTTTCGTTTTGTGATTTAGTATTTGAATCTAAACCGAATTAATCAAAAGAGAGTCAAATTAAGTCAGAAAAATTCAAATAAAATATCAGCGGATTCCTAATTCAATAAAGAATATTTTGGAACCACTTTTAAAACATTTTGAAAATTTGAATTTGGCACATAGGCCTATATGGCTTTATTTGCATTTCTTCGGTTTTAAGGTTTCTTTCTAAATTTGAATTTCACTCAAATTTCTAGGAAATGCAAAGATGCCATGATGCTTATGAATGCAATGCATGTTTTTGAAAACTCCATTTTTGGAAAATAGTTTAAGTAACACCAAAAGTTTTATTTCATTGTAAAATTTAAATCAAGACAAGCAACCAAGCTTAAATTTTATTTTTATTTTACATTCCAAAATTTAGAAAATTTTGGGATGTGACAGACTACCACCCTTAAAAGAAATCTCGTCCTCGAGATTCGAGAAAGGCTAGAAAGAAAGATGGGTTTAGGATATGTTGGGGTGGGCTACCACCCTTAAAAGAAACTTTTGTAACTAGACTAGGTCTTAGGTTCATGCTAGTTCATCCTAGGTAGGACTTGGCATTGGGTCATCTCTTGAAATATCTATGGCTTCTGTCCTCCAATAGGGGTTGTTTACATATAGCGAACAACATATCTCTTCAAGGTGACTTGAGTAGGTTTCCTCATAGTTGGGATTCTAATCTGTATACTTTTGACAGAAAGGGGTCACTCTTCGGGTCAAACGGAAAACCAACATGAGAATACTTCCAGGCGTCCTTCATCATACTTCTGGTTGGTGTCTTCGGCAATCTTCTTCTACTCTTCAACTAGTGGTTGGGTCTTAAAACTCACCATAGTCCTACGTTTGGCAACACTTGCCTACTATGAGGGCATAATATATATTCACCCTATGGTTCTGGCTTCTCAGCGACACCTCTCTTATAGGTATGTCTCTCTAGATTTACCATTCCTCATAACAAGAGCAAACAATATGAGTAGTCATCATGGGGGCCAATCCATGTCGCACCCAATAATTTCCTTGTATTTAGTTTGGTATATCTCGTATTCTAACTCTCGGTCAACCTCACAAGTTTGTCAAAACTTCCATGGAAAATTGAATCAATGTTTCAATTCCCATTATTGAATTGTTTGGAAAATTATTTCTATCGATCCCTAACTAGGGTTTTGTCGTATGCTTCTTCATCTTGATAGGAAACAATCTAGGTTTGTTTGCTAATGTTGTCTTCATGAAGATTTGTCGAGAAAACATTCTCTGGGTTGGGTATATGAGAATAGATAGAAAGATTCTAAGGAAGATTCCTACCCAAACACAACAGATCAAGGTAATTTAGCAAACAACAGTCATCTAACAAGCATCAAGCAACATAACACAAACACAACCAAACTAGTATGGTCATACCTCAATTTGGTAAGATCATTACTTTCTTACGATATCGTCGGTTCAATAAAAGAAAATTAATGGTGGTCCGGTCTATTTCTGTTTTGGATGTTTCTAGTTTCTATTCTACTTCTTCGGTGTAGCTTCATATATTGTGTAGTCTTCATCGAAGTCTTTCTTCAAGTTCTTCATTGGTCTTCCGTGAAACACTTCTAGTGGAGTCAAAGAATATCAGATGAAGCATCAGTCCGACATTTCACGTACAAGGTCATCATCTGTCTTTTCTTAATGGTTTTCAGGAGGTAGGCCATCTAAAGAAAAGAGGGACATTTTTGAAGATGAAATAGGTAAGAATATAAGAAGTTCAAAAATCCAAACATCAACTTAATAAAAACTGGACTAGATAGATTTTTTTTTCATCCTAGGGTCTTCCTATTTCTAATCCAAACCTAGGGTCACGAACCTACAGTCAACACAATGCTCTGATACCATCTGTAGCGACCTCACCTTTTAAGGTGCCGATCTCTGTGCGTATCTGTGCTAGTCCCTGGATCAATCGCTAGCACACACAGTACAAGATGTAATACCAAGAAACAAAGGTCTTTATTACATCGTATGATCCATAATTTACATAAAGGATTACAAATTGCATAGCACAAGGCTAGCATATCATCAGAGTTTTACAACGAACAAACATAGACAGCATGGAGTCCTTCGTCTTCATGTGCCACAGGCGAGCATGTTGAGGATAGACTCGTAACCCTAATCATCGTAACTCACTCGTCTATCAAAATATCTGCAACAGGTAAAGTTACAGCCAAAAACATTTGGTCAATACTTTGAATGTATTGGCAAGATGACACTATAGTGGACTCAAATGGCAACCTAACACTTAAGTGTACATTTGGCTGGTAGAGCTCAGGCAATTTTGCGTAAAGCAAGTTTTCACCTATCATTTCTCAAAACATTTTCTCTTCTATTAAGCGGTACCATTGATAGAAACCAATGAACCTAGAATACCACCGATGGAAACCAGTGAATTCCTCCTACCCTTGTTCACCCATCAAAATTTTAATTTAAGAAGTTGGGATGAGGAGACTTTCGAACATGTGCCTTGTCAGTTCGCTCAAATTGTCCGTAACCGGGGACACTTAAGTACTTAGATTTAACACTCTGCAGAGGTTGTACAAATTTACCCACATGACCTAGTCAGTTCTTTTTCCATGATGCACATTTTGCTCAAATGGACAGATGTTGACTAGGACGAGATTTTTCTGAAGTGATCCCCCAGACCATCCTCTACGGACCCGTACCAACCTACAATCCCCTACATCATCTGTCACGTAGGATCCGGGTTCTCACAACATACTCCGTCAAGCCAGAGCCCATATAGCATGTGGTTGTACGGAAAGCTAATGAGCAAGGCTGTCTACGATCTCTTTAATCCTGGGTGACTTTCCGCAAATGTGCACTCACACCAGGGTATCGCCGTTGACAGGGCCCCCTGATGCAGCCACCCGCTCCAAAGCTCCACCATTCACCCAGGTAGTTCATTAAACTTAGTTGTTTTTCCTTAACTCACTAACAAAATCATTTCATAGCATAGCTGAGCAACAACTAAATTTAATGGCGACAAAGTAGTCAAGTAGGGGTAGCTAGACTACTGGGATTGCATAGCAAAGCATATACCCTACACATGTATACTACAAAAATCTCTACTGTGCATAGATAAAAACTGGGACATTTGTGAGGGTGTGTCACTTGCCTTTTTGATAGTTGGAGAGTGTTCTCTTTTCTTTCAACAAAACACGTCGCTCTCCATACGAACTATAAGATAAAAGATAGCACAACATAAACACACATTCCAACAACAAAATCAAGCAAGACAAACAATTTAGAAAGGTTTGTTATTCATTTTATTTTATTCTTTATTTATCTTAGTGCGCAAGGGACAGAGGAGACATGGCATGATGTATGGCTAGCAAGATATGAATTTAGAGATTGAATGCATAAAGTAGAATACTTAGAAATGGACCATCTAAATGTATGTGAATGAATAGATAGGCTACAAAAGCATGGTTAATTGGGATATGTATGATCTTGGAATCATGGAAAAGAAAGTATAAGTAGTTTTGGTAGATGGTTATGGCGTAAGGATCACTTTGACAATAAAAATTGTGCCCAAAATAGTTATAGAGACATTTCTATGTGACAATACTCAAATCCTCATATTTGAATTTGAATACTTGCAAAAGGGTTGGACTATTTTTGGTGTTTGTGCAAGTGGACAGAGGGCATCAATATGATCCATTTGCAAAAAGAATCACTTGATTTGGGTTTATAGAGTTTGAGTTATGTCAAATACTCAAATTCACATATTCAAATTTGAATATTTAAACATTACTCGAAAGTCATATTTAAAATCACATTTGGGTTCTACACATTTTTATGAGTCCAGGGTATATTATTTGCCAACTTTGGATGTGTAATTACTTTTCTATAATTTTTACATATTAAACATGTCGCGGTTAAATTTTGATGTTGTACGAAAAATTGTCAGAAATAGTTTCTTGGATGGAAAAACTTTCTACATTGAAAGTTGTAGAGGATTTATTTATAAGCTCAACAGAGAAAATCTCATCTAAAATCGAGCTGTAGATTTTAAGGTATAGAATTATGAAGTTAGGCATAAGATATGAGCTAGCACGTACGAGAACCGATCGATCGATCTTAGCACAGTCCCGTGTGAAAACAAACAGAATAGGATGGTGATACCAGTTCATTTGATTAGGCTAACGTGGATGTTGATCAAATAGCTTAATCTAACTCGTATTTAGACTTTAGCACAGAGCACAAAGGAACTACAGGCTGATGTTGAGCGTTACCGCGGGTGTGGACGACGAGGTTCAGTGCAACTCGGCGAACTTGATGGTGACCATGGTGTGGAACTTCTCTTCTTGGAACGACGGCGAAAACGCGTACGGTGGCCGCCGGCATCTGTATTCGCGGATGCTCCTGGCGACAATGAAGTGGCGGACGTCGAGGTGCACTGTTTCGCCGGAAATCGCTCGTCGGAGACGCTTCCCGCGAACTGTAGTTAAGTATGGCGTCGTCGCTGTGGTGCGCCAAAATTTACGAAACAAAGTCTGAGATGTGCGGAACGAAGAAATAGAAAGTTTGGAAGAAACAAGAGATCAAAAGATGGACCGAGCTCACCGCAGTCGACGATTTACCGCGACGGTACCGTGGAATTGCGAGGCAAAATTCGAGCAGCCTGGAGGCTCTCGATCTGTGTGGTTTGAGGGGAAATGAAGAGGAGGATGTGGGGCTTAAGTAGCAACAAACGGTGCATCAAATGGTGGATTAAATCGCTGGGAATCAATTGGGAAGGAAATGCACAGAAACTGAAAACGTACGCAGTCATGAGCTGTGTCCGTTCGTGGCTGAAGATTGATGACGATGATGTGGCAGTGGGGCCCATATGACAGCAAGGAAAGAAAAGAAAAAGAGTGGAGGAGCAGCGTGGGGATGTTGCTTGCCGATGCCTTGAGCTGGCCTTGGCCGCTCGGCAGTCGCGCGCCCAGGCTGGGTCGGCTCTGCTTTCTCTTTTTTTTTTTATACTTTACTTTTTTTTTCTTTTCGGTTTCGTTTTGTGATTTAGTATTTGAATCTTAAAACCGAATTCAATCAAAAGAGAGTCAAATTAAGTCAGAAAAATTCAAATAAAATATCAGCGGATTCCTAATTCAATAAAGAATATTTTGGAACCACTTTTAAAATTTGATAACTTCGAAATTGACACATAGGCCTATATGGTTTTATTTGCATTTCTTTGGTTTTAAGGTTTCTTTCTAAATTTGAATTTCACTCAAATTTCTAGGAAATGCAAAGATGCCATGATGCTTATGAATGCAATGCAGTTTTTTGAAAACTCCATTTTTGGAAAATAGTTTAAGTAACACCAAAAGTTTTATTTCATTGTAAAATTTAAATCAAGACAAGCAACCAAGCTTAAATTTTATTTTTATTTTACATTCCAAAATTTAGAAAATTTTGGGATGTGACAGTTTCACTAGAATAAACCTGATAAGTTGTCGATGAAGAAGGGGATGCCTTGGGCATCCCCAAGCTTAGATGCTTGAGTCTTCTTAAAATATGCTGAACCACGGGGGCATCCCCAAGCTTAGACCTTTCACTCTTCTCGATCACATTATATCACCCTCTTCTATTGACCCTTGAAAACTTCCACACCAAACTTCAAGCAAACTCATTAGAGGGTTAGTGCATAATCAAAATTCACATGTTCATAGGTGACACAATCATTCTTAACACTGACATTGCACAAAACTTCTAAAAGTTAATGGAACAAAGAATCTCATTCAACTTAACAAAAGCGGCAATGCGAAATAAAAGGCAGAATCTGTCAAAATGTACAAATTCGTGAATAATTTTAAAAAAATGGCACCAGACTTGCTCAAATGGAAAAACTCAAAACTAATGAAAGGCGATACATCTGAGGATCACGCTCGTAAATTGGCAGATTTTTTCGAATTTTCTACGAGACTTAGGCCCAGATTCGTGATGACAGCAATGCTGTTTCTGCGCAGCCATCCCAAATATAACATCAACTTTAACATAGAAACTTTACTTGGCACAAAAACATGATAAGGAGAGGTTGCTACAGTAGTAAACAACTTCCAAGACACAAATATAAAACAAAGTACTGTAGTAAAAAAACACATGGGTTATCTCCCAAGAAGTTCTTTCTTTATAGCCATTAAGATGGCTCAGCAGTTTTAATGATGCACTCGCAAGAAATAGAAGTTGAAGCAAAAGAGAGCATCAAGAGGCAAATTCAAAACACATTTAAGTCTAACATGCTTCCTATGCATAGGAATCTTGTAAATAAACAAGTTCATAAAGAGCAAAGTAACAAGCATAGGAAGATAAAACAAGTGTAGCTTCAAAATTTTCAGCACATAGAGAGGCATTTTAGTAACATGAAAATTTTTACAACCGTATTTTCCTCTCTCATAATAACTTTCAGTAGCATCATGAGCAACCTCAACAATATAACTATCACATAAAGCATTCTTATCATGAGTCTCATGCATAAAATAATTACTACTCCCACATAGCATAATCAATTTTATTAGTTGTAAGTGGAGCAAATTCAACAAAGTAGCTATCATTATTATTCTCATCATCAAATATAGGAGGCAAAGTATCATCAAAGTAAATTTTCTCCTCAATGCTTGGGGGACTAAAAATATCATGCTCACCAAAGCCAGCTTCCTCCCCAAGCTTAGAATTTTCCATAGCATTAGCAACAATAGTGTTCAAAGCATTCATATTAATATGTTCCATGGGTTTTTTAATTTTCGCATCAAACCATCCATGTCTTAAATCGTGAAATAGAATAAGAAGCTCATTGTTGTCCATTATGCCTAACTAGTGTAAACAAGAAACCAAATGTCGCATTGCAGTAGTCTAAAGGAAATAGTGAGTACTTACAACGGCGCTAAAATAGCTTAGTAGCCGATATCCGGAGTGTGAGTACCTTTTCCTTTCCCCGGCAACGGCGCCAAAAAGTGCTTGATGTCTACGGGTGCTTCTATTCTTGTAGACAAAGTTGGGCCTCCAAGAGCAGAGGTTTGTAGAACAAAACAAGTTTCCCTTAATTGATTACCCAAGGTTTATCGAACTCGGGGAGGAAGAGGTCAAAGATATCCCTCTCATGCAACCCCGCAACCAAAAAGCAAGAAGTCTCTTGTGTCCCCAACACACCTAATAGGTGTACTAGTTCGGAGAAGAGATAGTGAAATACAAGTGGTATAATATGAGTGCAGAGTACGGCGCGTAAAAGAGACGGGCGTGCGCTTGATGGTAGTAATATTGTAGGAAGTAAACAAGCAGTAGGCAGCAGTAGTAACGCAATAAAACAGTAACAAGCAGCGATAGCGTATTTAGGAACAAGGCCTAGGGATTAGACTTTCACTAGTGGACACTCTCAACTTTGATCACATAATAATAGATAAATGCATACTCTACTCTTTTGTTGGATGATGAACACATTGCGTAGGATTACACGAACCCTCAATGCCGGAGTTAACAAGCTCCACAATTAAATGTTCATATTTAAATAACCTTAGAGTGCATGAAAGATCAATACGACTAAACCAAGTACTAACGTAGCATGCACACTGTCACCTTCATGCTTATGTAGGAGGAATAATACACATCAATACTATCATAGCAATCGTTAACTTCACAATCTACAAGAGATCATGATCATAGCATAAACCAAGTACTAACACGATGCACACACTGTCACCATTACATCGTGCAGGAGGAATAAAATTACTTTAATAACATTGCTAGAGTAGCACATAGATAAATTGTGATACAAAACACATTGCAATCATAAAGAGATATAAATAAGCACTTCACTACGCCATTCATAACAATGAATAAGTATTCTGTGAAATATAGCCTAAGAGACCCACACGGTGCACACACTGTCACCTTTACACACGTGGGACAAGGAGTCTCCGGAGATCACAAGTAAAACTCACTTGACTAGCATAATGACATCTAGATTACAAGCATCATCATATGAATCTCAATCATGTAAGCAGTCATGAGATTATTGTATTGAAGTACATAGGAGAGAGATGAACCACATAGCTACCGGCACAGCCCCGAGCTCGATGGAGAACTACTCTCCTCATGGGAGCAAGAATGTGATGAAGATGGCTATGAAGATGGCGATGGAGAAGCCTTCCGGCACTTCCCGTCCGGCAAGGTGCCGAACAGAGACTCCCCCCGCATCTTGGCTTCGCGATGGCTGCATGCTCGGGAAGGCTGGCCGGGCTTCCCGGGTTTAGGTCGGGACCTTATATAGGCGAAAGGGCAGCCTCGAGGGGCCCGGGCCACCACACCATAGATGGGCGCCTCCTCCCGGCCGCGCCAGGGTGTGGGGCCCCTGTGGTCCCCTTCCGCGTCTCGGGTGTTCTGGATGGTTCCGGGAAAATAGGAACCTGGGCGTTGATTTCGTCCGATTCCGAGAATATTTCGCTACTAGGATTTCTGAAACCAAAACAGCAGAAAATGAACTGCACTTCGGCATCTTGTTAATAGGTTAGTTCCAGAAAACGCATAAATATGACATATAATGTGTATAAAACATGTAGGTATCATCAATAAAGTAGCATGGAACATAAGAAATTATCGATACGTCGGAGACGTATCATCCGCCCAAGGAAATTCCACATGGATACGTGTGCATATACGTGCCAGACTGCAACAACTGGATGACCCAGGTTACAAAGGAAGGACGCACGGCAGAGGAGTCGCTGAGCAGGAAGCAGTTCTGGAGCAGATGCCGAGAAACATGCGTGGCTAACTAAATATGCCACCAATACAAGTCATGAACGATCAACTTCTGTAGCTCCTACGGTGGATGAGATCACCGCAATCATGAGAGACCAGTTCGGCATCCTGCCGAAGAAGAGAATGATCGGCTATTCCAAGCCGTATCCCAACGACTACGACCTGATCCCGCTGCCACCTAAGTATCGGCTCCCTGACTTCACAAAATTTAGTGGATCAGAAGGAACCAGCTCGATCGAGCACGTGAGCCGATACTTGGCACAGCCATGGTCTCACTGATTTGTGCCACGTAGAGGTTTCTCGCGTCTCACGGGTCCAGCCTTTGGGTGGTACACCTCGTTGCTACCAGACTCGGTTCGGACGTGGAAGCAGCTGGAAGAGCAGTTCCATGTACAATACCATTCAGAAGCTACTGAAGCTAGCCTTGCCGATCTGACCCAAGTTCGGCAGAGACGAGGAGAGACGGTATCTGAGTACATCCAGAGGTTCAGGACCGTCGTGAACCGATGTTATTCGGTTCGCCTATCCGAGAAGGAAGCAACAGCCGGCGGTAGCAGACTATCGCGCCGCTTAGAGATGTGACCTTCCGTGCAGAGTACAATTCACCGGCGCACATGGTTCAAGTTGACGCATATGAACAGCCATCCAGAATTGTACCAAGACAACATGCTGCCGCCCCGATCGAGATGCAGATTTAAGATGAAGATTCCGCAGAGATCAGGAGGTCGCATAGCTGAGTGGACTCGGGGCAAAACCCGTCTTGCAAGGGGTGAAGCAACCAGGGCCCTCAGAAGGAGTTTGACTTCGATTGAGCAAAACTGAGCAAATTCTTGATTTGCTGCCAAGGAGAAACAATCAAGTTACCCAAGGCCACAAAATCCCCACGCCACAAGAGATGAACGGCAAGCCATACTGCAAATGGCATCACACGTTCACCCATACCACCAACGACCGCAAAGTCCTGCGTGACAGATTCAGATAATAGAACAAGGCCGATTACTCTTCGGTCAGTTTACCATGAGAGTTGACACGCCGTTTCCGAAGTCAACATGGTCGATCTCAGCCACTGCATAGACGCGAGCCAGGTTTCTCGTTTGATATCAATATTGCAGGGCCTGCAGATCGCAATGACGAGATAAGCCAGAGAGCCGCTTGATACGTCTCCAACGTATCGATAATTTCTTATGTTCCATGCTACATTATTGATGATATCTACATGTTTTATGCACATTATATGTCGTATTTACGATTTTCTCGGAACTAACCTATTAACAAGATGCCGAAGAGCCAGTTGATGTTTTCTGTATTTGGTTTCAAAATCCTAGTAAGGAAATATTCTCGAATTGGACGAAATCAACGCCTGTGTTCCTATTTTCGTCCTAAGCATCCAACACCTGAGAGTCGCGTAGAGGGGCCACGTGGGCCCACACAGGTGGCGCCGCCTGCCCGTCGCTCGCCAGTGTCTGGCCCCACTGCACTCTCCGAGGCTCCCTTTCGCCTACTTAAAGCCTCCATCAAACCCCTGGGCACGAGCCACGATAAAAACCTTCCGGAGACGCCGCCGCGAATCCCATCTCGGGGATTCAGGAGATCGCCTCCCACCCCTGCCGGAGAGGGGATTCATCTCCGGAGGACTCTTCATCGCCATGATCGCCCCCGGAGTGATGAGTGAGTAGTTCACCCCCGGACTATGGGTCCATAGCAGGCTAGATGGTCGTCTCTCCTAATTGTGCTTCATTGCTGGATCTTGTGAGCTGCCTAACATGATCAAGATCATCTATCCGTAATACTATATGTTGTGTTTGTCGGGATCCGATGGATAGAGAATACTATGTTATGGTGATTATCAATCTATTACTTATGTGTTGTTTATGATCTTTCATGCTCTCCGTTATTAGTAGAGGCTCTTGCCAAGTTTTTACTCTTAACTCCAAGAGGGAGTATTTATGCTCGATAGTGGGTTCATGCCTTCATTGATACCTGGACAGTGACGAAAGTTCTAAGGTTGTGATGTGGTTGCCACTAGGGATAAAACATTGATTCTATGTCTAAGGATGTAGTTGTCCATTACATTACGCACCATACTTAATACAATTGTCTCGTTGCTTGCAACTTAATACCGAATGGGGTTCGGATGATAACCTCGAAGGTGGACTTTAGGCATAGATGCACGGATGGCGGTCTGTGCTTTGTCGTAATGCCCAATTAAATCTCACTATATTTATCATATCATGTATATGCATTGTTATGCCCTTTCTATTTTGTCAATTGCCCGACTGTAATTTGTTCACTCAACATGCTTTTATCTTATGGGAGAGACACCTCTAGTGAACCGTGGACCCCGGTCCTATTCTTTACATCGCATAATCTACTGCAATACTTGTTTTACTATTTTCTTGCAAACAATCATCTTCCACACAATACGGTTAATCCTTTGTTACAGCAAGCCATGAGATTGACAACCTCACTGCTTCGTTGGGGCAAAGTACTTTGGTTGTGTTGTGCAGTTCCACGTTGGCGCTCGGAATCCCTGGTGTTGCGCTCGCATCACATTTCGCCACCATCAACCTTCAACGTGCTTCTTGGCTCCTAATGTTCGATAAACCTGGTTTCATACGAGGGAAACTTGCTTCTATACGCATCATACCTTCCACTTGGGTTCCCAACTGACGTGTGCATCTACGCGTATCAAGCTAAATTTCCGCGCTCGTTGGGGAATCAAGAAAAGCTACACCACAAAGATTTCCTAACTCCCACGTTAACTACACGCCAAATAGTACCTCGCGTTGCCGGGGAGATCAAGACACGCTGCAAGGGGAGTCTCCACTTCCCAATCTCTTTACTTTGTTTTTGTCTTGTTTTATTTTATTTACTACTTTGTTTGCTGCACCTAAACAAAACACAAAAAATTAGTTGCTAGTTTTACTTTATTTACTGTCTTGCTCTATATCAAAAAACACAAAAATTAGTTACTTGCATTTACTTTATCTAGTTTGTTTTATTTACCGCTAAAATGAATACCCCTGAAAATACTAAGTTGTGTGACTTCACAACTACAAATAATAATGATTTCCTATTCACACCTATTGCTCCACCTGCTACTACAGCAGAATTCTTTGAAATTAAACCTGCTTTACTAAATCTTGTCATGAGAGATCAATTTTCTGGTGTTAGTTCTGATGATGCTGCTCATCTTAATAATTTTGTTGAACTTTGTGAAATGCAAAAGTATAAGGATGTAGATGGTGATATTATTAAATTGAAATTGTTTCCTTTCTCATTAAGAGGAAGAGCTAAAGATTGGTTGCTATCTTTGCCTAAGAATAGTATTGATTCATGGACTAAATGCAAGGATGCTTTTATTGGTAGATATTATCCTCCCGCTAAAATTATATCTTTGAGAAGTAGCATAATGAATTTTAAGCAATTAGATACTGAACATGTTGCTCAAGCATGGGAGAGAATGAAAACTTTGGTAAAGAATTGCCCAACCCATGGACTCACTACTTGGATGATCATCCAAACCTTCTATGCAGGACTAAATTTTTCTTCGCGGAATTTATTGGATTCAGCTGCTGGAGGTACCTTTATGTCCATCACTTTGGGGGCGGCTACAAAGCTTCTTGATGATATGATGATAAATTACTCCGAATGGCACACGGAAAGAGCTCCACAAGGTAAGAAGGTAAATTCTGTTGAAGAAACCTCTTCCTTGAATGATAAGATTGATGTAATTATGTCTATGCTTGTGAATGGTAGATCTAATGTTGATCCAAATAATGTTCCTTTAGCTTCATTGGTTGCTCAAGAAGAAAATGTTGATGTGAATTTCATTAAAAATAATAACTTCAACAACAATGCTTATAGGAACAACTCGGTAATAACTATAGGCCATATCCTTCTGCTAATGGTAATGGTTATGGTAATTCTTATGGGAATTCTTGCAACAATAATAGGAGTGTACCCTCTGGTCTTGAAGCTATGCTTAGAGAATTTATTAGTACACAAACCTGCTTTTAACAAATCTGTTGAAAAGCTTGATAAAATTGATATTATTGCTTCTAGAGTTGATAGACTTGCCTCATGTTAATCTTTTAAAATTTAAAGTTATGCCTAATAATGATATTGATAATAAGATTACTACTACAGCAAATGCCATCCAAGTTATAATTAATGAGAATATAAGATTAATGGCTGAATTGCGTGCTAGGTGGGATAGAGAAGAAAATGAAAAACTAGCTAAAGAGAATAATGTAGCTAAAGTTTGGACTATTACCACCATTAGTAATGATAATGATTCACATGTTGCTGCACCTCCTACTATAAATGGTAAAATAATTGGTGTTGGCAATGTTTCTACTCCTAGTGCAAAGCGTACAAAACTGCCTGAAATTGCTAAAACTGCTGAAACTGCTTGTGATAAAACTGAAATTTTTTCCAACCTTGGGGACAATGATCCCATTGCTGTAGCTCATAATGATTTAGATTTTGATGATTGCCACATCTCTGAAGTTATAAAGTTCTTACAAAAACTTGCTAAAAGTCCTAATGCTAGTGCTATAAATTTAGCCTTTACAAAACATATTACAAATGCTCTCATAAAAGCTAGAGAAGAGAAACTAAAACTTGAAACTTCTATTCCTAGAAAGTTAGAAGATGGTTGGGAGCCCATCATTAAAATTAAATTCAATGACTTTGAATGTAATTCTTTATGTGATCTTGGTGCAAGTATTTCAGTATGCCTAAAAAGATTTATGATATGCTTGACTTGCCACCATTGAAGAATTGTTATTTGGATGTTAATCTTTCCGATAATGTTAAAAAGAAACCTTTGGGGAGGATTGATAATGTGCGCATTACGGTTAACAATAACCTTGTCCCCGTTGATTTTGTTGTCTTGGATATCGAATGCAATGCATCTTGTCATATTGTGTTGGGAAGACCTTTTCTTCGAACCGTTGGTGCCGTTATTGATATGAGGGAAGGTAATATTAAATATCAATTTCCTCTCAAGAAAGGTATGGAACACTTCCTAGAAAGAGAATGAAGTTGCCTTTTGATTCTATTATTAGAACAAGTTATGATGTTGATGCTTCTACTCTTGATGTTACTTGATTTACACTTTCTGCGTCTAGCTGAAAGGCGTTAAAGAAAAGCGCTTATGGGAGACAACCCATGTTTTTACTACAGTACTTTGTTTTATATTTGAGTCTTGGAAGTTGTTTACTACTGTAGCAACCTCTCCTTATCATGTTTTTGTGCCAAGTAAAGTTTCTATGTCAATGTTGATGTTATATTTGGGATCGCTGCGCAGAAACAGCATTGCTTTCTGTCACGAATTCTGGCACAAGTCTCTGTAGAAAATTCTAACAAATCTGCCAATTTACGAGCGTGATCCTCAGATATGTACGCAACTTTCATTAGTTTTGAGTTTTTCCATCTGAGCAAGTCTGGTGCCATTTTAAAATTCGTCTTTACGAACTTTTCTGTTTTTTGACAGATTCTGCCTTTTATTTCGCATTGCCATATTTGTTATGTCGGATAAATTTCTTTGATCCATTAATGTCCAGTAGCTTTGTGCAATGTCCATAAGTGTAAAGAATGATTGTGTCACCTCTGAATATGTGAATTATTAATTGTGCACTAACCCTCTAATGAGTTTGCTTGAAGTTTGGTGTGAAGGAAGTTTTCAAGGGTCAAGAGAGGAGTATGATATACTATGATCAAGAGGAGTGAAAGCTTCTAAGCTTGGGGATGCCCCGTGGTTCACCCCCGCAGATTTTAAGAAGACTCAATCGTCTAAGCTTGGGGATGCCCAAGGCATCCCCTTCTTCATCGACAACATCATCAGGTTCCTCCCCCGAAACTATATTTTTATTCAGTCACTTGGTTCTTTCGTTTTGTTTTTGTTTTTGTTTTTTTTTGAATAAAATGGATCCTAGCATTCACTTTGTGGGAGAGAGACACGCTCCGCTGTTGCATATGGACAAATATGTCCTTAGGCTTTACTCATAATGTTCATGGCGAAGTTTCCTCTTCGTTAAATTGTTATATGTTGGAATTGGAAAATGCTACATGTAGTAATTCTAAAATGTCTTGGATAATGTGATACTTGGCAATTGTTGTGCTCATGTTTAAGCTCTTGCATCATATACTTTGCGCCCATTAATGAAGAAATACATAGAGCTTGCTAAAATCTGATTTGCATATTTGGTCTCTCTAAGGTCTAGATAATTCTAGTATTGAGTTTTGAACAACAAGGAAGACGGTGTAGAGTCTTATAATGTTTACAATATGTCTTTTATGTGAGTTTTGCTGCACCGGTTCATCCTTGAGTTTGCTTCAAATAACCTTGCTAGCCTAAACCTTGTATCGAGAGGGAATACTTCTCATGCATCCAAAATCCTTGAGCCAACCACTATGCCATTTGTGTCCACCATACCTACCTACTACATGGTATTTCTCCGCCATTCCAAAGTAAATTGCTTGAGTGCTACCTTTAAAATTCCATCACTCACCTTTGCAATATATAGCTCATGGGACAAAATAGCCTTAAAAACTATTGTAGTATTGAATATGTACTTATGCACTTTATCTTTTATTAAGTTGCTTGTTGTGCGATAAACATGCTTCTGGGGACGCCATCAACTACTCTTTGTTGAATATCATGTGAGTTGCTATGCATGTCCGTCAAGTAAGAGAGATCTACCACCTTAATGGTTGGAGCATGCATATTGTTAGAGAAGAACATTGGGCCACTAACTAAAGCCATGAATCATGGTGGAAGTTTCAGTTTGGACATATATCCTCAATCTCATATGAGAATAATAATTGTTGCTACATGCTTATGCATTAAAGAGGAGTCCATTATCTCGTTGTCCATGTTGTCCCGGTATGGATGTCTAAGTTGAGAATAATCAAAAGCTAGAAATCCAAAATGCGAGCTTAGACCTTTGTACAGGCGTATGGAGGTACCCCTTGTGACACTTGGTTGAAACATGTGTATGCAAAGATCCGGTAGTCCAAGCTAAGTAGGACAAGTTGCGGGCACTATTAGTATACTATGCACGAGGCTTGCAACTTGTAAGATATAATTTACATAACTCATATGCTTTATTACTACCGTTGACAAAATTGTTTCATGTTTTCAAAATAAAGCTCTAGCACAAATATAGCAATCGATGCTTTCCTCTTTGAAGGACCTTTCTTTTACTTTTATTGTTGAGTCAGTTCACCTATCTCTCTCCACCTCAAGAAGCAAACACTTGTGTGAACTGCATTGATTCCTACATACTTGCATATTGCACTTGTTATATTACTTTATATTGACACTATCCATGAGATATACATGTTATAAGTTGAAAGCAACCGCTGAAACTTAATCTTCCTTTGTGTTGCTTCAACACCTTTACTTTGATTTATTGCTTTATGAGTTAACTCTTATGCAAGACTTATTGATGCTTGTCTTGAAGTACTATTCATGAAAAGTCTTTGCTTTATGATTCATTTGTTTACTCATGTCATTACCATTGTTTTGATCGCGCATTCATTACATATGTTTACAATAGTATGATCAAGATTATGATGGCATGTCACTTCAGAAATTATCTTTGTTATCGTTTTACCTGCTCGGAGTAGCAACTAAGCTTGGGGATGCTGATACGTCTCCAACGTATCGATAATTTCTTATGTTCCATGCTACATTATTGATGATATCTACATGTTTTATGCACATTATATGTCGTATTTACGCATTTTCTCGAACTAACCTATTAACAAGATGCCGAAGAGCCAGCTGTTGTTTTCTGGTTTCAGAAATCCTAGTAAGGAAATATTCTCGGAATTGGACGAAATCAACGCCTGTTCCTATTTTGCCCGAAGCATCCGTAACACCCGAGAGCCGTCAGAGAGGGGCCACGGGGCCCACACATGGTGGCGGCGCGGCCCAAGCCCCGGCCGCGCCGCCCTAGTGTCTGGGCCCCACCAGACCCTCCGAGGCTGCCCTTTCGCCTACTTAAAGCCTCCGTCGCGAAACCCGAGAGCACGATACGGAAAACCTTCCAGAGACGCCGCGAATCCCATCTCGGGGATTCAGAGACCGCCTCCCGGCACTGCCGAGAGGGGATTTCCCCTGAGGACTCTCTTCATCGCCATGATCGCCTCCGGAGTGATGAGTGAGTAGTTCACCACTGGACTATGGGTCCATAGCAGTAGCTAGATGGTCGTCTTCTCCTAATTGTGCTTCATTGTTGGATCTTGTGAGCTGCCTAACATGATCAAGATCATCTATCCGTAATACTATATGTTGTGTTTGTCGGGATCCGATGGATAGAGAATACTATGTTATGGTGATTATCAATCTATTACTTATGTGTGTTTATGATCTTGCATGCTCTCCATTATTAGTAGAGGCTCTGGCCAAGTTTTTACTCTTAACTCCAAGAGGGAGTATTTATGCTCGATAGTGGGTTCATGCCTTCATTGATACCTGGGACAGACAGAAAGTTCTAAGGTTGTGATGTGCCGTTTACTAGGGATAAAACATTGATTCTATGTCTAAGGATGTAGTTGTCGATTACATTACGCACCATACTTAATGCAATTGTCTCGTTGCTCAACTTAATACCGAATGGGGTTCGGATGATAACCGAAGGTGGACTTTTTAGGCATAGATGCAGTTGGATGGCGGTCTATGTACTTTGTCGTAATGCCCAATTAAATCTCACTATATTTATCATATCATGTATATGCATTGTTATGCCCTTCTCTATTTTGTCAATTGCCCGACTGTAATTTGTTCACCCAACATGCTTTTATCTTATGGGAGAGACACCTCTAGTGAACTGTGGACCCGGGTCCTATTCTTTACATCGCATACAATCTACTGCAATACTTGTTTTACTGTTTTCTTGCAAACATTCATCTTCCACACAATACGGTTAATCCTTTGTTACAGCAAGCCGGTGAGATTGACAACCTCACTGTTTCGTTGGGGCAAAGTACTTTGGTTGTGTTGTGCAGGTTCCACGTTGGCGCCGGAATCCCTGGTGTTGCGCCGCATCACATTTCGCCACCATCAACCTTCATCGCTCCTACTGGTTCGATTAAACCTTGGTTTCATACCGAGGGAAACTTGCTTCTATACGCATCATACCTTCCACTTGGGGTTCCCAACGGACGTGTGCATCTACGCGTATCAAGCTAAATTTCTGGCGCCGTTGCCGGGGAACTGAAGAAAAGCTACACCACAAAGATTTCTAACTCCCGCGTCAACTACACGCCAGCATCGCTCTCGCGGCAAAGATAAAAAGGAGGACGATCCACGCGACCGGCCCCAGCATGATGACAGACGGTATTTGACCGAGAGGAAGAGGTGATCGCCGTGCGGTATCAAAGACCACTTTCCGCACACCTCCTCAACAAATATGAACAGCAATACGACCGACGTCGGCGCTACGATGTAGATGATGATAGATATCGTCGGTCTGATGCAAACAACAGGAAATACCGTCGACACGAAGGGTATGAGCGTCACGCCAGAGGGAGGTCAAGAGAGCAAGAGGACGTGGACAGACATTGGAATTGTCCTTTCTTCAAACACTGCGGGACTCAAGAATGAGCCGATTGCCTACAATCGAGAACTGCCCGTAATGTGCGAAGAGGAAGGGAGCAAACAAGTTTCAGTTGTTCGAGCGCCTAGGACCTCTCCCACCTCACAACAAACGAGCCGAGTCATCCCAAGATGAAGACTTTGAAGAGTCAGAAGAAGAAGATAGATATCACCGACCAAGGTGGTGTCCCGATGGACTCACCACTCCCAAAAGCGCAGAGTGCAACGGCTCAGAAACTTGGAAGAAGCCGAGGCGCAAGCACTGACACGCTGGAAAGGACGGCCCGATCTGGCCGTAAAAATTCAGCAAACATCGGAGACAAAGGCTCGCCCACCCAAGAAAGTGTGGCGACCCAAGCAGACGAAAGCCGATGCAGAGGCAGGCTGATACAAACATGGTGTTCGTTCTCCCGTCAGAGTTTTGTGCTCCAAAGACGAGGAAGTATCGTGGCACAGTTTGATTGCGGGCCACGGCCAGTTATCTTTGAGAAGCCACGAGAAAGGAGCTATAGGCATCTGAAGGCCCTATACCTGAAGGGTTATATCAACGGGCAGCCTATCAGCAAGATGCTGGTTGACACGGGAGCAGCAGTCAACATAATGCCGTACTCCATGTTACGACGTTTGGGACGTTCCAATGAAGATCTGATCAAGACCAACGTCACGCTAAGCGATTTCAACGGCCAACCGTCAGAAGCCAAGGGTGTTCTGAACGTGGACTTAACTGTCGGCCGAAAGACCATCCCCACGTCCTTTTTCATCGTTGACAGCAAGAGCACTTATGCTGTTCTGCTAGGAAGGGATTGGATCCACGCTAACTGTTGCATTCCGTCCACAATGCATCAGTGCATCATACAATGGGATGGAGATGAAGTGGAGGTTGTTCATGCAGATGATTCAGTCGATATCTCTTTGGCCTGAACATCTGGGAAGCAAATGACCAAGAGCCGCTCTCTGGAATCAATCGGACGACCGAGCTCAAAGCTACAAAAAACGGGGTGAGGCTGGTCTTATCCACTGGCCTGACAGAGTAGCAAGAGCCAAGTCTATGGACGAACGTGGCAAGGCCGGTCCCGGTGATCGGCCCCAAAAAATAAGAAACAAGGTTCTCACTTCAAACATGCCACGTCGTCGTAGGAGACCAAGAAGTTGTAAACCTCGTTAAACATTGCAATGGAAAAGGAGGCCGATTCTAGCAATCGGCCACAATTAGCCTCAACCTACCTTCTGCCTGTGTTCATCATTGATTTGACAGGCAATGGAAAGCTGAGATATGGGTTTACAGCAGCTGATGGACTAGAAGAGATCGACATTGGTCCTGGGGATAAGCCATGGCCAACATTTATCAGCAAATAAGTTGGATCACCAACTGCAAGGGGAGCCGATTCTAGCAATCGGCTAAAACTATTCCCACCACCCGTGTTTACTGATGTGCTATTTCGCATGGTGAGTGGCGAGACAAACTTGAATTGGCTGAAAAGCCGATATCTTCAATCACTTGAAGGATTCGGCTCGGGGGGCATACACACGGAGAAGGTACAAAGCCACGAAGTATGTACCCAGGGGAAGCCGATTCATGAATCGATCGGCCAATAAAAAATCGAAAATACAAAAATTTTCAGCACAGCCGATGCTCGGACATCGACTTTAGAATTACAGAGTTTAAGCTGCCACTTGATCAGGCCTCACGATTGGCCAGGGCTTCAACTGCAGAGTCATCGTCAAGGATGGTGAGCCGATCTAAGCAGCAGAGCACAAGAATTGAGCCAGGAGGAGTTAGAGAGCCATTGCATGAGAAGCTTCTTGGTTCAAAGAAGGGATTTGCTGGTCCTGCTGAGCCCTCGTGGTACATCGACTCCTGGTGCATAAGCTTTCCTATCTTGTTTGATGGGAGTGAAGGGCTGACCCTTTTCGTGGAAGCCGATGGTGACATATCTGGCTAGTGCTACATGGTGGTGTACCCGGAGGTGTCCAAGTTGGAGCTCCGTCAGCTGGATTGCATGTCCTTGATGATATCATCTTCGGGGGAAGTCTACAAGAGCAGGATTACTGGACTTAATAGGATAACCAAAGCCTAGAGGGGTGTTTGCCCTTCAAAGTTTTCCTGGCAGCCACCTTCTTTGCTACTATTCTCGCCTTGACTGAGGCTCGGGGGGCAGCTGCCCCTGAAGATCCTTTGCTCTTGGGAGCCGATTTTGGTTAAAATCGGCTAGCTCTGCACCACAATTGTTATAAAACGGTGGTGAACCGCCGGAGTTGGTGGGAGGAGTTTGAAGAGGGAGCCATTATCATTGAAAGGCTCTGGACCAGCTTGTTGCTGCAAAGAAATAGAGCATCACAAGGAAAGTTGTGGGCAAATGGTATCTGTTATGCAGAAGTTCTAGCTTCAGCATCAAGGTGTTCAGCAATGGTCCTGGAGTTCTCCTGAAGGCATTGACTCCGGAATTTTGGCCGTTAAAGCTAACATTAAGCTCAGGAGGTTTGGATTTCCAAGATCTGAGGTTTGCACGATTGCGATTTGGTCCTGTTCGATTGGATCTGGACTGATCTATCTTGAAATTTATCATAAGAGACCGATGCGTTGTCATCGGCTCATTGAGCGTTGATCAGGCTAACAATCGGCAAAATCAGTTTGAGGGGACATCGGCTAAATTGACGTAAAAGGGATCGGCAAAATCAAGTCAAGGGAAATTCTTCATTGGTAGCAAGATTTCTTACATGAAGAGCTAATTGCTCTCAAAAGGAATTACTAGGGGATACATTGCCCCATCTACTACTACTAGCCCTATGCTAAAGATCCTATCTACGGGCCGTTGCTGCCCTCGTCGCCGTCGTCGCCGCTGTCGGCGCTGCTCCCGGCCGGCTCGTCGTCGTCGTAGAGCGGCCGCCGGCAGACCTTCATTGTCCTCGCTCTTCCTCGTCGCGTCGCCGCCGCCGTCGGTCGCCGAGGTTGCCCGCCATGGGCAAGCGCTTGGCCGACGGCTCGTCTGAGAGGTGTCGTCCTCCTCCTCTTCTTCATCCTTCACCTCCTCGGAGGAGGTGAAGTCACCCCAGGAGAGGCGATCGTCCTCGCTCTCCTCCTCCGATTCTCCGGCGAGAAGCGGAGGTCGTTCTCCCCGTCCGTCAAGGACCGGTCATCCTCGGACCGACGGAGAAGTCGTGGCTCGACTCGTCCCCGTCGGCTATGGCGCGGCGGATGTTGGCCATGGGCCTCCTGCGGATCCCACTCCGGCGGCCGTAGGGGGAGGACTGGTAGAAAGACCCGATGAGGAGGAAGAAGAAGAAGACATGGTGGCAGAGGAGGGCTTTTGGAGTGCTAATGCGAAGGGGATGAAGAGGAGAACTGTTCGATGCAGTTAAATAAAAAGAGATGGAGATTTAATGTTCGAACAGCAGATGTGGTGCCAAAACTGTCAAATCGTGCAGAAGTTGAGAAAAGGCGTCATGATGAAGAATACTGCGACGGTTCTGCTCGCCACGACATGACCCCTCGGTAAGACAGAGTGGTTTTGAAATTATCATTACAAAACCAGGGGGCATGTGTTATCACCAGATTTTGGCCAAATCAGAGATGGGCCGTAAGAAGATGGGCTTAAAGGGCATGCACGTGAGCGTTCTTGAAGCGGCCTTGCTGAAGAGTTGGGCTAGATTGTCTGTATTTGTAATATATTAGATCGCATCTTAGTTTAGAAGTTAGAGTTTAACCCGTGCACGGTTAGGTGCACGTCCAAATTAGAAAGTCCATTGGACTATAAATATGTATCTAGGGTTATCGAAAAGGAGGACAATCACGTTCACAACAAACACAAATCAGGCGCATCGCCACCCCTTCTTTCGAGGGTTTCTCCCGGGTAAGCACCATGCTGCCTAGATCGCATCTTGCGATCTAGGCAGCACAACGTTTATTCGTTTACCTTGTGTTGCTCGTACTGAAGCGTTGTTGATGGCGAGCAGCACTATTTATCGTAGATGTTTTGGGGCTTGCATAGATGCTTTTCTTGCGCATATCTGCTTAGCTGTGCCGTCCCTCAATATCTAGCTGCCCTTACACCTATCCAGGTGTAAGGGCAGCATCTTGCTTGTTCGTTACTTAGTAGATCCGATCTGTTATAGTTGCTCCTTGTTCTTCAAGGATTAGTTTAATATCCGTATGGTTAGGCCTTGCAAACGGGTTGAACGATCCGGTAGTACGTTAGGTATGGTTTGTTAGTCCTAAGAGGGATGTTCCGGGAATTAACTTAATGTTGGTTTTTAGGCCTCTTTTAGGGTTGGTTTTCCATTATCTTTCGTGTCTATTAGGCTCAACTACGCGTAGGATGTTCCGATCATACGGTGAAAACCCTAAACTGTCGTAGATTGGCTTAGCTTTGCTATGATCAAGCAGGATCCCCATGTCATTGAAAATCCAACACGAACCATGGGGCGATCGGCTCTTTGAGCCGATCCGCAGGGCAACCCGAGAGCCGATAGGGCTCGTATTTAATGTTTACGTGTCTCGCCATGCAGGAACTAATCGAAGCAATCCAACACCTTCCTGGCCAGGTATAGGTCATGGCACCCTTGCAGCCGCCAGGTCGTGTGCCGGAGCATTTGCGGGACGACGTCGAGGGACCAGGGCCCGCTGCCGCCTTGGAAGCCTCCCGGCTCTTCGTGTTGCTTAACCACTGCTCGCCGGTGGGTTTTGTCAGGAAACATATAGAGAGCATAAAAGTAAAGTTTTGAGAGGTGTTTGTTGTTGTCAACGAATGGTAGTGGGCACTCTAACCCCCTTGTCAAACAGACTTTCAAAGAGCGGCTCCCATGAAGGACGTTATCTCTACCAGCAAGGTAGATCATCCCTCTTCTCTTTTGTTTACACATGTACTTTAGTTTTATTTATGGATGACACTCCTCCCAACCTTTTTCTTTCACAAGCCATGGCTAACCGAATCCTCGGGTGCCTTCCAACATTTCACATACCATGGAGGAGTGTCTATTTGCAAAATTAAGTTGCTTACTGATGAATCAGAGCAAAACATGTGAAGAGAATTATTAATGAAGTTAATTAATTGGGGCTGGGAACCCCGTTGCCAGCTCTTTTTGCAAAATTATTGGATAAGCGGATGTATATGCCACTAGTCCATTGGTGAAAGTCTGCCCAACAAGATTGAAAGATAAAACACCACATACTTCCTCATGAGATATAAAACATTGACACAAATAAGGAGTAATAAAGTTTTGAATTGTTTAAAGGTAGCACATGAAGTATTTACTTGGAATGGCAGAAAAATACCACATAGTAGGTAGTTATGGTGGACACAAATGGCATAGGTTTTGGCTCAAGGTTTTGGATGCACGAGAAGCATTCCCTTGCTTGTGACGGTAAAGCACACGTCCGTTGGGAACCCCAAGAGGAAGGTGTGATCCGTAGAGCAGCAAGTTTTCCCTCAGTAAGAAACCAAGGTTATCGAACCAGTAGGAGATGAAGGCCACGTGAAGGTTGTTGGTGAAGGATTGTAGTGCGGCGCAACACCAGGGATTCCGGCGCCAATGTGGAACCTGCACAACACAATCAAAATACTTTGCCCCAACTTAACAGTGAGGTTGTCAATCTCACCGGCTTGCTGAAAACAAAGGATTAAATGTATGGTGTGGAGAATGATGTTTGCTTGCAGAAAACAACAGAGAACAATGATTGCAGTAGATTGTATTTCAGATGTAAAGAATAGGACCGGGGTCCACAGTTCATTAGTGGTGTCTCTCCAATAAGATAATTAGAATGTTGGGTGAACAAATTACAGTTGGGCAATTGACAGAATAGAGATACACATACATATCATGATGACTACTATGAGATTTACTTAGGGCATTACGACAAAGAACATAGACCGCCATCCAAATGCATCTATGCCTAAAAATTCCACCTTCAGTTAGCATCCGCACCTCCATTAAGTTGCAAACAACAGACAATTGCATTAAGTATGGTGCGTAATGTAATCAACACAAATATCCTTAGACAAAGCATCGATGTTTTATCCCTAGTGGCAACAGCACATCCACGACCTTAGAACTTTCTGTCACTGTCCCAGATTCAATGGAGGCATGAACCCACTATCGAGCATAAATACTCCCTCTTGGAGTCACAAGTATCAACTTGGCCAGAGCCTCTACTAGCAACGGAGAGCATGCAAGAACATAAATAACACATATATGATAGATCAATAATCAACTTGACATAGTATTCAATATTCATCGGATCCCAACAAACACAACATGTAGCATTACAAATAGATGATCCTGATCATGATAGGCAGCTCACAAGATCTAAACATGATAGCACAAGAGGAGAAGACAACCATCTAGCTATTGCTATGGACCCGTAGTCCAAGGATGAACTACTCACGCATCAGTCCGGAGGCGGGCATGGTGATGTAGAGCCCTCCGGTGATGATTCCCCTCCCCAGGGTGCCGGATGCGATCTCCGGAATCCCCCGAGATGGGATTGACGGCGGCGGTGTCTCAAGAACTTTCTCGTATCGTGGCTCTCGGTACTAGGGTTTCGCGACGAGGGATTAAATAGGAGAAGGGGCAGCGCAGGGGGCACCCGAGGCCCACCCCATAGGCCGCGCCCCCTCCGGCCGCGCCGCCATGTGGGGTGGCCGCTTCGTGGCCCCACTTCGTCTCCTTCGGTGTTCTGGAAGGCTCCATGGAAAATAAGACCGTGGGCTTTTGTTTCGTCCAATTTTGAGAATATTTCCTGTGTAGGATTTCTGAAACCAAAAACAGCAGAAAACAGGAACTGGCGCTTCGGCATCTTGTTAATAGGTTAGTACCGGAAAATGCATAAAAACATTATAAAGTATGACTAAAACATGTTGGTATTGTCATAAAACTAGCATGGAACATAAGAAATTATAGATACGTTGGAGATGTATCATCCCTCTCAGTACAAGGTTTTGGCTAGCAAGGTTGTTTGAAGCAAACACAAGTATAAACCGGTACAGCAAAACTTACACAAGAACATATTGCAAGCATTATAAGACTCTACACTGTCTTCCTTGTTGTTCAAACACTTTTACCAGAAAATATCTAGACCTTAGAGAGACCAATCATGCAAACTAAATTTCAACAAGCTCTACGGTAGTTCTCCACTAATAGATTTAAACTACATGATGCAAGAGTTTAAACATGATCTACTTGAGAGCTCAAAACAATTGCCAAGTATCAAATTATTCAAGACAATATACCAACTACCACATGAAGCATTTTCTGTTTCCAACCAAATAACAATCAATGCTGAGGCTTTCAGCTTTCGCCATGAATATTAAAGTAAAACGAAGAACACAAGTGTTCAAATGAAAAAGCGGAGCGTGTCTCTCTCCCACACAAGGATTGCTAGGATCCAAATTTATTCAGAGAATGAAAATAAAAAAACGAAAATAAAAGCACACAGACGCTCCAAGTAAAGTGCATAAGATGTGACGGAATTAAAATATAGTTTCACTAGAGATGACCTGATAAGTTGTTGATGAAGAAGGGGATGCCTTGGGCATTCCCAAGCTTAGACGCTTGAGTCTTCTTGATTATACTCTAGTGCAAGTGGGAGACTGAAGGAGATATGCCCTAGAGGCAATAATAAAGTGGTTATTATTTATATCTTTATGTTTATGATAAATGTTTATATATCATGCTATAATTGTATTAACCGAAACATTAGTACATGTGTGATATATAGACAACAAAGAAGTCCCTAGTATGCCTCTTAAACTAGCTTGTTGATTAATGGATGATTATAGTTTCATAATCATGAACATTGGATGTTATTAATAACAAGGTTATATCATTATATGAATGATGTAATGGACACACCCAATTAAGCGTAGCATAAGATCTCGTCATTAAAGTTATTTGCTATAAGCTTTCGATACATAGTTACCTAGTCCTTATGACCATGAGATCATGTAAATCACTTATACCGGAAAGGTACTTTGATTACATCAAACGCCACTGCGTAAATGGGTGGTTATAAAGGTGGGATTAAGTATCCGGAAAGTATGAGTTGAGGCATATGGATCAACAGTGGGATTTGTCCATCCCGATGACGGATAGATATCTGGGCCCTCTCGGTGGAATGTCGTCTAATGTCTTGCAAGCATATGAATAAGTTCATAAGAGACCACATACCACGGTACGAGTAAAGAGTACTTGTCAGGAGACGAGGTTGAACAAGGTATAGAGTGATACCGAAGATCAAACCTCGGACAAGTAAAATATCGCGAGACAAAGGGAATTGGTATTGTATGTGAATGGTTCATTCGATCACTAAGTCATCGTTGAATGTGTGGGAGCCATTATGGATCTCCAGATCCCGCTATTGGTTATTGGTCGGAGTGAGTACTCGACCATGTCCGCATAGTTCGCGAACCGTAGGGTGACACACTTAAAGTTGGATGTTGAAATGGTAGAACTTGAATATGGAATGGAGTTCGAATATTTGTTCGAAGTCCCGGATGAGATCCCGGACATCACGAGGAGTTCCGGAATGGTCCGGAGAATAAGATTCATATATAGGAAGTCATATTCCAAGTTTGGAAATGATCCGGTGCATTTATGGCAGGTTCTAGAAGGTTCTAGAAAAGTCCGGAAGAATGGCACTTTGGAAAGTGGAGTCCCGAAGAGACTCCACTTGCATGACCAGCCAACCCTAAAGGGGAGGAGTCCAAGGTGGACTCCCCTAGGGTGGCCGGCCAACCCACCTCAAGGAAAGGTGGGAGTCCCACCTTGAGTGGGACTCCCTCCTTGAGTAGGTTTCCCACATATGGGAGGTTTTAGTGTTGGGGTCTTATTCGAAGACTTGGACTAGAACTCTTGGGGCTTCCACCTATATAATGAGGGGCATAGAGAGGGGGCTGGCCACTTCAAGCCTCAGCCTTGGCCGCACCCCTTAGAGGGCCGGCGCCCAACCCCCCTCTCTCCCCAAACCCTAGCGGTCTCTCTCCTCCACCACATCCCGCACGCTTAAGCGAAGCTCCGCCGGATTTCTCCACCACCACCGACACCACGCCGTCGTGCTGTCGGATTCAAGAGGAGCTACTACTTCCGCTGCCCGCTGGAACGGGGAGGTGGACGTCGTCTTCATCAACAACCGAACGTGTGACCGAGTACGGAGGTGCTGCCCGTTCGTGGCGCCGGAACCGATCGTGATCAAGATCTTCTACGCGCTTTTGCAAGCGGCAAGTGATCGTCTACCGCAGCAATAAGAGCCTACTCTTATAGGCTTTGGAATCTCTTCAAGGGTTAGTCTTGATCATCCCCTCGTTGCTACCGTCTTCTAGATTGCATCTTGGCTTGGATTGCGTGTTCGCGTAGGAAAATTTTTGTTTTCTATGCAACGTTTTCCTACAGTGGTATCAGAGCCGTGTCTATGCATAGATGGTTGCACGAGTAGAACACAATGGTTTGTGGGCGTTGATGCTCTTGTTATCTTTAGTTTGAGTACTTTGCATCTTTGTGGCATAGTGGGATGAAGCGGCTCGGACTAACTTTACATGACCGCGTTCATGAGACTTGTTCCTCGTTCGACATGCAACTTGTATTGCATAAGAGGCTTTGCGGGTGTCTGTCTCTCCTACTATAGTGAAGATTCAATTTGCTCTTCTATTGACAACACTAGTATCACCGTTGTGGTTCATGTTCGTAGGTAGATTAGATCTTACTCGAAAACCCTAAACCACGTAAAATATGCAAACCAAATTAGAGACGTCTAACTTGTTTTTGCAGGGTTTGGTGATGTGATATGGCCATAATGTGATGATGAATATGTATGAGATGATCATTATTGTATTGTGGCAACCGGCAGGAGCCTTATGGTTGTCTTTAATTTTCATGTTGAGTAGTATTTCAAAATAGTTGTAATAGTTGCTACATGAGGTGAACAACCATGAAGCCGGCGCCATGAACCTTGACGCTACGCCGACGATGATGGAGATCATGCCCGAAGATGATGGAGATCATGTCCGTGCTTTGGAGATGAAGATCGAAGGCGCAAAGACTAAAGGGCCATATCATATCACATATGAATTGCATGTGATGTTAATCCTTTATGCATCTTATTTTGCTTAGATCGCGACGGTAGCATTATAAGATGATCCCTCACATTAATATCAAGATAATAAAGTGTTCTTCCCTCGTATGCACCGTTGCATTGTTCGACGTTTTGAAGCATCTCGTGATGATCGGGTGTGATAAACTCGACATACAACGGGTGTAAGCCATGTTGCACACGCGGAATACTTGGGTTTGCTTGACGAGCCTAGCATGTACAGACATGGCCTCGGGACAATGGAAACCGAAAGGTTGAACACGAGTCATATGGATGATATGATCAACATGTTGATGTTCACCATTGAAACTACATCATCTCACGTGATGATCGGTTTTGGTGTAGTGGATTTGGATCGTGTACCACTTTACAACTATGAGGGATGTTGTATTAAGTGGGAGTTCATTAGTAATTAGATTAAAACATGAACTAATTATCATAAACATAGTCTGAGTAGTATTTTGAATTAATTTTGTAGTATTGGCATCCGTTTACTACTATGCGCTAGTCTTATAATTGAGATAGAAATACTGTTAAAATCTGACTAGAAACTTTACGGATTAGTACCGTATTGTTAATGAATCAAGAAATGATTAAGTCCTATTGCAAACATTTAGTGAAACTCACTTTGTTGATTCAGAGAGCTATGGTTTCAATTAGTACCTAAAGTTATCTTGTCTCCGTGAAACTTGAAGTTCAAATCTGTTTGAAAAGTAAGGAGCTGAAAATTTAGTTTTCAGAAATAATCAAGGTATGAGATATATGTGATATCTAAGACCTTATTGCAAGATGATAGAATATAAATTTGGTGAGACTACATAAACTCATAAGTTTTATGGGAATGTACGAAGGTTGAAGACGCAAGACGTCCCAATCCTCCAACTATTGGGGCACTAACAATATTCGCATATCCATGAAGTGATTGTCCTTAGTATGCACCGTTGCTAAGACTCGTCGTTTCGAAGCATCACGTGATGATCGGGTGTTATAGATTCTACGTGTGCTTACAACGGGTGCAAGCCAGATTTGCACATACGAATACTAAGGTTAAACTTTATGAGCCTAGCATGTACAGACATGGTCTCAAAAAGTTGTCATGAATTGATGGATAAAATTATGAGTGAAATTGTTCATCATAGTTACTAATAAGTGAAATCTAGAACACTTGTCATATGATGATCAACTTCAAAGTAAAAACCTCAAGGTTATTGGTATTTGACCAACAAACCTAGAAGTTATTGATGTTGAAGTGTTTTTCTGAATAATGAGGAAAGCTAAAAGAGAAACTGCAAAAGATATTCTGGCAGAAAGAAAGAAAAGACTAGAAAGTCTAGCTCAGGTGTATATAAATGATATACATGTTATGGTTATATTCCTAGTTAACTCACACTATGAAATTCTTGGGTATTAGTACTATATTGGTTGGTATGAAGTGTCATACAAAACAACACAATACAAGAATACAATGGCCTAAGTGACTGACAAGGAATATGATAGGAATACACGTCTGGAACAAAATAAAGTGTTATTATGTTCGTCGTTGGCATTCTATCTAGCCCTTAGAATTTATAATAAAGAACTTAATAATTGTTATTTTGCTCTGGTCAAATGAAAACAATGAGTTGTTCAAATTATGACATTACTCCATGTACGATGGATAAGTTATTATAAATCTTAATGGTGAAACACATATACATAAAACTGACGCTAAAATGCCATAAGGCAAATGATTTGAATTCCACTTATTTGTGGAACCGCCATTTAGGTCATGTTAGAAAGGAACGCATGAAGGAACTCCATGCAAATGGATTTTTGGAGTCACTTGATTTTTGAATCATTTGACGCTTGCAAATCTTTTCTAAAGAGAATGATTAAAATACCGTTCATAGGCCAAGAGTTGAACGGGCAACTAACTTAGTGAAAAATACATGATGATGTATATGGTTCACTGGGCATAGTTGTGTGCGGGAGATTCTTCTACTTCATGAAAACTTTCAACAATGAATTGAGTATATATATGTGGATATATTCAATAAGGAAGAAGTTTGAAACATTTGAATGGATTCAAATAAATTTCAGCATGAAGTGGAAATCATCGTAATAGAAAAATCAAATATCTATGATTGGATCATGGTGGAAATATTTGAATTACGAGTTTTAGCGAACATCTAAGAGAGTTATGAAATTGTTCTACAACTCACGTTTCTTGGAGTATCATAGTGATGATGAAGTATCCAAGAGATGTATCCAAACCTTGTTGGATCAATGATGAGATAAGATATTAACGCCATTATATTTTTGTGGATTATGCTTTAGTGACTACCGCTTTTACACTGAATAGAGCATCATCATGATCCGTTGAAATGACACCATACGAGTTATGGCATGGGTATAAACCCTGATAGTCTTTTCTTAAATTTTGGTATGCATAGCATAAGTAAATAAGTTTACAACCAAAATCGGATGAATGTCTTTGTTGGTTATCCCAGAGATTTGATTGGGAATTCTTTCCACAAGACAAAGACAAAAGTGTTTGTCAATGTTTCTTATTTCCAAGAAATTGTTTCTAGTGAAGTATTTGAGTGGGAGGACAATATAATTTGATAAGGTTTATGAACCTGAGCATAATGATCAGAGTAGCGCAGCATCGGAATTTGTTTCGGAAGCGGCCACGACGATCATGACTCCCATGACTACAAAGTATTTTAGCCATGGAGATCGAAGTACATATTGAACATTATAGGTATGGTTTACTTTGTGATCAAATAAATGATTTGTGAACAAAGGATTGATTTTGAACAATGATAAACCAACTACAAACAAAGAAGTTATGATGGGCCCTGACTCCGTTAAAATGGCCATGCGCCATGAAATCCAAGATAGATGAATACTTTATGAAAGTAAATGGATCTATGAAATTGATAGACTTGGATGAAATATCCTTGAAGAAAGCTTGACTTATCGAAAAATTGTTTACGACAAAGTTCAAAGAGTTGAATACGATAAGATTAGATCTTCCGTAGCAATGCTTATAGTCTATGTGGATTATTCTAGTAGGATGGCAAAATACATTACTTATCAGAAGTATGTATTAAAGGTGTATACAAGATACAACCAAGAGTTTTGCTGGTCCGTGGAATACTAGATAGGTATACGAACTTCAATTGGATGAAGTAAGTATTGCGGAGTTGGAATCTTCACCAGATGAAATAGTCAAAGAGTTTTTGATTTCATCAAAGACGATGAAGAGGCTTGCATTTGCAAGAAATTAAGTGGGAGCGCTAAGACACATTTATAATACTTTATGTAGGTGACATATAGTTGGTTATAAATGATGTAATTATATACTTGATTAAAAAGGTTTCATTGAGAATTAACTTCAATGAAAGGATATGGACTGAAACAAATTTAGTGTCAAGATCTATAAAGATAGATTGAAACACATAAATAAGTTTAAGTCAAAGTACATATGATGGATATTGAAGTAGTTCAATATAGAAAAATTAAGAAAATGTTCTTGTCATGTGAAGGTTTAACAAGACTTGAGTGTATCTGACACTCAATGAGTAAAAACACATGAGTGATTATAGATCACGAATAATATGTACACAATCAGATATCATGTGCTATAAATTGTTATGAGCATATACCAGAATGATTCATATGATGATCATTGGACAACAGTAAGAATATCCTTGAGTACTTTAGAAGAACTAAGGATATATTATATATATATATTTTTGTATGAAGAAATGACAAACAAATCGCTGTAAGGTGTTACACCGATATTGGTTTTGTCACATATAAAATATAATTTCAATCTCAAATTAGACTAAGTGTTGTTTAAAAGGTAGCACAATGAGCTAGAAGTTGTCTATGCTAGATTTAGAAGAGTTCTAAATATTGTGACGGAATCTACAAAAGAAGGCAAAGTATGTCATTGTTTTGACAATGACAAAGGATGTTAAGTCAAGAGGTTCTTTGAGAACTTGGTGCAGTTCCGACAGAGTCAGAACTTTGAAGCTATATTGTGTGTGACAATATTAGTGACATATTTCAGACCGCGGAATTAAGGTTCCACCAGAAGACCAAACATATTTAAGGCCGACTCATTTGGAAATGAGTGATGCGTTGAGACGCAAATGAATTACAAAATACATACGGTTCTGAGCATGTCAGATCCGTTGACTAAAACCTCTCTCGTGAGCAAAACATGATAAAGCACCAGAAGGCCAAGGTGTTATATCTTTACAAATGTAAACTAGATTATTGACTCTAGTGCAAGTGGGAGACTGAAGGAGATATGCCCTAGAGGCAATAATAAAGTGGTTATTATTTATATCTTTATGTTTATGATAAATGTTTATATATCATGCTATAATTGTATTAACCGAAACATTAGTACATGTGTGATATATAGACAACAAAGAAGTCCCTAGTATGCCTCTTAAACTAGCTTGTTGATTAATGGATGAATAGTTTCATAATCATGAACATTGGATGTTATTAATAACAAGGTTATATCATTATATGAATGATGTAATGGACACACCCAATTAAGCGTAGCATAAGATCTCGTCATTAAGTTATTTGCTATAAGCTTTCGATACATAGTTACCTAGTCCTTATGACCATGAGATCATGTAAATCACTTATACCGGAAAGGTACTTTGATTACATCAAACGCCACTGCGTAAATGGGTGGTTATAAAGGTGGGATTAAGTATCCGGAAAGTATGAGTTGAGGCATATGGATCAACAAGTGGGATTTGTCCATCCCGATGACGGATAGATATACTCTGGGCCCTCTCGGTGGAATGTCGTCTAATGTCTTGCAAGCATATGAATAAGTTCATAAGAGACCACATACCACGGTACGAGTAAAGAGTACTTGTCAGAGACGAGGTTGAACAAGGTATAGAGTGATACCGAAGATCAAACCTCGGACAAGTAAAATATCGCGAGACAAAGGGAATTGGTATTGTATGTGAATGGTTCATTCGATCACTAAGTCATCGTTGAATGTGTGGGAGCCATTATGGATCTCCAGATCCCGCTATTGGTTATTGGTCGGAGTGAGTACTCGACTATGTCCGCATAGTTCGCGAACCGTAGGGTGACACACTTAAAGTTGGATGTTGAAATGGTAGAACTTGAATATGGAATGGAGTTCGAATATTTGTTCGGAGTCCCGGATGAGATCCCGGACATCACGAGGAGTTCCGGAATGGTCCGGAGAATAAGATTCATATATAGGAAGTCATATTCCAAGTTTGGAAATGATCCGGTGCATTTATGGCAGGTTCTAGAAGGTTCTAGAAAAGTCCGGAAGAATGGCACTTTGGAAAGTGGAGTCCCGAAGAGACTCCACTTGCATGACCAGCCAACCCTAAAGGGGAGGAGTCCAAGGTGGACTCCCCTAGGGTGGCCGGCCAACCCACCTCAAGGAAAGGTGGGAGTCCCACCTTGAGTGGGACTCCCTCCTTGAGTAGGTTTCCCACATATGGGAGGTTTTAGTGTTGGGGTCTTATTCGAAGACTTGGACTAGAACTCTTGGGGCTTCCACCTATATAATGAGGGGCATAGAGAGGGGGCTGGCCACTTCAAGCCTCAGCCTTGGCCGCACCCCTTAGAGGGCCGGCGCCCACCCCCCTCTCTCCCCAAACCCTAGCGGTCTCTCTCCACCACATCCCGCACGCTTAAGCGAAGCTCCGCCGGATTTCTCCACCACCACCGACACCACGCCGTCGTGCTGTCGGATTCAAGAGGAGCTACTACTTCCGCTGCCCGCTGGAACGGGGAGGTGGACGTCGTCTTCATCAACAACCGAACGTGTGACCGAGTACGGAGGTGCTGCCCGTTCGTGGCGCCGGAACCGATCGTGATCAAGATCTTCTACGCGCTTTTGCAAGCGGCAAGTGATCGTCTACCGCAGCAATAAGAGCCTACTCTTATAGGCTTTGCAATCTCTTCAAGGGTTAGTCTTGATCATCCCCTCGTTGCTACCTTCTAGATTGCATCTTGGCTTGGATTGCGTGTTCGCGATAGGAAAATTTTTGTTTTCTATGCAACGTTTTCCTACATCCCCAAGCTTAGGCTCTTCACTCTTCTTGATCACATTATATCACCCTTCTCTCTTGACCCTTGAAAACTTCCTTCACACCAAACTCAAAGCAATCTCATTAGAGGGTTAGTGCATAATCAAAAATTCACATGTTCAGCAAGGACACAATCATTCTCAACACTTCTGGACATTACCCAAGGCTACTGAAATTTAATGGAGCAAAGAAATCCACTCAAACACAGTAAAAGAGGCAATGCGAAATAAAAGACAGAATCTGTCAAAACAGAACAATCCGTAAAGACGAATTTTTTCGAGGCACTTAACATGCTCAGATGGAAAAGCTCCAGTTGAATGAAAGTTGCGTACATATCTGAGGATTACTCATAATTTTTTTCAGCATTTTACGAGTTTTCTACAGAGAGAAAAACGAAAATTCGTGATAGCTAAAAATCTGTTTCTGCGCAGAAATCCAAATCTAGTATCAACTTTCTATCAAAGACTTTACTTGGCACAAAAATGAAATAAAAATGATAAGGAGAGGTTGCTACAGTAGTAACAACTTCCAAGACACAACAAAACAGTAGCAAAATAAAAACATGGGTTATCTCCCAAGAAGTGCTTTCTTTATAGCCATTAAGATGGGCTCAATAATTTTAATGATGCTCTCGCAAGAAATAAGAGTTGAAGCAAAAGAGAGCATCAAAAGCAAATAAGAAACACTTTTAAGCCTAACCCACTTCCTATGCATAGGAATCTTGTAAACAAATAAATTCATGAAGAACAAAGTGACAAGCATAGGAAGATAAAACACGAGTAACTTCAAAATTTTCAGCATGTAGAGAGGTGTTTTAGTACCATGAAAATTTCTACAACCATATTGTCCTCTCTCATAATAATTTTCAGTAGCATCATGAAAAAACTCAACAATATAACTATCACATGAAACATTCTTATCATGAGCTACATGCATAAAATTATTACTCTCCACATAAGCATAGTCATTACTATTAATTGTAGTGGGAGCAAATTCAATAAGATAGCTATCATTATTATTCTCATCACCATAATCATCATATATAGGAGGCATATTGTAATCATAATTAATTTTCTCCTCAATAGTAGGTGGACTGAAAATATGATAGTCATCATTGTAATCATCATATATAGGAGGTAAAGTATCATCAAAGTAAATTTTCTCCTCCATGCTTGGGGGACTAAAAATATCATGCTCCTCAAAACCAGCTTCCCCAAGCTTAGAATTTTCCATAGCATTAGCAACAATGGTGTTCAAAGAATTCATACTAATAACATTGCCATTAGCATGCATATAAAGTTCCATAGGTTTTTTAATTTTCTCTTCAAACACCTCATGTCCTAACTCAAGATAAATACTATAAAGATCTCTAATATTTTTGTTGTTTTCCATTAAGCCTAACTAGTGAAATAAAAACAAGAAACAAAAAGATATAATTGCAGAATCTAAAGGAAATAGCTTCGAGCACTCACACACCGGCAACAGTGCTAGGAAATAGCTTAGTAGTCGGAGGATGTGAATACCTTTTACCTTACCTCCCCGGCAACGGCGCCAGAAAATAGCTTGATGTCTACGCACGCTTCTATTCCTGTAGACAGTGTTGGACCTCCAAGAGCAGAGGTTTGTAGAACAGCAGCAAGTTTCCCTTAAGTCAATCACCCAAGGTTTATCGAACTCAGGGAGGTAGAGGTCAAAGATATCCCTCTCAAGCAACCCTGCAATTAAGATACTGTTACCCTCCAAAACCAACCGACGGGAAATGGTTAAGCAACACGAAGAGCCGGGAGGCTCCCAAGGCCGCTTAGTGGACCCTGGCACCTCGCGTCATCCCGCAAATCTTCCACACGTCCTGGCGGTTGTTAGCGTGCCACCACCTAGACCCGATCAGAAGGTGTTAAAGTGCTTCGATTGTTCCTGCATGGTAGACACGTAAACATTAAATACAAGCCCTATCGGCTCTCAGGTTGCCCCGTGGATCGGCTCAAGGAGCCGATCGCCCCATGGTTCACGTTGGATTTACAATGACATGGGGATCCTGCTTGATCAAAACAAAGCTAAACCGATCTACGACAGTTTAGGGTTTTCACCGCATAACCGGAACGTCCTACGTGTGATCGGGCCTAGCAGCTACGGAAGATGATGCAAACTACCCCTACAAGAGGCCTAAAAACCAACATAACGTCGATTCCCGGAACATCCCTTGCAGGGACGGTGAACAACACCTAACGCACTACCGGATCGTCCGACCCCAACATAAGGCCTAACTATGCAGATATTAAACTAATCCCTGCGGAGCAAGGAGCAACTATAACGGATCGGATCTACTAAGTAACGAACAAGCAAGATGCTGCCCTTACACCCAGATAGGTGTAAGGGCAGCTAGGTGTCGAGGGACGGCATTGCCACGCATATATGCACGAGAAAGCATCAATGCAAGCCCCTAAACACCTAATGATAAGTATGCTCGCCATCAACAACGCTTCAGCACGAGCAGCACAAGGTAGACGAATAAACGCGACGCCTAGATCGCAAGATGCGATCTAGGCAGCATGATGCTTACCCGGAAGAAACCCTCGAAGGAAGGGGTGGCGATGCGCCTGATTTGTGTTTGTTGTGAACGTGATTGTCCTCCTTTTCCGATAACCCTAGATACATATTTATAGTCCAAGGGACTTTCTAATTGAGGCGTGCACCTAACCGTGCACGGGCCAGACTCTATCTCTTTAATCTTACAATACGATCTACTATATTACAGATACACGGGCAACTTAGCCCAAACTCTTAGCGCAAGGCCGCTTCAAAGATGCTCCACGTGTACGTCCTTCAAGCCCATCTTCACTTACGGCCCATCTCCTGATTTGGCCAAAATCCGGTGATAACACTGTTATCACCAGAATTTGACCAAGCCAGAGGTGGGCCGCGATCAAGATGGACTTGAAGATATATGCGTAGAGAGATGTGTGAATCGGCCTTGTTTATCAAGTTTGGGCTAGTTAGCCCGTGTATCTTTATATAGTAGGTTACGTAGAGATTAGAGTTTGTCTCGTGCACGGTTTAGTGCACGCCCACATTAGAAAGTCCCTTGGACTATAAATATGTACCTAGGGTTTATGGAATAAACAACCAACGTTCAACACAAACCAATCTCGGCGCATCGCCAACCCCTTCGTCTCAAGGGTTTCTCCGGTAAGCACCATGCTGCCTAGATCGCATCTTGCGATCTAGGCAGCACGAGCCTGCCCACGTTGTTCATGCGTTGCTCGTACTGAAGCCTTTTTGATGGCGAGCAACGTAGTTATCATAGATGTGTTAGGGTTAGCATTGTTCTTAGTATCATATGCTGTCGTAGTGCAACCCTTGCGCATCTAGCCGTCCCTGTACCTCATCATGGGTGCAGGGGCGGCACCCCGCTTGATCGTTATTTAGTAGATCTGATCCGTTACGCTCCTTGATTCATCAAGGATTAGTTTAATATCTGCAATAGTTAGGCCTTACAAAGGGTTGGAGGATCCAGCGGCGTGTAGGGTGTAGTTTGCTGGCCCTAGACAGGATGTTCCGAGGATCAACCTCGTGTTGGTTTTTAGGCCTTGTCTAGGGTTGGCTTACGATCACCGTGCGCGAGCGCGAGGCCCAATCGTGAGTAGGATGATCCGATTATGCGGTGAAAACCCTAGATCGTCGTGGATCTCATATGCTTTATCTTGATCAAGCAGGACCACCATATATTCGGCCACCTTGGACGAATCATGGGTGGATCGGCTCCATGAGCCGATTCACAGGATAACCTGAGAGCCGATCGAGGCTCGTATTTAATGTGTACGTGTGTGCCCTGCAGGAAACTAAGCGAGGCATCATCCACACCTTCCTGACCAGGTATAGGTCAGGTGGCACGCCCTTGCAATTTGCATCGGCGCGCGACCAGGAGGCTTTGCGGGCCGTCGCTCGAGGGACTGGGGCCCGCAGCCCTAGTTGTTCCCGGCTCTACGGTGTTGACCAGTCACTGCCCGCCGGTGGGTTTCTGACGTCAACACATTCTGGCACGCCCGGTGGGACAATCCTCAACATCAACCACATCGCCGTCTACATCGGAGATGGCAGAAGAAACTCCGGTCACTTACGAGGAGCTCTCTGGCGAGCTCAAGAAGAAGTATGACGAGGTCAAAGCCTTCCTCGAAGCCGACCTCATCGGCTCTTTCCACAGGACCCGTTCCCATGGCATCAGATGGAAGGGGTTCTCACCTGAAGGCGCGCTTGATGGAGTGGACCTGTCCACCCCGTCAGAAGAACGCACCAGGTCGCTGCGTCAGGAGATAAACTTCATGGTGGCTCATTCGCTGCACCGCCATTCTGAGAGCCTGGTGAATACGTTGGAGCGCTCGCCGCCCGTGATCCAGGAGATCATGAGCCATCAGTACTCTCCGTCGGACCAGCCCTAGGGACTCACCAAGGGGAATTGCTACTCCAGTCCCGTCCACCGCTGCCGTTCGCGTTGGCAGCGCCCGAAGCGCCGAACTCATCGGCCTACGTCGTCTACAAGATTGGTGGTGACCCCAGTGACTACCAATTCCTACATGACGCGCCCAAGGAGATCCCGCACGGATACGCATGCGCATACGTGCGACCGCAGCGCCTGGGCACCTCGAACCAGGTTGCAACAGCGGGGACTTCTGAACAACAGGAGGAGCGTCGGAGGCAGACTCCGAGAAGCGACACGTGGCTAGCTAAATACGCCACCCCGACAAAACTCCAGCCCAGCTCCCGCGGTTGGCTCGAACCGGAAAAACAAGCATGGCTGGTAAAGTACGCCACTCCGGCGAATCTTCGTGTCTGCACCGCAGCCATCACCGCGGATCAGATTTGTACGATTCTGAAAGATCAGTTCGGCATGATGCCGAAAAGGAAGACGATCGGCTATACCAAGCCGTACCCCAACGAGTACGAATTGATCCCGCTACCACCCAAATATCGGCTCCCGGACTTCACAAAGTTCAGCGGATCAGATGGTTCTAGCTCCATCGAGCATGTGAGCCGATATTTAGCGCAGCTGGGCATGATCTCAGCGTCGACGAACTGCGTGTGAGGTACTTCTCCAGTCCTCACAGATCGGCTTTCTGGTACACGTCGCCACCGAACTCAGTCCAGACTTGGAAGCAGCTGAAGAACGGTTCCATGAGCAATATCACTCGGAGGCTTCCGAGGCTGGCATTGCCGATCTGGCACAAGTACGGCAGAAGCGCGGGGAAACAGTGTCAGAATACATCCAGCGCTTCAGGACCGTTAGGAACCGATGCTATTCGGTTCACGTGAGCGAAAAAGAAGCAGTCGAGTTGGCGGTGGTGGGTCTATCATCATCGATCAAGGACGTGGCCTCCCAAGCGGACTACCCTTCATTAGCACACATGGTGCAGAAGCTGTCAGCGTATGAACAGCGCCACCCAGATGTCTACCAGGACAAATTCAAGCGCGTGGTTACCATGGTTGACGCAGGCGAAGATGAAGGTGCTACGGGAGAACAAGAGGTCGCAGTGGCCGAGTGGACTCGAGCGGCAGGCCCAGTAACCTGCAAATGGGTGAAGCCACCAGGACCTCCAAGAGGGTTCGACTTCGACGTGACGAAAACCGAGCAGATTTTCGATCTCTTACTCGCGGAGAAGCATATAAAGATTCCCGAAGGCCACAAAGTTCCCACGGTGCAAGAGCTGAACGGAAAGCCATACTGCAAGTGGCATAACACGTTCACCCACACCACTAACGACTGCAGGGTGTGGCGTCAGCAGATCCAGATGGCAATAGAAAATGGGCGACTAATTTTTAACCAGTATGCCATGAAGGTCGACACACACCCCTTCCCCGCCGTCAACATGGTGGAGTTTGCCCACCTTGGAGGGTGCCAGCCTGATTTCTCAGCCAACATCAGCATGGTAGAGCTTGGACACCGCTCTGAGAAGGACGGGGATGAGGACAGCTGCTCTCAGAGCAAGGACACGAGGGGGCCGCTCCATGCGACCGGCTCCGTCAAAATGGCAAGCGCTACGTCACAGAGGGGGAAGTGAAGAACATAAGATATCAACGACCCCTCTCTGATCACCTCCTCAATAAGTACGTGAGTCGGTATGATCAACGCCGGCGACACGGCGACGATGATGAAAGAGGTCGTCTGGCCGAAACGACAGAAGACATCGTCGGCATAACCACGATGAGGAGCGGCAGAGCGCCACGCCAGGGAGCAGGACGATACGGACAGCATTGGGACTGCCCCTTTCGTACACCGCTGGATTCAGGAATGAGCCGATTACCAACAATCGGCAACTGCCCAGAATGCAACCAAAAGAAGGAGGCAGCCAACGTGTCCGTGTTCGAGCGCCTAGGGCCTCTCCCACCACAAAACAGACGTGCTGAGACCCCTCGGTTGGAAGATCTCGAGGATTCGGAAGACGAGGGGGAAGACGAAGAAGACAGGTACCACCGTCCAAGGTGGTGCCCTGATGGTCTCAGCCATTCACAAAAACGCAGGTTCAGCGATTGCGCGGTCTGGAGGAAGCCGAAAGGTTATACTTGCATACGCTGAGGAAAGCACGACCTGATTTGGCTGCGAAAGTCCAGAGGACCCTGGATGAAGAGGGACTGCCGCAAAGAAAAGAGTGGCGCCCCAAGCAAAGGAAAGCCGATGATGAAACATCGGCTGGCACAAACATGGTGCTCGTTCGTCCGGCGGAGTGTAGACCTCCACGATCACACGTTGCACCCAAGGTGGACATCAGCAAGCGCTCCAACGTGATAAAATCGGAGATTGGGCTGGTTTTATCCACCGACATGGACGAGTAGCAAGACTACGTCAATAAGCAAAGGTGGCGAGGCTGATCCTTGCGATCGGCCCTCCAAAAATTTATGAAGGGACATTACAAGACCTTCACCGAACAAGCAATGTGGAGGCCGATTCCAGCAATCGGCCGAAATTATCCTCACCATCTATTCTGCCTGGGATCAGCGTTTGACCCAACAGGGACTACCTGAAGAGCCGATACCATCAACTCTCTTGACAGAATCGGCTCGGGGGGCACCTAGATGGATAAAACACGAGGATATACTATCAAGTATGGGGGCCGATACACAAATCGGCCTAAAATTTTAAAAATTTCACAGCCGATGCAAGGGCATCGACTTTAGAATTGAGAAGTAGCCGATGCGCAGCCATCGACTCAAGAGGAATAGCTGTTACGATCAGAGGCTGCGTGATCAGGTCAAGGATGGATCGCATTAGATCCGCCAAAGGAAAGGAGCCGATCTGACCAGCAGGGCGCTAGGAGCGGACTGAAGAAACTCGGGGGGCAGCCCACCTTGAAGGCTCTCTGCAAGCCGATTTATGTGCAAATCGGCTGGCTCTGCATGATCAAGCCTAGGCTAATTCAGCTAAGTTACGCGTCCTCGTTTCTGTTTTTGCCTTGGCCAAGACTCGGGGGGCAGCAGGCCTGGTGGATATTCTGTTTTGCTCTGTTTAAAAGAGCCGATTGGGGAGCCATCGGCTGATCCTTCATTGCAACCTTTTTCACAAATGATGAGTATTGAAGAGGATTATTGGGTTTGGTTGGAAAAGTTCAAAGGTTTTCCTGAAGATCCTGCATTTTCTGCCAGATTTAGAAAATCATCAGTTGAAGAAGGGAAGGGCGAATTTCAAAGGACCGATGCGGTGCTATCGGCTCATTACGCATTGGCAAAGGGGACGAATCGGCAAGGTCAGTAGAAGAGGGAATCGGCTCAATTAAACTCAAAGGAAATCGGCAAAACCAAATTGGGGAAAAGTTCTTCATTAATAGGCGAGATTTCTTACATAAAGAGCCAATTACTCTCAAAAGGAAATACTAGGGGATACATTGCCCCATCTACTACTGCTGGCCCTATTCTAGAAGTCCTATCTACGGGCCATCACTGCCCTCGTCGTCGCCGTAGTCGCGCCGTCGGCGGCCGCTCCCGGCGGGCTCGTCGTCGCTCCAATGGCCGCCGACCGGGCCTCGTTGTCTTCATCTTCTTCGTCAGCGTCGTCCTTGTCGCTGGTCGCTCAGGTTGCCCGGCCAAGGGCAGAACCGCTTGGCCGGCGGCTCGTCGGAGGAGCTGTTGTCGCTGCCGTCCTCCTTCTTCCTCCTCCTTCACCCTGGAGGAGGTGAAGTCATCCCAGTGAGAAGCGATCGTCACGCGCTCCTCCTCCGGCCTCGCGGCGAGGAAGCGGAGGTCGCTTCCGTCCGTTGAGGACTGGTCGTCCTCGGACCAGATGGAGAAGTCATGGTCTGACTCCTCCCCGGCCGCAATGGCGCGGCGGATGTTGGTCGCGTGGACTTCCGGTTGTACTCCGCCGTCGGCTCGCGGGATGTGGAGGACTGGCTGGAAAGATCCGATGGAGCAGAGGAAGAAGAAGACATTGTGGCGCAGGGGGGCTTTTTGGGATGCTAATGCGAAGGAGATGCAGAGGAGAACTGTTCGTAGCAGTTAAATAAAAGGGACATAGTGGAAATTCAATGCCACAGCTCGAGGAAGTGGTGCCAAAACTGTCCAAATCGTGCGGAGAAGTTGAGAAGGCAAGTTATCGTGATGAAGGACTCTCGACGGTTCTGCTCTGCCACGACATGACCCTACGAGAGAAAAGCATAATGATTTTGGAAATGTCATTTCCAAAACCAGGGGGGCATGTGTTATCACCAGAATTTGACCAAGCCAGAGGTGGGCCGCGATCAAGATGGACTTGAAGATATATGCGTAGAGAGATGTGTGAATCGGCCTTGTTTATCAAGTTTGGGCTAGTTAGCCCGTGTATCTTTATATAGTAGGTTACGTAGAGATTAGAGTTTGTCTCGTGCACGGTTTAGTGCACGCCCACATTAGAAAGTCCCTTGGACTATAAATATGTACCTAGGGTTTATGGAATAAACAACCAACGTTCAACACAAACCAATCTCGGCGCATCGCCAACCCCTTCGTCTCAAGGGTTTCTCCGGTAAGCACCATGCTGCCTAGATCGCATCTTGCGATCTAGGCAGCACGAGCCTGCCCACGTTGTTCATGCGTTGCTCGTACTGAAGCCTTTTTGATGGCGAGCAACGTAGTTATCATAGATGTGTTAGGGTTAGCATTGTTCTTAGTGTCATATGCTGTCGTAGTGCAACCCTTGCGCATCTAGCCGTCCCTATACCTCATCATGGGTGCAGGCGGCACCCCGCTTGATCGTTATTTAGTAGATCTGATCCGTTACGATTGCTCCTTGATTCATCAAGGATTAGTTTAATATCTCGCAATAGTTAGGCCTTACAAAGGGTTGGAGGATCCAGCGGCGTGTAGGGTGTAGTTTGCTGGCCCTAGACAGGATGTTCCGAGGATCAACCTCGTGTTGGTTTTTAGGCCTTGTCTAGGGTTGGCTTACGATCACCGTGCGCGAGCGCGAGGCCCAATCGTGAGTAGGATGATCCGATTATGCGGTGAAAACCCTAGATCGTCGTGGATCTCATATGCTTTATCTTGATCAAGCAGGACCACCATATATTCGGCCACCTTGGTCGAATCATGGGTGGATCGGCTCCATGAGCCGATTCACAGGATAACCTGAGAGCCGATCGAGGCTCGTATTTAATGTGTACGTGTGTGCCCTGCAGGAAACTAAGCGAGGCATCATCCACACCTTCCTGACCAGGTATAGGTCAGGTGGCACGCCCTTGCAATTTGCATCGGCGCGCGACCAGGAGGCTTTGCGGGCCGTCGCTCTGAGGGACTGGGCCAGCCGCAGCCCTAGTTGTTCCCGGCTCTACGGTGTTGACCAGTCACCGCCCGCCGGTGGGTTTCTCGACGTCAACAACACATGCCCCCTGGTTTTGATAATGATAATTGCAAAACCATCCGTCTCCTTCGAAGGGTCATGTCATGGCAGAAACCGTCGCAGTATTCTTCATCATGACGTCTTGCCTTCACAACTTCTCGCACGATTTGACAGTTCTGCACCACGTCCTCGGAAACTGCTTAAGCATTAAATCGCTATATCCCCTTTTTATTTGGCCACTTCCTGTCGTTCCCTTCTTCATCCCCCTGCATCAGTACTTCCAAAAGCCCTCCTCCGCCGCCATGTCTTCTTCTCTTCTTCCTCCTCCACTTCATCGGGTCTTTCCTACGTGTCCTCTCCCATCCGGGAATCAACACCAGAGTGGGGTACGCAGGCGGCGTACGATATCCTTGCCCCAACAGCGTGGGACAAGGAGGACCACGACTTCTCCGTCTGGTCCGAGGATGACAAGTCCTCGACTGGGAGAGGACCTCCGCTTCCTCGCCAATGAGGAAGCTGGAGGAAAGCGACGACGACCCTTCCTGGGACGGGGCCACCTCCTCCGAGGAGGTGGAAGGAGAGGAGGACGACGACTCCTCCGACGAGCCGCCGGCCAAACGCCATTGCCCCTGGCCCGGGAACCTCAGCGACTTCGACAGCGAAGACGATGATGCCGACGAGGAGGATGAGGACAACGAGGGTCCTGCCGGCGGCCGCTACAGCAGCGATGACGAGCCGGCCGGGAGCAGCGCCGACGACGGCGACGATGACGACGACGATGAGGGCAGCCAGGGCCCCTAGATAGGATCTTAGCCTAGGGCCAGCAGTAGTAGATAGGGCAATGTACCCCTAATCCTTCCTTTTGAGAGCAATCAGCTCTTTGTGTAAGAAATCTTGTTTATCAATGAGGAATTTCCCCAACTTGATTTTGCCGATTTCCTTTATGATAATTTAGCCGATTGTCCTTCGTACTGAGTCCGCCGATTGTCACTTCGGTCAATGCCCAACGAGCCGATGGCACCGCATCGGTCTCTCACGATAAATTCGGGATAGATCCATCCGAACCTCCAAACTCTCGATCAAACAGGGCCAAGCTACAATCGTGCAAACCCCCAGATCTTGGAAATGCCGGTCCAACTGAATGGAATGTTAGACTTAGCGGCAGGACTCCAAAACTGATGCCTTTAGGAGCACTCTAGGACTATTGCTGAAAATCTTGATCGCCTATAACTTTCCCCGCGATGCTTTGTTTCTTTATAGCAATAAACTGGCCCAAAGCCTATCAATTATGATAGCTCCCTCTTCCAATTGGTGGCTCTATCTCCTCAGAACAAAGAACCTTGAGGGCGTGCTGCCCCCCGAGCCTCAGTCAAGGCGAGGATAAAGATGTACCAACCGAATGGGCCATCATCGGCTCCCCGACTGTAGTGCAGCATCAGCCGATTCTGACCAAATCGGCTTTCACTAGCAGAGAACCTTCAAGGCGAGCTGCCCCCCGAGCCACTCCAGCTCTTCATCAAAACAGGGCAGGAAAGCTTACACCCAAGGAGATAATGCACTAGGATGGCTCTGGAAGGATCAGCAGCTCCCTTGAACTAAGAAGCCTCAAACGTAGTGGCCCTTGAACTCCTCCTAGCTCCCTTCTTGCGCCTTGCTGCTCAGATTGGTTCATCACCTCGGGCAGACTGATGCAGCTTCTGGTGAAGATGTTTGATGAAGTTGTCACCTTGGTCAAGCCCTAGGAGGAAATGTCACAGCCAATTGAATGGTCATCGGCTGTCCTCATGATCTTATCCTGATCTGCATGCTTACGCAGGCGCCACTGGTCTTGAAGATTTGCTAATGGAGCCACCAACCATTCCACTGAGGGACTCCTTCAGTAGAGCCTCGCTACGTAACTCGATGACTGCTCCATTAGGCTCCTGCTTGTAACAGTCGCATCCCTTGAGTCGATGGCCGTGCATCGGCTTTTAATTCTTAAGTCGATGTCTACGCATCGGATGTGCCCAAATTTTTTGGAGTTTTCCATTTTTTACGGCCGATTCGTTTACGCATCGGCCCCCATATTTGAGCTGTTCTGCTGGGCATTTGACATCCACTCCAAGCTTCGTATCCTCGTGTTTTGTCCATCTATGTGCCCCCCGAGCCGATTCTGTCAAGTACTTGATGGTATCGGCTCTTCAGGCATCTGTCGGATCAATGTTGAACATAGACAAAACGTGTGTCGAGGATAATTTTGGCCGATTGCGGGAATCGGCCTCCCTTTCCATTGCAATGTTTGACGATGGTTTGCAACTTCTTGGACTTCCACTGTAGCTACGTGACATGTTGGAGATAAGATCCTTTGCTTTTCACTTTTTGAGGGCCGATCGCAGAGATCGGCCTTGCCACGTATGTCCAATGTCTTGGACCTGCTACTCTGTCCGGATCACGGATACCATGTTTGTATCAGCCGACGTCTCTATATCGGCATCAGCCGATGCCTGTGCATCGGCTTTCGTCTGTTTAGGGCGCCATACTTTCTTTGGCGGGCGCGCCTTTGTCTCCAATGTTTGCTTAATTTTCACGGCCATCGGCCGTGCTCTTCTCAACGTGTACAGGTACTGTGCCTCGGCTTCTTCCAGGCTCGCAGCCGCCGCACTCTACGCTTCGAGAATGGCTGAGTCCATCAGGGCACCACCTTGGTCGGTGATACCTATCTTCTTCTCCATCTGACTCCTCAAAGTCTTCTTCTTGAGATGACTCAGCCCGTTTATTCTGAGGTGGGAGAGGCCCTAGACGCTCGAACACTGAAACTTCATTCGTCCTCCTCCTTTGCTGTTTGCATTCTGGACAATTCTCGATTGTTGGCAATCGGCTCATTCCGGAGTCCCAGCAATGTTTGAAGAAAGGACAGTCCCAGTGCTTATCCACGTTGTCTTGTTCCCTTGACCTCCCTCTAGCGTGACGTTTGTACCCGTCGTTGTTTCCATCATGCTGACGATACCTCCTGTCCACTGCATCTGACCGACGATATCTTTCGTCGTCTTCGTCGTGGCGTCGACGTCGGTCGTATTGCTGCTCGTATTTGTTGAGGAGATGCACGGAGAGGGGCGCCGATACCGTATGCTTCTCACCTCCGGTTAGGTACCGTCTATCGTCACCTTGGGGCCGGTCGCGTGGAACGGCCTCCTCTTTATCTTTGCCACGGGAGTGGCTCCTCTCTCGTTTTATCTTTGCCATGGCGGCTCACAAGCCCTGCCATATTGACATCGAAAGAGAACCCTGGCTCCCTTATTGAGTGGCTTAGGTCCACCATGTTGACGTCCGGAAACGGACACATGTCTACCTTCATGGCAAACTGTCCGAAAGTTAATCGGCCTGATTCTATCGCCATCTGAATCTGGGTGCGCAATACTTTGCAGTCGTTGGTGGCGTGCGTGAACGTATGATGCCATTTGCATGGCCTTTTGTTCATCTCTTGTGCCGTAGGATCTTGTGGCCTTCAGGTAGCTTCAACTGTTTCTCTTTCAGTAGCAGATCAAAGATCTGTTCAGTTTTGCTCACATCAAAGTCCAACCCTCTTGGAGGCCCCGGTGGGTTCACCCATTTGCAGGACACAGTACGGCCCGAGTCCATTCGGCTATCGCGACTTCCCCGATCTTCCGCAGAATCTTCATCCTCATCAGCATTGACCAGGGTTATCGCGCTTGAACTTGTCCTGGTACAGTTCTGGATGGCGCTGTTCATATAAGGTCAGTGGACCATGTGCGCCAGCGAGTTGTACTCCACTTGGAACGTCGATCCTTGAATGACGCTGCAAGGCCTGCCACGGCCAGCTCGACTGCTTCTTTCTCGCTAAATGAACCGAATAGCATCGGTTCTGACAGCTCTAAACGCTGAATGTACTCGACACCGTCTCTCCTCGCTCGCTCGAACCTGTGCTAGTTCGGCAATACCAGCTTCAGTAGCTTCTGAATGGTATTGCGTGTGAAACTGTTCCTCCAGCTGCTTCCATGATCGTACTGAATTCGGCTGCAACGAGGTGTACCATCCAAAAGCTGGACCGGTGAGGATTGCGAGAAGAACCTCACCCGTAGCTGATCCGATGCTGAAACCATGCCCAACTGGGCCAAGTATCGGCTCACGTGCTCGATTGAGCTAGATCCTTCTGACCCACTGAATTTGGTGAAGTCCGGGAGCCGGTACTTAGGTGGTAGTGGGACTGGTCGAACTCATTGGGGTACGGCTTGGAATAGCCAATTATCTTCTTCGACAGATGCCGAACTGATCTTAGGACTGCACTGATCTGATCCGCGGTGGAGGAAGTAGCAGCTGAGCTATGGACTGGTGTAGTGGCATACTTGGCTAGCCACGCTGCTCAGCGCCTCGCACCCAAACTCCCGCCGCTGCAGTCCCTCCCGCTGAACAATTGCGCCGCCCGACAATCCCTCCCGTTGGAGCCTGGATCGCCCGCGTCAGTTGTTGCACCGCACAAACGCACACGTATCCGTGTGGGATCTCCTTGGGCGGTTCATACAAGAACTGGTAGTCGCCCGGATCACCTCCAACCTTGTAGACAACGTATGCCGGTGAACCTTGTTGCTGTGGAGCTGCCATCGCGTACGGCAATGGCGGCCTGGTGTGGAGTTGCACCTCTCCCTGGTGAGTCCCTAGAACAGGTCCTGAAGGGGAGTACCGACGCTCCATGATCTCTTGCACCACGCGGAGCGCGACGCGCTCCAAAGTATTCACCAGTCTCTCAGAATGCCGATGTAGCGAATGAGCCACCACGTAATTGATTTCCTGTCGCAGGGCTCTAGTACGTTCCTCCGAAGGGAGAGACAGATCCAACCCTTCGAGGGCGCCTTGTGGCGTGAATCCTTTGAACCTGACGCCGTGCGAACGGGTCTTCTCAAAGGAGCCGATGAGTTCGGCTTCAACGATGGCCTTCAGCTCATCGTACCTCCTCTTTGTTCAGCAGGAAGATCCTCGTATGTGATCCGTCCTCCGCCATCTCGGATCTCGTTGTTGACGTGATGTTGCAGAAGAGGTCCCACCGGCGTGCCAGAATGTGTTACCCTCCAAAACCCACCGACGGGCAATGGTTAAGCAACACGAAGAGCCGGGAGGCTCCCAAGGCCGCTTAGTGGACCCCGGCACCTCGCGTCGTCCCGCAAATCTTCCAGCCACGTCCCGGCTGCTAGGGCGTGCCACCCGACTCTAGACCCGACCAGGAAGGTGTTAAAGTGCTTCGATTGTTCCCGCATGGTAGACACGTAAACATTAAATACGAGCCCTATCGGCTCTCAGGTTGCCCCGTGATCGGCTCAAGGAGCCGATCGCCCCCATGGTTCATGTTGGATTTACAATGACATGGGGATCCTGCTTGATCAAAACAAAGCTAAACCGATCTACGACAGTTTAGGGTTTTCACCGCATAACCGGAACGTCCTACGTGTGATCGGGCCTAGCAGCTACGGAAGATGATGCAAACTACCCCTACAAGAGGCCTAAAAACCAACATAACGTTGATTCCCGGAACATCCCTTGCAGGGACGGTGAACAACACCTAACGCACTACGGATCGTCCGACCCCAACATAAGGCCTAACTATGCAGATATTAACTAATCCTTGCGGAGCAAGGAGCAACTATAACGGATCGGATCTACTAAGTAACGAACAGCAAGATGCGCCCTTACACCGATAGGTGTGGGCAGTAGGTGTCGAGGGACGGCATTGCCACGCAGATATGCACGAAAGCATCAATGCAAGCCCCTAAACACCTAATGATAAGTAGTACTGCTCGCCATCAACAACGCTTCAGCACGAGCAGCACAAGGTACACGAATAAACGCGTACTGCCTAGATCGCAAGATGCGATCTCGGCAGCATGATGTTTACCCGGAAGAAACCCTCGAAGGAAGGGGTGGCGATGCGCCTGATTTGTGTTTGTTGTGAACGTGATTGTCCTCCTTTTCCGATAACCCTAGATACATATTTATAGTCCAAGGGACTTTCTAATTGAGGCGTGCACCTAACCGTGCACGGGCCAGATTGTATCTGTTAATTCTAAATACGATACGACCTACTATATTACAGATACACGGGCAATTTAGCCCAAACTCTTAGCGCAAGGCCGCTTCAAAGGTGCTCCACGTGTACGTCCTTCAAGCCCATCTTCACTTACGGCCCATCTCCTGATTTGGCCAAAATCCGGTGATAACACATGCCCCCTGTCTCTTGAACACACACCTAATACACTTGTCAGATGTATAGGTGCACTAGTTCGGCGAAGAGAGTGAAATACAGGTAATATGGATGATTATAAGTAGTAATTGCAATCTGAAATAAAATTGCAGCAAGCGAACATGTAGCAGAACTTGTTGGAAACAGTGTTTCAATGCTTAGAAACAAGGCCTAGGGATCATACTTTCACTAGTGGACACTCTCAACAATGATCACATAATTGAATAAATAAATGCTACTCTTAAACACTCTCTTGTTGGATGACAAACACCATTCATTGTTTAGGCTACAAAAGCACACCTCAAGCCGGAGTAAACAAGCTCCACAACGTCATAAAGGAATCACACACGATGCGCACACTGTCACCATCACACCGTGGAGAGTGACTCCGGAGTTCATATTAAAGTAACCTCTAGAGTGCATAATAGACAAGAGTAACATCTACACATTCAAGTAGATTACAAAGCTCATGATCACATAAAGATCACACCATGGGAGAGAGAGATGAACCACATAGCTACCGGTAGAGCCTCTCAGCCTCGGGAGAACTACTCCCTCCTCATCATGGGAGACAAAGAACGGCGATGAAGATGGCGGTGGTGTCGATGGAGATGGACTCCGGGGGCACTTCCCCGTCCCGGCGGCGTGCCGGAACAGAGACTTCTGTCCCCTGAACTTGGCTTCGCGATGGCGGCGGCTACGTAGCTTTTCATGGAGGAAGACTGATGCCCTAGGGTTTTTACTTCTGGGAGAATATATAGGCGAAAGGGCGGCGTCGGGGGAGCCAGGGGCTCCCTCCCCATAGGTCGGCGCGGCCAGGGCACCGCCATATGGTGTGGGCCCCGCTGCCCTTCCTCGACTCCTCTTCGGTGTTCTGGAAGACTCCGTGGAAAATAGGGCCGTGGGCTTTTGTTTCGTCCAATTCCGAGAATATTTCCTGTGTAGAATTTCTAAAACCAAAAACAGCAGAAAACAGGAACTGGCACTTTGGCATCTTGTTAATAGGTTAGTCCCGGAAAATGCATAAAAATGATATAAAGTGTGAACAAAACATGTAGGTATTGTCATAAAACTAGCATGGAACATCAGAAATTATAGATACGTTGGAGACGTATCATGGCGGAAGTTGCAGGCTTGATCATCTATCCTCTCAGTTCTCCAATAGCATATAACACTTCTTGGAAGTACCTAGAAACTGTCTGAGTCGATCTCCTCCATGTGCTATCCATGACTCGGAATCGTTGGTTGTGCCCGACGACATGAAGGAACATAGCCACTTGCTCTTCGATACATGTGTGGATGATGTCCTTGAGCCACCCCTGCCTCTTAATGTGTTGATGAGTTGGTTGAAGACATTTTTTCATCCTCAGCATGTTCACATATTTCACATCGTCATTGTTGTAGATGTAGTTCAGGTTGTTAATCCTCTCTCTATCGCGGACATACATTTGTGCATATGTCACGCTGGGCCTAGTGTGGAGACAACTGGCTCTCGCGTGCAGGCAGAACACCCATGCTTGAATCAAAGCTACAAGGGCACCTGCTTGAATAAATATATTCTGCAGGTCATCATAGGCATTTTGATGTGGCAAAATCAGGAGCTAAATTGGCACAAATCTAGGCTAAATCGGCATGTTTGCAAGCTAAATCAGTAAGAGGAGGGGCATGAGTAGGTTTGTCGAGCTTACAATCTTTTTTGAAGGTGGACGCATCTTGCCGAAGCCGGAGACAAAGGGGATGGAGGCAGGGACCGGTCGCCGCTCCAGGATATCTGGAACTTGCAAATCAGCTGAACAACGCTTCGGAGAGGTTGTGGGTGACGGTCCCGAAGATCTCCGCCGCAGATCTAGCTCACCGCCGCTGTCGCAGATCTAGATCATCGCCGCCACCGTTGTCGTCTTCTTTGCTAAAAGGAATCTCGTTTATGTTGGGGGGGGGTAACCAACTATGGTGGGCGATGAGGCTACTTTGCGTGCCTAAACGGGGAGCTTCCCCCTTTTCCGCCGTGTTTCCGTCGCGCACGAATCTGACCGATTTGCGCATGCCAGCGCGTGTCCCCAGAAAAACGCCTGAATCAAGGGTTCCTCGCGGGCTAACTTTTTGGCTGCTTTAAATTTCGTGTGATGCAGTTTTTTCATGCGATCCAACCAACCAATCGACCGATTTTGGGCCCATTGAACGCGAGAAACGATGTTTCAAGCAATCAAACATGCCTTAAAGATCCACCGAGTGCTAGTATCATAAGCCCAAGCACAGTGAGAACATAATTAATTGTAACCATATAAATATAGAATAATAGCAATGTAATTCCTATATCAATAAACTAGCCAATTAGTGAGCATTTTTGTTTCACCTCATGGGTGTGGCGCAAAATTATTTTTCAAAAAGAGGAGAACCCGCCCTCTGCATTGGTACGACTAGCACTTTTTTAAGAAAATATTTTGTTATCACTAACATCAGCTCTCGTGTCATAGGCTTGATTGGATGGACTAGTTTGGAATGCATATATCAAGAATGTGAGGAAGGATGAAGTAGGCAAGCAGGAGGGACCACACATGTGAGTGAAGTTGGAGGAGAGTCTTTTTCTTTGATAGAGGAAATATATTAATATTAGAAAGATACCAATTACACCTAGTCTAAGATGTCCAAAGACATCAGGGATGCATACAACCAATACAAAAAGTGAAAAGAAAACCAAGACCCGTCGCAGTGTTGAACCACTCACAACAGTAGCACTCTAACCACAACCGAAGACAACACCCGTACTACAAATGAGATTCTCCAAAAGGAACGTCTCCAAGCAAACAATGCACAATTGTTGCCATCGTCCAATCGAAGATCTTAGGTTTTTCATCCTGGAGAAAGTCCGAGTTTCTTAAACAATGCATTCAACAAGACCATTTTTAGGTACAACCAATAAAGACCAGATCTTAGATTTCCACCCTAAAATCATGGTTCGGTACTCGAGGAATACCACCAAGAATGCAATCCACCCGTGCTGCGACCCCGTCACGGGCCGCACAGGAGCGATTTCGGGAGGGTTTCCGAAAACGGGCGGCAGAGATCCAATGCCAGATATACTCTACCTTAACTAAATTCCACGAGACCTATTCATGTGGGATTAGTTTTTAGAACGGCTTATTTTATTTTTCCGAAGTCAGCTGCTGACGGTATTAGGCCCAACAGACTTGATAGTTTTAGACAAAGAAATTCAGATTGTACTCTAGTCTGATGCAAACAATGGAGCACTCTTCCTTTAAAATGTCATGTCGAGGAACTACAAAGAAAGTAGTACCAGCCGTGGAATGGTTATCGCACTATCCTAAGAATCCTTCCACAACGATGACATGTTCACGCAAGAAAGTAAGAGAGATGAAGAAGAATTTCATTGCACACAATTGAGCAGTCATGTTGATTCCCCAGCTACTCTGGTAGTAGCATCAGCAGTAACCTACCATAATTAAAGCACAGTTTAACTGAAAGCCTAGTCATTAGTGTCAAAGAACTGAAGACAGGAAACTCCATTTTCCTGATCATTCTGGGATGCCGGCGATGGCCACGCCAACACGGCTTATCAGTGCACGAAGGTGCCGTCTCGCTTGCGCACCTCCACCTTGAGCACGTGGTCCTCGCCGCGGCAAGCGTCGCCCCCGCGGAGCGCCCGGAAGAAGCAGGTGTCGCCGACGTCGAGGCGGTTGTCGACGCAGAACTGGTGCCATCCGTATCTGAGGGACGTGCGGGGATTGCCGACCGACCGGTTGTTGTTCTTGAGGTTCACCGTCCACGACTTGCCGCGCATCCGCAGCACCACCTTGGTCCTCTCCGCGTACCCGTGCGCGACCTGGAAATCCGCCGGCACGTTCTGCCCGGTCGGCGAACAGCGGATGGGATCACTAACTGGATATCTCACGGGGAGCTTGACACACACAAGTACAGCTAGTGATGCTCGAGCATGAACGCACTCACCAGGTACTGATTCTGCCTCGCGCCCAAGTGGCACTGCCTCAGCATGACGGTGAACTGCGACGTCGGCGCGTCGTCGACGTCCAGCTCCGGCGAGCTGCTGTTCTTGCTGCCACTGTCGGTGCTGTTCTTGCTGGCAGTGTAGATGCTGTAGTTGCCGCCATTGTCGATGCTATTCTTGCTGCCAGTGTAGATGCTGTCGTTGCCGCCACTGTCGATGCTGTTGTTGCTGCCACTTTCGCAGCTACTTTCACTGCCTGGATCTTCTTCTTTAATCGTCACGCTGTCATAGTCGTCGTCGTCCTTGTAGTGCCTGCGGCACATGGTTCCGTCGAACACCTTCACGGCGAGCACCGCGTCGCCGTCGTAGCTGAAAACGAGGAAGTGCCCACGCTGCACGTCGTACTCGCGGGCGAACTGGTCCCAGCCTCGCCCGAGATACATGTGACCCTCGCCGTCGAAAACCACCTCCACGTCCCACAGCAGACGCCCCCCGCCGGCCTCCCGCAGCTTCACTTCCCGGGGCTCGCGGCCGTCGAGCACGCTTGCAAACTTGTCAGGGAGCCTCTGCAGCAATGGTCAAGCAGTGATTGAACCTATCAAACAATAAGAAGCAGAGTGATAAACAGATGGGTGAAACGTAAAGAGGGAGATGTATTGTATACCAGCTTCCGCGAGCCGTCTTCAAGTATGATCTTGAAGAACTCGAAATCTGCCAAGTCGTCCATTCCGGCTATCTCTGCATATACAGATAGCTTAGCTCATGGAAACATACAGATGGCGAGGATGGCGAGGATTCAAATCGAATTTACATATGTTCCTAGGAGTATGTGTTCTGCAACAAATATCTAGGACATGGAATGCATCAAAGGCCGGTACACCATATCTCTTTCTTTTTTCTTGACAATATATTCGTCATCATTTACTCTGTTTAAAAGAAGGGGTTTCTGCATGTTACTGTTTGATTTGACGAATCCAAGAGTTTGTACTACCTTGGATAGCATTTGGCTAGTCTGGCAGGGTGTAAAAGGGTGAGATTTGGGGAAGAACGGATATGGTGGTAAGTGTAGAAGTTTTGAGTGCTGCTAGAAAATTGCCAAGGTTCTTAGGAGTTCTTTCAGTGAAATAGGAGATTCGACAGTAGAACTAAAGTCTTGATCGATATAGATCATGCCTAGTAGCAGCCAAGAACAAGGGGAAGATCAGAAGACCGTAAACTCAGCCATAATTTTTTTCGAAGCGATGCTTGCCATGAATTAGATAATACCTTGATCCAAGATCCAATACCAAAACAATATGGAAAACCCACTCCAAATTCACAACGAGAAAGATCAACAGATGGCACGCCCCCATCGTCGCTCTGTTTTGTGCTGAGCATACCTTCCCTGACGGAAGCGGCCAGCGGATCACCGGCGCGACTGAGGAGGACGTGAGCGGAGCCGGCGACTGCGGCCTCCGATCCTCACTCTCGACGGAAGCCAGCAAGCAGCGATCGAGTCTGGAGCAGGTAGGCAGCGGGGGTTGATGGTCCAGCCAGGGCCCAGGGCGTTAGCTTGGTGGCCGGGCAGGTGAGCAGAGAGGAGGTGCAAGAATAGCCTTCCGGTGTGAGGAGGAAGAAAGGGACTGCGCAATGATCATTCTGCCATGTTCCATTTTTGGCTTCTTGGATTACTTCACTTCGGGGATGGCAGCCCCGCAGTGGTGCATGTGAAGCGTGTTGACTGCAGATATGTGATGGTGCTAGTCCCTTGCTGCATCTGCATGTCAGAGATACGTTTTCTGGTCTTCTCCATGAGCTGGGAGCCTCTTAATCTGGGCCGGCCCATAGGGCAGGACAGAGGGACGCTCGCCCCAGGCCTCCAGGAGCTAGGGACCCTGGCCCAAGATTTATTTGCATATTTAATACATTTATATGTATACTCTTTGGGTTGTATAGTTTAAAATAATCTATATCTCTTATAAAGAAAAATCACTAGAGGGTCGGCGTGCGTTCAATGAAGCAGTGCAATTGTTAGTTAGTCGACTTTAGTTGTCTATCTCAACATGCAAGCTATCCACATCATCCATTTTATTAAACATCCAATTGTTCATGTCATCCCAACATTCATTAATACTCTACATGCAAGCCACATCATCTATTTTTAAACCATCCAATTATCCACATCATCAACTTTTAGCCGCCAACTACATAACCATTTCAAGTCAGTTTTTTTTTAAGTTAGCCTCTTGACTATTTACGCCAATTAAATCATGCATGTTCCTACAAATAACATCATATTCCAATCAACTTATACCCTTTTTTTTTACAAAATAGAGTTACAGATAAATTTTCGCTGCAACGCGTGGGGTATCCTTCTAGTTTTAGAAAATATAGATGTTTTATGATGTAGCATACCGCTCCTCTACTCCGATTCCTAATACCAGAAGAATCAACAATTACTCTTTAGGCCATACGGCTTAGAATAATTCTAGAAAATACAAAAGATCCAATCATACCTCTACTCTGACTCCTTTTACTAAAATAATTCAATACTTCTAAATAATTTTTCGCGGTGAAATGATTTCTCTCTAGCCTTTCCAAATATGAACCTCAACATCGACTCTCATAAATTTTCTCTGATTAATTTTAGATATATATATATATACACACATGTACACATGTAGCTATGGTAAAAATAAGAATAATGATATATAATTTTCTCGAACAATAGAAATAAATAGTTTCAATATATTTACTGAGATTTCAAAGACCACGGATCTTTCAAATGTAAATATTATTTAGTTTGCTATTGCATTACCCGAATATTTCTCTTGTGGAATACTAATAATTTTTTTAAATTATGCGTAACCAAATGGTGGAACATGAAAAATATTGTTAGGGGTGCCAAGAACACCAATCGTACTTAAACTGTGAATAAAATATAAAAAAGTAGCATAAAATATATATCTTTAAGAAATTCTCCATAGTAGGGGGCCATGGCCCCCTGCCCAAAAAAGCTTCAAAACTATAAAGAAGGGGCCTTTGGTGCCGTGTTGCTCTAGGGCCCTCGAAATCTATGGACCGGCCCTGCTCTTAATCTGCAAAACCTCAGCTTTGTTGTGCCCTCTCGAAGACGCTCGGGTGGGCTTTGGTTGATGTGGAATGATGATATCCAAGTTACTATCCATAGTTCGACTCTCCATGTTATCCTAGCGTCAGTTGTACATACTGCTACTAATGTTAAGTTTGGTCTAGTTTGTATTTATGGAGACCCGTACCATCGTCAGACTAGTGCTATTTGGAGTGAAGTAGCTGCTTTTGTATACGATAATGCTTGCCTTCCTATGTTATGTTTGGGTGACATGAATGACCTTTTGTATGATACAGACAAGAATTCTCTCAATATAAATCATACTCGCATGTATGCTTTCCGTGGTTTTATTAAGCAATGCGGTCTTTTTGATTTGGGTTATAGTGGGCCTGCTTATACTTGGACTAATAGACGTTTTGCTTCTAAGCCTACTTTTGAAAGACTAGATCGGTGCCTTGTTAATGCTGAATGGTGTGCCGCTTTTCTTGTCTCAAATGTCTACAACATGCCTATTGTTCACACTATGAGTGACCATGCTGCTATTCTTCTCTCTACTGATGGGCCTGTTCGCAAAGTTAAATGTTCTTTCAAATTCGAAAATTGGTGGCTAAAGGAAGAGGACTTCCAAAATTGTGCTAAAAATGCTTGGCTCGCAACAATGAATAAATCTTTTTCGGAAAGCACTAACCATCTTGCAGGAACTCTCAAGATTTGGTGCAAGAAAAAGAAACCTTTGCATCTTGAGATCAATAACCTAGGAGAACAATTAAAGCAAATCCAGATGAAACCATTAGCCGAACAAGACCATGGCCTTCAGATGTCCTTATCTACAAGGTATGAACAATCTATCACCAAACTCACAGACTTTTACATGCAAAGAGCCAAGAAGCAATGGGTTAAAGATGGGGACAGAAACACTTCCTTCTTCCATCATGCAGTAGTTAAAAGAAGAAGAAGGAACACAATTGCTTCAATTAAGGATGAAAACAATGTGCTCCATTTTATGCCGGACAAAATAAGCAACACTTTTGTCAATTATTTCAGATCCATTTTTGCTTCTACAAATGCTAACAATGGCAGGCCCTATACTGCAACGACTCTTCCACAAGATGATCAAGATAAAACTTATAGTACACCAGACGAACAGGAAATTTTAGACACTCTCAAAGAGATGAAAAGAAATGCATCGCCTGGTCCGGATGGCTTCAACGTGTAGTTTTACATAGCGACTTGGGAGTGGATTGGAAATGATGTTGTTCAGTTGGTAAGGAATTTTTTCCAAACAGGTATTATGCCTTCTCACATAAATGAAACTCATATTACGCTCATTCGAAAAAAGCGTGTTCCTTTAGTTCCGGCTGACTATAGACCTATTAGCCTTTGTAATGTCATATATAAAATTATTGCCAAATGCCTTGCTAATAGACTTAAGCCCCATTTACCGGACTATATTCAGCCCTCTCAACAAGCTTTTATAGAGGGAAGGCGTATAAGCAACAATATAATCATTGCTCAAGAAATTACTCACTCTTTTATGCTAAGCTCTTGGAAAAACAAATCCTTCATGCTTAAAATTGACCTTGCAAAAGCTTTTGATAGACTTGAATGGAACTTTATCGTTTCAGCTCTCGCACGTAAAGGGTTGCATGGTCATTTCATCAACTTAATCCACTCTTGTGTTTCTTCTCCAACCTTCTCTGTGGTTATTAATGGCCAGCCGTATGCAAAATTCAGAGGTAATAGAGGCATCAGACAAGGTTGCCCTCTGTCTCCTTACCTATTTGTTCTTGCAATCAATGAATTATCTATTGCTATGCAACATGCCATGTCGCAGAGTTGTCTTGCAGGTATTACGCTCGGACCAAACTGCCCTTCAATTCATTCGCTCCTTTTCGCAGATGATTTGCTGGTTTGTGGACATGCTTCAGTACAGGAGGCGAGGAGAATAAAGGAAATTATTCATCATTTCTGCAACCGCTCAGGTCAAACGCCTAATTGGACTAAGTCTGGAATTATTTTTAGCAAACATGTTAATCAAGACATAGCCCAAGAAATTACCCATATCTTCCCAGTACCTCTTATTGATATTAATTTTAGACATCTTGGACATCCTCTCATTTTGCCTTCAAAAGATAGAGCCTCAGCTTACAACTTTGTGATTGATAAATTCAAATCGAAACTTAGCACCTACAAAGCTGACAAGCTATCCCATGCTGCCAGATTAGAGCTCATAAAGTCGGTCTTTGCCTCTATTCCAGTTTATTACATGTCAAACATTCTCTTCTCTAAGAAATTTATTTTGAAACTCACTACTATTATTAGGAAGTTTTGGTGGACAGGAGTTAGAGAAGAAACAAATTCTAGATCTCTTTGTCTCAGGGCTTGGAAAGACATCTGCTCCCCCAAGAATGAAGGAGGCTTAGGTATCCGAAACCTGCAAGCCATGAATCAAGCTCTTATCCTGATGGCAGCCTGGAGGATTGCGGATCAACCCGACGATTTTCTTCACTCTGTCCTCAAATCCAAATACTTCCCACACTCCTCTATTTGGCGCCCAAATTCGAATGCTCCAAAGTCGGCCTTCTGGGCCTCCATCCTCAAAATGCTCCCTCTTCTGAAAGCCCACTCTTTCTATCAGATTACCAAAGGCCAAATGTCTGTCTGGAGCACACCTTGGTGCAACGGTTGGGCCAACTTGTACGATGCTCTCATCATCCAATCTTCCAACTATTCCTATCCAGCCCAAGTCAAGGATCTGTGGCTTCCGAATCAACAAACTTGGAACACTCAGCTTATTGACACTCTCTTTCAAAGCCCTATGGCTGAATCTATAAAATCTACTCCCATTATTCACTCTACAGATGAAGACATGCTTTGTTGGAAACTTACTCCCACAGGTAAATGCAACACTAAAAGTGCATATAAAGCTTGTCTCCAACATTTGCAGGAAAATGGTGAGCCAAAACCAAGAGAGGTAGACCCAGCCACAGTTCAATTATTAAAGAAGATATGGCAAAACAAACAGGTCATTCCAAGAATTCAAACTTTTGGGTGGAGATTTCTCCGAAAGGCCCTACCTACGGGAGCTCGAGCAGGTAAGTACTCTAAACACATTAGCAAATTATGTTGTAGATGTGATTTGGAAGAAACAGACTACCATCTTTTCTTTACTTGTAATTATGCTAGAGCTGCTTGGTTTTCTCATCCTTGGTACATAAGAGTGGATATGCTCATCACAAACGCTAACTCTCTCACAGATATAATTTTGAATCTCATAAATATGAACCACCCAAATGCCACTCTTCCTAATGTTTTAACTTTCATGTGGTGCTTATGGAAATCGAGGAATGATCATTTATTTAATAGGCAGCAGCTGCACCCGGCTCAGATTCAGCATATGGCAAATGCTTTAAATCATAATTTGGAAATGAGTGATGTCTTGCAGGTTAGTAAACAAAAGAAGCATGTACAAATCATAAAATCAAATATGCAAGAACAAGGGGAAGATATGCAGGTAACAGGGAATCAGCTACCTCCGCAAGGACATACACTTAGAACGGACTTGATGATCAAAGGAACGAAGGTCTTTACGGATGCGGCTTGGAAAACGAAGAAAGCTCCAGGACTCCCTTCAGCCACAGGAATTGGTATCTTCATTCAGATTCAGGAGGATGACCGATCGGCGATGGTTATGATTCAGGCATCTATCCCTACTGCACCTTCAGTTCTACAGGCTGAGGCCGAGGCCTTGCTGGCTGCAGCTAGGATTACTTCAGCACTTCATCTACATGGCCACACCTTTCTAATGGACAACACCATCCTTGCATCCGCAGCATCTACAGACTTGACAACACTTGAACAGGTTCCCTGGGAGATTAGAAGGATTATAGCAGAATACAAAAACCTGACCAGATTCTCTCGACCACCATCCTATCACATTAAAAGAGATATCAATGGAGTAGCTCACAATTGTGCACATCAGGCTCTCAGGCAAACATTGTCTCAGCCTATCTTCAGTTGTTCTTCTTCGGCTCATAGATTCCTAGATTGTCCCATCCTGTATGCAGTTCAACAGATGCAAACATCAAATCTTGTATTACATGTTGTACACTGTCTATGAGTTGAATGAAAGTTTGGCACCTCCGGTGCCTCAAGTTGTTCAAAAAAAAAAAGATAATACCATTTGGCTAGCTTTGTTGTTTTCCAAACATAGTACGTAACGCTCACTAGTAGGAAAAGCCTTATAGGCGGATCTTATTTCTGTGGCGCACCACCAAAAATGCGCCACAGACATTGTTTCTGTGGCGCACCAGACCCGGTGCGCCACAAAAATAGCTTATTTTTGTGGCGCACCACAAGCTAATGCGGGTGCGCCACAGAAATAAGGTTGGGACCACACCCAATCATTGGTTTCGCTATTTTTGTGGCGCACGGTACCATGTGCGCCACAGAAATAAGACATTCTGTGGCGCATAGGACCAGTGCGCCACAAAATTAAGTCATTCTATGGCGCACGTGGGATGGTGCGCCACAGAAACTACACGCACATGAGTTCCATGCGCCACAGAACATTTTTTGGCTCCCCACGCAACTCCACCCCCCCCCTGTGGATCGCCTTTTTGACCTCTGTAAAAAATAAAAGAAATAGATAGAAATTTCAAAAAATAAATTCCATCAAGATGCCCATGTACTATGTCATCTAGCACCACTAAAAATTAACAGACATGAATTTCAACTTTTTTTGCAAATTTGCGTTGCAAAATCATCAAACTGGATTTCTGGTTGCATACGAACTCGAAAAAAGACGCATAATATATCAAAATGTTCCCACGAAAATTCTACCAGTCAAAATGTTCCCGGTTGGACAATTTTTAGAATCCCAAAATTCGAAAAGAGTAAAAAGTTACGGCCAGTTAAAGTTTTTTTGCTGCAAAATACCAAAAAAGAAAAAAACATTCTATGGCGCACCAAGTGCCCATGCGCCACAGAATTAACGTCCAAAATTTCAATTTTCTGCCGCCCTCCTCCACTTCTCCTCCACTTCTCCTCACTTCTCCTCCACTTCTCCTCACTTCTCCTCCTTGGACTTCTCCTCCACTTCTCCTCCTCCTCCTACACCACCACCACCACCACCACCACCACCACCACCTCCTCCTCCTCCTCCGGCCGGCCTCCTCCACCACCACCACCTCCTCCGGGGCCGGCCTCCTACTCCGGCGACCTCCTACTCCGGCGACCTCCTCCTCCGGCCGACCTCCTCCTCCTCCTACTCCGGCGACCTACTCCCTCCTCCACCTCCTCCTCCTCCTCCACCACCCTCCTCCACCACCACCACCTCCACCACCTCCACCACCTCCACCTCCACCACCTCCTCTTCCTCCACCACCTCCTCCTCCACCACCACCACCTCCACCACCTCCTCCACCACCTCCTCCACCACCTCCTCCACCACCACCACCTCCACCACCTCCTCCACCACCACCACCACCACCACCACTACCACCTTCTCCTCCTCCTCCGGCCGCCCTCCTCCTTTCCAAATAAATATCAAAGAAACTAAAAAAAATGCGAGATCTAGATCTAGATCTAGATCTAGATCTAATCGCCATTTTTTTTGAATTTCAAAAAACATTCTGTGGCGCACCACGTCGGTGCGCCACAATAGTTTGTGGCGCACCACCGGGTGCGCCACAGAAATCTTATTTCTGTGGCGCATGGGCCGGTGCGCCACAGAAACCTTATTTTTGTGGCGAGAATTCTGTGGCGCACCGCCCATGCGCCACAGAATCATTTTTTGGTGCGCCACTGATGAGGCTTTTCCTACTAGTGGCTGTTTATCAGCATGGACAAATAAAGCAAGAGTGATCATCGTCCCACTTATGTGAATTATTAGATTTTGTTAAGGCCTCCTAATTTCTTGACTTGTTTCAATGCCTGAGTGGTTTGTTACCCAGTTGGATTTGGTTAAATATCAAACTGGCCTCATCTTCGTAATTTGAATACTCCCTCCGTTTCACAAAAAAAAAAGCTTCTCAACTTTTTGCTAAAATATGTCTATATGCATTCGTATGTAGATAAAGTTGCAAAGTTTTTTTAAAAAATGGAGAGAGTAATAACTATTTAGTAGAAAAAAACCATAGGAAATTATGGAGTAAGCTGTCAAACGACTTAGATAAATATCATAAAACATACCTCGCGTGGCCCATACTTTTCGATAATACTACTAGGGTGTGTAACATGCAACAGTTTCTTGTCTGTGAGAGCTGTTCCTTAGGGGAAAGCCCGATGTTTGGTTGCCTGCATTTCTTGATTCTGAGCAAGGTAATAAATGCAAATGCCAAGTATTTGGTTGCCTGATGATGTAGTAGCCTCTTATATTGAGTGGCAAGGTCACTCCAAAACTCAGTCAATACCAAAGTCAAAGAAGCAGTTCAGAATTAACACATTACTAGATAGTATTAAGCAACCAACATTTATTGACCTAATTACCTGTGCACCACGAGTAAACCAACAACAACTCGTGATGCATCACAAATTCATCGTTATAGGGGCTTGTACGTACCATCTCCCAAAATATTATGAACATGGTATCCGTTTTCATCAAGTCCTTGCCAATGAAGGAAATATCATACCACCTCCCAAAATATACACGGCCTTCTTCAACAGATCATTACCATAAAATAACAAGCAGTAGTAATAGTAAGTAGTAATAGTAGTAGGTAGCATCTATGATGGGATGACAACAACTGCCAGGAAGACCTAGCTTAGAATGGATGTGTAGGCCAAGTTCAGAGTCTTACCTTTTAGGGTGAAAATTCAAGGTCTAGTTTTAATTGGTTGTGCTTGGTGATACGTTCCAAACGTATCTATAATTTTTTATGCTCCATGCTTGTTTTACACCAATTTCTATATGTTTTTATTTACACTTCGTTGCACTTTTATACATTTTCCGGAACTAACCTATTGACAAGATGCCACAGTGCCAGTTCCCTGTTTTCTACTGTTTTGTATTTCAAAAAAGTTGTCCAGGAAATATTCTTGGAATTGGACGAAACAAAAGCCGAAGTTCCTATTTTACTGTAACGAAGACGGAGTCCGGAGGGGAGATGAAGAAGCGCCACGAGGAGGCGACACCATGCCATGGTGCGGCCCAGGCCCTGGCCGCGCCATGGGGTGGTGTCGGCCCCCCGTGCACCCACCGACCTTGCCCTGCCGCCTATTTATTCACCTGTTCGAGAAAAACCTAAATACCCAAGCCTCCATCCACGAAAAGTTCTGTTGTGGCCGCTATCGCTGACCCTAGCTCGGGAGGGTTCTGAAGCTCTTCCCGGCACCCTGCCGGAGAGGGGGATCATCACCGGAGGCCTCTACATCGCCATGCCCGCCTCCGAAGTGATGCGTGAGTATTCGGATACGGGTCCATAGCAGTAGCTAGATGGTTGTCTTCTCCAATTTATGCTTCATGTTTAGATCTTGTGAGCTGCCTATCATGATCAAGATCATCTTTATGTAATGCTACATGTTGTGTTTGCTGGGATCCGATGAATATTGAATACTATGGTTGAGATCGATTATATACTTGTCATATGTTATTTATGATCTTGCATGCTCTCCGTTGCTAGTAGATGCTCTGGCCAAGTATATGCTTGTAACTCCAAGGGGAAGTATTTATGCTCGATAGTGGGTTCATGCCTCTAGTAATCTGGAAGAGTGACATTAACTTCTAAGGTTGTAGATGTGATGTTGCTACTAGGGAGAAAACAACAATATTTTGTCTAAGGATAATTCTATTGTTTACTTTACACACATTGCTTAATGCGATAATTTGTTGCTTGCAATTTAATACTGGAAGGGGTTCGGATGATAACCGGAAGGTGGATTATTAGTCATAGACGCAGTTGGATTACAGTCTATGTATTATGTTGTAATTCCCAAATGAATCGCATAGTAATCATCTTGTCATGTATGGTCTTTATTATGTCAATTGCCCAGCTGTAATTTGTTAACCCAACATGTTATTCATCTTTATGGAGAGACACCTCTAGTGAACTGTGGACCCCGATCCTTTCTTTTACACTGATAAAATCATCATGTTCTGTTTACTTACTGCAAACACTATTCTTTTTAATTCCACTGCAAACAAACATCTCTTTCCACACTATATAATTAATCCTTTGTTTTCAGCAAAACCTGTAAGATTGACAACCTCACTATAAGTTGGGGCAAAGTATTTTGGTTGTGTTGTGTGCAGGTTCCATGTTGTTGCTGACACCGTAGTGCGCCCTGCCACAAGTCAGCTGGCAACACCTTCAGAAGTCACTGCTTTCTCCTGCTGGTCGATTAAACCTTGGTTTCTTGCTGAGGGAAAACTTGCTACTGTGCTCATCATACCTTCCTCTTGGGGTTCCCCAACGGTGTGCTACTGCACTCATTACCTCGCAATGACCTTGTTGAAGGCATTGTTTTGAGAACGGGGACTATCTTCAGGGTGAAAACCTAAGAACTTTGGATCGGGCTACGATGGCGCTTGTGCATTGTTCCCTTCTTGGAGGCATCGCTTTTGGAGAGCCTGGAGTTCAGGTGTTTTCTTGACGGTGGATGTATTGTTCTTGCTAGGACTGGAATACCGTAGCGGCCTTTTTCTTTCTTAGTTTTTTTATGTGTGCATCCATACTACCATTAGGGTATTGTGTTGTTGCAGAGGTTGGGTGTAATTGGTATTTTTTAATTTTAATCCCTTTATCGAAAAATGCTATGAACTAACTTGCATACACCAAAAATGCTATGTTTGTTTCGTCCAATTTCGAGAATATTTCCTGGACAACTTTTCTGAAATACAAAACAGTAGAAAACAGGGAACTGACACTGTGGCATCTTGTCAATAGGTTAGTTCCGGAAAATATATAAAAGTGCAACGAAGTGTAAATAAAACATATAGAAATTGGTGTAAAACAAGCATGGAGCATCAAAAATTATATATACGTTTGCAACGTATCACCAAGCACAACCAATTAAGACTAGACCTTGGATTTTCACCCTAAAAGGTAAGACTCTGAACTTCACCTGTGCTGCCGCCCCCACTTCCCTACTGCTGTTGCGAAACCCAGAACACCAAACAAGTCCCTCAACAACATAGATACTCGAACCTCCATTGCTAGTCCTCCAATCCGGCTTCATGATATTCCCCCCCTCAGATTCACCATGGACCAGAATTTCATATGATGGCAAAACAGAATAGAGCTTCGCGTCGCTCCCTCCAGAACCAAATGGTCGGAATAATAGCATGGGTGCGCACGACCGAATACCACCCGATCCTGCGAACTGCAGGCATAAGATGCATTGTTACATTCGTCGGTGGAGCCTTCCGGAACTCATCACTCTGGCCAGATCTAGATGGACAGGCCTCGGGCATGTAGTCTTGATATTTGCACAAGAGAGACCCTAGGACCACCATTATTTTGGTCGGGCCCCAATGCCTCCGACCATCCCAGGCGGGCTAAGGCAAAGCGGCGACACCAAGCGAATGGGCAACGCCTTCCAGCCGGCTAACCCTCCACATGCGACAACCAGGATGGGCAAGCCTTCCTCGTCCATCATCGATTTCTGCGCCTCCCCACCTCGCCGCTAGGACTCGGTGACAGATCGTTAGACCCACCATCCAATCCTTAGATCGACCATCTCCGACAAAGAAGAGGACCGCCTCCACCATCCAACCCAGGGCTACTGCCCCAAGAATCCTCGTGCCGCGGGAGAAGCCCAGGAGCATCACCTCGCACCAATGGGAGGCGGGGAGAAGCAACATGTGCTTCTGCACAGATCAAGGACCTGGTCGCCGCCTACTGGACTTTGCAGCCAGCCATCGCCGACGTGCCATTGCCAACGTCAAGGAGGGACCTGGCCGCCGCTCCCAGTGCAGCAGGAGGAGATCCACCGCCACCGTCACACCATGCGGGCTTTGCCTAGCGGCGGCAGCAGGAGGTAAGGTTAGGGTTGGGGGAGGTTGGGTGCGGGAGGTAGTCGTTTTGTTTAGGTCCCGATCGTCCAAAGCATCCGCGCTAAGGATGGAGGGAATGATACTTCGTTTTTGTCTCTAAAGATCAATCTCACACATGCTCATAGAGTCATAGATGCCGCCAATCAGATATTACCTTTGAACCCTACAGTATGGTTGAAGGAGCTCAATGTGATTTGGGAACACACAATTAGTTCATAGCATGGATCAGTTAGGCGGCTCAAGAGAATTTACTTTGAACTTTTGGAAGATAAAGTGGCCACTGAGCTTGTCTCCTGGCTTGGAAAGCATGTCACCATCGTTGGAAGATCAACACTTCTAATAGCGGATCTCACAAGTATTGTCATATATATTCATCACTATGCTTGACATTATGATGGAGGTGCTTCTGAAGATTGATAGCATAAGAAGAGCTTTTCTTTTGGCGGCTTGTGATAAGGTGCCCGATGGTAAATGAAGTTAATTCAGAAATGGTGTGCAAACTTGTCCTAAACCTGACAAAATTGGTCTTGGCTCTTCGCATGAGATGGTTATGGCACGAATGGGACGATGAGCCTGAGCCTTGGATTGGGCTTAGGAACCCTTGCACCCCTCAAGAGCGTGATCTATTTGTAGCGGCTCCAATAGTAACCATTGGCTATGGGAAGATATCACTTCTTTTGGGATGCATCCTCGTATCTTTACCCTTCAAAAAAGCATTCGGTTAACATAGCGCTTGAAAATGATTTTTGGGTCTCCCAAATTAATACTCAAGTCGGCCTCAAACTAGATCACATTTTTCAATTCGCCAAGCTTTGGGAAATGCTTGACACTGTTGATGCGCGTAGATGTACACGTCCGTTGGGAACCCCAAGAGGAAGGTATGATGCGCACAGTGACAAGTTTTCCCTCAGAAAGAAACCAAGGTTATCGAACAAGTAGGAGCCAAGAAGCACGTGAAGGTTGTTGGTGGAGGAGTGTAGTGCGGCGCAACACCGAAAACCGCGCCAACGTGGAACCTGCACAACACAATCAAAGTACTTTGCCCCAACGTAACGGTGAGGTTGTCAATCTCACCGGCTGAAAACAAAGGATTAAGCATATCGAGTGGAAGATGGTGGTTGTTTGCAAAGAACAGTAAAAGCAGGAGAATGTATTCAGATGTAAAAGAATGGACCGGGTCCACATTCACTAGTGGTGTCTCTCCAATAAGATAACTAACATGCCGGGTGAACAAATTACAGCGAGCAATTCACAAATAAAGATTCAATACATATCAACGATGATTACTATGTGATTTAATCAGGCATTACGACAAAGTACATAGACGCTATCCAGCATGCATCCATGCCTAAATAATCCACCTTCAGGTTATCATCCGAACCCCTTCGTATTAAGTTGTAAACAACAGATAATTGCATTAAGTATGGTGCGTAATGTAATCAACACAAATATCCTTAGACAAAGCATCAATGTTTTATCCCTAGTAGTAACAGCACATCCACAACCTTAGAACCTACTGTCACGATCTCAGATTTAATGGAGGCATGAACCCACTATCGAGCATAATTACTCCCTCTTGGAGTTACAAGTATCAACTTGGCCGGAGCCTCTACTAGCAACGAGAGCATGCAAGAACATAAACAACACATATATGATAGATTGATAATCAACTTAACATAGTATTCTCTATTCATCGGATCTCGCCAAACACAACATGTAGCATTACAAATAGATGATCTTGATCATGTTAGGCAGCTCACAAGATCTATAACAATGAAAGCACAAGCGGAGAAGACAACCATCTAGCTACTGCTATGGACCATAGTCCAAGGATGAACTACTCACGCATCAATCCGAGGCGGGCATGATGATGTAGAGCCCCTCCGGTGATGATTCCCCTCTCAGGTGCGGGGGCGATCTCTGAATCCCCCGAGATGGGATTGGCGGCGGCTTCACCAATGTTTTCCGTATCGTGGCTCTCTTAATTTCCGACGGAGGCTTTAAGTAGGCGGAAAGGGAGGTGGCGGCACGGGGCCCCACACAACAGGCGGCGCGGGCCCTAGCCCGGCCGCGGCCCGTGTGGCGGCGCCTCGTGGCCCCTTCCTTTCCCCTCGTCTTCTGGAAGCTTCGTGTAAAATAGGCCCTGGCGTTGATTTCGTCCAATTCCGAGAATATTTCCTTACTAGGATTTCTGAAACCAAAAACAGCGGAAAAACAGCAACTGGCACTTCGGCATCTTGTTAATAGGTTAGTGCCGGAAAATGTAAAATAATGCTGTAAAGTATGTGTAAAACACTCAAGTATTGTAATAAAAGTAGCATGGAACATAAGAAATTATAGATACATTTGCGACGTATCAAGCATCCCCAAGCTTAGTTCCTACTCGTCCTCGAGTAGGTAAACGATAACACAAATAATTTCTGAAGTGACATGCTACCAACATAATCTTGATCAACATTATTGTAAAGCATATGAGATGAATGGAGTGATCTGAACAAAAGATTGCTAACAAAGATAATGACTAAGCAAATGAATCATATAGCAAAACTTTTCATGAATAATACTTTCAAGACAAGTATCAATAAGACTTGCATAAGAGCTAACTCATAAGCAATAAATTCATAGTAGAATGCATTGAAGCAACACAAAGGATGATTAAGTTTCAGCAATTGCTTTCAACTTGTAACATGTATATCTCATGGATATTTGTCAACATAGAGTAATATAACAGTGCAATAAGTAAACATGTAAGAATCAATGCACACAGTTAACACAAGTGTTTGCTTCTAAGATAGAAAGGAATGGGTAAACTGACTCAACAATAAAGTAAAAGATTGGCCCTTCGCAGAGGGAAGCATTGATTACTATTTTTGTGCTAGAGCTTTTGTTTTAAAAACATAGAAACAATTTTGTCAACGGTAGTAATAATTCATATGTGCTATGCATAATACTTCCTACAAGTTGCATGTCTCATGCATAGAGTACTAATAGTGCTCGCACCTTGTCCTACTATCTCGGAAACACGGATTCTCATCGCATAACATATGCTTCAACCAAGTGTCACAAAGGGGTACCTCTATATGCCGCCTGTGTCTAAGGAGAAAACACGCATTGGATTTCTGCTTTTGATTATTCTCAACTTAGACATCCATACCGGACAACATAGACAACAGATAATGGACTCCTTTTTTTAATGCTTAAGCATTCGACAACAGTTAATATTCTCATAAGAGATTGAGGTTGTATGTCCAAATTGAAACTTCCACCATGATACATGGCTTTAGTTAGCGGCCCAATGTTCTTCTCTAACATATGCATACTCAAACCATTTGATCATGAAATCCACTACTTCAGACAAGACGAACATGCATAGCATCTCACATGATATCCAACAAAGATAAAGTTGATGGCGTCCCCAGAAAACATGGTTACCACTCAACAAGCAACTTATAAGAATTAAGACACATAACTACATATTCATCACCACAATAGTTTTTAAGCTATTTGTCCCATGAGCTATATATTGCAGAGGTAAAGGAATGAAATTTTAAAGGTAGCACTCAAGCAATTTACTTTGGAATGGCAGAAAAATACCACATAGTAGGTAGATATGGTGGACACAAATGGCATGGAGTTTGGCTCAAGGTGTTTGGATGCACGAGAAGCATTTCCTCTCAGTACAAGGTTTGGGCTAGCAAGGTTGTTTGAAGCAAACACAAGTATGAACAGGTACAGCAAAACTCACACAAGAACATATTGCAAGCATTATAAGGCTCTACACTGTCTTCCTCGTTGTTCAAACACTTTACCCGAAAATATCTAGACTTAGAGAGATCAATCATGCAAACCAAATTAAACAAGCTCTACAGTAGTTCTTCATTAATAGATTAAACTACATGATGCAAGAGCTTAAACATGATCTATGAGAGCTCAAACAATTGCCAAATTGCCAAACCATATGCAGCATTTTCCAATTCCAACCAAATAGCAATTTAACGAAGCAATAAGCTTTCGCCATGAACATTAAAGCACAATTAAGAACACAAGTGTTCCATATGAAAAAGCGGAGCGTAATATCTCCAATATAAGAATGGAGGGATCCAATTTTATTCAAAACGAAACAAAAATAAAAACAAACCGACGCTCCAAGTAAAGAACATAAGAATGTGACGGAATAAAAATATAGTTTCACTAGAAGTGACCTGATAATGTTGTCGATGAAGAAGGGGATGCCTTGGGCATCCCCAAACTTAGATGCTTGAGTCTTCTTAAAATATGCAGGGATGAACCACCGGGCATCCCCAAGCTTAGACCTTTCACTCTTCTTGATCATAGTATATCATCCTCTTCTCTTGACCCTTGAAAATTTCCTTCACACAAACTTCAAGCAAACTCATTAGAGGGTTAGTGCATAACCACAAATTCACATATTCAGAGGTGACACAATCATTCTTATCACTTCTGGACATTGCACAAAGCTTCTGAAAGTTAATGGAACAAAGAAACTCATTCAACATAGCAAAAGCGGCAATGCGAAATAAAAGACAGAATCTGTCAAAAACAGAACAGTCTGTAAAGATGCATCTGGACGGGGCACTTAACTTGCTCAAATGGAAAAACTCAAAACTAATGAAAGTTGCGTACATATCTGAGGATCACGCTCGTAAATTTGCATATTTTTTAGAATTTTTTACAGAGACTTATGCCAGAATTCGTGACAGACAGCAATGTTATTTCTGCGCAGCGATCCCAAATAAAATATCAACTTTAGCATAGAAACTTTACTTGGCACAAAAACATGATAAGGAGAGGTTGCTACAGTAGAAAACAACTTCCAAGACTCAACAAAACAAAAATTGTTGTAGTAAAATAAACACATGGGTTATCTCCCAAGAAGTGCTTTTCTTAACGCCTTTCTAGGCGCAGAAAGTGCAAATCAAGTAACATCAAGAGATGAAGCATCAACATCATAGCTTGTTCTAATAATAGAATCAAAAGGCAACTTCATTCTCTTTCTAGGGAAGTGTTCCATACCTTTCTTGAGAGGAAATTGATATTTAATATTACCTTCTCTCATATCAATAACAACACCAACGGTTCGAAGAAAAGGTCTTCCCAACACAATAGGACAAGATGCATTGCATTCGATATCCAAGACAACAAAATCAACGGGGACAAGGTTATTGTTAACCGTAATGCGCACATTATCAATCCTCCCCAAAGGTTTCTTTTTAACATTATCGGTAAGATTAACATCCAAATAGCAATTCTTCAATGGTGGCAAGTCAAGCATATCATAAATCTTTTTAGGCATAACAGAAATACTTCCACCAAGATCACATAAAGCATTACATTCAAAGTCATTGAATTTCATTTTAATGATGGGCTCCCAACCATCTTCTAACTTCCTAGGAATAGAAGCTTCAAGTCTTAATTTCTCTTCCCTAGCTTTAATGAGAGCATTTGTAATGTGTTTTGTAAAGGCTAAATTTATAACACTAGCATTGGGACCTCTAGCAAGTTTTTGTAAGAACTTTATAACTTCAGTAATATGACAATCATCAAAGTCTAAACTATTATGTTCTACAGCAATGGAATCATTGTCACCAATATTTTGAAATATTTCAGCAGTTTTATCACAAACAGCAGTTTCAGCAATTTTGTATGCTTTGCACTAGGAGTAGAAACATTGCCAACACCAATTATTTTACCATTAATAGTAGGAGGTGCAGCAACATGTGAAGAATCAACATTACTAGTGGTGATAATAGTCCATACTTTAGCTACATTATTCTCTTTAGCAAGTTTTTCTTTTTCTTCTCTATCCCACCTAGCATGCAATTCAGCCAACAATCTAATATTATCATTAATTCGAACTTGGATGGCATTTGTTTTAGCAAACCTAGCATCTTCAACTTTCTCAGACATAACTTTCAATTTTAAAAGATCAACATCAAGAGCAAGACTATCAACCTTAGAAGCAAGAATATCAATTTTACTAAGCTTTTCTTCAACAGTTTTATTGAAAGCAGTTTGTGTACTAATAAATTCTTTAAGCATCACTTCAAGACCAGAGGGTACACTCTTATTATTAATGTAAGAATTACCATAACCATTACCATTATTAGAAGGATATGGGCTATAAGCATTGTTGTTGAAATTATTGTTCTTAATGAAATTCACATCAACATTTTCTTCTTGAGCAACTAATGAATCTAAAGGAACATTACTAGGATCAATATGAGATCTACCATTTGCAAGCATAGACATAATAGCATCAATCTTATCACCCAAAGAAGAGGTTTCTTCAACAGAATTTACCTTCTTACCTTGAGGAGTTCTTTCAGTGTGCCATTCGAGTAATTAATCATCATATCATCAAGTAATTTGGTTGCGGCGCCCAGGGTGATGGACATAAAAGTACCTCCAGCAGCTGAATCCAATAGGTTCGAGGAAAAAATCAATCCTGCATAAAAGGTTTGGATGATCATCCAAGTAGTCATCCATGGGTTGGGCAATTCTTTACCAAAATTTCATTCTTTCCCATGCTTGAGCAACATGTTCATTATCAAATTGTTTAAAATTCATTATGCTACTTCTCAAAGATATAATCTTAGCAGGAGGATAATATTTACTAATAAAAGCATCTTTGCATTTAGTCCATGAATCAATACTATTCTTAGGTAAAGATAGCAACCAATCTTTAGCTCTTCTTCTTAATGAGAAAGGAAACAATTTCAGTTTTATAATATCACCATGTATATCCTTATACTTTTGCATTTCACAAAGTTCAACAAAATTATTAAGATGGGCAGCAGCATCATCAGTACTAACACCAGAAATTGCTCTCTCATAACAAGATTCAGTAAAGCAGGTTTAATTTCATAGAATTCTGTTGTAGTAGAAGGTGGAGCAATAGGAGTACATATAAAATCATTATTATTTGTGCTAGTGAAGTCACACAACTTAGTATTTTCAGGAGTACCCATTATAGCAGTAAAAATAAACTAAGCAAATAAAGTAAAGACAAGTAACTAATTTTTTTGTGTTTTTGATATAGAGAACAAGACAGTAAATAAAGTAAAGCTAGCAACTAATTTTTGTGTGTTTTGTTTAAGGGCAGCAAACAAAGTAGTAAATAAAATAAAGCAAGACAAAAACAAAGTAAAGAGATTGGAAGTGGAGACTCCCCTTACAGCGTGTCTTGATCTCCCCGGCAACGGCGCCGAGAAAAAGTTGCTTGATGCGCGTAGATGTACACGTCCGTTGGGAACCCCAAGAGGAAGGTATGATGCGCACAGTGACAAGTTTTCCCTCAGAAAGAAACCAAGGTTATCGAACCAGTAGGAGCCAAGAAGCACGTGAAGGTTGTTGGTGGAGGAGTGTAGTGCGGCGCAACACCGGTGAAACCGGCGCCAACGTGGAACCTGCACAACACAATCAAAGTACTTTGCCCCAACGTAATGAGGTTGTCAATCTCACCGGCTTGCTGAAAACAAAGGATTAAGCGTATCGAGTGGAAGATGGTGGTTGTTTGCAAAGAACAGTAAAAGCAGTAGAATGTATTCAGATGTAAAAGAATGGACCGGGGTCCACGTTCACTAGTGGTGTCTCTCCAATAAGATAACTAACATGCCGGGTGAACAAATTACAAGCGAGCAATTGACAAATAAAGATTCAATACATATCAACGATGATTACTATGTGATTTAATCAGGGCATTACGACAAAATACATAGACCGCTATCCAGCATGCATCTATGCCTAAATAATCCACCTTCAGGTTATCATCCGAACCCCTTCCAGTATTAAGTTGTAAACAACAGATAATTGCATTAAGTATGGTGCGTAATGTAATCAACACAAATATCCTTAGACAAAGCATCAATGTTTTATCCCTAGTAGCAACAACACATCCACAACCTTAGAACCTACTGTCACGATCCCAGATTTAATGGAGGCATGAACCCACTATCGAGCATAATTACTCCCTCTTGGAGTTACAAGTATCAACTTGGCCAGATCCTCTACTAGCAACGGAGAGCATGCAAGAACATAAACAACACATATATGATAGATTGATAATCAACTTAACATAGTATTCTCTATTCATCGGATCTCGCCAAACACAACATGTAGCATTACAAATAGATGATCTTGATCATGTTAGGCAGCTCACAAGATCTATAACAATGAAAGCACAAGCGGAGAAGACAACCATCTAGCTACTGCTATGGACCCATAGTCCAGGATGAACTACTCACGCATCAATCCGGAGGCAGGCATGATGATGTAGAGCCCCTCCGGTGATGATTCCCCTCCGGCAGGTGCCGGAGCGATCTCCCGAATCCCGAGATGGGATTGGCGGCGCGGCCTCTCAAGAATGTTTTCCGTATCGTGGCTCTCGGTACAAGGGTTTCGTGACGGAGGCTTTAAGTAGGCGGAAGGGTAGGTCAAGTGGCGGCACGAGGGCCCCACAACAGGCGGCGCGGGCCCTAGCCTGGCGCGCGGCCCTGGTGTGGCGGCGCCTCGTGGCCCCACTTCCTTTCGGTCTCGGAAGCTTCGTGTAAAAATAGGCCCTGGGCGTTGATTTCGTCCAATTCAGAATATTTCCTTACTAGGATTTCTGAAACCAAAAACAGCAGAAAAAACCGCACTTCGGCATCTTGTTAATAGGTTAGTGCCGGAAAATGTAAAATAATGCTGTAAAGTATGTGTAAAACACTCAAGTATTGTAATAAAAGTAGCATGGAACATAAGAAATTATAGATACGTTGCGACGTATCAACTGTCCACATCGACAACAGTACTGACAAGATAACATGGAAGCTCACCAATGATGATTGCCACTCAGCTAAATCAAATTATAAGATGCAATTCTTGGATCTCACTACCTCCTTCATTCCATCCTTGGAGTGGAAACCTTGGGCCCCTCAAAAGTGCAAGATTTTCTCTTTGTTGATCCTGCAAAATAAAGTTTGGATGGCATATAGACTTGAGAGAAGATGGTGAAAAAATTGTGGACTTCGCAATCTATGTAACAAAGCACACGACTCGGCCACCCACCACCTCTACAAATGTCGTTTCACTATTCGTGTGTGGTCTACCTTAACATTAATAGGAAAAAGGTTAACCATGGTGCACCACTTTTTGCCACCCATGCTCCACCGCTAGCGCGCCACTAGTAACAAGGCGTGGTGCATAATGTGGTGCTCCATGGGTAGAGAAGATAGCCGTCGCACACGGATGATGCACCACTGGTAAGGGAAACCGGCGCGCCACGGGTATAATTTTGATTTTTGAACTTTTTTGCCATTTTTGGTGATTTTTGTCCATTTTTTTGCTTGTTTTGTTTTGCTTGTTTGTTTTGCTCCATGGTGATGGCTCCACATTGTGGACTTCAATGTCGATAGGAACGCACGTGGAGTTGGAGGTCGAGGTCGCTGGAGTTGGAGGTCGAGAGCGCGTGGAGGCTAAGGTGGTTAGGGTCAGGGCAAGGAACGTGGAGGTGGAGGCTGCATGTTGCTGGGGTGGGCTGCGTGGAGGTGGAGGTCGTGGTTGTAGGGATAGGGCAGGTGGAGGCGAAGGTCGTCGGGAAGGGCGTGTGGAGGCGAGGAGAGGAGGAGCCCAAGGCCAATAGGGAAGGGGCCCACTTCACGGAGGATAATGCCACGCTGGATCCCTAGACCGGCGATTAAGGAGCCTAAGGCATCTCAGGTGAGAGAGTAAGAGAGATGGAGGGAGGAAGAATGCTCGGATGTGGAGGATAAGGATGTGGGGGGTATGGTGGAGATAGGTGGTGTGAGTAGGTGGCTGATGCATGTAAAATGCATACATGAACTTTGTCCTTTATCATATTGAATTTCCACATATTTGCAACATATATGATGATAATACCATGTTTTACATTGATTTATGGGGATTTATCAATAATACCCTTTATTTGGTTTATAGCTCTGCAGAACAGGAAAACCCTGTTTTGTGTATTTTTCATTTTCAGAGACCTATACGGAGTCAAATTGACCTAGGATTTTTAGAGCGTCTTTTTTTCATCGGGAGAAACACCCTAGGACCTGGAAGCACACCTGGATGGGCCTGAGGCCCAAAAGACATCAGGTGGCACGCCCAAACATGTAGGGCGTGCCACCTGTGCTCTTTCGGCCATCGATCGTGCAAATCGCGTGATCTTTTTGCCCACCAATGAATTTTGACCTAATAGTCACTATATATATGGCCTCGAAGAGTTCTCGGCAGGAGAGCACCGCGGAAAGACAGAAACACGAAAATGGAGGCTGCAGCAGAGAAGATTGGAGGGGAAAGTCAGCCGAGATCACCGCCGGAGGGATCTCTACCTTCTCTAACGTCTTCATCATCATCACCATGGATCATCCAGCCACTGGACTACGGGTTTGTGGCAGTAGCTTGATCTATTTCTCTCATTTAGTGCCATATGAGCTGCCTCACATGATTATGGCCATATTTGTAATACTTATGTGGTGGATCCCTATTCTATGATATTGTGTTATGATATCTACTCGTATTATGTGTAAGATGTATTGACAGATGCATATTATGTACCCCGTTCTTAAGTATTTGTTCCGATCCAACATCTATGCAAGAGCGTGTGTCGGGTGATGTGTGTGTTAGATAGAGTAGCATGGTTTTATTGATTGAATAGTGACAACAAATTCATGATCTATTATGGCTTTGCCTTTTCTTTTTCGACATCACTAGGGATAAAGTGAATGCATGTGCTATGTTCGTCACATGACAAAACTGATAATCTTGTTTGGTCAAGGTAACATATTTGATATTCAAACATCCTGTCAAAGTACTTAAAGCTATACTATGTTGATTCTTAATTTAAAATTGCATGGAGTTTTCCCTTTCTTGTGGAGTATAAAGAGATGTGTTGCATCATCTATATGTTAGGACACGATGCCCATATTAATGCGTATCTTACTTATGTTATTGTTCCGCATCCTCATATCTCATTGATGAATTACTATTTGTCCACTACAACTTAAAGGAGAGAATAGTCTAGTGAACCCATGAACACCGATCCACTTTTAATCATAAGAAACACCTTTATATTGCTTTTATCTTGTTTTCTACTTGAAACACTATTTTAATCCGAAAATACAAAAAAATACTTTTGTATTTGCATCCAAAACTCTAAAAACAATCAACCCCTTTACAGTTTTTACTTAGTTATTTTATTTCATCTAGTTTTACTTGCTTTATTTTTACTTGTGTTTATTTACTTACACGAAACCTTGTGCCCTACAACCACACGATGGTGTTGGGGACACAAGGATTTTATTTTACTTACAGGATTGCCAGAAGAAGGGAGAAGAGAATACTCTTTGTCCAATTCCCCAAGAGTTTGATATAAACCCTCGAGTCCCCCTGTGGGGAAAAATTCTGCTGACACAACACTCTGGACTTGGAGCCCCAACGTCATCAGGACATCTTCTGGCGTCGTTGCCCGGGAACTGAAAGGAGTTACATCATAATGGTTGCTGCGTGAGAGGTATTCCCTACAAGAATCTTCTTGCAACTGCGTCACACCAAAGCTTGGGGAGGTAACACCACTGTGAGCTCTCTTATCTCTTTTAGATTTTAAAACATATTTTATTTGTCTTGGTTTTAGTCTTTGTTTGCTTGTTTTATTTTTTGCTTGTTAGTTCTTTCATAAAAAATGAAAAACACATAAAAATTAGTAGTACCTATCTTCTTAAAATCATGGGGGGAAGAAATACTAAATTGTGTGATTACACAAACACTTCTAATGATCATTTTATTGCTAAGCCTATCACTACACCTAAGATAACTGTTGAAAGCTTTGAAATAAGTATTGGGTTATAAATCTTATAACTAGGGAACAATTTGGCGGTAGTGCTAGTGAAGATCCTCTATGCATTTACATGTTTTTTGTGAAATTTGTGATATGCAAAAGTTTAAAAATGTGGAAAACAATATTGTCAAGCTAAAATTATTCCCATTTTGTCTTAGAGGAAAAACTAAAGAATGGTTATTGTCTTTACCTACTGCTAGTATTAATTCTTGGGATGATCTTAAAGAGGCTTTCATTAAAAAGTAATACCCACATGTTAAGGTTTTACAAAATGCAAATATAGCCTCTTGTCATTTAGATAAAATGATAATGAACATGTAGCAACAACGTGGGAAAGAAGTAAAAACCTTAGAACTTGCCCATCAAATGAAGTTAATGAATGGACTATCTTACACTCTTTCTATAATGGGTTAAACATAATGTCTAGAAGCATGATAGATTCCGCTCCGGGAGGTGCTTTTATGGGTAAAACTGTGCCTGAAGCTAAAGCCATATTAGAAAGTATGTTATATAATCATAGTCAATGTCATACTGAAAGAGCACGTAATCCCACTAAGAAAGTGCATTCAATTGAAGAAGAAAATCTTTTATCTAATAAAATTAATGCCACACTTGCTTACATAGCCAAACAAAATAATGACAATGTCCCTTTACAAGAATTAGTTGGCAACAACAATAAAAATGTGGATGTTAATTTTATAAGAAACTTTGGCAACAATGGGTATGGGAATAATAATAATTATGGCCGGCCACCTTATGTGCCCAACAAATATGCTAGTGGTAGCAACTCTAATGAATTAGAAAACACCATTAGATCTTTTATTGCTACACAAAAAGAGTTGAATAAAGAATTCATAGAAAAATTTGAAAGGCAATATCCATTTATCGATAAAGTTGAGCCCTTAACACAAGAAGTTGTGTCTTTAAAAAATATCTTACAACAAAAGAGCCATGAAGAAACAATTAAGTATGTACAAGAAGTTATAGATAAATCTTGGGAAACTTTGAATTCTATGGATGAAAAATAAACTCTTATACTTGCTAATGATAAACAAATTGAAGAAATTAAAATGCTTAGTGAAGCTAGAGAACCACTCTTGGATCTCCATAATTGTAGATTTCATGAATTGATTGCTATATTTTAGAAATTTGCTAAAGATAACACTATTAATGTTAATCAAGCTGGTTTTGGTTCCTATATTGATAACTATGTCATTAAAGAAAAGATTCAAAGATACAATAATGAGGCTATGATACCACTTGAGCTTGGTGATGCGTGGATCCCAAGATTTTAATATCTATTAACAAAGAAACACATTATGCCATTCTAGATTTAGGATCTAGTGTTTCTGTCATATCAAAACAGCTATATGAATTACTTAATCTAAAAATAAGGAAAATGATCTATTGATTTATTACTTGCTGATGATTCAACCAAAAAGGCTTTAGGAAAAGTAAATGATGTAATGGTTGAATTGCATATGACATATGTGCCTGTTGATTTCATTATTATAGACATGGGGAGAAATGCCTCTAGTCCTATAATCCTTGGAATACCTTTTTGAGAACAACATGAGCTATCATTGATTCTAAAGAAGGGAATGTAAAGTTTCAATTCCCACACAAGAAGTGTATGGAGCACTTTCCAAGGAAGAATGAGGTAGCATTCATGCTACCACATAATTTTCATGACACTTGAATCAAGTAAGTAAGCCTAACTATATGGCTATAAAGAAAATGCTTTACGGGAGGCAACCCAAGATGTTTTTATATTTGATTTTTATTTTTGCATGCTTGTAGAATGTTAGTTTTCTTTTAGTTTACTCTCTGATTTTTAAATAAAGTATCAAGTTTTTACCCATTTGGATGTTTAAAGTTGCAAACATAATATGGAGTTGTTGATTCCTGCGCTGCACTTTTTAGTGCACTATTTTTGTGATCTTTTGGTAGATCATAAAATCTTGATAAAATCAAAGTAGCTGTAACTTTTCATCCTCTATATGCACGTAAATCGGCTAAATTTTCTTAGGTGTCTAAGTCTTGCCAAAAATTCAGTTTTGCTGCAGAAAAAATTCTGGACAGATTCTGCCTTATTTTGTTAGATTCATTCTTTTGAGTATCAAAAGGAGTTTTACTTGGAACTTTTGATACACTAGAATGAGTAGAACATTATGTTCTCTCTGGTTTAATTATGAATATACAATTTTATTCTTGAGTAAAATAGCAGCAAACATGATTTATTTGTACCTCTAATGTCGCCCCATAGAAAAAATGGGCAGAAAAGGTTGTGTCGAAGTTTTTTCACAGGAAATGGAAGAATATCACACTAAGATGATTCAAGTATGATAAATATCATAAGCTTGGGGATGCCTATGACACCCCACTGGACTCATTCAAAAACTCAAGGTTTGAGCACCTCTAAACTCTGTTTTTTTAGCAACATAGAATTTTCGTAAAAACTTGAAGTGTCCTTATTTTATTTGTGTCTAGTTTTTTTTAAAGTGAAGGAACCATCATATTGAGTGTTTATAATGCATATGCATGAGCTATTGGATCAAACTCTTTATCTTTGAATGTTCAAAGTAAAATAAGTTGCATGATTATAAAGAAAAAGGAGGAATGCTTAAAAGCTGAAATTTATTTTGTATGGTATTTATAGTTTCACATGTTCTATTGGGGTATGATTTGTTATGTGCCTTATTCAGTGCTACTTCTTGCTAGTATACATAGATGTTTGATTTTAAGTACCATTGATTGATGATGAATGAATAGTCTATGGATACTGATACGTTGCAAATGTATCTATAATTTTTTATGGTACATGCTTGTTTTACACCAATTTCTATACATTTTGTTTACACTTCGTTGCACTTTTATGCATTTTTCAGAACTAACATATTGACAAGATGCCACAGTGTCAGTTCCCTGTTTTCTGCTGTTTTGTATTTTAGAAAAGTTATATAGGAAATATTCTCGAAATTTGACGAAACAAAAGCCGAAGTTCCTATTTTACTGTAACGAAGACGAAGCCCAGAGGGCAGACAAAGAAGTGCCAGGAGGAGACCACACCTTCCCTAGGCGCGGCCCAGCCCCTGGCCGCGCCTAGGGATGGTGTGGGCCCCTCTGGCACCCACCGACCTCGCCCTTCCGCCTATTTATTTATCTGATCGGAAAAAACCTAAATACCCGAGCCTCCATCCATGAAAAGTTCCGTTGCGGCGGCCATCACTGACCCTAACTCGGGAGGATTCTGAAGCTCTTCCCGGCACCCTACCGTAGAGGGAGATCATCACCAGAGGCCTCTACATCGCCATGTGATGTCTACGGGTGCTTCTATTCTTGTAGACAGTGTTGGGCCTCCAAGAGCAGAGGTTTGTAGAACAGCAGCAAGTTTTCCCTTAAGTGGATCACCCAAGGTTTATCGAACTCGGGGAGGAAGAGGTCAAAGATATCCCTCTCAAGCAACCCTGCAATCACGATACAAGAAGTCTCTTGTGTCCCCAACACACCTAATACACTTGTCGGATGTATAGGTGCACTAGTTCAGCGAAGAGATAGTAAACACAGGTGGTATAGATGGTGGTAATATTGCAGAAAAGCAAAGAAAACAGTAAACAAGCGGCGCCAGAAAATAGCTTCTGGCGTGGGCAATTCTTTGTGGTGGAAACAAGGCCTAGGGATCATACTTTCACTAGTGGACACTCTCAACATTGATCACATAATAAATAAGTTCTCTTCCTTGTGCTACATATACTCTTGTTGGATGATGAACACCACTAATTGTGTAGGATTACACGAACCCTCAATGCCGGAGTTAACAAGCTCCTCAACATTCGATATTCATGTTTAAGTAACCTTAGAGCATAATAGATCTTTGCAAAATAGACCAAGTACTAACATAGCATGCACACTGTCACCATCACACTATGAAGGAGGCATAGATCACATCAATACTATCATAGCGATAATCAACTCCATAACCTACAAGAGATTATGATTATAATCTACGACAAGAACTACACAATGCACACACTGTCACCATTACATCATGCAGGAGGAATAGACTACTTTAATAACATCACATGAGTAGCACATAGATAAATAGTGATACAAAACACATTGCAATCATAAAGGGATATAAATAAGCACTTCACTATGCCATTCATAACAGTGAATAAGTATTCTGTGAAATATAGCCTAAGAGACCCACACGGTGCACACACTGTCACCTTTACACACGTGGGACAAGGAGTCTCCGGAGATCACATAAGTAAAACCCACTTGACTAGCATAATGACATCTAGATTACAAGCATCATCATATGAATCTCAATCATGTAAAGCAGCTCATGAGATTATTGTATTGAAGTACATAGGAGAGAGATGAACCACTCCCTCCTCATGGGAGACAGCAGCGTTGATGAAGATGGCGGTGGAGATGGCAGCGGTGTCGATGGAGAAGCCTTCCGGGGGCACTTCCCGTCCGGCGACGTGCCGGAACAGAGACTCTGTCCCCGAGATCTTGGCTTCGCGATGGCGGCGGCTGGAACTTTTCTCGTACCGTGGCTTATTCGTATCGGGGTTTTAGGCCAGGGACCTTTATATAGGCGAAAGGGGAGCCTCGGGAGGGGGGCCAGACACTAGGGCGGCGCGCCCCCTCCTGGCCGCGCCGCCACCATGTGGGCCCCCGTGGCCCTCTCTCTGCGGCTCTCGGGTGTTAAGCTCCAGGGATTCTAAGATGTCGGGCGATTTCGTCCGATTCCGAGAATATTTCCTTACTAGGATTTCTAAAACCAAAAACAGAAAAGAACTGGCACTTCGGCATCTCGTCAATAGGTTAGTTCCGGAAAACGCATAATAATGACATATAATGTGTAAAACATGTAGGTATCATCAATAAAGTAGCATGGAACATAAGAAATTATAGATACGTTTGGGACGTATTGATGCGCGTAGATGTACACGTCCGTTGGGAACCCCAAGAGGAAGGTATGATGCGCACAGTGGCAAGTTTCCCTTAGTAAGAAACCAAGGTTTAATCGGACAGTAGGAGTCAAGAAGCACGTTGAAGGTTGATGGTGGCGAAATGTGATGCGGCGCAACACCGGGGATTCCGACGCCAACGTGGAACACAACACAACCAAAGTACTTTGCCCCAACGAAATGAGGTTGTCAATCTCACCGGCTGCTGTAACAAAGGATTAACCGTATTGTGTGGAAGATGATTGTTTGCGAAGAAAACAGTAAACAAGTATTGCAGAGATTGTATGCGATGTAAAGAATAGGACCGGGTCCACAGTTCACTAGAGGTGTCTCTCCCATAAGATAAAAGCATGTTGGGTGAACAAATTACAGTCGGGCAATTGACAAATAGAAAAGGGCATAACAATGCATATACATGATATGATAAATATAGTGAGATTTAATTCGGCATTACGACAAAGTACATAGACCGCTATCCAGCATGCATCTATGCCTAAAAAGTCCACCTTCAGGTTATCATCCGAACCCCTTCCAGTATTAAGTTGCAAGCAACAGACAATTGCATTAAGTATGGTGCGTAATGTAATCAACAACTACATCCTTAGACATAGCATCAATGTTTTATCCCTAGTGGCAACAACACAACCACAACCTTAGAACTTTCTGTCCCAGGTATCAATGGAGGCATGAACCCACTTATCGAGCATAAATACTCCTCTTGGAGTTAAGAGCAAAAACTTGGCCAGAGCCTCTACTAATAACGAGAGCATGCAAGATCATAAACAACACATAGGTAATAGATTGATAATCACCATAACATAGTATTCTCTATCCATCGGATCCCGACAAACACAACATATAGTATTACAAATAGATGATCTTGATCATGTTAGGCAGCTCACAAGATCCAACAATGAAGCACATAAGGAGAAGACGACCATCTAGCTACTATGGACCCATAGTCCAGGGTGAACTACTCACTCATCACTCCGGAGGCGATCATGGCGATGAAGAGTCCTCGGAGATGATTCCCCTCTCCGGCAGGTGCCGGAGGCGATCTCCCGAATCCCCCGAGATGGGATTGGCGGCGGCGGCGTCTCGGGGCCCGTATCGTGGCTGGTACTGGGGTTTCGCGACGGAGGCTTTAAGTAGGCGGAAGGGACGCGGGGGCCACACGAGGGCCCCACACGCCGGGCCGCGCGGCCAAGACCTAGCCGCGCCGCCCGTTGTGGCGGCGCCTGCCCCACTTCGCCTCCCTCCGCCTTCTGGAAGCTTCGTGCAAAAATAGGACCCTGGGCGTTGATTTCGTCCAATTCCGAGAATATTTCGTTACTAGGATTTCTGAAACCAAAAACAGCAGAAAACAACAACCTTCGGCATCTTGTTAATAGGTTAGTGCTGAAAATGCGTAAATACGACATATAATGTGTATAAAACATGTAGATATCATCAATAATGTAGCATGGAACATAAGAAATTATCGATACGTTGGAGACGTATCACATCCCCAAGCTTAGTTCTGCTCGTCCCGAGCAGGTAAAACGATAACAAAGATAATTTCCGAGTGACATGCCATCATAACCTTGATCATACTATTGTAAACATATGTAATGAATGCAGCGATCAAAACAATGGTAATGACATGAGTAAACAAATGAATCATAAAGCAAAGACTTTTCATGTATAGTACTTCAAGACAAGCATCAATAAGTCTTGCATAAGAGTTAACTCATAAAGCAATAAATCAAAGTTAAGGTATTGAAGCAACACAAAGGAAGATTAAGTTTCAGCGGTTGCTTTCAACTTATAACATGTATATCTCATGGATAGTGTCAATGTAAAGTAATATAACAAGTGCAATATGCGAGTATGTAGGAATCAATGCACAGTTCACACAAGTGTTTGCTTCTTGAGGTGGAGAGAGATAGGTAAGCTGACTCAACATAAAAGAAAAAGAAAGGTCCTTCAAAGAGGAAAGCATCGATTGCTGTATTTGTGCTAGAGCTTTTATTTTGAAAACATGAAACAATTTTGTCAACGGTAGTAATAAAGCATATGAGTTATGTAAATTATATCTTACAAGTTGCAAGCCTCATGCATAGTATACTAATAGTGCCCGCACCTTGTCCTACTTAGCTTGGACTACCGGATCATCGCAATACACATGTTTCAACCAAGTGTCACAAAGGGGTACCTCCATGCCGCCCGTACAAAGGTCTAAGGAGAAAGCTCGCATTTTGGATTTCTCGCTTTTGATTATTCTCAACTTAGACATCCATACCGGGACAACATGGACAACAGATAATGGACTCCTCTTTAATGCATAAGCATGTGGCAACAATTAATATTCTCATATGAGATTGAGGATATACGTCCAAAACTAAAACTTCCACCATGATTCATGGCTTTAGTTAGCGGCCCAATGTTCTTCTCTAACAATATGCATGCTCCAACCATTAAGGTGGTAGATCTCTCTTACAGACAAGACGGACATGCATAGCAACTCACATGATATTCAACAAAAATAGTTGATGGCGTCCCCAGCATGGTTATCGCACAACAAGCAACTTAATAAGAGATAAAGTGCATAAGTACATATTCAATACCACAATAGTTTGGCTATTTTGTCCCATGAGCTATATATTGCAAAGGTGAATGATGAAATTTTAAAGGTAGCACTCAAGCAATTTACTTTGGAATGGCGGAGAAATACCATGTAGTAGGTAGGTATGGTGGACACAAATGGCATAGTGGTTGGCTCAAGGATTTTGGATGCATGAGAAGTATTCCCTCTCGATACAAGGTTTAGGCTAGCAAGGTTATTTGAAGCAAACTCAAGGATGAACCGTGCAGCAAAACTCACATAAAAGACATATTGTAAACATTATAAGACTCTACACCGTCTTCCTTGTTGTTCAAAACTCAATACTAGATATTATCTAGACCTTAGAGAGACCAAATATGCAAACCAAATTTTAGCAAGCTCTATGTATTTCTTCATTAATGGGTGCAAAGTATATGATGCAAGAGCTTAAACATGAGCACAACAATTGCCAAGTATCACATTATCCAAGACATTTTAGAATTACTACATGTAGCATTTCCCAATTCCAACCATATAACAATTTAACGAAGAAGTTTCAACCTTCGCCTTGGATATTATGAGTAAAGCCTAAGGACATATTTGTCCATATGCTACAGCGGAGCGTGTCTATCTCCCATACAGTGAATGCTAGGATCCATTTTATTCAAACAAAAACAAAAACAAAACAAACCGACGCTCCAAGTAAAGAACATAAGATGTGACTGTATAAAAATATAGTTTCAGGGGAGGAACCTGATGATGTTGTCGATGAAGAAGGGGATGCCTTGGGCATCCCCAAGCTTAGATGCTTGAGTCTTCTTAAAATATGCAGGGATGAACCACGGGGCATCCCCAAGCTTAGAGCTTTCACTCCTCTTGATAGTATATCATACTCCTCTCTTGACCCTTGAAAACTTCTTTCACACCAAACTTCAAGCAAACTCATTAGAGGGTTAGTGCACAATTAATAATTCACATGTTCAGAGGTGACACAATCATTCTTAACACTTCTGGACATTGCACAAAGCTACTGACACATTTCAAACATGGAGCAAAAATTGGAAATAAAGGCAGAATCTGTCAAAACAGAACAGGAAAAGGAACCAAAGGGGCACTAGAGACTCAGAAAAATCGTATGAAAGAATTGCGTAAAACTTAGCGAACAGAGACTTTGTCATTTTTTGACAGACAGCACATGCTGCTGCAGCGATCCCGAATATAACAACAACTTTAACATAAACTTTACTTGGCACAAAAACATGATAAGGAGAGGTTGCTACAGTAGTGCTGCCAAGACAAATATAAAACAAATTACAGTAAAAGGGTTTGTCTCCCATAAGCGCTTTTCTTTAACGCCTTTCAGCTAGGCGCAGAAAGTGTAAATCAAGTATTATCAAGAGTAGAAGCATCAACATCACCTTGGGCTTTACCCTTACCTTTCTTGTTCTTTTTCTTACTCTTTGGTTTAGGGAATACATGTCTTCCCCCGGGTGTAGAGGTGAACTTTAGGGTGCTTTCTCCCATATCTATGACTGCTCCCAATAGTTTCAGAGGATCTTCCGAGTGTGATTTGTCCTGTTCCTGCACATTCAATAACAAGATAATCAATAGATATTGTTCTACCAAGAATGGTTGTATGCACACCCGCAGCTATTCCTTTAGGAATTATAATAGAGTTATCAATAAGAGTTATTCCTTCTCCCCCTTCAATGAATCCCCAAAGTTGCAAAGATTCATGAATCCTCCTAGGCATTAAGCAAAATTCAGACATAATATCACAATTGGCATGAAGAGTTTGGTCACCGATAACAATTTTAACAGTAGGATCCCATAATGAAGGTTCGGAGTTCACTAAAACTTGATCAAGACGGTTACGAACATATCTATAATTTTCATTCAAGCAAGATGCCCTTGTCTCAAGAGTGTTTAATCTATTATAAATGCTAATAAGGGATGAATCAAAGTTATTAGCTGAATCATGTGATGCAACCAACTTTTTTATGGCATTAAAAGCTTGATCCCCATTGTAATGAAGGAAATCTCCTCCCACTACAGCATCCAAGGCATATCTATAGCGAATCATAAGACCAAAGTAAAAATTACTAAGGAGCAAACTTAGAGTCATTTGAGGTTCAGCTTTACGATAAGAAGTAAAAATTCTCGACCAAGCATCTTTAAAACTCTCCTCATCCCCTTGTTTAAAAGTAAAAACTAATTCCTCAGGTGAAGAAGTAACAGGTACAGAGCTAGACATGATAACAAAAGTAAACTAAATGCAAGTAACTAATTTTTTTGTGTTTTTGATATAGAGAGCAAGACAGTAAATAAAGTAAAACTAGCAACTAATTTTTGTGTGTTTTGTTTAGGTGCAGCAAACAAAGTAGTAAATAAAATAAAGCAAGACAAAAACAAAGTAAAGAGATTGGGAAGTGGAGACTCCCCTTGCAGCGTGTCTTGATCTCCCCGGCATAGAAATTTGCTTGATGCGCGTAGATGTACACGTCCGTTGGGAACCCCAAGAGGAAGGTATGATGCGCACGCAAGTTTTCCCTCAGCAAGAAACCAAGGTTTAATCGAACCAGTAGGAGTCAAGAAGCACGTTGAAGGTTGATGGTGGCGAAATGTGATGCGGCGCAACACCAGGGATTCCGGCGCCAACGTGGAACCTGCACAACACAACCAAAGTACTTTGCCCCAACGAAACAGTGAGGTTGTCAATCTCACCGGCTTGCTGTAACAAAGGATTAACCGTATTGTGTGGAAGATGATTTTTTGCAAAGAAAACAGTAAACAAGTATTGCAGTAGATTGTATGCGATGTAAAGAATAGGACCGGGGTCCACAGTTAGAGGTGTCTCTCCCATAAGATAAAAGCATGTTGGGTGAACAAATTACAGTCGGGCAATTGACAAATAGAAAAGGGCATAACAATGCATATACATGATATGATAAATATAGTGAGATTTAATCCGGGCATTACGACAAAGTACATAGACCGCTATCCAGCATGCATCTATGCCTAAAAAGTCCACCTTCGGGTTATCATCCGAACCCCTTCCAGTATTAAGTTGCAAGCAACAGACAATTGCATTAAGTATGGTGCGTAATGTAATCAACAACTACATCCTTAGACATAGCATCAATGTTTTATCCCTAGTGGCAACATCACAACCACAACCTTAGAACTTTCTGTCACTGTCCCAGGTATCAATGGAGGCATGAACCCACTAACGAGCATAAATACTCCCTCTTGGAGTTAAGAGCAAAAACTTGGCCAGAGCCTCTACTAATAACGGAGAGCATGCAAGATCATAAACAATACATAGGTAATAGATTGATAATCACCATAACATAGTATTCTCTATCCATCGGATCCCGACAAACACAACATATAGTATTAGATAGATGATCTTGATCATGTTAGGCAGCTCACAAGATCCAACAATGAAGCACATAAGGAGAAGACGACCATCTAGCTACCGGTATGGACCCATAGTCCAGGGGTGAACTACTCACTCATCACTCCGGAGGCGATCATGGCGATGAAGAGTCCTCGGAGACGATTCCCCTCTCCGGTAGGGTGAGGCGATCTCCTGAATCCCCCGAGATGGGATTGGCGGCGGCTCTAAAGGTTTTCCGTATCGTGGCTCTCGTGGGGGGTTTCGCGACGGAGGCTTTAAGTAGGCGGAAGGGCAACGCGGGGGGCCACACGAGGGCCCCACACGCCAGGGCCGCGTGGCCAAGACCTAGGCCGCGCCGCCCTGTTGTGGCGACGCCTCGTGGCCCCACTTCGTCTCCCCTCCGGTCTTCTGGAAGCTTCGTGCAAAAATAGGACCCTGGGCATTGATTTCGTCCAATTCCGAGAATATTTCGTTACTAGGATTTCTGAAACCAAAAACAGCAAAAGCAACTGGCTCTTCGGCATCTTGTTAATAGGTTAGTGCCGGAAAATGCGTAAATACGACATATAATGTGTATAAAACATGTAGATATCATCAATAATGTAGAATGGAACATAAGAAATTATCGATACGTTGGAGACGTATCACGTATCAGCATCCCCAAGCTTAGTTCCTACTCGTCCTCGAGTAGGTAAACGATAACAATGATAATTTCTTAAGTGACATGCCATCATAACCTTGATCATACTATTGTAAGCATATGAGATGAATGCAGCGATCAAAACAATGGTAATGACATGAGTAAACAAATGAATCATAAAGCAAAGACTTTTCATGAATAGTACTTTCAAGACGAGCATCAATAAGTCTTGCATAAGAGTTAGCTTGTAAAGCAATAATTCAAAGTAGAGGTATTGAAGCAACACAAAGGAAGATTAAGTTTCAGCGGTTGCTTTCAACTTGTAACATGTATATCTCATAGATATTGTCAACATAGAGTAATATAACAAATGCAATATGCAAGTATGTAGGAATCAATGCACAGTTCACACAAGTGTTTGCTTCTTGAGGCGGAGAGAAATAGGTGAACTAACTCAACATAAAAAGTAAAAGAATGGCCCTTCGCAGAGGGAAGCTATGATTGCTATATTTGTGCTAGAGCTTTGATTTTGAAAACATCAAGAGAGTATAAAAGTAAAGTTTTGAGAGGTGTTTGTTGTTGTCAACGAATGGTAGCGGGTACTCTAACCCCCTTGCCAGACAAACCTTCAAAGAGCGGCTCCCATTTTATTTTATTTTTGGGTGGCACTCCTTCCAACCTTTCTTTCACAAACCATGGCTAACCGAATCCTCGGGTGCCTGCCAAAAATCTCATACCATGGAGGAGTGCCTTTTTATTTTAGTTTTATTTAGATGACACTCCTCCCCACCTTTGCTTTCTCAAGCCATGGCTAACCGAATCCTTCGGGTGCCGTCCAACAACAATTAACGAAGCAGTTTCAACCTTCGCCATGAACATTAAAAGCTAAGAACACATGTGTTCATATGAACCAGCGGAGCGTGTCTCTCTCCCACACAAGCATGAACTTATTCAGAGAATGAAAATAAAAAAACGAAAATAAAAGCACACAGACGCTCCAAGTAAAATACATAAGATGTGACTGAATAAAAATATAGTTTCACTAGAAAAACCTGATAAGTTGTCGATGAAGAAGGGGATGCCTTGGGCATCCCCAAGCTTAGATGCTTGAGTCTTCTTAAAATATGCAGGGATGAACCACCGGGGCATCCCCAAGCTTAGACCTTTCACTCTTCTCGATCACATTATATCACCCTCTTCTATTGACCCTTGAAAACTTCTGCCACACCAAACTTCAAGCAAACTCATTAGAGGGTTAGTGCATAATCAAAATTCACATGTTCAGAGGTGACACAATCATTCTTAACACTTCTGGACATTGCACAAAGTTTCTGAAAGTTAATGGAACAAAGAAACCCATTCAACATAGCAAAAGCGGCAATGCGAAATAAAAGGCAGAATCTGTCAAAAACAGAACAGTCCGTAAAGACGAACCTGAAAGGGGCACTTGCTCAAACGGAAAAACTCAAAACTAATGAAAGTTGCGTACATATCTGAGGATCACACACGTAAATTTGCAGATTTTTTGATTTTTTTACAGAGACTTCTGCTCAAATTCGTGACAGACAGCAATGCTATTTCTGCGCAGCAATCCGAATCTAGCATCAACTTTACCATAGAGACTTTACTTGGCACAAAAACATGATAAGGAGAGGTTGCTACAGTAGTAAACAACTTACAAGACTCAACAAAACAAAAATTTCTGTAGTAAAATAAACACATGGGTTATCTCCCAAGAAGTTCTTTCTTTATAGCCTAAGAGACCCACACGGTGCACACACTGTCACCTTTACACACGTGGGACAAGGAGTCTCCGGAGATCACATAAGTAAAACCCACTTGACTAGCATAATGACATCTAGATTACAAGCATCATCATATGAATCTCAATCATGTAAGGCAGCTCATGAGATTATTGTATTGAAGTACATAGGAGAGAGATGAACCACATAGCTACCGGTACAGCCCAGAGCCTCGATGGAGAACTACTCCTCCTCATGGGAGACAGCATCATTGATGAAGATGGCGGTGGAGATGGCAGCGGTGTCGATGGAGAAGCCTTCCGGGGCACTTCCCGTCCCGACGACGTGCGAACAGAGACTCCTGTCCCCGGATCTTGGCTTCGCGATGGCGGCGGCTCGGAACTTTTCTCGTACCGTGGCTTATTCGTATCGGGGTTTTAGGGACCTTTATATAGGCGAAAGGGGAGCCTCGGAGGGGGTCCGGGGCCACCGGACACTAGGGCGGCGCGCCCTCCTAGGCCGCGCCGCCACCATGTGTGGGCCCCCTGTGGCCCCTCTGCGGCTCTCGGTGTTCTGGAAGCTCCGGGGATTCTAAGATCTTTGGCGTTGATTTCGTCCGATTCCGAGAATATTTCCTTACTAGGATTTCGAAACCAAAAACAGAGAGAACGCACCGGCATCTCGTCAATAGGTTAGTTCCGGAAAATGCATAATAATGACATATAATGTGTATAAAACATGTAGGTATCATCAATAAAGTAGCATGGAACATAAGAAATTATAGATACGTTTGGGACGTATCACCATGCCCGCCTCCGAAATGATGCGTGAGTAGTTTATCTCTGGACTACGGGTCCATAGCAGTAGCTAGATGGTTGTCTTCTCCAATTTGTGCTTCATGTTTATATCTTGTGAGCTGCCTATCATGATCAATATCATCTTTATGTAATGCTACATGTTGTGTTTGCTGAGATCCGATGAATATTGAATACTACATATGGTTGAGATTGATTATATACTTGTCATATGTTATTTGTGATCTTGCATGCTCTCCGTTGCTAGTAGATGCTCTGGCCAAGTATGTGATTGTGACACCAAGATGGAGTATTTATGCTCGATAGTGGGTTCATGCCGCTAGTAATCTGGGAGAGTGACAATAACTTCTAAGATTGTAGATGTGTTGTTGCTACTAGGGAGAAAACAACAATTCTTCAAGGATAATTCTATTGTTTACTTTACACACTTTGCTTAATGCAATAATTTTAAGGTTGTAACTTAAAACTGAAAGGGTGCGGACGCTAACCGGAAGGTGGATTATTAGTCATAGATGCAGTTGGATTACGGTCTATGTATTATGTTGTAATGCCCAAATGAATTTCATAGTAATCATCTTGTCATTCATGGTCTTTATTCTGTCAATTGCCCAGCTGTAATTTGTTCACCCACCATGTTATCTATACATAATAATAAAGGAGCTAAGGTTTCTGCCAAAAAGTTTCGTCAACGCTTTTTTTGGACCGTTTTGCCCTCCCACCAAATCGCATAATATTGCACCTGTCCTGATACCGGTTCGTTCGACATTTTGCACTTTACCCCTCCCGTGGTGTTGATTGATTGTGAATAGTCCGCGATGTTTCTTCTCCATCGTACCAGGGTCGAACTCCGCTTACTCCTCCTCCCCGATCGGAAAATAAATAGCAGCCTGGGGTCCCGGTTTTGGTTAAGATCGGGCCCTCTGAGAGCAAACTTGCCGACGGCGCGGCGCATCTAGATGCTGAGCTCCGCGTGGCTCTTCCGGCAACAATCTCTGCCCCCCATCTAGATCGGTTCTTGTACAGCAGCGGGCCGGCGGCCGGATCCGTTCCGGGAGGAGACGAGGCGGCCCTCCACGAGGAGGGGTATGGTATGCCTACGACTCTAGGAGCGGGAGGGTTTGCCCAGCCCCAACGGTGTTGATAGAGGCACATCGCGGCAGCCCATCCAGCAGGTCAACGGACGCCTACGGCTACAAGGGAGACAGGCGGCTCGCCGGCTCCTTCTCTTGCCACATGTATTGCCCTGCCTCGATCTCCCGCCTCCTCTGTGTGGCTATATGCCTATGACGAGGAGGAAATATTTTTTTGTTGAGGTTGAACCTCCGTTCATGGATGGTACGAGCTGAAGGAGGTAAGAGACTTCCCGGCCCCGACGATGTTGGCAAACGCACATATTGGCGACAGGGTGAGATTGTGTGCCGGCGACGGCCGGATCCCTCCCAGAAATCGACCAGGCGGCGGCCAGAGAGATGGGCTCCTCCTTATGATTCTTCCATGACGGTTGGGAGTGGAGAGGTAGAAGGGGTCATTGAGATCACATCCGATTCGTGCTTCTGGTTCAGAGACAGGGCAAAAGATTTGTACTTCATCCCTCAGCCTCGCTCAGCACTCTGTAGTTCGATTGTTCGGCGACATCTGAAAGGGGAGATTCGCAGCCGGCGTGGACAGTTAGCAGCGGAGGGAGGTCGAGGCGGGCGGCGGCCTCGCTCGCCGCTAGAATCATGCCCGCGCAGTGTGCGTGTTGTGTGTATGTGGGCCTCTACCAGAGTCGCAGGCGACGCAGCGGCTTTGCACCGGCCGGCCAGAGGGTCGAGGCGCTGGTGCTCCTCCCCTACACGGCCCTGAACAGCCGCCGAGTGTGCTCCACCTCGGATTTGCTGCAGCAGTAAAAAAGCGATACCACAGCTAGCTCAACCGCGAGCGATGCACCTTCTCAGAGCAAGTACAATAACGTACATTCAGCTGGCTATAAGAGATAAAATATTATAAACTTGCTTAGTTGGAGGAGAGAGATTAGGAGAGAGAAGAGTCTTATCTTATAATCTAGCACGTGCTCCTAGGCACTATGTGAGACTAAAAGGTGGGCCATGTATTGTAAAAGTACTACACTTTTATGGCTCACTATTGTATATATATTGGCTCTAAGTTAGCTATAAATGACATGGTACTTAGCTTATAGCCAACAGCTGTCTACACTATTGGAATTGCTCTCAGGGAATTTTAAGATTTGGGGAGGGGGATGGGGAGTAGAGCAGCTGGAGCAATTGAGGTACTCGCGATGGAGAATCTAGAGGATAGGATTGGTCTAGCCTGATGGTGCTGCAAACGAGATGGGTGGACATAACGGCGGTGGAGAATTTTCTACTCAGTAAAAAGAGTGTACACAGTCTGAATCTTTAATTCATTTCTTCATTGCTGATTTTTATATAACAGTCTATTGTACTTTAAATAATGATTTAATTTTGCGGATCACAAGATGATAAAAAGACGATGATTCAAAAAATATCAAAACACTAGCCATTATTTCGGGACTTCCTATATAGCTTCATAGAAAATCCGTGGCACCGCACTATAATTTAGTTAGACAGTCAATCTACTTTGGGCTAAAATTTGAGTAGTGGAAGGTTTTTCAACAAAATAATTTATAAAATCTTGATCCATTATTTTTTTAAGTGACCTTTGTTCTGTGACACCCCAGGCACGAGTCGATGTAGGGAGATCCTCAAAACCATCTTCTTAGGACTAATCAAGTTTATCATGAATAGTAGAAAATGTGACCACCATCATCGATGATCGCACAAAGAAGATAGTGTCATCACAAGTGATTTAGCGAAGCGTTTGAGTGTTTATTTCCCCGATCTCGATGCAACGCACGGGCACTTGTGCTAGTCTATACCTAATAATAAAGGAGCTAAGGTTTCTGCCAAAATTTTCGTCCAACTTTTCATTGGACCGTTTTGCCCTCCCACCAAATCCCATAATACTGCTGGATGCCGCCGTACCAGTTTATAATGTTTCGTCCGCTCGAGAAGCTGCGGCCCGTCGCGCACGAGTTGAAACTCGGCCTGCTCGTCCGTGTTAGGCCGCGTCCTCTTCGTCTCTCCCTAGGATTAGTGGATGACCTCTCCTCGTCAAACCCCGATCGGATGTTCTAGGATGAATAGTCCAACATCGTTTTCTTACACCGAGTTCCACCGATTCATATACGTTCAAAGTAGCCTGGAATATCAGCAAGCTGGGGAATCAACAAGAAAAATTACCATTGATTGGTACCACCGTCGGTGGCGGCCAGTGGAGATCATGGAAACGAAGGAAGGCAACGACAGAGGGGAGCACGCAACAAATCATCCATGCTAAGATGGAAAGGGAAGGAAACAAAAAGAAAAAATAGAAGGGGGAAAAATCAAAGCAAAATGTGAGAAGAATCAGAGCAAAATCAAGCAGACGACCCGCGTCCAGCGAGAAGGCCGTGCCTGCGAGAGGAGCACCGTGCTGTGCCACTACCATCAGACGACCGGCAGGGAGGCACTGCTCTGATGGCTGCAGGCCTCGTCGCGCTGCTCTGATTGCTGGCAGGCCACGGGTCACCCGGGTGTGCGCGAAGGTTGACGCGGGGATTGAAGCCGGCGGTGATCCGCTTGACGGTCAGAGAGAGGAGGACCGAGAGGATGCGACAACCGATCGGCGGAGGGGAGCGAGTGGCTCCTGGCGGCGCTACGAGGAGAGACGAGCGGGGGAGGGGGTCAGCCGTTCAGGTAGGTTTCGGAAGGGGCCGTCTTGGGCTGCTGGGTCCTGGCTCTATGGCCAGCTGGGCCAGAAAGTTAAGTGCTGGGGGCTCGCCCCGGCTACGCTCAGTCCTGTCGTTATATTTCGATGTCCAATTTGGGAGGAGCGTGTTCTCAAAAAAAAAAGAAAAAAATTGGGAGGAGCGGGATTGGGATTGTGATCTTGGCTATGCTAGCTGACTCCTCTTCTTTCCGACTCCAGCAAGCGAGGACGAAACTTGCAGGTCGCTACAGCCGCACTTGATCCATCACGAAGTTTCTTTATTTTTTTCACCTCATACATGTCGATGTACCTAACGCATGTCAGGCTGATATTTCTCTGTGGCAGGTGATTGGTATGCTCATACCGTGTAGTCTCCATTTATTTCTGTTTCTTGTGATTTTTATTGGTTCACAAGTGTGATGTTGTTCTTTTGGTTCTTGAATCTTTTTTTGTAGTGGATTTGAAAAAATGTTGCAATCTTATGGATCCATGAAATTCGCGAAATAAAGTGAGATGTGTTATGTTACTAGACCAAGGCGATAATGATATCTGAAATTAAATTTTGGCGCCAGCTCTTCATGGCTCGTGAGCTTGGGTAGAGGTCTTGTGGGACGTGGATGGCTTGAGATTGCTTCGACCCGATCGAGCAGACTACCGTACTATCACACAACAGAGTTGGCGGAAGTTGGTGGCCTTAAGACACTAAAATTACTTTATGTTTATTCAGGTTCGGTGGTTGCTGGGCAAAAAATGAAAAAGATGGAGCTCCCGTCCAAGACAAGAGATGGAGAATATGATGGCGACGCGGTGGAACCGCGGAATAGAAAGCCGACAAAAGGAAATGCTTGGGTTGGTTGCTGGCTAGGTCTGGCCAATTGCTGGGCTGCTCTCTCTCACACGCACACTAATAAGCCTATTTCTCTTTGTTTTATTTCTCCTAATTCTTTTAAGGAATATTTTTTTTAGAAAAGAAACTCGTCGTGGTCTAGCAGAGGTGTCCGTAGAACCGTAGCGAAGCACGGGTATTGTCCTAGTTTATCTTTATGGAGAGACACCTCTAGTGAACTGTGTTTCCCGGTCCTTTCTTTTACACTGATAAATTCATCTACTACAAACATTGTTATGTTTACTTACTGCAAGCAGTGTTCTCTTTATTTCACTGCAAACAAACATCTCTTTCCACACTATACGGTTAATCCTTTGTTTTCAGCAAGACCATTGAGATTGACAACCTCAATGTAAGTTGGGGCAAAGTATTTTGGTTGCGTTGTGTGCAGGTTCCACGTTGTTGCTGATGCCGGTAGTGCGCCCTGCCAAAAGTCAGCTAGCAACACCTTTAGAAGTGATTTCTTCTCCTACTGGTCGATTAAACATTGGTTTCTTACTCAGAGAAAGTTGCTACTGTGCTCATCATACCTTCCTCTTGGGGTTTCCCAACTGCATTACCCTACACAACACCAGATACTAATGCATGCTTTTAGACCTCTTTGGGCAAACAAACAACCCGTTTTTCTTCTCAACTCATGTAAAAAGGGCCTGCAGGCTACCAAACACGCTCTTAATTGATATCCCTTTTTATCCCACGGTATATGTCTAGGAGAATGGAGAATCACATGGACGGGAGTGATGTTTTATTGTGTATATCCCCTTCGCGCATCCAGTGTTGGGGTTGTTAGCCTGCGCCATCTGATCGGAATCACACGTACGTAATGTAAGAACAACCTCGATTTTTTTGAATGTTTCACCGGGGAGGGGGGGGGGGGAGAGGTTCCCCACCTGAATTTTTCCATTCCAAAGGTGGCTCAAAGGCCTGATTACATCAGCAGAGACAAGGGGACAGAGGGTGAGATTACAACAGCTGAGAGGAGACAGAGGGGGCAGGGGGGACAGCCTAAGCTGCGCCCTGGAGACAAGCGTCCCATGCCGCCGCTTTGCTAGCGATCGACCGAGGCAGGCATGAGCGCTAAAGAGTAGCGTCTTCCCTACATGCGCGAAGAAGATGAGCCAAACAGGGCTGCTCATTTTGGAAGACCACGCCATTACGGTGCTTCCAAAGGTTCCAGCAGAGCAGAATCGTCAGGGTAGACGTCGCGGCCCCACCGAATGATGCGGGAGCGCTGTAGGAGTGCAGAAGCTCGACGCTGGCGTCGCGCGGCATTGGCCAACCGACAGCAGTCCAGAAGGCCCGCGCGAAGGAGCAGTCGAAGATGGTGTGATCGGAAGTTTCCACGCTCTCACCGCAGATCGCACACACCCCGCTTCCCTTGTCGTGAGGATGTGCTTCCGAAGCACCGCAGCTCTCGATTGGATCCTGAAGTGCAGCAGCAACCGGGCGCAGAACTTGGCCTTTGACGGCGCAAAATTGTCCCAGACGAAGCTGGCGAAAGGGGCTGCCACTCCACCAGTCATCAGCAACTCGTAGAGGTCGCCGACGGCCAGGTCACCACCTTTCCTAGCGCACTTGACCAGAGCGCGAGAGTTCGGGACGTTCGAGAGTCGCACCTCGCTGAGGAGGTGCACGATGCGGGCCAACTCTCCCTCCTCTTCGACAGTGAGCCTGGGAACCAAAGACGCCTTGACCCGTTTCTCAATCACCGACGCGATCGAAGCGTGGGGTTTTGTGACATGGGAGAACAGCGCCGGCATGGAGTGGCACAGGGCCCCGACCCCCAGCCAATGGTCTTCCCAGAAGCCGGTGCACACAACCTCGAAATTGAGATGAAATATTTTGCAGTTAGACGCCCTGATTAAGTTGTTGTGACTGCAATTAATTCCTTTTGATTAGGAAACTCATCTCCCCATACGGTCCATGCGTACGCAATCAAGAGAGCTAGGGATGATCGAGTCGAGTTGGCGCCCTACCTCGGCGATGTACATATGTACATGTACGGCGGGCGCCATGTAACTATACACAGGCGAAGCAAGCTAAATAATACTCGATCCCATTGCACACCTATGGATCCAGAGAGTGTATGCACTACTCTCTCCTTGAACTTACCTCTCACTACAGGAAAATCAGGCGCTGCCGTGCAGCATATCATTGCCGTGAGGCACCGCACGGCAAAGAATTCTTTGCCGTGCGCCGCAAGAGGCACACACGGCAAAGAATATGTGCACGGCAAAGTTAAAGGGCGGCGCACGGCAAAGATAAAGAGCACGGCAACCTCACCCATGCCGCACGGCAACGTTCCCTCGCACGGCAAAGTTCCTCAAACGCGCACGGCAAAGAAAACATGACGGCAAAGCCAACAGAGGCCGCACGGCAAAGAAACTGTGCTCGGCAAAGGACTGGGACATTGCCGTGGGCCTCCCTTTGCCGTGCGGCCAGATAAAATGCACGGCAAAGACGCCTTTGCCGTGCACTCCTTCTTTGCCGTGCGCCATACTTCATTTTATTTGTTTTTCTTTCTATTTTATTTCATCTAATACTTATATTTATTTTTTTATTAGTTTTACTTTTTGATGACTATTTATTAGTGTTACTTAAGACAATGTGCAATACAAAATTAATCTCCATGCTCATCCCCCACAAATATGAGGGTTCCGGTGCTCCGGCGGCCGTCCCCCTCCTTCCCCCCAAAACAGCGGGACGGCGGGTCTACCCCCGTTGATTTCTCCGCGCGAGGGTGCACAATGTACTTTTTCATTCTCTTAGGTTTGTTAGGGTAGGTTTTAGGTCCAGTTGCAAGTTTTGGTTGCATTTCGGTGCTCCGGGGGTCATTCCCCCTAAAAACGGCTGTCTGTGGGCCCCGGATGGTCTACCCCCTAGATTTCTCCGCGCGAGGTTCCACCAATATACCTTTTCATAGGTTTAGGTTTGTTTAGTCCATGGACATATGGAAAACCATGTGTGGCACCCTTTGGCACAGTCTAGCCCCCGATATACCCGCGGCGGGACACTTCACCGTACACGTCCAGGAATCTGTTAAGTGTTATCGCCCGAAGGTGAGGGATGTCAGACCGGGGATCCATGCCATGCACCATTTGGTGAATTACACCTAGCATCACACTTTGACACATATCATAGGTCCACATGCAAGGTTTGGTGGGGTTCCGGTGCTCCGGCGGTCGTTATCCCCCTCCTCCAAAACAGCGGAACGCGTGCCCGGCGGGTCTACCCCCGTTGATTTCTCCGCGCGAGGGTGCACCAATGTAACTTTTCATTATTTTAGGTTTGTTTTGTACATATACACATGGAGAACCAAAGATTGGGACCCTTTGGCACATATACCAGCAGCTAGAGCCATTATCACACGATCGACGGTGTGCCATCTACTGGTTAGGGTTAGGGTGTAGGGTTAGGGCTAGGGTTTAGGGGCTAGGGCTAGGGTTTAGGTTAAAGGGTAAGTATTTATGGTTAGGTTTAGGTTTAGGGTTTAGGGTTAGGGTTAGGGTTTATGATGCATGCTTCTGCAGCTCCGGCGTCGTGGTTTAGGGATTTAGAGGGGTTTAGGGCTCGAAGCCTCCCGGTTTAGGGTTTAGGGTTTAGGGGAGCTACTTTTGCACCATTAGACCTTGCACCACACTTTGACACATATCATAGGTCCACATGCAAGGTTTGGTGGGGTTACGGTGCTCCGGCGGTCGTTATCCCCTCCTCCCCCAAAACAGCGGAACGTGTGCCCCGGCGGGTCTACTACCCTAGATTTCTCCGCGCGAGGTTCCACCAATATACCTTTTCATAGGTTTAGGTTTGTTTAGTCCATGGACATATGGAAAACCATGTGTGGCACCCTTTGGCACAGTCTAGCCCCCGATATACCCGCGCGGGACACTTCACCGTACACGTCCAGGAATCTGTTAAGTGTTATCGCCCGAAGGTGAGGGATGTCAGACCGGGGATCCATGCCATGCACCATTTGGTGAATTACACCTTGCATCACACTTTGACACATATCATAGGTCCACATGCAAGGTTTGGTGGGGTTCCGGTGCTCGGCGGTCGTTATCCCCTCCCCCCAAAACAGCGGAACGCGTGCCCCGGCGGGTCTACCCCTAGATTTCTCCGCGCGAGGGTGCACCAATGTAACTTTTCATTATTTTAGGTTTGTTTTGTACATATACACATGGAGAACCAAAGATTGGGACCCTTTGGCACATATACCAGCAGCTAGAGCCATTATCACACGATCGACGGTGTGCCTGATCTACTGGTTAGGGTTAGGTGTAGGGTTAGGGCTAGGGTTTAGGGGCTAGGGCTAGGGTTTAGGTTAAAGGGTAAGTATTTATGGTTAGGTTTAGGTTTAGGGTTTAGGGTTAGGGTTAGGGTTTATGATGCATGCTTCTGCAGCTCCGGCGTCGTGGTTTAGGGATTTAGAGGGGTTTAGGGCTCGAAGCCTCCCAGTTTAGGGTTTAGGGTTTAGGGGAGCTACTTTTGCACCATTAGACCTTGCACCACACTTTGACACATATCATAGGTCCACATGCAAGGTTTGGTGGGGTTACGGTGCTCCGGCGGTCGTTATCCCCCCTCCCCCAAAACAGGAACGTGTGCCCCGGCGGGTCTACCCCCTAGATTTCTCCGCGCGAGGTTCCACCAATATACCTTTTCATAGGTTTAGGTTTGTTTAGTCCATGGACATATGGAAAACCATGTGTGGCACCCTTTGGCACAGTCTAGCCCCCGATATACCCGCGGCGGGACACTTCACCGTACACGTCCAGGAATCTGTTAAGTGTTATCGCCCGAAGGTGAGGGATGTCAGACCGGGGATCCATGCCATGCACCATTTGGTGAATTACACCTTGCATCACACTTTGACACATATCATAGGTCCACATGCAAGGTTTGGTGGGGTTCCGTGCTCCGGCGGTCGTTATCCCCTCCTCCCCCAAAACAGCGGAACGCGTGCCCCGGCGGGTCTACCCCCTAGATTTCTCCGCGCGAGGGTGCACCAATGTAACTTTTCATTATTTTAGGTTTGTTTAGTACATATACACATGGAGAACCAAAGATTGGGACCCTTTGGCACATATACCCGGCTAGAGCCATTATCACACGATCGACGGTGTGCCTGATCTACGGTTAGGGTTAGGTGTAGGGTTAGGGCTAGGGTTTAGGGGCTAGGGCTAGGGTTTAGGTTAAAGGGTAAGTATTTATGGTTAGGTTTAGGTTTAGGGTTTAGGGTTAGGGTTAGGGTTTATGATGCATGCTGCAGCTCCGGCGTCGTGGTTTAGGGATTTAGAGGGGTTTAGGGCTCGAAGCCTCCCCAGTTTAGGGTTTAGGGTTTAGGGGAGCTACTTTTGCACCATTAGACCTTGCACCACACTTTGACACATATCATAGGTCCACATGCAAGGTTTGGTGGGGTTCGGTGCTCCGGCGGTCGTTATCCCCCTCCAAAACAGCGGAACGTGTGCCCGGCGGGTCTACCCCCTAGATTTCTCCGCGCGAGGTTCCACCAATATACCTTTTCATAGGTTTAGGTTTGTTTAGTCCATGGACATATGGAAAACCATGTGTGGCACCCTTTGGCACAGTCTAGCCCCCGATATACCCGCGGCGGGACACTTCACCGTACACGTCCAGGAATCTAGTAAGTGTTATCGCCCGAAGGTGAGGGATGTCAGACCGGGGATCCATGCCATGCACCATTTGGTGAATTACACCTTGCATCACACTTTGACACATATCATAGGTCCACATGCAAGGTTTGGTGGGGTTCCGGTGCTCCGGCGGTCGTTATCCCCTCCTCCCCAAAACAGCGGAACGCGTGCCCCGGCGGGTCTACCCCCTAGATTTCTCCGCGCGAGGGTGCACCAATGTAACTTTTCATTATTTTAGGTTTGTTTAGTACATATACACATGGAGAACCAAAGATTGGGACCCTTTGGCACATATACAGCTAGAGCCATTATCACACGATCGACGGTGTGCCTGATCTACTGGTTAGGGTTAGGTGTAGGGTTAGGGCTAGGGTTTAGGGGCTAGGGCTAGGGTTTAGGTTAAAGGGTAAGTATTTATGGTTAGGTTTAGGTTTAGGGTTTAGGGTTAGGGTTAGGGTTTATGATGCATGCTTCTGCAGCTCCGGCGTCGTGGTTTAGGGATTTAGAGGGGTTTAGGGCTCGAAGCCTCCCGGTTTAGGGTTTAGGGTTTAGGGGAGCTACTTTTGCACCATTAGACCTTGCACCACACTTTGACACATATCATAGGTCCACATGCAAGGTTTGGTGGGGTTACGGTGCTCCGGCGGTCGTTATCCCCTCCTCCCCCAAAACAGCGGAACGTGTGCCCGGCGGGTCTACCCCTAGATTTCTCCGCGCGAGGTTCCACCAATATACCTTTTCATAGGTTTAGGTTTGTTTAGTCCATGGACATATGGAAAACCATGTGTGGCACCCTTTGGCACAGTCTAGCCCCCGATATACCCGCGGCGGGACACTTCACCGTACACGTCCAGGAATCTGTTAAGTGTTATCGCCCGAAGGTGAGGGATGTCAGACCGGGGATCCATGCCATGCACCATTTGGTGAATTACACCTAGCATCACACTTTGACACATATCATAGGTCCACATGCAAGGTTTGGTGGGGTTCCGGTGCTCCGGCGGTCGTTATCCCCCTCCCCCAAAACAGCGGAACGTGCCCCGGCGGGTCTACCCCCTAGATTTCTCCGCGCGAGGGTGCACCAATGTAACTTTTCATAGGTTTAGGTTTGTTTAGTCCATGGACATATGGAAAACCATGTGTGGCACCCTTTGGCACAGTCTAGCCCCCGATATACCCGCGGCGGGACACTTCACCGTACACGTCCAGGAATCTGTTAAGTGTTATCGCCCGAAGGTGAGGAATGTCAGACCGGGGATCCATGCCATGCACCATTTTGTGAATCACACCTTGCATCACACTTTGACACATAGAATAGGTCCACATGCAAGGTTTGGTGGGGTTCCGGTGCTCCGGCGGTCGTTATCCCCCTCCTCCCCCAAAACAGCGGAACGTGTGCCCCAGCGGGTCTACCCCCCTAGATTTCTCCGCGCGAGGGTGCACCAATGTAACTTTTTAATTCTTTTGGTTATGATTTAGGGTTAGGGTAAGGTTTAGGGTTAAGGGTTATGGTTAGGGATTTCGGGTTGATCTGCAACTCCCGCGTTAGCAATTGAAGTTGCGTCTACCCCCCTTGATTTTTCCGCGTGAGGTGAACCGGATTGAATCACATATTTATTGAAAAGCATGGGACATATATTATTACATAATACACATTTTGAAAAAACAAGTTTAATATAAATTTTAAATAAAACTTAATGTTATCGATAATTAAAATGGTAAAAATAAAAAATCCTTTGCCGTGCGTAAGCCCACGGCAAAGAACTCTGCCGCACGGCAAAGGGTCCTTTGCCGTGCGCTTCTCCCTTTGCCGTGCGCTTCTCCCTTTGCCGTGCGTAAGCCCACGGCAAAGAACTCTGCCGCACGGCAAAGCGCCCCTGCCGCACGGCAAAGGCCTGCGCACGGCAAAGCCACTTTCACTTAACCCTAAACGTCGATCCGACCAGGTGTGTTTCTGGCCAATCGAGCACGCGCCCGCACCCCTGCCTCCTCCCACGCGCCAAGCGCCGCCGCCCACCTCCTGCTCTCCTCCGCCCCTCCGGCCAGCCGCCGTCGCCAGCCCCCACCGCCCACGCCGCCGCCGCTGCTGGCCCCACCCGCCCACGCAGCCGCCGCCGGCCTCCTCCCACGCAGCCGCCGCCGGCCTCCTCCTCCTCCCACGCAGCCGCCGCCGGCCTCCTCCTCCCACGCAGCCGCCGCCGGCCTCCTCCTCCCACGCAGCCGCCGCCGGCCTCCTCCTCCTCCTCCCACGCAGCCGCCGCCGGCCTCCTCCTCCCACGCAGCCGCCGCCGGCCTCCTCCCGTGCTTCAAGGTAACGCACCGTCCGGGTTTTTTTTTCTGCCACGGTTAGGGTTTGTTAGGGTGCGTTGCCGTAGGCTCTGGTTTACCCTCCCTCGGTATCTGACCCGCGCAAATTGCCGCCGCCGAGAAGGGGGAAGCAAATCCAGCTCGAGGGACTGCATTTCGGCGGGAATTCCGGCTCCTCGTCAGTCGTTGCTAGCTCGTAGTGGAGTGGAGTGGACACCGCAGCCGCGACGTTGCTGTCACGTGGTCGGGGTGATTGGGGTTGGGGTTCTGTCGGCCCGGTTCGGTAGGGGCTGCTATTTTCGTGGGGGTAACGGGCGCAATTCTGCTGCCAGCGGGCGTGCCCTCGAGGATTATTCTTTAGATTTTGCCGTGATCGGTGGTTTTAGCCGCCGGGGGAGGATCTAGCAGGGTGTCCTTGAGTTGGGCATATGACTGCGTATGGAAAGCTTCCAATTCCAACTTGGGAGCCCGCCGCCGCCCGCGGTGAGAATTTTGTGTGTGCGAGTGAAGGCTATTTTACCTTGGCATTGTCTTCTCATGGCTGTTCATGGGCATGGAGGAGATGATAGTATAATCCGGTTCTAAACTTCCAACTGGGATTTTAGTTTAGTATGAATTAGATATAGGATTTTAGTTTAGTATAATATTTTAGTGTTTAGTATAAATTAGAAATAGGAATTTAGCTTTGAAAAAGGTGTTTATGATACGGATATGTTAAAACTAGCCCCATATGGCAAAAATAAGATAATGTGCCGGAAGGAAATTCTTTATGGTGAAGTAATATTGTTATACCACTATTGTAAAAAATTCTTGTTCACTTGCATGACTATTTTTCTCGTTATGCAGGCGATGCTTCGAGGTGGACACGAGGGGCGGCGTCGCGGGGGTGTTTGACGGGGCGTTCCGGATCTTCTTCGGCGATTCTCTCAGAGGGTCGTTGATCTTCTTCGCTTGTTGTCGATCACGCTTCGAGGGTGAGAATCCGTTCGCCTCTCTTGTACCTAGGTTTTTTTTGTGTCTAGATCACCAAGTCTGTCGCGATACCTAGGCGTCTCTTCCCGACCGTAAGGGTTACGCGGATAAATATGCATTAGTGGTCTCGCATATTATGAACCGTAACTCTTACGGCATTTATCGGGACAGCCGGCGGATGCGTAGTTGGGTACGTTCTCCGTGCTCTACCCCGATCCGAGACAGGATTTCGGTAGCGCCTCCCCGTTGTTCTCCGGATGCACACCCCTCTCGGCTTTTTGCCGAGACGTGTATCGGGAGAGCAGCGGGGAGGTGCTGCCGAAATTCTGTCTCGGATCGGGGTAGAGCTGGGAGAACGTACTCAATCTACGGATCCGGCGGCTGCTAGGAGCCCACCTAGTAGAGTTTCAGGTTGATGCACGCGTAAAATAAATAAATATATGATGCATTTATTTCGTATTTGATATATAAATGCTATGTTCGTCTGTTTTGTTGCTGATTAGAGGATGGATAATCGTGGCTGGATGTACGATGGCAGAATCAGTCAGTGGAACTATACTGATGAATGGGGAGAAAAGACCGAGCAGTTTGTGGATAGGGCGTTTGCCATCCCTAGCAGACCTATAAGTGTTTGGTGCCCTTGTAGTAAGTGCGCTAACCGAAAGGCACAGGACAAGGAAACTATGAGTATGCACCTGATCAAGTTTGGGTTCACACCGTCCTACAGGATTTGGACTTACCATGGAGAAAAGGCAAAGAAACGTGCTAGGAAGGAGGTGCGGCAGATTCAACCTAGGGGGAATATGACACTGGTTTTGATAGGTGCTTAGAAAACTTGGCTAATGGTAATGTGCCTGAAAGCTCTCATGTAGAGGTGGAGACACCTCAGGATGCGGAGACAAGTGAGGACCCGGAGGAAAACACAAAGGAGTACTATGAGGCTCTGTTTGCTTCGCAGAAACCCCTACATGAAAATACAGAGGTTACCCAACTAGATGCCATCGCTCGCCTTATGGCCTTGAAGTGCCATAGGAACTTGTGCAGAGATGGGTTCGATGAACTTCTGGTCATCGTAGGCAGCCTTCTGCCGAAAGGGCACCTCTTGCCGCAAAACTTCTACTATTCGACCAAATTGCTCAGTGACCTTAAGATGTCATCTCAGCAGATACACGCTTGTCCAAAGGGATGCATGCTATTCAGAGAGGAGCACGCTGACACAAATTATTGCATCAAATGCAATTCCTCTAGGTACTTTGAGGTGGACCGCAATGGTGATGGTCAGAAGAGGCAGACCACGGTTGCCAAGAATATCCTCCGCTATCTTCCAGTTCTACCGAGGATCCAGCGGCTCTTCATGACCGAGGATACTGCCCAGCAGATGAGGTGGGCCGTGGAAGGAAACAGATACACCGACAAGATGATACATCCGTCGGATGGTACTGCATGGAAGAACTTTGTGAAGAAATTTCCATTGAAAGCAGGTGACCCGAGGAGCGTAGCAGTTGCGATATCAACCGATGGGTTCAATCCATATGGTATGTCGGCTGCAGTATACAGTTGTTGGCCAGTGTTTGTTATTCCCATGAACCTCCCCCCTGGCGTCTGCATGAGATCAGAGAACATGTTTGTGTCGATGATAATCCCAGGGCCCAAATACCCGGGCAAGAACATGAATGTGTACCTGGAACCGCTGGTGGATGACTTGGTTCGTGGCTGGGAAGGTCGCGGGATCCGAACATATGACGCATCAAAGAAGGAGTACTTCGATATGTATGTGTGGTACCACACGTCCCTGCATGACCTGCCAGCACGTGCTTTGTTCTGCGGGTGGTGTACACATGGGAAGTGGCCTTGCCCACAGTGCAGGCAGGCCGTGACTTTCTTCTGGCTAAACAAGGGAGGCAAGTATTCATGCTTTGATGAAGCTCGACAGTTCCTTGAGCGGAGGCATGCATACAGGAGTGATGTAAAGAGTTTCAAGAAAGGCCGTGTTGTCCGTGGCCCGAAGCCAATTCCGAAGACCGGAACGGAAATCAAGGCCGAGTTAGATGCTCTTCAGCCTAGCCCTGATGGGAATGGTTTCTTAGGATATGGGGAGACACACCAATGGACTCACAAGCCGTGCTTATGGAAGCTCCCTTACTTTGAGTTTCTCGAGCTCCCGCATAACATTGATGTAATGCACACCGAGAAGAATATCAGTGAAGCCATTTGGAGCACGATTGTGGACACCGAGAAGACGAAGGATAACATAAAGGCTCGAATTGATCAAGAAAGGTGGTGTGATAGGCCGGAGTTGAACATGCAGCCACCTAATGGTGCCAAAAAAACTTGGACTAAGCCACACGCTCCGTTCTGCCTCACAAAGGCCCAAGAAGGGAGGTCTTCCAATGGATGAAGGACTCCTTGTTTTTCCCCGATGGGTTCGCAGCCAACTGGATGAGGGGCCTGAACATTGAAACGCTGCGAGTACAAGGACTGAAGAGTCATGACTACCACATATGGCTTGAGCGGATAATGCCGGTGATGATTCGAGGCTATGTCCCTGAGAAGACTTGGCGAGTGCTAGCGAGGTTGAGTTTTTTCTTTTTGTGCTAGGGAGTTAGACACTAAAGTGATTGAGAAGCTGGATGAAGAGGCACCCGTGTTGCTTTGCGATCTAGAGAAGATCTTTCCTCCAGGGTTTTTTAATCCGATGCAACACATGATCCTGCACCTCGCGGAGGAGTGCTTAAAGGGGGCCCGGGGGCCGTTGGCAGTTTGGTCCCGAGAGAGAAACACAAAAGCTTCGTCAAATGACTGGCAATAAATGCAAGATCGAAGCATCCATAGCCGAGGCAGTCCTGAACGTGGAGGTGGCAAACTTCACCACTAAGCACTATGATCCCAACATTCCCACAAAGCACAACCCGGTCCTCCGTTTAAATGCCGCCAACAATGAAGAAGTACCCAAGCTTAGCATCTTCGTGGGGCTTGGTGGCAAGTCAAGTGGCTCGAAGCCGTACAGAACGGACCTACATGAGCGGACCTTGATCCACTCGTATGTCTTAAACACCATGGTCGAAGTGAAGCCGTACATCGAGTAAGTGCGAACCATTTAATTATTCGCAAACGTTCACTCGTATGTTCGTGGCTAACTCTTCCTCTTTTCATCGGTATAGGAAATTCAAGGCTATACATTGGAAGAATACCCACAGGGAGCCTACCCCGGAAGAATCCAAGCAAATTTTCGATAAGGGAGGCGGTTTCGGTTTCAGTAGCTGGTTTTGTAATTTGGTACTATTCTATCCAAATTAGCTAGCACTTCCTACATTTATCGGTCATTTCTCGTTCTAAACTTCTTGTGCTAAACTTGTAGGCAAGAACTGACAAAGAGATGAAGTCAGAGCTAAGAAAAATTGCTAGGGGCTTTGACCATTCCGTAGAAGCGTTCAACTCCTATGACGTGAACGGGTATCGCTTCCAGACCCATCAATACACAACAAGCCGGCCCAACGCGAAGACAATAAATAGTGGGGTGGTATGTCAAGGTGATGATGGGCTCCATTACTATGGAAGAGTCGAGGGTATATACGAGCTGAATTACGGGTTTCACAAAGGGCTAAATCCCGTCGTCTTCAAATGCCATTGGTTTGACCCACGTCGGGTGAGACGGGATCCTGAAATTGGGTTGGTCGAAGTTGAAAGGAACTCCATTTATAAGGGAGAGGATGTGTACATCTTGGCAACCCAGGCCTTTCAAGTATTCTATCTCCCGTACGCGTGCAGAAACCCGACAAAACGTCTACATGGATGGGATGTTGTGATGACGGTTGCAATAGGCCGCCCCCGCCAAACAAGGACGATTACCGCCGCGTAGACCCCACAACAAGGAGTGTCGAGTTTTATCAGGAAGAAGGGCTCCCCGGCCATTTCACAATCGGCTTGCCGACTATCGATGACATGGTCGTAGACGATGAACAAGAAGACGCGGGCATGGATGGAGACAATGCAGAAGATGAAGCTGAGGATGTCTGTGCCCCGGAAGACCTGAGTTTGCTCGAGGCGTTCAAAGCAGGGATTGACCTCGATGCAGATGGACCACCTCCAGGTTTCATTGATGATTATTGGTTCGCCGAGCCTGATGACGATGAGGAGACACGCGGTCCAATCACGGATGGCGACACAGGCTACTGATCTATGTAGTAGTAATTGTGAGGCTAGCCTATTTGTAATAACTCCGTGTAATAGAGATTGTCTAGCTAGGTTATTTGTAAGAACTCCGTGCTATGTTTGAGAGAACTCTATGGTAGCTATTTGTTGCTTCCACTAATTAATTAATGTTCATCCTTTTGCATTATTTGTTGCTTTCATTAATGTTCATCTACTTATATTTCTGTTGCTTTCACTAATATTTATCTCTTTACAATATTGCGTACTAATAAACCACTCTCTTCATTTGTGTTTGCAGGTGATTGAAGCATGCCGCCAAAAAAAAGGGGTGGCGGTCTTAAAAAGAAGCTCAAGGACTTGGTAGGTGTAGGGACTTCGAGGCGGGGCCCCCACCTAGCCCCCTCCTAGCCCCCTCCTGTCGCTCCCACAGGGCGGCCTCGTAGGAAGAATGCGACGCGGGTACTCACTCCTAGTCCTAGCCCCCTCCCGCAGCCGATGATGACGGGAGGAGGAGGTGGGTGGGGAGGACCAGGAGGAGGAGGTGGGTGGGGAGGACCAGGAGGAGGAGGGGGTGGGGAGGACCAGGGGAGGAGGGGGACGAGGAGGACCTCTCGGAGGATGAGGGGTTGGGGAACTTAGTGTTCGATCCTGATCCAAGCCTAGAGTGGTGTGAGCCGGAGGATTACCAGTACGTTCCAGCTTTGGAGAGGCTGAGGCCACGTGATAGGAAGCCATATCGGCGTGGGATAACACAGCTCCCCTCGCTGAGAAGCTGGCGCTACAGGCACGTTGTTCTTGTGCCCTATGGAAGGAGGTACATGTTATTTTTTGGCATTTCGTTATCGCAATTTTGTCATTATCAAAATTATTATCACATACATATTGATGTTGTCGTTTCATGGTGCAGCTCGTTCCAGTTTGAAGACCCGACGCAGACCGCCACGTGGGTACTCGAACATCCTTGGGGGCCTACTTAGGTGGTATTTCCCTGGGATAGTCAACTTCCCTACTGGTGGCTGCGACGTAGCTTGGAGGTGGGCGCACTACAGCCTCGCGGAAGATCCTCTTGGCCGCGGCACCGCGGCGGATATGGTTGTTGCCAAATTCTGGGTACGTGACTTTTGACTTCTTACCATTCATACACTCTCCTTGGTTCACAATAATTGCACTAATGCCCCTTGTTTTACCTATGTGCATGGTTGCAGAAATACTTCAAGAGGGCCGAGGGCAAGGAGAATGCGTGCGATGATGTCCTACACCAGCTTGCAAGGAAGAGGGTGACTGGCATGCACTACGAGGCACGTATTCAATGCGTCCGCGACTGGCACGACCGCTTCGTCCACATGAGTAAGGAGGACGCTCGCGACACGCTCAGCCGTGGCAGTACTTGCAGTATTTGCATTTATGTGTTATTGATTTCTTTATCGCCATGTAGTTTATTTTACCATAATGGGTTTATCTTGTGCATGTAGAACCCTCCTCAGTACGTCGGCAACGACGATAGGTGCTTTCGTGCGATGGTCATGTGGTGGACATGCCCCCAGTACCTCAAGAAGCACGAGGAGGGCAAGGCGAAGCGGGCAGAGATGCGAGGTGGATCGCATATCCAAGGCAGCATCCCCATCTCTCTTCACCTGCAGAAGGAGGTGAGCAAATTAATGGTTCCTTCATTCTTTGAATTCATGCATGTTATATATTTGTTAACTCCGCAAGGGTGTGCCACTTCACTCAATTACATGTTCTCTTTTGCAGGAAGTCAGGACAGGAGCGAAGCCTAACGTCTTTGCCGTGCTAAAGAAGATGAAGCAAAGGAAGACGCTGATCCTGAGACGGGGTCCGCCGTGTGGCTTAACCCGCAATGCGAGACCCAGTGCACGTCGTATGTCTCCAAGTTCAAGCAGAAGTACGGCGAGGAGGCCAACCCGAGGCCGAGGACTTTGACCCTGAGGTCGCGGTGCTTGCGGGAGAAGGCTTGAAGCATGGCCGCCTATGGTTTGGTGACGGGTGCGTCGAAGGTTCCCTCTCTCCGCCAGATCCGTCGTGGTCGTAAGAGCGGCCAGCCTGAGGTAGAGCCCCGGCCACGGGCTTCGGATCTAGCTGTCGAGCGGTTACGGGTATGTTCTTCCTCGGGTCTCTACATTTCCTTTACATGCTTTCCATTGAAATGTTAATGACATCGTGGCAACACAACGTAGGAGGAGATGGCAGCGAAGGAGCAGGCGGCCCAGGAGCACGCACGGAACATGGAGCGGCAGATTCGGGTACCAGCGACACGAGATGATGCAGGATGCAACACACGGATGATGCACGACGGAGCACGATGAGTGGCTGATGAGCCGACGGTTCGACTTCTCCACCGGGGAGTCTTCTGCTCCTCCACCTTACTCCATGCCGTGGATGCCGCCACCGCCCACTCAGACCCGGGGACACCTATCACCGTCAACAACATGAACATCATCCGGAGCATGAACCTCGGTGAGTCCTCCTACGCTTGTGCCCAACCCGCTACTTGTTCTTGTTCAAGTGTTCAATATGCAAATGCATGTTCATTCCATAAACCTTCTTATAGATTTTATGTCACAAGGCAATGACAATGAGGCCGGCGGAAGTGGAGGAGGACAAGGTTGATGGCATGGTCTTCGTGCACTTTGTCGGATTGTATGCTTGTAATGGATTGTAATATTGGACATTGCACTATGGACTCTATGTAACTTGTGTGGATGGACTATGGACTCTATGTAATGCATGAATATGTGTGTTTGATGTATTGGTGGTGTTCCCGTAGTGTTTGGTGATGTTATGTTGAAGATTATATGAGTATATGCTTTATTGTCAATTGCTATATTTGAAATGCAGGGAATAAGCAAAAAACAGCAAAAAAATGAAAAAAACAGGGCCCTTTGCCGTGCGTGTGCACACGGCAAAGGACATTTGGTCACTTTGCCGTGTGCACACGCACGGCAAAGGGGCCACGTGGCGGCAGCCTGTAGACCTGGGAGGTCCTGGGGGGTGTGCTGCAAAGCACTTTGCCGTGCGAGGCGGCGCACGGCAAAGCGTGCGCACGGCACAGAGTAGCCGCACGGCAACGTATGCGCGCACGGCTAAGTGTTGGCCGCACGGCAACGTACGCGCGCACGGCAAAGCCCCCAGCGCACGGCAACGCAGTGCCGCACGGCACAGACTTTGGCGCACGGCAGAGAACTGAGCGCACGGCAGAGGGCTTTGCCGTGCAAAACGAGCACGCGCACGGCAACGTTGGCTTTGCCGTCGCTACCTTTGCCGGGCAAACTTTACCGTGCGCACGCGCACGGCAAAGCCTTTGCCGTGCGTATAGGTGTCTTTGCCGTGCAAAGTGGCGCACGGCAACGCCCTGTTCTCCCGTAGTGTCTTACACCAAAACAAGAGAAGCATGGAAATATGCTAACCATATAAAAGCATCTAGCTGGGAGTGCAGGGTTATGTAGGGCCGTTTTTTTTTTTTTTACCAAAATGACATTTTAAACTTCTTGTTATATTCATATACCCACGGAGATACTAAATCAAAACCGTGACATGCATACGGGTGTCGCTGAACTCACTTATTCACCACAAAATGTACTACTACTAGTACTTGGGCTTTCAGTTTCAGTCAAAGCTTTTGCAATTTTTGACCAAATATATCAGAATAAATATGAACAATTATAATATCAAACACATAATAGTATATAAATATCATGATATTTTGAATAATGTCGACAGACATTGTAGAGTTGAGTTGCAGCTTGATGAGATTACGTTATGATTCTCCCTGCCACTTTATGTTCTGTAATCTTATGGATCTAACAAAAAAAAAAAAAAAAAGAAACTGCCCACCTACTAGTATTTGTCAGAGGTGGTAGTTTCTGTTACCGGCTGTAGTAGTAAACCTGGTAGCTAGGTATGCACTGGAGTCAGTCGCCAAGAGTTGGTCCCGTATCTGCTGTGTATTTGTTGGACGGTACTCGACCTCGTTCCGCTCCATGTCCACACGAATCAAATACTGGCTTTTGTACTCCGCTCTAAAATCCTCTGCCACGTTCAGGTCAGTGAGGACTAGGTACACAACGTCGTCTTCGTTCATGCTCAGCACCGGAAACGACGGCAAGGTCCGGAGCAGGCCCAACGAGCGGTGGGCCTCGCTCTCCCAGATGTCCCTCACACGGTACACCTTGCCTTTCTTCCAGCTGCAGAGGTCCGGCGACAGCGTCCACACGGCCAGCGAAACCTCCTCGCCGGACCGCTCGCCGTAGCCGTCCATGGTGACGAATTTGATGCTGCCACCGACACAAGCCATGGAACGGAACTCCTCTGCCTTGAGCAGCTCTCCGGGCCCCTCGACGCGGTCATAGGTCGGACACTCTCCTGGCAGCGGAACGAAGCGGAGCTCCGGGCGGGCGCCATGGGGAAGAAGAAGCACCGAGCCAAGATCGCAGACCACCATGCCGTTGAACAGATCCACCCAGCAGAGAACGGAGCCTCCAAACGAGAAGCACATGTCGGCCTCGAAGAGGTGGTCCGGCGGGGATAGCTCGGGCGGGAAGCTCGCGTTCTTCACGACCCACTCCGCCGTGGAAGACTGCCAGGTGCAGAGCGCGGCCTCAGGGGGATCGGAGCCTGTTACCTTGGTGAGCTCGCAGAGGATGTACTCGGCACCGTCGAGGCACAGGACGGCGGCGGCTCCGTTGCCGACGCCGTCATCACGGGTATAGTCGTGGGGTGGCTGGGGGATCGCCGAGAGGGAGTTGTTGCTGCCGTCGTAGATCAGATAGCCTCCATCGAAGTCGGTGCCTGCGCGGTAAGCGCCGGCGTAGATGGCGACCAGATTCTTGTCGGCGCTCGCGATGAAGCCATCCGTGATGTCTTGGCATAGCTGCGGGATCGATTCCGTCGGCCGCAGGATGCGGAGGGAGGATAGTTCCGGTGGATTGGCCAGGTGGGGGTCTGGCTTCAGGACTCGCAGGTAGGCGAGGTTGGCGTCTCTCATGTCTTCGGAGCTTGGTACTCGCCTTGCTATTCCGATCGTTGGCTTTCCACCTGCTTCGCTCGAGCTGCCGGACGCTGCCACGTCGTGCTCAAAGAAAATCACCCGATTGAGCAAGACCCAAGGAGGGGCCATGGTGGCCAGGGTTGTGTCAAGAATGTTGTAATTTGTCCACGGATCGATCAATCACTTTAAAATAGACAAACACATACAAAAACACAACGTTTATTGCCAAGATCGACCGAAGAGCACGTATCGTGCTCTCTTCTTTTCTCTTTATTTCTCAGCTAAAGCAATCTCACGTTTTAAGTCTTTGTGCAGCCGGACGTGCATATATATCCACGCGCGGCCACACCATAACCAACCGCGACTAAATAAACCTAGACCGACTCATACTAGAACTAAACATGCATGGCAATCGCCACGCTCCAAACCAGACTCAGGTACGGCGTGCTCCAAACTAGACTCCTTGCGAACTCCTTGTAGGATACGACTCAGCTAGCTAACCAAATTGAAACTAACCCTTGCTAGGCTAACACTAGTACCAATTCAGATTACAAGATCTAAACGGACTAGTACTCTGCAACCTTGTTGCCCCACTTTGCCTGCGGTCTCACCTTCGCACTTCTCTTCGCCCGCTCCACTGCCACATTTTCTGACGGTGAACTTGATTTCCTCCTCTATCATTATGACTAAGAGGTGTGCTCCGGTGTCCCCCCTCTCGTTGAAGGGGTTAGTTAGCAAAAAAGCCCAGATAACGCTCAGGCGTTTGAAGATTTAGACACAGCACCCCCTCAATTTAAAAGCGGCAGATTTAATCCCCTTAATTATCATCCTAAAACCATGTATGCGTGCGTTTGTTGCAAGTAGCTGATCCGTGGACTTGCTAGCTAGCATCTGATACATACGTTGATCTGGTTGATCATCAAGATGCCATGCAGTGTGGGCTAGCTGCCTCCCACACCATGCACCCAGGCGTGCCACTCGCTGCTACTTGTCTGGTGCTTGCCACGCCCACGACAAGGACTTCAGAGCGGGTCGACTGCAGCGTCTCCATGCAACTAGGCTTGCCTGACATAGCTGATGGAGCTATTTGGCGTATCACTGTGTAATCATGCTCCAAGTTGGTCGCTGTGCAGTCATGCTCCAAGTTGGTAGTTGGAGCAGCGTGCGTCGAGGCCATAGGGAACAACTGAGGAGTGCCATGGGAATGTCAAGGGAGGACATGGGAACTTCTCCTTGAGGTTTGGAGATGCGGAGTCAGCCACCGGTGGCTGCATCGAGGTAGGCCTTCTTGCGAGGGGTCCTCGTGGACTCGCTACCATGGATGATGCGGTAGATGAGCTCCATGACGTCACCCTGGAACAATTCCCTCGGCCACATTAGAAACGGCGGCTCCAGGAAAATGGTGGTGGGTATTCCCAGCAGCCAAAAAAATGTTCTCAAAGCAAAGAAAAACACGAGCAAACCCCTATAATTTTCACAAAGCTTAAAAAACACAAACAAAAGTCTATATAGGCTATATTTTCAGTAGGACAATAATTTCAGTAGGACTATAACAATTTCAGTACAATACATAATACGAAAGTGCATAAATCCATACAAATCGAAGTACAACAACAAATTTCAATGGAAACAAATTTCAATGAAAAAAGGCAGTACCTCTTACAATATAACTTTTGCGGCACCCTTTTGGAAGGGATTGATGACATCCTCATACTTCACTTGGTTGAATAATTCTTTCTCAACAAATGTAACCAACTTGACAAACTTGTAAACAATAAAATACTGTGCATATATGCTGCTTCCAGCAAGTCCAGCACCATTCTTTTTCTTCATCTACATAACAAGCAAAAGGTCCAAATCAATGGGAAAATTGAGATATGAACAAATGGCCTAGTCTGATTTTCTATCTACTAATTGTAGTGCTAGTTTAATAATCTACTACTCTCGTAAATATCTAAAATACTAATTTGGTGCAGGTAATTTCGAATTTAATAGACAACTATGAACATCTAAATCCTAAATCGGAATTGGGAAGAGCAGAAGAGGCAAAAGATGAGAGGATTCGTACGTACGAAGCTGCGAGTCGCCGAGTTCTCCTGGCTGCCGGTGAGTCGGCCGCAGGTCGCCGGTGAGGCGGTCGCCGGTCGCCCGTCACGGGCGCGGTGGTGCCCTGCCCAGCCGCCACGCCAATCGTCTAGGGTTGGCTCTGTGCCTCTGTCCGTCGCCGCGTTGCGTTGGAACGATACGAAGCAGCGTTGGAACGATACAGACGCAGCCAGCGAGAAGACTTGCTTGTTCCATGGGCTTGGCCGCTTGGGCCTAATACAAAAAAAAAATGGGCCAAAATATATTGGTATGCCTGGGCATACAGGGGCATACCCCTGGCGCCGCCCATGCTAGCTAGCATCTGATACATACGTTGATCTGGTTGATCATCAAGATGCCATGCAGTGTGGGCTAGCTGCCTCCCACACCATGCACCCAGGCGTGCCACTCGCTGCTACTTGTCTGGTGCTTGCCACGCCCACGACAAGGACTTCAGAGCGGGTCGACTGCAGCGTCTCCATGCAACTAGGCTTGCCTGACATAGCTGATGGAGCTATTTGGCGTATCACTGTGTAATCATGCTCCAAGTTGGTCGCTGTGCAGTCATGCTCCAAGTTGGTAGTTGGAGCAGCGTGCGTCGAGGCCATAGGGAACAACTGAGGAGTGCCATGGGAATGTCAAGGGAGGACATGGGAACTTCTCCTTGAGGTTTGGAGATGCGGAGTCAGCCACCGGTGGCTGCATCGAGGTAGGCCTTCTTGCGAGGGGTCCTCGTGGACTCGCTACCATGGATGATGCGGTAGATGAGCTCCATGACGTCACCCTGGAACAATTCCCTCGGCCACATTAGAATACCGTTGTTCGAAATTGCTTATCAGAGTTAGAGGTCAATTACATGGTTTTGGGAAGTTGAACGAGTCAAGTGTGTCAGTTTTAACTTGAGGGGGTGTTATGTCTAAAACATAAAACATCTGGGAGTTATGTGGATTTTATTCTAAGTCAGCCACGAAGGGGTATCAGGAGATCCTGACCATCCATAATGGCCCAAGTTTGGAGAGGGGGGACACTGAAGCAAATGTCTATGACTAATGCTCCTCTCCATACCACTCGTATAATTGGATGAGATCAGCAAGGTACGCAATCAATTGTCGGGAAGACACATCTTATCTGCCTCCTCATCGTCTGCTGATCGATCGCCAGGCGTAGTTGCTCGACTAACCACCGATGCCGGTGTTGTGCCAGAACTTTATCGAGGTGCACTCTGGCCAACGTGTTTGAGCGGATGGGTGTGTGAGAGGAGACAAAAGAAGATGAAAGAAGAAAGCCAGGACATCGGCAGTGCTAGGTAATTAATCTTGTCATATTTTAGTGGTCTAGTTATTGGATAGAATCCAAGAGGCAAACAAGTGAAAGTGTTAGCGAGCGAGTTGCATGCGTGGACTTCTGAGCTAGCTAGATTTGTTCTCGTGCATGTTCTGGCCAGGTCGTGTTGTCTAGAGTGATTCTAGGAGGTACTCAGGATTTGTTAGTGGGCCAGTACTCAGTACTGCATGTTTTAGTGACCGTGCGCGCATGGACTAGGTGGGGTTAGTGGCAAGTGTGGCTAGGTCATGAGCCTATTTAAGACAGTGTAAACCATGTTTATTAGCAATGAGAAGAGAATAAAAATGTGGCTTTTGTGGTGCCAAGGAGAGTGCCACGCAGAGAGCCTTTCTTCTTCGCTGCCTGAGTGTGTGAGATTCTCAAATTTTGTGTTCGTATGTATATGTGTTAAGACTTAAGAGAGGGACGCTATGCCAGAGTGCAGAAGGAGCTTTCTCTGGGCTCAAGATGAGACTGCAAACGGCGGAAAATGCTTGGTGAAGTGGAGTTCTATATGTCGACCTGCACAGTTTTGTGGCCTCGGAATCCAAGCTCTCCAAGTCAAGAGCACGGCCCTCAGGTTGCGTTGGCTTTGGCAGAAGTGGACCGACCCTTCAAAGCCATGGCAAGGCATCCCTCTACCCATAGACGATAGAATCAGTGCCCTCTTCAGAGCATCTGTGCGTTATCACGTTGGAGACGGCAAGAAGATAAGCTTCTGGTTTGATCCCTGGTTCGAGGGGATATACTTTAGCCAGCTCGTTCCAGAACTGTTCCAGTTTTGTACACGCAAGACTTTCCGTTGCTGAGGCTCTGGATCAAAATCGGTGGACCAAACACTTCAAGAGACTTGTCGCTATTGGCAATCACGCTGGCAGTACAGTTGTGGGAGAGGCTTCAAGCTATCCATCTAATGGAGTCGACCCCCGCCCGAGAGAGTTTCTTGGCGCTGGATGGCTGATGGTATTTACACCGCTGCCTCAGCGTACCCCATCCAGTTTGAGGGCTACATGTGCGTCGGGAATTCATCAACTCCATCTGGCGCAGCGACACACACCGTTGCGCCGTCGCGTTTTCGCCTGGCTGGCCGTGCAAGGAGCCAAGGACGGTGCCTCACTGCTGATGCCCTAGCTCGGAGAGGATGGCCTCACAATGAATTATGTGCTCTATGATTGTCGCAACCAGAAACCGCCATCCACCTTCTTGCCACCTGCCCAATGTCGACCTAGCTGTGGTGTTTGGTTCTCGACATGTGGCAGCTACCGCCCAACTTCGTCCCTGACATTTGCGGCTTCCTTGAGCCTTGCATGCTATCAACTACGGCCATGCTTCCTCGTCAGCAGCACCGAGCCTGTCTGGCCCTTTCCCAGCTGGTGTGGTGGACTCTTTGGAAGGAGCGCAACTCACGAATTTTCCAGCGCAACGCAACAATGATTTAGGAGATTATAGAAAGAATTGTTGAACAAGCTTGCACTTGGTCGCTTGCTGGAAGAGATAAGGCCGCTGATCTCATCGCAAGACCTAACTAAGCCTAGCTACCTGATCCGGTGCGACAAAATAAAATTTTTGGCACATATGTTGTTGTTCTAGTGTTTCAGTTTTTCGTTTTTTGCTTCGGGTAGCCTGTACGTATGTACACTTCTTCTCACGATTAATCAATGAAAATCAGCTCCGACTGTCTTTCAGTAAAACAAAAAGAGACAAAAGCAAGGACAAAAATGAGATATGAGAGTATCGAGAGGTAGAAGAAGATGGAGTTGAGCCATTCAGCTCCAACAGACAGCAGTTTCCTGGGGAGCGAACAGGTAGGTAGAGTTCTGGAGGGGAATAGGTGAACTCCCAGCCCAACAGCTCATTAACTGCTACGGTACCAGGGACGCGGCGTCATCGACAACGCGACATCCGCCGGGCCTTGGGTCGCCAAGAGAAGGCTAAAGCCCAGAACACGGCCCAAGGAGGAAATGGGAGAACGACTTAGTCCACCAAGCGAGTCAGGGTGCGGCATCGAAGAACAGACTACTGTATCCCCTTCCCTTACCCGTCTCTCTCTCCTTCTTCTCCTCCATGCAAACTTGGCGTGTGAACCTTGTATCCTGAGATTGAGATCCAGCTACATGTGCGTGACGCGAGGGCAGTGATCAAGATCATAGCAAGTGGCATCAGAGCAGTTTCGTTCCTGGAAAATTTTGCCCAAATTCGCGAGATCCGCTGAATCCTGTCGGTAAGATCCGAGCGAAGGTTGTGAATTCCTTGTGAATTCGTGCAAAACACCGTCGGTGTACCCTAGCTTGGCTCGACAGGAGGCTAGTGTGACGCGACGGCGAGATCCGGCCGGCTCAGCCTCACCCAGCGCGTCGAGATGGCGGAGCTGTCGGTAGCATACCTCCTCAACCTGTTGACGGCCACGGCAGAGGCAGGGCAGATGAATGCCTCCCGCATCTCGAAGATCAACGCCGCCCTCGAGAAGCTCGTGATCTCGCAGCAGTAGAGCGCGAAGACGGCGTCTCAAGTGGAGACATCCCTGGACCGGGTCATCCAGGCCAACACGGCACTGGATGGCTCAGTGGTCGATCTGAAGTTGTCGATGGAGCGGGTGGCTACGCGGCTCACATCAGTGGACACACATCTGTGTAGGAAATTCACTATGCACTTCAAAGGAAATGCGGCATTATGGTTACAAACTTATGAGGCTCTGCATAGCATAGAAACTTGGCCTGTTCAATACAGATAAGTATGCTAAGACTATAGATATTTTATTTGCCCTCAAATAAATCGGTAGTGTAGATGAATATGCTCATAAGTTTGAGGAACTAATGCATAAGGTGTTGTTACATAACCATGCCTATGATGAAACTTTCTTTGTTAGAAGGTTTATTGCTGGTTTGAAGCCTGAGATTCGCTCAGCTATCAAACTGCACAATCCAAGTACAGTTGATCTTGCTTTTTCCATGGCTCAAACGCAGGAAGCTCTGTTGGTGGAGGGTTCATCATCTCTCCCTAACAAGTATGCTCAGAGAGACACTTTGCGCCTGAAATACAAGCAACATGGGCAATTACCAGGATTTCTGGGGCTCCTCCTGATGTAAAGAAATATGATGAGAAGCCAGTGACTGCAGCCAGGTTCGATACCTTAAGAGCTCAGCGCCGAGCTAAAGGGGAGTGCTTCAAATGTGGAGAGAAATACTCTCCTACACATAAATGCCCCAATCAAGTTGCAAATCTTGGAAGAAATCTTGGAAGCCTTGCAAATCTCTGACAGCACTAGGGTGGAAACAGCCAGTGAAGACTCAGATTCAGGGGATTCTCAAACAGAGGAAATGATGAAATTGTCTGTGCATTGTCTCTGAAACCACAAGTCGTAGAAGCATGCGACTCCATGCCCAAGTGGGTAAATACTCAGCACTAATCCTAATTGATTCGGGCAGTTCTGCTAACTTCATCAGTCAGCAACTCGTGGATAGCCTACAGTACCCAGTCAGTAGTATGGCACCATCAAAGGTTAGTGTTGCGGGGGGAGGTACGATTGAGTGCACATGTTACTTGCCAGCAGTTACTTGGCACACACAAGGCCACCAGTTTACTGCCGATCTCAAGATCTTGCCATTGGGGTCATATGACATCAATTTGGGCATGGACTGGCTAGAAAACCAGGATAATTGGAAAATGTGGGTTAACTGGCAAAAGAAGACAATGTGGTTTAAGCATGAAGTTAAAAGGATCACTCTCAGAGGGGTGCAATCGGTCCCAGACAGTTGTACTGCTATTCCTGCTCACTCTCTCCAGGGAATGCTGAACAGTGAAGAGGTATGCCAATTTATTGAGCTCTGGCCTATTGAGGACGATACAATCCCACATGTAGCTCCTCCATCCTTCTCTGAGGCGGTACAGAAACTCCTTCAACAGTTCGATCAACTATTCCAAGAACCACGTTCCTTGCCACCTCATAGAGACTATGACCACCATATTCCCTTGTTGCCAGGGGCCAAACCAGTAAATGTCAAGCCCTACAGATATTCGCCTCAACAAAAGACAGAGATTGAAAAGCAGGTGCAGGACATGCTAGATGTAGGCCTAATTCAGCACAACACCATCCCCTTTGCATCTCCAGTCATTTTAGTCAAGAAGAAAGATGGGACTTGGAGATTCTGCATTGACTACAGAGGACTGAACAACATTACTGTGAAAAACAAGTACCCTATGCCGATCGTGGATGAGTTGTTGGACGAGCTCTCGGGGTCACAGTGGTTCACTAAATTGGATTTACGTGCTGGCTATCATCAGATACGTTTAGTGCCAACTGATGAGCACAAGACGGCTTTCAAGACACACTTAGGGCTGTATGAATTCAAAGTGATGCCTTTTGGGCTCACAAACGCCCCAGCCACCTTCCAGTCAGCCATGAACAACATTTTTTCCAACATGATCAGAAAATGTGTGTTAGTTTTCATGGATGACATCTTGATCTATAGCCCCAATCTAGAGGATCATCTTTCCCACTTGCAGCAAGTATTTCAATTGTTACAAGCTAATCAACTTTCAGTCAAGCTCAGCAAATGCTCCTTTGCTCAAGAGAGTCTAGACTATCTGGGACATGTCATTAGTCGACATGTTGTTGCCATTGATCCCACCAAAGTGTTGGCAGTCCAACAATGGCCAGTCCCTAAAAATGTCACGCAGGTGAGAGGGTTTCTAGGCCTTACTGGGTACTACAGGAAGTTCATCCAGAATTATAGTCTGATCAGTCGAACCCTGTCAGATTTGTTGAAAAAGAATCAAATCTTCCACTGGAATTACAAAGAGCAACATGCCTTTGACTTCTTGAAACAGAAAATGCTTGAGGCTCCAGTTCTGGCCCTTCTAGATTTCTCTGTGCCCTTTACTGTTGAAACTGACACGTGCAAACGAGGTGTGGGAGCGGTCTTTATGCAATGCGGACACCCACTAGCTTATCTCAGTAAGGCTTTGGGTCCGATAGCACAGACCATGTCTACTTACGAGAAGGAATGCTTAGTCATCCTTATCACAGTGGATAAGTGGCGCTCCTATCTACAACACGCACCTTTTACAATCATCACCGATCACAGGAGCCTTGTTCACCTTTCAGATCAGAAACTTACCATTGAAATACAACAAAAAGTGTTAGTCAAGCTTATGGGTTTGCAGTACAAACTAGTTTATCACAAGGGGAAGGACAACACCGCAGCGGATGCTTTGTCTAGGCTGCCAGTTGAAAATGAATTGCATGCCATTTCGCTTTCCGCCCCCGTTGGCTTGAATCTGTTGTTCAAGGGTATATCGAAGATGAGCAAGCAAAAAACCTTCTTCAAGAACTTAGTCTGGTGAGTCCTAATACTCAGGGGTACTCTCTGAATCAAGGAATTATCCGCTTCAAGGATCGAATATGGTTGGGCAATAACAAAGCGGCCCACGATGCCATTTTGCTGTCTCTACACGACAGCGGAGTGGGTGGCCACTCAGGATTCCTGGGCACATACCAGCGAGTCAAAGCATTGTTTTCTTGGCCGAAAATGAAAGAAGAAGTGCGCAAATATGTCCAGCAGTGTGTGGTCTGTCAGCATGCGAAGGGCGAACATATCAAGTTGCCAGGCTTGCTGAGCCCTCTCCCAATCCCTATGGAAGCTTGGGCTACAATCAACATGGATTTCGTCAAGGGTCTACCAAAATCAGGAGGTTATGATTGCATCCTAGTCATCATTGACAAGCTGACCAAATATGGCCATTTTATTCCTCTTCGACACCCATACACAGCTTTGACAATTGCCCAGAAATACATTGACACGGTCTACAAATTGCATGGCCTGCCCAGTATGGTGATCTCTGATCGAGACCCAATCTTCACTAGCAAGTTGTGGCAGGAGCTGTTCAGGCTAACAGATAAAAGCATTAACATGAGTCCTATCTGCGTTGTGTTGTTCATGCGTCCCCAACAAAATGGGCACAGTGGCTTCCGCTGGCAGAATATTGGTATAACACAAATTTCCATTCAGCACTGGGAAAACCCCCATTTGAGGTTCTCTATGGCTACAAGCCTCGGCATTTGGGGGTCTCCAACCTATAGTCTGACACACCTTATGAGTTGGCTGGGTGGTTGCGGCATAGGCAAGAGACAGCAGCACTTCCACAGCAGCAATTGTTGTGCTCGCAACAATGCATGAAGAACCAGGAAGACAAAAAGCGAACTGAGCGCGAGTTTACGGTCGGTGATATGGTATATATGAAGCTACAGTTGTATGCACAGACATGAGTGGTGAGAAGGTCGAACCACAAGCTGGCATTCAAGTTCTTTGGCCCGTATGAGGTCCTATCCCGTGTGGGCAAGGTTGCGTACAAGTTAAAGCTACTAGCGAACTGCCAGATTCACCTAGTTCTTCATGTCTCACAACTGGAGAAATCAGTACTGCCAGCTCAGGTGCATTCCCTAGACTTTCCTCTTCATTTCATTACTGATGAAAAAGTTGGAGTGCAACCAACACATATACATGATCGACGGGAAATCAAGCACGGCCGTGGCTACATCAAGAAGGCCCTGGTCGAGTGGTCCGAACTTCCATCCACTCTACGCACGTGGGAACCGGAAGTGGAGCTTCGGCATCGTTTTCCCTTAGCAGCTGCTTGGGGACAAGCATCTCTTCGAGGGGAGGAGACTGCTACGGTACCAGGGATGCGGCGTCATCGACAACGCGACATCCGCCGGGCCATGGGTTGCCAAGAGAAGGCTAAAGCCCAGAACACAGCCCAAGGAGGAAACGGGAGAACGACTTAGTCCACCAAGCGAGTCAGGGTGCAGCATCGAAGAACAGACTACTGTATCCCCTTCCCTTACTCGTCTCTCTCTCCTTCTTCTCCTCCACGCAAACTTGGCGTGTGAACCTTGTATCCTGAGATTGAGATCCAGCTACCTGTGCGTGACGCGAGGGCAGTGATCAAGATCATAGCATTAACGCATCAATCTAGGCCATGTGCAAAGCCCAACATTCAATTGATAACGCCACATTGGCAGAAGATACAAGAGTGCTCATCACAACGACACCCAACACACACAAATATGAACTAGACAACAAAAATAAACTGGGCCCACTGGACGAACACAGAAAGCAAAAAACTCTTAAGGAGAACTACATCGAATAAGATGAGGATCACGTTGTGCACTGGAGCATTGTCGTCTCGTCTTCAGTCTCTATCACCGGAGGGAACCCCTGTCCCTAGGCAAACTAGAAACTCCAGCGTCGGTGGGCCAGAGCTCTCCCTAGAGCCTGAGCCGGTGCACCAACAAACGTTGCACCCCACCAAGACGCGTACGCCACCATCACATACATCGTCTCCAGGGAGCTTCACCGCCATCGCCAGCACCACACCGCCGGCTAAGAGACACAACGTGGGCTCCAAGACGGAGCCTTCAGCAAGGGAACACCACCAATAGGTTCTGCCGCCGTACGATCTGAGCGGATCAAGATTTTCACTGGGAGCAACATGAGGGATAGGGAGGAAGCTGCGACAGCGTCTTCAACAAGAAAGGGGCACCCATGGGAATCACCGTCGCCGGCCCCAGACAAGCCGGGTAGGTGTTCACCCCAGATAAAAGTCTGATGCTGACACAGCCAACCCCGTCTCCTACATGACACCCCACAAGTGGACAATGCTAACGCATATCCGCCCACAGCATCGCCAGCTAACAACGCTGATGTTGTCTCCTCTGCGAGCGCTGATCTCGGGCCGGATTCTTCTGGCCCTAGCTCCTCGGTATCTCTTGGTGTGGATCTTCTGTGGGTATGGAACCTACTTCTCCTCCTATTGCCGGCTGCACTCGTCTTCAACAATTCATCCGACAACCTAAAATTTGCACTGACGGTGTTGTTCGCTATGCTCTCCTTGCTATCACAGGGGAACCGTCCTCACTTTAGGAGACTCTTGAAGACAAAAATGGCTCCAAGCAATGGGGAAAGAATATGATACCATGCTCCAAAACAAAACAAGGCACTTTGTTCCTTCCTCTCCAAACAAAAATTTGATTGATTGTAAGTGGGTGTACCGCATCAAAAGGCGTGCAGATAGCACTATTAATAGGTACAAGATATGTTTAGTTGCTAACGATTTTAAACAAAGATATGGTATATACTATGAAGATACTTGTAGTCTAGTTATGAAAGTTGCTACCATCAGAACTTTTTTTTAGCTTGTTTCAGTATCTAGAGGCTAGAGTTTACGGTATCTAAATATCAAGAACACGTTTTTGCATGGTGATATGGAAAAGCAGGATTACATGAAACAACTCCTAGATTTTGAAGATCCTAATGATCCTCATCATATTTGCAGACTTGATAAAGTTTTATATGCTCCTCATGAGTTTGGTCCAAGGAACAAGCTTTATGTGGACTTGATAAAAATTTATATGGCGCTCTGCCTTAGTTTCAAGTTACATGATTTCAGTTTCATACCTTCAAAGGAAGATACATCCCTATTTTTATATCAAAAGTCATGTATCACTATTTTTGTCTTGATTTATGTTTGATGATGTCATAGTGACAAGCTCTTCATATCAAGCTATTTCTGCTCTACGTCAAGATCTCAATAAGAATTTTTCCAGTAAAGTTCTTGGTGACTTACATTTTTCTTGGGAATAGAAAGGAAAAAAAGATACATAATGGTTTACTTTTGACACAAGAAAAATATGCATCGGAACTCGTTGATAGGGTTAGTATGGTGAAGTGCAAGTCTATGCCCACGCTGCTATCAACCACCGGGAAATCGTCTCTTGATGAAGGGACTCCACTTGGTCCTGAAGATAGTACACAATATCAAAGTATTGTTGGTTCATTACAATACCTTACTCAGACACGACCTAATATATCCTTTCCAGTCAACAAAATATGTCGATATTTTCATGCTCTTACTATAGTTCATTGGACAACTGCTAATAGAATTTTAAGATACGTCAATGACACTATAAACATTGAGATTACACCATACAATCATGTTCCAGTCTTCTTAGTGCTTTTTCAGATGTTGATTGGGTTGGTTGTGTTGATGATAGACGCTCTACTAGAGGGTTTCCTATATTCCTTGGACCAAACTTGATCTCTTGAAGTGCTAGAAAACAAGCCACAACATCTCGCTCAAGCACAGACGTTAAATGCAAGTCTCTAGCTACTGCCACTAGTGAAATTATCTAGATTGAAGCACTACTTGCTGAGCTAGGTGTTGTTCTTAAAGAGAAACCTTGCTTGTGGTGGGACAATCTAGGTTCTACATACTTAACTGCTAATGCGTTCTTTCATGCACATACCAAATACATAGAAATAGACTTTCATTTTATCAAAGAAAGGGTAGCAGCAAAATTACTAGAAGTTCGGTTTTATCTCAACCAAAAATCAAGTTGTTCATGGCCTCTTTAAAGCTTTGCCAATTAGAAGTCTTCATGAGTTTAGGTGTTTAGATTAAGGGAAGTTGTTAAACATGTATTTATACAGGTATTGGTATGAAGTAATACTCCACCCAATACCGTACCCCGCTTGTGAGAGCTATATCTCACCTATATAAACACGTACCACGAGACCTAGGAGAGCATCGTTCCCGCCTACTTCAATATGGTCCTCTTGAGTACATACATTCAACGGAAGTGATTTTTGTGAACGGGGAAATACAAATTGTATAACTAGATGATACCCCGCGCGTTGCAGCGGGATATTTGCGTGAATAAGAGAGGTTCACTTGTGAGGAAAAATAGTATGATAAAATTATGTTCTAGCGATATAGTATTACTACTGATCGTATTAACAATGAAAGCCCCTGGATATAACTATACATGTCTAAAGTTAAAACAGAGAATCCTTCATCTCTGATTATCTCTCCGAACAACAACACATGTTTTAGCAAGAGGAAAAGAAAACAATAAATAAGCAATTGTTGCTTGCCGAGAAAATCAATTAGCCATTCCATATAAAGCATGTCAAGATACACCTTTGGAAATCCGCGCCAAGTATATGTATACATTGCTCAAGTTGCAATGATCTCCTTCAAGGTCTTCATTTTGAATATGCCAAACCTAGAAAGATAATTACCTAGGTAAGCTTTTGAACAAACCGAGCAAGTAATTTCACCTTTATATCAACATTTATGTAACCTCTACAACAGAAAATGAAAATAGAGAGCAAAAGATTGCTCAAAAATTGACAACAGAAAAGGAAATAGTAAGGACATGTAGAATCTGACGGGCTTAATCGATCATACATGCACAGTAGACAACTACTGTAAGTTGTAGCATACTTCAGAAGAACCAATGAATCAATGGTCATGAGAACATAAGGAATGGGATCATTTAGCATTATTTATGTACAATCGATCTAGAACCTTGAGAAATGCCTATTAAATAGAAATAATGCATCTAGAAATAAAAGTTTGATTTGAGAAATTCCCTCAAACATGTATAAGAGATACTTACCATCACAAAGAATGGAACCCATGAAAGGACATGGCAAACAGCTGATTTTAGGCACGAAAATATTCATCTAGTCCAAGTGGCATACATATTAGCATGCAGAAGTGTGTTCTGATATTTAATTATCATATGAAAAAAGCTCATCGGGACAAAGTAATTAGAGGAATAGCTTCCATGAGATAGAGAGCGGCCAGATAGGTTCATCCTTGCAATCCTACGTGCTACATGCCTACATGTAAGAGCAGAAAAAAAATCAGATTAGACTGCATCGAAGTTTTCACTGCGAGGAATCTGACATAAAATGGAACAACAGATCGAGCAGGGGTTGACCATAACATTCCATACAGTCATCAGAATTAGGATATATTTTCAAGGGTCTTGATTTGTGATACTCTAGCGTCTGGAGGTTCAGATCTATGATCTGATGTGCAAGGAGAAGTAAAACATCAAGATATAATGCGTGTTAAATGGAGCAAATTCAAATCCTCTTGCACGCTGGCTTACAGGAACCAATTGAACTTGCGGCTGTATACATACAAATATTTAAGGAATCAAAGTCTCAAACTGACTACAAATACTCGTCCGGCCGGCCGAGGCAGACCATTATCCCTGAGCTTCACCGCCAGATGTGTCGACAACTTCAAAACCGCAACAAAAGTACTGTATTACATGAATTTCAATCAGAATATCGATTGAGCAGAAAACTAATTGATGTTTACTGCAAGCTGATTCTTTCCACTCCAACCATGGAAATCTAAAAAAAAAAATCAAATACCTTGCATCAGACTCATTCAACTTGATGTCTAGATCAACCTTGGGTCTCCAGCATGTCGTCCACTTGTTCTTGCACAGCCCCAAACACATCGGTTCAAATCAAATCGACCCTGGATATACTCGCCTCGGGACAGAGTCACAGAGGTCCCCTGCCATCCGCCGACTTGGCGTACTCTCCTCAGGCTCCACTTTGTCACCATGCAGTGCAGAGGGCACGGTAAGAGATGCCGGTGATGGAGAGTTCTTAGAAAGGGAATTAGAGATGCGCTCAGCTAATCAACGGAAATTAAAATTTAAGAGGAGATTAGAGTGTGCATACCAATTGAAGAGGGGGATGTGCAGCATGGATGATTACCAGCAGACCGAGAATTCAATCAACGGAAATTAAGATCCATCAACCAGACAGAAAAGGCAAGAAATCCCAAGAAAACAGGAAGAAATCCCAAGAAATCCGGATGGCCTGAGGTAGCAGCAGCCTAAATATTACGGCTGTAAAACTTCGAGCAAAAATCCAGAGGGCCTGAGGTAGGAGCAGACAAAATCCGGAGCCGGAGATCAAACTGTATATTGAGGGATTTAGGGATAGTAAAAAAGGGAAGGAGGAAGTAGGCGGCACGGAGGGCAACCTGGCATGGTGGCGGCGCGAGCATGCTACGGTGATTGGTGTGGAGGCAGATGGCACCACGGCTTGCTTTTAAAGCTGCAGAACACGGCCGCAGCGGATGAACTCCCTTGAGCAGTTTTCACTTTTTGAATGCTCCGATTTATTAGGTTGAATGCTGGGAAGTGGGGATTTATCAGGCAGTATTAAATCGCCATTGCAGAGTCTCAGGGAGGAGGTGGGACGCCGGGGATAGAGGAGGAAGACGAACAGAAGAGTACGTATTTCTTTTCTATACGATGAACGAATCTGGAGAGCGGTAGCAAGCGGGCCAACATAGCCCAGGCCACGTCCCAAGCATCTATTTCAGCCCACGCCAGTGAAGCATGCATCTGTTCGGCTCCTTTCGTGTCGGTCTGGCCACGAAAGCTGCTCTCCTTCGGGCTCCTGCCGTGTCGGTCTGGGCAGAAAATATGTGTGGTACGGCTAAGAAACAATGAGGGAAGGTGAAAATTCTTAATGAGGTGACGTGGCTCGCTGTGAGACCAGCAAAATGGGGCCATCTATTAAGAAAGAGAAGATATATTCAAATGTTAGACGGAGCTTAGCTTATTTGTTCGATAAAGACTAGTCTGATCAAACTGACACACACTAAATTCTAGTTGAAAGTGTACAAACAAAGGAGTACTCGGCCCACACTACCGTGCAGAAGGATTAGCAAGATGCTACACATGTGATGTTATGTCAACAATCTCAGGCCAAGAGATGAAGAAAGATTTCAGCATTTTCACATGGGAAACACAGCCATACATGTTTTTTTTTGAAATTTTCAAGGGGTGGGGGGGGGTGTGGGGAGAGTCCCCACCTGAATTTCATTGCATCAAACCAGTGTAGTTTCAGAGTTAAATGAGGATAGATGGTTTCGCATGACATGGCATCCTCCTTAGAGATGGCTTTTTGAAAAGATATGGCCATAGGGAGAGATCAGAGATTACATTTGAGAGAGAGAGAGGTTTGAGTAGTGAGCACTTGGTCTCTGAATATTATTGCATTCCTTGTTTCCCATATGTTCCATAGAATGGTGAGGAGGATCGATGGCTAGGTGGATGTTGGTAACCTAGGTGAGATTGGAGGTTGCCAAATGTCGTTGAAACTTCCGATTTGTGGTTGAATTTGTGCCTACTGCCATATTGCACGAGCCGTCGGGCAGTCGATGAAGAGATGATGTGTGTCCTCATTCATTTGCGGGCATCTTGGACAAAATGGAGTGGAGTTGTTAGCATAAAACCACAACATTCCCAGCTAAATGTCGATTTTGGTACCACTTTGTGTTTCAGAAGCAAAAAAACTACCACATTTTGCCAACATTTTCACAAAAAACACTAAACCATGTCTGAGCGCGAATTCACACGATTTCTTACAGGCAGGCCCACATGTAATGCTGACGTGGAAAAAATTCATTCCAATAAACTGGGCCCCACATGTCAGCATAATAAAAAAAGAAATATGTAGAAAAAAATCAACAGTCAAAATCTCTCTCCGTCCTCGCCGGAGTATGGCGCTGAGGAAGGGATCCCTCGCCTGAGGCCATGTGGTCGCTGCCCTGCACCTTGCCGGAGGCCATGGAGTCGCTGACTAGTTGGCCTGCACCTCGCCCGAGACCATGGAGTCGCTGACTCGTTGCCCTGCACCTCGTCGGAGACCACCCCTCCACGGCCTTGCGGCGCAGCGGCTCCGATGAGCGTGCGGGAGGCCGGGGTTCGGACCCGTCGAGCAGGGGCTTGCACGCGGCGGCCTTCCTCGTCGGCGTGCGGCGGCGGCCTTCCTCGCAGGCGTGCGAGGAGGAGACCCAGCGGCGGGTGGACCGGGTTCGGGCGGCTGCGTGTTCAAGGGAGGCAGCGGCGGTAGGGACCGGAGCCTCCTCGAGCCCAAGCTCGGCCATGGCGGGGTTGATGACCCCGAGCGCCTGCAGCAGCACGACGGGAACGGCGAGGCGGCGGCGCCGGGAAGGCTCGACGGCTGCGTGTGGGTTCGGAGGTCGTCTTCCCCATCCCCGGCGTGCGGCTCGGCGGCGGCTATGTGCGGGATGGGGTGGGGATACGGTTGGGGGCTCCTCTATTTTTTGGTTGTTGTTTTTATTTATTTTTTGTGTTGTCTTTTGTTGTTGTTTGACTTTTTTAATTGGACTGACAGGTGGGCTCTAGTCCACCTCAGCAAATTGGGCCTGCCAATTGGGCCCCACAGGTGTCAATTTGTTATCAATTCAGGATTAGTGCTATTTGAGAAAACCTCATCAAAATCTGGTGGTTTTTTACGCCCGAAACACAAAGTGGTACCAAAATGAAAATTTAGCTGCGAATGTGGTGGTTCTATGCTAACAACTCGAAGCCATCCGGATATTTTTACTCCGCCTCGGACCCTAGAGTTCGAAATGGCAGCGGTTTAGTCATCGCTGTGACCGCCTTGGAGAGCCATATATGCCACCCTAGTTGAGAACTTTTGACCATCGATCATGGTCCAGTCATCATCCTCTTGCGTGATTTGATACACCTGGATCAAGGACAAGGGAGAGGCAAGCTCTATGGAGGCAGCATCAGTTAGTCGATTCCTTAGGCCATGTTGAACCCCGACTTCGAAGACATCACAACTAGGGCGTGTGGCATGAGTTGGTGTAAGTAGAGGGCAGGGTGAGTGATGGCGAGTGGTTCCGGTAGCAGCCATCTGCCTAGCCAAAAAAAAGTGTCGCGTTCAGTGCGAACGGTGCATTGTGTAATGTTTATGAGGAGGAGGTGTAAATTTTTGAATATTGTCTTTCCTAAGAACTAGTATGGTGGCCCTCGCAAATGCGAGGGCATCATCTATATTAAAAATGTCTAAAATTATTTTAAATTATTTATACCTTTTTTCCTTCTATTAATCTTCTTCATTATGAAATAATTTTGGAAATACATACTTTGGTACTGGTTAACTTTATCACGGTTTTGTAAATTAATATATTGTATGTTGCATAGAAATAACAGAAGAAAATGAAATATCTCTTAGGGAAATCGGATGGAAGTGGTTTATATTTTCTCAAAGACATTTATGTAACACAAAAAGTTGGAGCTGCGACGCCTACAAAATATGCTGCAATCTGCGAGGCCTTTACATCAATTAGTGTATGCTCTCTGGTGTAGGTGATCTGCAGCTCTATGCATATTTGTCATTTTACACACAGCTATTTGTTATAATCCAATGTTTTTGTTGGTATCATTGATGCAAAAAAAGGTATATATTTACTAAGTTTTTGCTCACATGTATAATTGGATATATCTATTATCTATAAATAAAATATATTGAACAAACTGATCCAAGATCACCACACACTCTTACATGTGTCCTTAGCATGTTTTCTTTCACAAAACACTTAAGTTGTGTCGAATTGATGTTTTTTCCACTTCGTGCATTTGTGTTCCCTAAATTTTGTGCTCGTGCTCATCTTCCACAAGTTGCCCTCGACACTTGTTCTGTGTGAGAAAACATAATTATATGTGCATAGAATTTATCGGTAGATTCTATAGATAGCTTGGTTGCATTACTTGATATGGGGTTCTTATGAAAATAAAATCATGTTTTTTCTCTCATTTTCTGTTTCTGGATTTCAGAGAGAAAATGATGAAAAAACAAAATGTAAATGTTATATAGCAATGGATTAATATGGTGGGATTGTACCATTCATCCACCTAAAATAAGTTTATATAACAAACATATATTTTTAGCCTATATGTACAATCGTGCTAAACAAATACAACGGTCTTAGTAATATGATAATATTGATATATATGGAAAATTTATTTTGGCTTCCGACCTTCAGTGAGATTGGTTTAGAAAAAAAATCAAAAGTTCATTTTCTTCTCGTGAAAAATTGGTATATAAATATACGGGTACATATACATGTCTAGTATGTACGACCATGTTTTCATTGAAAAATATTTCATATGTGGTCCATAAAAAGACACAAATATTTTAAAAATTGGAGTTATTTTTGACCTTTTTAAAGACATGGTTTTGTGATTTTTGTGTAGCCAAAAACACAATGTATTATTTGGCAAATTTCTGTATGCATGTCGAAAATATATGCATGTCTCCATATTATTTGGAAAATCTTCATGTAAATACTTTTAGAAAATATTTAAACACTAAAATATCTTTTTTGATTTTTAAAATCCTAAGTTCACTGGAGCTTGCCAGCACTTAATTAAAACTCTACACTTATCCTTATATTTCTCATATTCAGGTGTAACGTGTGAGCCATAACCATCGGATATGCAAGTGGTCTAGTATAGCTGGCATATATTGCTGTGATCAATTTACAAAAAACTCACCTTCACTCATTTTAAAAACCATATATAACAACTTAAATAGATCTACATTCTCATGAATATCATGACGCTCAGCCGGTCGGCATAATAGGGACTCTCCTTCTCCCATCACGATCACGGAGTATGAGCATCTATTTTTATGGAAAGAGTAGTATTTTCTTTGTGCTAAAATAAGTGTCTTATTTTTGTCTAGATACAGATATTTCTAGGTTTATTTTAATTATAGATATATCTATATTTATAAAAAATATTAAATATATATTTTAGATAGAGAAAACACGTGCCAAACTTGTTATAAGGTATGTGAAGCAGCAGGCGTTATTTCTTTACTTACATGCATGTGCCAGGTTTCTAGTGATCAGCCCACGTGACGGAGACCCTTTATGTTTTCAAGTCCTGGATGGTGTCCTAGTAGCTCTTTTCTTTTGTTTCCCTTTTAAATTGGAATCCCCTATCTATTTGAGTGATTCACGTATAGAAACTTGAATAAATTTGGTTGTTCCTGGCCAGCTAGGCTCTCCTGTATCTTTCATACGTGACAGTTCCTAAAAAAGGGACTTCTTATATATGTTATCCTTGACCGCTATGCCTACCGACCACAGTTTTACGTAACCTTTGTTATCTTTAAATCTGCACCGTAAATTATAGATCTAACAACCACAATAATTATGATGATGTGGATTAACGTGGCGTCTCTATTTAAACATCCGTATTGTGCTTTTAGTATATAATAGATAAGTTGTTTAGGCCTTGGCTATATGGGTAGGGTGACTGGATGGTTATCCAGGTTCTTCATGGAAGGTCGCAACTGTATAGTTTTGTAACTGAATTTCGGAAGCAAGCAAACATTTTATTCTTTGGAGTGCACACTTTAGGCCAAGCTACCAAGCATTGGGCACAAGAGCAGATTTCCTCCCCAGCCAGACAGGTTTATTATCCAGTTACTCTGTCACTAGCTTCAGCGGTTGACTACCAGGAATTCAGGTCTTACAATTATTTAAAAAGACGAGGATCAACTGAAAGGAAAGAACACGATGAACTGATGTTGTCGGCCAATGACTGGCGGCAGGCTGCTATGATCTACCGAAGGCCCTGCATCCACCGCCTGCGCCTATCAGTCGAGGAAGGTGCCGTTTCGTTGGCGCACCTCCACCTTGAGCGCGTGGTCGTCGCCTCCCCCGTCCCCGCGCAGCGCCCGGAAGAAGCAGACGTCGCCGACGCCGAGGCGGTTGTCGACGCAGAACTGGTGCCATCCGTACCTGAGCGACGCGCGCGTCCTGTGCCCACCCTTGCGGATGTTGTGCTTCAGGGTGACCGTCCACTTCTCCCCGCGCATCCGCAGCACCACCTCGCTCCTGCTGTCGTACCCGTGCGCGTGCTGGAACGCCGGCGGCACGTTCTGCACAATCCCGGCCGCCAAGGGAAGGAATTATTAGCACGAACTCGATCAGGACGCATTTCCGACGAGGAACTGCACAAGATCGAGTTAGATCTTGGCGTCTCACCAGATACTGCTTCTGCCTCGCGCCCAGGTGGCTCGGCTTCAGCGTGACGGTGAACTGCGACGTCAGTGCGTCGTCGATGTTCATCTCCCCCGCGCTGCTGTTCTTTCTGGCGCTGTCGCTGATGTTCATCTCCGCCGTGCCCGTGCTGCTGCTCTTTTTGGCACTGTCGCTGATGGCGTTGCTGAAACTGCCCACGCTGTTGTTGCTGCCACTCTCGCTGCTGGCTCCACTCCCTGTGTCTGGCCAGAATGCCAGATGCGAAAATCACACCTTCTTAGTCCTCTTCTTACAAGTTACAAAAAATCGCCATGACGCAAAGACATAGAAGAGAAAGAAGAAGCGCATACTTTCTTCATCGTCGTCGTGATAGTGCCTGCGGCACATGCTTCCGTCGAACACCTTGACGGTGAGCACGGCGTCGCCGTCGTAGCTGAATACCAGGAAGTTCCCGAGCCCCAGGTCGTGAGCGCGGGCGAACCGCTCCCAGCCACGGTCGAGGTACATGCGGCCTTCGCCGTCGAACAACACCTCGACGTTCCACAGGTGACGCCCGCCGCTTGCCTCCCGGAGCGTCACTTCACGGGGCTCTTGGCCGTCCAGCAACTTGGCGAACTTGTCAGGCAGCTTCTGCAGTAAGGATCGTGCAGCGTTTAAAGTTTAATTAAGGCACGGAAGAACACCAGACATCAGGGCGCACAAAACCGAAAACAATTGGATAAAGCACAGAGGGAGAGATTATGCTACTAGTAGACTGTACGTACGTACCAGTTTTTCCCAGGGGTTTTGGAATATGATCACGAAGAACTCGAAATCCAACAAGTCTGGAAAGGCGGCCGTCTCCCTGTCCATTTTAGCAAAACCCTCTTGTTCTATTTCCTCTTCCTCCTTCATGGCTGTCCACTCACATGTGCAAGTGCAACGATGGTATTAATAAGCTTCTTCTCTGGATTCCCTCCCACAGGCTACAGGCTCCATCCATCTCCTTGCCGTTAACTGAAAACTAGAGATGGTAACACAGCGACTGCTTTAATTGTTGCAGATTCCTTCTTCATGTATACTACTAGCTAGGAGCCATTTCGGGTTGTTGGCTAATTGAGGAATAGCACGGCCCTTACGTGTCGAGCTCCAGTGGTGGGCTGTGAAGTGTTAGCTCAAAAACAGCCCTCCGATTTCTTATTTCAGCATTAGTGGCGGATGGCAGTGTAACTATGACAGTTCAGCCTCCTTAATAGATGGGTTTCTCTCTTAGGTCACGTTACCGGCGTTGTAAGGAGTGAGGAACCCGATGTATGCGTGCAGTTCTAATAAAACTAGTACTTTTAGTAGATTATATTAGGGTTTTGGTAGCTGTTTTTTTATTTCCCCTTAATGGAGATGGTATTGTCTGCAATAAATGATCATCAGTCTTTCGTTCGGCGACATGATCTTCTTCCTGACATTTATAGTGTTGTTGAAAGATTAGAACTTTCTAGGCATCGGCATTCAGATCTTGCTTCTCTAGATCGATTTGCCGCGAGGAAGATTATCCTCGTAGGTTTTGTCCCGGCTGCTACGTCCCCGACAACGGTTATTCGTACTCTCGGCTCTTCAACGACATCGACAAAGTTGATCGGTTGTTATTCCCCGAAATATTGATATTGGTGCTCTTGCTGACATGGGTATGCCATATCAGGTCCTAAGCATTGCCATCCCTGGTACAAAGTCCAGGAAGGAATAGAAGAAAGCCCACGAAGAAATCCAGAAGAATCCGGAGATATCACGTTAGGAGAGTTAAGCACATATCGGGTGAACCGGCTCGTAATGTAACTCGACCTCGAGGTGGCCTCTGAGACATAGTCCGTTATATAAGAGCTAGGAGGAGCCACCGAGAGGGGACATATTCAATCATATGAGACACATTGTAACCCTAATTCGACATCATACTATCTCGGCGATTCGCCCTTGATAATAATATTCGTCGTCGACTGCCTAGTTTGGCTGACCGGTTTGTTGATTCACCATTGTCCTCCTTCCTAGAAACCCAAGTTCATCATCATGGGAATTGACAAGGTTAACCCTTGGTCATTGGCGCCGTATTTGGGGAGCTTGGACGCTGGAAGAACAAACTCGGCAACCTCTTCTTCAAGAAACAACTCGACTAGATCGGGGGATCAGGTGTGCTTCGCATCGACAAATTTTTGTCTACACCCACCCACCCTTCCCCCGGCTTTTGGTGACTCTAGCCGAGGGAGGGATCTCACGATCGGGAACCACGACTCCAACATCGGAGCACAAGGAAGTTTTTCGCATGTCGAAACCAATCTATTCAGTGTCGACGGTGGAAGCATCTGCATCATAAAAAGCTTCATCAACATCGTCCATCAGGTCCATGGGCGGTAAACGCTCAGAGGAGATGGCAAGGAGCAACGTCGGGTCTGCGTCAAGCTTAGGAGATCTCGTCAAATTACTCGACGTGGTATCCTTCAGATCGACATCGTCAAGCAGCAGCAACGCGTCGGATCGGGTGTCTCAGCACCCGAGGACCGACAACATCAACAATGCAGGCGACAATACCGAGGACAGCGCCGGATCGGGAATCAGGAAAGCTTCTTCATATCCAATTTTTTGCGCTAATAGAGACTACTTAGCATGTTATCAGGTGTGAATGGTGGAACTAGCTCGGATCGACGGAAAATTGGAGGACGTATCCGATGAAGAAGAAGAATGGGATGACAACGGAAACCCGAAGTTTGATCCTGCCCGCTTTAATCGGGAAAGGCAGCGCCGCACGCCAAGAAAGCAGCGGCCACCACCCGAACACACTAACGGAGCCAACAATGATGCCGGAGCCAACGTCGGCAACAAAACCAATAGAGGTGCAATCGAGACTCCAGACGCTGATGCGACGCGCGGGCGTGGGAGGCCTCTAGTAGAGCTCTCATGCAAAGCATGGGACAAGGCAAAAGCTGTTATCACACGTTAAAAGGAGGTTTCTTGGATGAAGATGCAACCCGAGAAGAACTCTTGGCGTACAGATACTTGATTTACAAGGACAAAAGGGAACTAAGGAGGCTGAGACTAGAACTCGATGCGAAGAAGTAAAGAGCCGATGTGTCTATCCTCGGCGCAGAGATTTGAGCTCTACAGGAAACGGAAGCGTGGGAGCAGGAGCCGCAGGAGCAGGAGCGCGAAATCGCAACCGACGAACTTCATCTCGGTTGAATAGGATACGAGAGGACGAACAACGACGAATGACTATAGAACTCGATGCATTGTTTATGACCTTCGACTCAAGAGGAAACCTTCACCTGACAACGCCGGAAGCAGCAATCAAGGCAGCTCAAACATTTTTGACGACAACACAACCAGAACATGGCCCACGAGTGCACAAAACATTGATCGCAGGTCTAAATGTTGTCGAGCAACACCTAGAGAATACCCTACGCCCTCACGAAAGTCCTCGGCGGGAAGGACCATCAGGTCAAAACGTTGCAGGGCGCGAGGCAGGAGCACCAAATAACCCCACACGACAGGAAGTGGAAACGCCAAACGCTCCTCCGCATCAGTTAACACCAACAGGCCGTCACAATAGTTCTCAGCAAAATGTAGAACCCTGGCGATAGAGATCTCCGCAACAACCTCGAGCAACTGCCAGAAAACATATATGATAGATTGATAATCAACTTGACATAGTATTCAATATTCATCGGATCCCAACAAACACAACATGTAGCATTACAAATAGATGATCTTGATCATGATAGGCAACTCACAAGATCTAACATGATAGCACAATGAGGAGAAGACGACCATCTAGCTACTGCTATGGACCCATAGTCCAGGGGTGAACTACTCACACATCGATCCGGAGGCGATCATGTCGATGAAGAGCCCTCCAGGAGATGATTCCCCTCTCCGGCAGGGTGCCGGAGGCGATCTCCTGAATCCCCCGAGATGGGATTGGCGGCGGCTGCGTCTCTGGAAGCAGGTTTTCCGTATCGTGGCTCTCGGTACAGAGGGTTTCGCGACGAAGGCTTTAAGTAGGCGGAAGGGCGGAGTCGGAGGAGTCACGGGGGCCCCACACGCTAGGGCTGCGCGGGCCCAATCCTGGCCGCGCAGCCCTAGTGTGGCGTCGCCTCGTGGCCCCACTTCGTATCTCCCTCGGTCTTCTGGAAGCTTCATGGAAAAATAAGCCCCTGGGCGTTGATTTCGTCCAATTCCGAGAATATTTCCTTACTAGGATTTCTGAAACCAAAAACAACAGAAAACAGCAATGGCTCTTCGGCATCTCGTCAATAGGTTAGTGCCGGAAAATGCATAATAATGACATATAATGTGTATAAAACATGTGAGTATCATCATAAAAGTAGCATGGAACATAAGAAATTATAGATACGTTTGAGACGTAAGCATCCCCAAGCTTAGTTCCTACTCGCCCTCGAGTAGGTAAACGATAACAAGGATAATTTATGAAGTGACATGCTATCATAATCTTGATCAATACTATTGTAAAGCACATGAGATGAATGCAGCGATTCGAAGCAATGATGAAGACAATGAGTAAACAAATGAATCATATAGCAAAGACTTTTCATGAACAATACTTTCAAGACAAGCATCAATAAGTCTTGCGTAAGAGTTAACTCATAAGCAATAAATTCTTAGTAGAAAGCTTTTAAACAACACAAAGGAAGATATAAGTTTCAGCGGATGCTTTCAACTTCAACATGTTTATCTCATGGATAATTGTCAACACAAAGTAATATAACAAGTACAATAGGTAAACATGTAAGAATTAATGCACACAGTTTACACAAGTGTTTGCTTCTAAGATAGAAAGAAGTAGGTAAACTGACTCAACAATAAAGTAAAAGAATGACCCTTCGTAGAGGGAAGCATGGATTACTATTTTTGTGCTAGAGCTTTTCACTTTGAAAACATAGAAACAATTTTGTCAACGGTAGTAATAAATCATATGTGTTATGTATAAGATATCTTATAAGTTGCAAGCCTCATGCATAGTATACTAATAGTGTCCGCACCTTGTCCTAATTAGCTTGGATTAACACGGATTATCATTGCATAACATATGTTTCAACCAAGTGTCACAAAGGGGTACCTCTATGCCGCCTGTACAAGGGTCTAAGGAGAAGGTTCACATTGGATTTCGCTCTTTTGTTCATTCTCAACTTAGACACCCATACCGGGACAACATAGACAACAGATAATGGACTCCTCTTTTAATGCTTAAGCATTCAACAATAGATAATATTCTCATAAGAGATTGAGGTTTTATGTCCAAACTGAAACTTCCACCATGATTCATGGCTTTAATTAGCGGCCTAATGTTCTTCTCTAACAATATGCATACTCAAACCATTTGATCATGAAAATCTCCCTTACTTCAGACAAGACGAACCTGCATATATAGCAACTCACATGATATTCAACAAAGGTAAAAGTTGATGGCGTCCCAAGAAAGATGGTTACCGCTCAACAAGCAACTTATTAAGAAATAAGATACATAAGTACATATTCTTCACCACAATAGTTTTTAAGGCTATTTTCCCATGAGCTATGTATTGTAAAGGCAAAGAATACAAGTTTAAATGTAGCACTCAAGTAATTTACTTTAGAATGGCAGAGAAATACCATGTCGTAGGTAGGTATGGTGGACAAAAATGCCATGAATTTTGGCTCAAGGATTTGGATGCACGAGAAGAATCCCTCTCAATACAAGGCTAGGCTAGCAAGGTTGTTTGAAGCAAACTCAAGTATAAAACGGTGCAGCAAGACTCACATATGAACATATTGTAAGCATTATAAGACTCTATACTGTCTCCTTGTTGTTCAAACACCTTAACTAGAAAATATCTAGGCTTAGAGAGACCAATCATGCAAACCAAATTTTAACAAGCTCTATGTAGTTCTTCATTAATAGGTACAAAGTACATGATGCAAGAGCTTAAACATGATCTATATGAGCACAACAATTGCCAAGTATCAAATTATTCAAGACATTATACCAATTACCACATGCGGCATTTTCCGTTTCCAACCATATATCAATGAACGAGGTAGTTCAACATTCGCAATGAACATTAAGAATAAAGCTAAGAACATATGTGTTCATACGAAACAGCAGAGCGTGTCTCTCTCCCACACAAAGAATGCTAGGATCCGACTTTATTCAAACAAAAACAAAAATAAACAAACAGACGCTCCAAATAAAGCACATAAGATGTGACTGAATAAAAATATAGTTTCACTAGAGGTGACCTGATAAGTTTTCGATGAAGAAGGGGATGCCTTGGGCATCCCCAAACTTAGATGCTTGAGTCTTCTTAAAATATGCAGGGATGAACCACGGGGCATCCCCAAGCTTAGACTTTTCACTCTTCTTGATCATATTGTATCATCCTCCTCTCTTGACCCTTGAAAACTTCCTCCACACCAAACTCGAAACAAACTCATTAGAGGGTTAGTGCATAATTGAAAATTCATATATTCAGAGGTGACATAATCATTCTTAACACTTCTGGACATTGCACAAAGCTACTGAAAGTTAATGGAACAAAGAAATCCATCAAACATAGCAAAACAGGCAATGCGAAATAAAAGGCAGAATCTGTCAAAACAGAACAGTCCGTAAAGACGAATTTTCCAGGGGCATTTAACTTGCTCAGATGAACATGCTCAAATTTAATGAAAGTTGCGTACATATCTGAGGATCACGTACGTAAATTGGCAGATTTTTCTGAGTTACCTACAGAGACTACTGCTCAAATTCGTGACAGCAAGAAATCTGTTTCTGTGCAGTAATCCAAATCTAGTATTGACTTACTATCAAAGACTTTACTTGGCACAACAATGCAATAAAATAAAGATAAGAAGAGTTTGCTACAGTAGTAACAACTTCCAAGACTCAAATATAAAATAAAAGTGCTATAGTAAAATGATGGTTGTCTCCCATAAGCGCTTTTCTTTAACGCCTTTCAGCTAGGCGCAGAAAGTGTGAATCAAGTGTTATCAAGAGATGAAGCATCGACATCATAATTTGTTCTAATAATAGAATCATAAGGTAACTTCATTCTCTTCCTAGGGAAGTGTTCCATACCTTTCTTGAGAGGAAATTGATATTTAATATTACCTTCCTTCATATCAATAGTAGCACCAACAGTTCGAAAAAAAGGTCTTCCCAATATAATGGGACAAGATGCATTGCATTCAATATCCAAGACAACAAAACCAATGGGGACAAGGTTATTGTTAACCATAATACGAACATTATCAATTCTCCCCAAGGGTTTCTTTATAGCATTATCAGCAAGATTAACATCCAAATAACAATTTTTCAATGGTGGCAAGTCAAGCATATCATAGATTTTCTTAGGCATAACAGAAATACTTGCACCAAGATCACATAAAGCATTACAATCAAAATCATTGACCCTCATCTTAATGATGGGCTCCCAACCATCTTCTAACTTCCTAGGAATAGAAGTTTCAAGTTTTAGTTTCTCTTCTCTAGCTTTTATGAGAGCATTTGTAATATGTTTTGTAAAGGCCAAATTTATAGCACTAGCATTAGGACTTCTAGCAAGTTTTTGTAAGAACTTTATAACTTCAGAGATGTGACAATCATCAAAATCTAAACCATTATGATCTACAGCAATGGGATCATTGTCCCCAATGTTGGAAAAAAATTCAGCAGTTTTATCACAAGCAGTTTCAGCAGTTTTAGCAATTTCAGGTAATTTTGCACGCTTTGCACTAGGAGTACAAACATTGCCAACACCAACTATTTTACCATTGATAGTAGGAGGTTTAGCAACATGTAAAGCATTATCATTACTAGTGGCGGTAATAGTCCAAACTTTAGCTACATTGTTCTCTTTAGCAAGTTTTTCATTTTCTTCTCTTTCCCACCTAGCATGCAATTCAGCCATCAATCTAATATTCTCATTAATTCGAACTTGGATGGCATTTTCTGTAGTAACAATCTTATTATCATTATCCTTATTAGGCATAACTTTCAATTTTAAAAGATCAACATCAGAGGCGAGTCTACCAACCTTAGAAGCAAGAATATCAATTTTATCAAGCTTTTCCTCAACAGATTTGTTAAAAGCAGTTTGTGTACTAATAAATTCTTTAAGCATGGCTTCAAGAGGGTACACTCCTATTATTTTTGTAAGAATTCCCATAAGAATTACCATAACCATTACCATTAGCAGAAGGATATGGCCGCTAGTTGTTACCAGAATTATTCCTATAAGCATTGTTGTTGAAATTATTATTTTTAATGAAGTTCACATCAACATTCTCTTCTTGGGCAACCAATGAAGCTAAATGAACATTATTTGGATCCACATTAGATCTACCATTCACAAGCATAGACATAATCACATCAATCTTATCACTCAAGGAGGAGGTTTCTTCAACAGAATTTACCTTCTTACCTTGTGGAGCTCTTTCCGTGTGCCATTCAGAGTAATTGACCATCATATCATCAAGAAACTTTGTAGCCGCCCCCAAGGTGATGGACATAAAGGTACCTCCAGCAGCTGAATCCAATAGGTTCCGCGAATAAAAATTCAATCCTGCATAGAAGGTTTGGATGATCATCCAAGTAGTCAGTCCATGGGTTGGGCAATTCTTTACCAAAGATTTCATTCTCTCCCATGCTTGAGCAACATGTTCATTATCCAATTGCTTAAAATTCATTATGCTACTTCTCAAAGATATAATTTTAGCAGGAGGGTAATATCTACCAATAAAAGCATCTTTACATTTAGTCCATGAATCAATACTATTCTTAGACAAAGATAGCAACCAATCTTTAGCTCTTCCTCTTAATGAGAAAGAAAACAATTTTAGTTTTATAATGTCACCATCTACATCCTTATACTTTTGCATTTCACGTAGTTCAACAAAATTATTAAGATGGGTAGCAGCATCATCAGAACTAACACCAGAAAATTGCTCTCTCATAACAAGATTCAGTAAAGCAGGTTTAATTTCAAAGAATTCTGCTGTAGTACCAGGTGGAGCAATAGGTGTGCATAGGAAATCATTATTATTAGTGTTTGTGAAGTCTCACAACTTAGTATTTTCAGGAGTATTCATTTTAGCAATAGTAAATAAAGCAAACTAGATGAAGTAAATGCAAGTAACTAATTTTTTTGTGTTTTTAATATAGAGAACGCAAACAAGATAGTAAATAAAGTAAAACTAGCAACTAATTTTTTGTGTGTTTTGTTTTAGTGCAGCAAACAAAGTAGTAAATAAAATAAAGCAAGACAAAAACAAAGTAAAGAGATTGGAAGTGGAGACTCCCTTGCAGCGTGTCTTGATCTCCCGGCAACGGCAAAAAGAGCTTGATGCGTGCGGTTAACACACGTCCGTTGGGAACCCCAAGAGGAAGGTGTGATGCGTACAGTAGCAAGTTTTCCCTCAGAAAGAAACCAAGGTTTATCGAACCGGTAGGAGCCAAGAAGCACGTTGAAGGTTGATGGCGGCGAAGTGTAGTGCGGCACAACACCAGGGATTTCGGCGCCAACGTGGAACCCACAACACAATCAAAGTACTTTGCCCCAACGTAATGAGGTTGTCAATCTCACCGGCTTGCTGAAAACAAAGGATTAACCGTATAGTGTGGAAGATGATGATTGTTTGCGAAGAACAAAAGAACAATTGCAGTAGATTGTATTTCAGATGTAAAGAATGGACCGGGGTCCACAGTTCACTAGTGGTGTCTCTCCCATAAGATAAATAGCATGTTGGGTGAACAAATTACAGTTGGGCAATTGACAAATAAAGAAGGCATAACAATGCACATACATATATCACGATGAGTACTATGAGATTTAATCAGGGAATTACGACAAAGTACATAGACCGCTATCCAACATGCATATATGCCTAAAAAGTCCACTTTCAGGTTATCATCCGAACCTCTTCCGGTATTAAGTTGCAAGCAACAGACAATTGCATTAAGTATGGTGCGTAATGTAATCAACACAAATATCCTTAGACAAAGCATCGATGTTTTATCCCTAGTGGCAACATCACATCCACAACCTTAGAACTTTCTGTCACTGTCCCAGATTCAATGGAGGCATGAACCCACTATCGAGCATAAATACTCCCTCTTGGAGTTACAAGTATCAACTTGGCCAGAGCCTCTACTAGCAACGGAGAGCATGCAAGAACATAAACCACATATATGATAGATTGATAATCAACTTGACATAGTAGATTGAGTACTCATACTTGACCATAGCCTTGGGGGTTACTCCCATCGAGAGCGCTCTACGCGCACCCAATAGAATTAATGGCATCTAGGAGAGCAAGTAAGTTTTTCATTTATATTATAATTAATTATCTTTGTGTGCAGAACTCTTCGAGCCTATGCTCGAGTACTCGTACTCGACCATAGCCTCGGGGACTACTCCCATCTACGCGTCTCGCACGTAGCGGGCAGCCTGACAGTGGGATCCACTCGTCAGCGAGTCATAATTCCCGAAGCGGTACGTTTCAATGTGGGTCGTAGGATTAGATTGCGATCAAACGGCGCACGGCCGTCGTCGTCTCCGGCGAGAGTGTGTACTGGCAGCGGCGAGGGTAGGGGGTTGGAGGCTCACCGGCGCTCCGACAATGATCGGCGACGATGCACGGCGAGGTTGTCGACGACGGCGAGCCTCCTGGTACAAGCGGCGGCTCCTGGGGCGGCTCCTAGCGTCGTCCTCGTCTGCGGCGGATCCGCGGACTCCGGCGAGAAATTGGCTGGCTACCGGTGACAATGTGGAGGGGGAGGTGGTCGAGGAGAGTCAGTGATGAGAGAGGAGCGAGCTTGTGTGAAGAAACAGCAAGGGGGAGCGCTCTATTTATAGAGGCGAGGGGTGCTGCGGGTGCACGGGCATGGCGATGGTGGCGACGGCGTTCTGGGCGGTGAAGGGGCAAATCAAGGACGGGAAACTGTTCACTAGGTCAGGGCGGGCACGACGCGCGTGATGGCATAGCAAATGGATGACGAGGGCGTGTGGGCGACGTCGTCGTCTCCGCAGTACCGTGGTGGAGGTTGGTGATGATGGCGATGGCGACGGAGCACGGGCGAGGAAATGGAGGTGTCTGGCGTCTTCCTGGTGTCGTGGCGAGTGCGCGTGCTGGAGGAGAGAGAGAGGGGAGGGCGGATGCGACGGGGCGAAGGCGTGCACTGGCGCGTCCAGGGCGTGGTCCATGCGCGCTCTGGCACGACTGGGCGTGTCTGGGCACGTCTGGGCGCGTCGCGTTCTGGTCAGTGCACGTCTCTTCTTCGACTAGGGCGAATACAAGCGTGACCAGGGGAGTGAGGGCTAGCTAGTAGACATGGTGAGAGGGAAAGGAGAGGGCAGGTGAGGTTGAGTGGCATGGTGATGCCATGATGGCTCGGCATGGTTGGGTTTTGTCAAACTTATCCAAGTAATAGAGGTACCAATGCTTGGCATTGTCTAAGAGGTCCTAGGAGAAGTCAATGATGACAAGTGTGGTGATAGTTTAGTCTAAAATCCAGTGGATATAAGAGGGTTTGCACATAGATGAATTATGCACACAAGGTGTTTGTGTTAATGGCCACAAGAAAATTATTTTTGAATTTTGCCATAATAATTTATAGGTGTGAATCAAATAATATTTGGCACACATTTGTGGTGTTGCTGTGCAAAATGGACAAGGTTTTGAAAAATCCAAAATGGGTATGATCTAGTTTCTGTTTCAATGTTGCCACTTTGCATCCTTATATTAAGTAATTGGAAAGAAATTTGCTATGTTGGTCTTTAGCAAAGTTGTTCATCTTGATGAGTTCTTGGATGAGGTGCAAAGAGTTGAGCAAGTTTGGTTTAGAAATCTCTTAATACAGGGGCTCAAAGAGGGTAAGATGTTAAAATTGTCACATGTGACCATTATCACATGTCACTTGATTTTGATAATTCCTTTGAGTTGATTTGTGTTTCTTTGATTCAAAAGTGATTCTTAAGTTTTTAGTAAGGTTTCTAAACCATTGAAACAAAGTAAGATGGCTGACGTGGGCATTACCCTCCGGGTAACCACTATTGCTCTACCCTATACGGCCCAGGTGGAGGCCCATGAAGGCACTCGAAGGCAAGATGGGCCACTAGGACGGTGCGGCGAAAGATTACTTGAAGTACAAGACACGGAAAGAGCCGAAGAAGGAAAGATTAGAGATAGATCTATTGTAAACCTACTCGTACTCGATTAAACCTCTCGGGACCTATATAAAGGCCAGGAGAGGGGCTATCGAGGACACAACCAATCTTAACGATCTTAGCCAACAGAAGCTTAGAACTAGGTTACCCTAGCGATTAGCTACCTCGACGAGATCTCAGCCGAACTATTCGGCACCCCATTGTAACACTGTTTTCATTATCATCAAGAACAGACAAGCAGGACGTAAGGGTTTTACCTCATCGAGGGCCCTGAACCTGGGTAAATCGCTCCCCCCGTTTGTCTGTACACCGATGTCTCGTATCAGCTTGCAGGATTCCATCAACCCTAAGTCCCTATCGGAGGACATTGTCGAGGAACACCCCCGACAATTGGCGCCGTCTGTGGGAACCTGCAGGCCAGATCAGTCATCGGCAGATCTGATCATGTCGTCGACATCTCCATCGGCACCGCCATCACCAACTCTGGGAAGTCCGATCCGATTCGGCTCCTACGAGTTTACCCCGCATAGCGATTCTTCTCGCTCGAACTTCTCGGATCTGCAAGGAAACATGGAGATGACCATCGGCAGCGTCCACTACAACGTCAACGCGGAGGGAATCCTCCAGCTGCTAGAGTCGCCCACCTCCGGATCAATGAGTCCTAGCGCATCGACATCGCTCGATCTATTGGCTGGCCTGACAGAGTCGACGGACTCGCCCGCACCTTCGACTCCTCGTCCAGCATCCTCAATGTCGGTGGGATCCGACGAACCCGTGTCTTCAGAACTAACCTCCTACTACTGTTCAAACTGCGACGCCAGGCACGGTGGGATCAAGCGACACACCGTTCATCTGCAATGCCCGATACTCGTCGGGAGAAGACAGCGTCGGCAGCATCGTCCCGAGAACCACCCGAAGAACAGCACACCATCAGGTCTATGTCGCCAACAATACAGGAAATGCAAGGCACGGAGGAGACGGAGACCGCACGCCTCGTTCCAGCAGGAGGGCGAGCTTCGAAAATAGCGCTAGCAATCGCGACAGCGACTATACCATCGCGGATGAAGAGTGGGCTGCGGCCAGAACAGCCGTACTCAACAACACCCCGCTCCCCGGAACCTCGGTTGGAACCCTAAACGCATACCGCTCTATACTAGAGAAAAAAAGCACCTGTCGAGAGAGCAAGCTACCCTCGAGAGACGTCTATCGCGGCGAACGATCCAGCGAGCGACGGAGAGCTTCACAAGGAAGCGCTTCCCGAAGCGCTCTTGGAGCAGGAAAACATCGGTCAAGAATGTCCAGGCTCTCAGAAGACGACGCCAGAGAAATAACGTCGAATCTAACCAAGTCTTTTATGATCACGGATACCGCAGGCATGCCGCGACCGAAGAACGTTGCGGGAGCAACAGCCAATCTCGCCGCGTACCTCATCAACCAACGCCCGAAGGATCCATGGCGCAAGCTCATCGCGGTGCCCTAGAAAGTCTCGCCATATTGGGAAACAATCTAGTCCCGCAGAAGGAGAAAACCACGACACAGGCCAGTGGTTCGAAACATCGGGCGAGAGACGCTCGGGATGAAATCACCCAGAGCCGAATCGATAAAGCAAGACGACGACGCGCCGCCAGGAAGGATGATGACAGCGACTCCTCAGACGAGGATCAAGAGTATGATGGTGAACTTAGGGGAGCCGATTGCTTGAGTTACAAAATCCGCGAGACAATGCCACCCAAGAAATTCAAGCCTACTCCCACCGACGCTGCCAAGTATGATGGGCAGCAGGAACCAAGATCTTGGATAGACGATTACCTGCAGACTGTGATTCTGCATAAAGGGAACCAGATAGCAGCAATGCGGTGCTTGCAGCTCTACTTGAAGGACTCAGCGAGCCTGGTTAAGGGGGCTGCGAAAGGTTCCATCAAATCGTGGGACGACCTGGTGGATGCCTTTGTTGCTAACTTCTAGGCAACATACAAAAGACCCGTCGGGATTGAGGAGCTACGCAGCTGCCAGCAGAAGCAGGAGTCAATGCGCTCGTACATAGGGAGATTCACCAAACTCCTAAACGCTGCCGAAGATGTATCCGTAGACAGAGCAATCGACGCTTTCAGCGATGGCGTCCGACACGAAAGTTACATAGAAGAACTTGGACGCAAAGGCGAAAACCATCACCAAGCTGATGGAAATCGCCAACAGTTGGGCTGATGGCGAGGACAACGTGCGAAGACCACGCCAGCGCAGCGATGATGAAGACGATGACCAGCCAAAGCACGATTCAGGCAGCCGAAGGGATCGGAACAAAAGGAGGAAAAATCGCAACTACGACGACAACAATCTGAGCCGCAGGATACTCCGATCGACATGATGATCGGTATGATGAAAGAAGAGACGATCGACAAGATGGCAACCGGAACAACTCGGAAACCGCGGCAATTATAAGCCACGGCAACAGAGGGCTCCCGAGTTACCCTATGCTGAACAGATCAATTGTTACTTGCACTCGTATGTCGACTCCAAGGACGGCAAAACGAAGTCAAGCCACCTTCTCAGGGATTGTCGACAGTTCCTTGACATGCATAAACTCATCCAGCAGTCAGGACAGCAATCATTACCACCTCCACCTCCACCACAGCACCAAGTCCAGCAGGCCCAACCTCATCAACCCAACGAGGCGTTTCCACCACCACGTGGGCAGATGAGTATGATCCACAAGACGGGTGTCTCGAGAAGAGAGATGAAGAAGCTCACTAGAGAAATCAACCTGGCCGAAAGCATCATGGCAAACATCCCTAAGTATGTCGAGTGGTCCTCTCAGAACATTACGTTCAGTCGGGCAGACCACCCGACGACCATACCAAAACCGGGACACGCTGCCCTGGTAGTTGAGGCACAGATAGGGGGATTCAAGATGAGCAAAGTCTTTATGGATGGTGGGAGCGGGTTAAACCTGATTTTCGTCGACACAATCAAAAGCATGGGGATCACCATGGGAATGTTGGAAGAGACAGACACCTGCTTCCACGGGATTTTGCCAACTGAACCAGGTTATTCCCTTGGAAGAATTTACCTGAACGTTGTCTTCGGCAGATCGACAATTTCAGGAAGGAGAAGATAGAGTTTGAGGTAGTGAACTGGGAGTCGCAGTATCATGCCATACTCGGGAGACCAGCCTACGCCAAGTTCATGGCCGTACCGCACTACGCTTATCTCAAGCTGAAGATGCCTGGCAACAAAGGGACGAACATTACAGTCCATGGAAGCTTTTCACGCTCAGACAGTTGCGACCGCGATTTCCAGAGGATCGCAGCAAAGTTTGGGAGCAAGTGATACGTCCAATTTGCATCACTATTTTGTATCATAATTTGCTGTTATTCATTGATATATTTCATATTGGGACACAATACTTATGTTATTTTATCTATTTTGCATGTTTCATCATCATTGGTGGATCAAGCACCGGAGTCGGGATGGAAAAAGCATCGTCGAACGCAATATTTCGGAAGATCAACTGTGGAAGGGAATTTCACGTAAATTCCTATTTTTCCAGATGACGGAGGGAACCAAAAGGGGAGCAGAGAGGAGCCACTGTGGGCCAGACCACGGGCGGCGCGGCCCAAGGCCTGCCGCGCCACCGTGCTCTGGGCCCCACACCCCTTTCGCCTCCTTTTCTTCGCGTACTCCTTCGTCCCGAAAACCTAAGCCACAGAGAGGACCTCACGAAGGGTTACAGCCGCCTCTGCGGGGCGGAGAACACCAGAGAGAAAAGAGCTCTCGGCGGGCAGGAATCCGCCGGGGAAATTCCCTTCCGGAGGGAAATCGACGCCATCGCCATCGTCATCGAGCGGGACATCATCTCCATCATCATCATCATCATCTCCACCATCTACACCGCCATCACCACCGCTGCACCTCGTCATCGCTGTAGCAATTCGGGTTAAATCTTGATTGTTTGATAGGGGAAACTCTCCGGTGTTATTCTATACTTGTTGTAGATGCTATTGAGTGAAACCATTGAACCAAGGTTTATGTTCAGATTGTTATTCATCATCATATCACCTCTGATTGTATTCCATATGATGTCTCGTGAGTAGTTCGTTTAGTTCTTGAGGACATGGGTGAAGTCTAAATGCTAGTAGTGAATTATGGTTGAGTAATATTCAATGTTATGATATTTAAGTTGTGGTGTCATTCTTCTAGTGGTGTCGTGTGAACGTCGACTACACGACACTTCACCATTTATGGGCCTAGGGGAGTGCATCTTGTATTCGGTTGCTAATTGCGGGGTTGCCGGAGCGACAGAAACCTAAGCCCCCGTTAGTATATCGATGCGGAGGGATCGCAGGATCTCAGAGTTTAAGGCTGTGGTTAGATTTATCTTAATTACTTTCTTGTAGTTGCGGATGCTTGCAAGGGGTATAATCACAAGTATGTATTAGTCCTAGAAAGGGCGGTGCATTAGCATAGGTTCACCCACACAACACTTATCAAAACAATGAAGATTATTTAGCCACTTGAAGCGAAAGTACTAGACTAAAATCCCCGTGTGTCCTCGGGAACGTTTGGTCATTATAAGTAAACAAACCGGCTTGTCCTTTGTGCTAAAAGGATTGGGCCACTCGCTGCAATTATTTCTCTCGCATTTTATTTACTTGTACTTTATTTATCTGCAATATCAAAACCCCCGAATACTTGTCTGAGCATTTACGGTGAATCCTTCATCGAAACTGCTTGTCAACACCTTCTCTCGTTGGGTTCGACACTCTTATTTATCGAAAGTACTACGATACACCCCTATACTTGTGGGTCATCAAGACTATTTTCTGGCGCCGTTGCCGGGTGAAGCGCTATTGGTAAGCGGAATTGGTAAGGAAATTTACTGTTTGTGCTGATTTTATTTCTGTGCTGCTATAAATCATTATGGAGAGATCCTCTCTTCAATTTCTATTTGGGAAATCTACTACTACTGCAACGGTAGTGGATGAAGCGCCAAGTGAGGAAGTAGTACCATATAAAATACCTATGAAAATTATTGAACGTGTTATGCTATGAAGGGGATGGAACTATTCATCCTGGTGATCATTTATTGTTTTTGCATGAATTATGCGGTTTATTCAAATGTGCAGGTATTTCTATGAATGAAGTTAGGAAGAAACTATTCACTATATCGCTGTCTGGTAAAGCGGCGCACTGGTATAAATTGCTGAAGAATGGTGATTCTATTGATTGGGAGGACATTGTGCCTTTATTCTATTCAAAATTTTATCCTCCAAGTGAAATTCACAAAGATCGGAACCGCATATATAATTTTTGGCCTCATGATGGAGAGAGTATTGCCCAAGCTTGGGGAGATTGAAGTCTTTAATGCTCAAATGCCCCATTCATGAGCTTCCGGTAATGTTATTATTGATAATTTCTATGCAAGACTTTCTTTTCAAGACAAGACCTTGCTGGATACTTCTTGTTCTGATCATTTACACGCAAGAATGAAGAGTTTAAAAGGGACCTTCTTGATCGGATCCAAGAAAATACTGAAGGATGGGAGAACGACAAAGATAGAGAATCAGGTATAATTTATGATTATAAATGCATTGAAGCTTTTATGGATACTGATAAATTTCGAAATATGAGTGCTACATATGGTCTTGATTCCCAAGTTGTTGCAAATCTTTATAAAGCTTTTGCCTCTCATTATGAACTGCCTAAGAAGAATTTTGATAAGTATCATGAACCGTATAAAGATAAAATTGATTCATCTGTAAACAAATGTGTAGTGGTTGAAACTGATAATGTTATTCCTGAAGCTTATATTGAAAAAACTCCTTTCCCTGCTAAAATGAAGGACTCTGCCATATCTAGTGCGGTTAATAAAAGTGAAAAGAAACCTAAAGAACCGAAGAACAAATTAAAATTGAACCTGTTGTTGCAATAGTTAAAGATCTTGTGACTGAAAATGTGGAGGATGGTCATATTATTTTCTGTGAAGATGCTTCTAATATTGTTTCACATCCTAATAAATCCAAACAAGTTAGTGTTCCTATGCTATCTGTTAGAATTGGTGATCATTGCTATTATGGTTTATGTGATATTGGTGCAAGTGTTAGTGCTATTCCTTATGAGCTTTACACGGAGATTATGCACGAAATTGGTTCTTGTGAACTTGAAGATATTGATGTGGTTATTCATCTGGCTAATAGAGAAACTATTTCTCCAATTGGTATTGTTCGAGATGTGGAAGTTCTATGTGGTAAGATTAAATATCCTGCTGACTTTTTGGTACTTGGTTCTGCTGCTAGTGATCATTGTCCTATCATTTTTGGTAGACCTTTTCTAAATACTTGTGGAGCTATTATAGATTGTAAGAAAGAGAAAATTTTGACTAGATTTGCTGGTGAACCTTATGAATTTAACTTTTCTAAATTTACCAAAACTCCTTATAAAGCTGACTTGCCTAGTAATGATTTTAAAATGGAGCAGTGTGCATCTATTGTTCTTGTTCCTAATAATCCTTTGCAGCAACATTTGGAGAATAGTGAAAGTGAAGCTTTTAGGAAAGAAAGAGATGAGCTTGAGGAAATTTTTCTTCGCCAACCTATTCTCAAGCATGATTTACCGGTGGAAGATTTGGGTACAACACCGCCACCAAGGAAGATCCTGTTTTTGATTTAAAGCCTTTACCCGATAATCTTAAATATGCTCATATTGATGATAAGAAAATATATCCTGTTATTATTAGCTCTAAGCTTTCAAAGATTGAGGAAGAAAGGTTATTGGAAATATTGAAGAAACACCGAGGAGCTATTGGTTATACTCTTGATGATTTGAAAGGGATTTCTCCTTCTATTTGCCAACATGCTATTAATATGGAAGAAGATGCAAAACCTGTTGTTGAACATCAACGTCGTCTAATTCCGAAGATGAAAGAGGTGGTAAGGAATGAGGTATTAAAACTTCTTGAAGCTGGTATTATATATCCTATTGCTGATAGTAGATGGGTTAGTCCTGTGCATTGTGTTCCTAAGAAAGGAGGAATGACTGTTGTGCCTAATGATAATGATGAGCTTATTCCTCAAAGAATAGTTGTAGGTTATAGAATGTGCATTGATTTTCGAAAAGTTAATAAAGTTACTAAGAAAGATCATTACCCTTTACCCTTTATTGATCAAATGCTAGAAAGGTTATCTAAAAATACTCATTTTTGCTTTCTTGATGGTTATTCTGGGTTTTCACAAATTGCTGTTAAAGCTAAAGATCAAGAGAAAACCACGTTTACTTGTCCTTATGGAACTTATGCTTATAGGCGTATGCCTTTTGGTTTATGTAATGCTCCTGCTACTTTTCAAAGATGCATGTCTGCTATTTTTCATGGTTTTTGCGAAAGTATTGTAGAGGTGTTCATGGATGATTTTTCTGTCTATGGGAATTCTTTTGATAATTGCTTGCGAAACCTCGATAAAGTTTTGCAGAGATGTGAAGAAACTAACCTTGTTCTTAATTGGGAGAAATGCCACTTTATGGTTAATGAAGGAATTGTATTGGGACATAAAATTTCCGAGAGAGGTATTGAAGTTGATAGAGCTAAAGTTGAAGCAATTGAGAAGATGCCATATCCGAGGGATGTTAAAGGTATTCGTAGTGTTCTTGGTCATGCTGGGTTTTATAGGAGATTTATTAAAGATTTCCCTAAAATTTCAAAGCCTCTTACTAATCTTCTTCAAAAAGATGTACCTTTTGTTTTTGATGATGATTGTAAGGAAGATTTTGAAACTCTAAAGAAAGCCTTAACAACTGCTCCTGTAGTTGAACCTCCTGATTGGAATTTGCCTTTTGAAATTATGTGTGATGCTAGTGATTTTGCTGTAGGCGCTGTTCTTGGACAGCGAGTAGATAAAAAATTAAATGTTATTCATTATGCTAGTAAGACTCTTGATGCTGCTCAAAGAAATTATGCTACAACTGAAAAGGAATTGTTAGCTGTAGTCTTTGCTTGTGATAAGTTTAGACCCTATATTGTTGATTCAAAAGTTACAATTCATACTGATCATGCTGCAATTAGATACCTTATGACAAAGAAAGATGCTAAGCCAAGGCTTATTAGATGGGTACTTCTGTTGCAAGAATTTGATTTACATATTATAGATAGGAAAGGTGCTGATAATCCTGTTGCTGATAATTTGTCTAGATTGGAAAATATTGCTTATGATCCTGTTCCTGTTAATGATAGTTTTCCAAATGAACAATTGGCTGTAATAAAGGTGAGCTCGCGAGAGAGCCCTTGGTATGCAGATTATGCTAACTTTATTGTTTCAAGTATTTGCCTCCAACCTTTTCAGCTCAGCAAAGGAGGAAATTCTTTTATGACTTAAGGCATTATTTTTGGGATGACCCACACTTGTATAAAGAAGGAGTGGATGGTATTATGCGAAGATGTGTTCCGAATATGAACAACAGGAGATATTGAATAAATGTCATGGAAGTGTTTATGGAGGACATCACGCTGGAGATAGAACCGCGCAAAAGGTTCTACAATCAGGTTTTTATTGGCCAACACTCTTCAAAGATGCAAGGAAATTTATTTTATCTTGTGATGAATGTCAAAGAGTTGGTAATATCTCTAGACGCAATGAAATGCCTATGAATTATACTCTTGTTATTGAACCATTCGATTGTTGGGGATTCGACTTCATGGGACCTTTCCCTTCTTCAGACGGTAACACTCATATACTTGTCGCTGTTGATTATGTTACTAAATGGGTAGAAGCTATACCTACAAAAAGTGCTGATGGTGAGACCTCTATAAAAATGCTTGTAGATATTATATTTCCTAGATTTGGAGTACCTAGATATATTATGACTGATGGAGGTTCTCATTTTATTCATGGGGGTTTTAGAAAAACTCTTGCTAAGTATGGTATTAATCATAGAATTGCTTCGCTTATCATCCTCAAACTAGTGGTCAAGTAGAATTATCAAATAGAGAGATTAAAGCTATTTTAGGAAAGACTGTTAATAAATCTAGGAGGAATTGGGCTAGCAAATTGAAAGAAGCACTATGGGCTTATAGAACTGCTTATAAAAATCCTATGGGAATGTCACCTTATAAAATGGTTTATGGAAAAGCTTGTCATTTACCTCTAGAACTAGAGCACAAAGCTTATTGGGCTGTTAGAGAATTAAATAAAGATCCTAAATTAGCCGGTAATAAGAGGTTGTTGCAATTAAGTTCTCTAGATGAATGGAGAAGTGAAGCTTATGAAAATGCTAAACTCTTTAAAGAAAAAGTTAAGAAATGGCATGATAGAAGGATCATCAAAAGAGAATTTAATGTTGGAGATCAAGTTCTATTGTATCGGTCTCGTCTCAGATTCTTTGCAGGGAAATTACTCTCGAAATGGGAAGGACCATATGTTATTGAGGAGGTATACCGTTCAGGAGCAATTAAAATTAGCTCTCTCCAAGGCAATGCCACACAAGTGGTGAATGGACAAAGACTAAAGCATTATATCTCGGGCGATTCTTATAATGTTGATGTTGATATTATTCAAGTGGAAACACCGGAGGCTTTCATCAAAGGACAAATTGACAGTCAGAACTGGACTTTGAATAGGTAACAGTATAGGTAATAAAAAGTCCGTGTTTACCTTTCCGAACATTATTTCTGCTGTTTTTAGAAAATATGAAAAATTACGAGTTCGAAACGGAGTGGAAAGGACGCACGAGGGCGTGCCACCATAGGCCGGCGCGGGCCCCACCCTGGCGCGCCGACCTATGGTCTGGCCGCCTCGGTGTCCCGTTTCCACTCGTTTTCGGCTGGAACCTTCCTTTTGTCGTAAAAATATTTGCTATATAATCCCCCGGACCCCTGGAGGTCCGTAATATCGTTTTCTCGTCGTGTTTTGTTTCGAGCTGTTTTCTGCCGATTTGTTTTGATCTAGAAGCACCATGGTCTCCAACAACAAAGACAAGGGGCCTTGGAGGGAAGAGATGGATGAAAGGATCAATAAGGAGAAGGAGAAGATAGCATCAGCAAAAGGAGAGTGGGAAACTACGAGGAGTAAGCCAATTTTGGTGGGATCGGTTAATCGGCGTTCTTTTTCTCATAACTTGCAGGGAGCTCTTCCGCCTGCTCTGGACCTCGACTCTTTCCCTTGTGTGGAGGAAGCAATACGGGTTGCTGATGAGTTTTGTGATCAATATCGTGCTCTAAGGAGGGAAGTGGAGATACTTCAGGAGGAGAACCAGCGACTTCGCAGAATGCTGGAATATTACTCAAATCCCAGCACAAGGCCGTCACCGCCACACTCGGGTAACAATGAGTCTCTTCAGGTTTTGGTGCAGAATTGCAAAATTGAGAAGCTGAAGCTGAAGGAGATCCTTATGAAGCGCGAGAGGAATCCATCGCCATCATCACCGAAGGAGTAATTCATCATCGGTATTGGCATCCCCTTGGTTTGTTCCAAGCTTGGGGAGTGCCGCGGTATCACATCATCATTACCTTTATCTTTTACTATCAAGTAGTGTCATATCATGAGTAGGGAAGTTATCATATGGAATAGTATGCAATGTGGAAGTATCTCTCTTAGTTAGTTATCTATGTATCCGTTGGTGTGAGTTATCGTTATGGAATATTAATGAGAAGTCTTATCATTTACTTTTTGCACACCTTATTTTAGTTTGCAATCTCCATTATATGATTACTCTTGACATGAGTATTGATATCACTTTGGGAGCATTAAGTAAATCTATTTGGTTTTGGCAAACTTAGCATTGGTCAATAGCAACAACACCCTGATGTTTAATAGGAGAGAGAAATACACTTAGATACATTACTCCATTATCTCTATGCTTAGTATTCTTAAGTTAAAATTGCTTGTGCTTATGAGAAAGATGCATGATTGTTTCTATCATATGTATATTTGTTTGTTTCCCTCAACCTTTATGCTTGCTATCAAACCTTGCTAGCCAAAGACCTGTATCGAGAGGGAATGCTTCTCATACATCCATAACCTTAGACCAAACCTATGCCATTTGTGTCCACCATACCTACCTACTACATGGTATTTTCTGCCATTCCAAGTAAATACTTCATGTGCTACCTTTAAATTATTCAAATTACTACTCCTTATTTGTGTCAATGTTTTATAGCTCATGAGGAAGTATGTGGTGTTTTATCTTTCAATCTTGTTGGGCGGACTTTCACCAATGGACTAGCGGCACATCCGCTTATCCAATAATTTTGCAATAAGAGCTGGCAATGAGGTTCCCAGCCTCAATTAATAACTTTCATTAATAATTCTCTTCACATGTTTTGCTCTGATTCATCAGTAAGCAACTTAATTTTGCAATAGACACTCCTCCATGGTATGTGAATGTTGGAAGGCACCCGAGGATTCGGTTAGCCATGGATTGAGAAAGCCAAGGTTGGGGGAGTGTCATCCTAAATAAAACTAAAATACATGTGTAAACAAAAGAGAAGGGGGATGATCTACCTTGCTGGTAGAGATGCCGTCCCTCATGGGAGCCGCTCTTTGAAGGTTCGTTTGGCAAGGGGTTAGAGTGCCCGCTACCATTCGTTGACAACAACAAACACCGCTCAAAATCTTACTTTTATGCTCTTTATATGATTTCAAAACTTGAAAAGCTCTAGCACATGATTTAATCCCTGCTTCCCTCTGCGAAGGGCCTATCTTTTACTTTTATGTTGAGTCAGTAAACCTATTTCCCTCTATCTCAAGCAACCAATTGAGTTGTTGTGAACCAATCATTTATGCTATGATTCAGTTGATCATGTCTTTTATACTTTCTTGTTTAGTACCAATTTTATCTGAATGAATATGACTTTGAAGTTATCAATGATTATGAGGAGATTGTTATGCTTAAATATGAAGGCTCAGCTATAAAATCTAATATGAAAGCTTTGCTTAGAAGTACAATTCGTTAGTAGTTCTCTGACCAAGAACAAAGTTTGCCATCACCAATTATGATTCCCTATGCACCTTTACTTGTGATTTCTCTTTACTTATTTCAAGATGAGTTATATGAGGAAGTTGTCTACTAGAATGTCTTGTGTGAATGAATATGATGCTTCTTGTCCGTATTTTATTTATCGACTCTTCACTCCATAAACATGTGGTCTTGTTTATCGAGCTCAGTTTCGCTTGGGGACAAGCGAGGTCTAAGCTTGGGGGGAGTTGATACGTCCAATTTGCATCACTATTTTGTATCATAATTTGCTGTTATTCATTGATATATTTCATATTGGGACACAATAATTATGTTATTTCATCTATTTTGCATGTTTCATCATCATTGGTGGATCAATCACCGGAGTCAGGATTCTGCTGGAAAAAGCACCGTCAGAACGCAATATTTCGGAAGATCAACTGTGGAAGGGAATTTCACGTAAATTCCTATTTTTCCAGATGACGGAGGAACCAAAAGGGGGAGAGAGGAGCCATGTGGGCCCAGACCACGGGCGGCGCGGCCAAGGCCCGCCGCGCCACCTGTGCTCTGGGGCCCCAGCGCCTCCTTTTCTTCGCGTACTCCTTCGTCCCGAAAACCTAAGCCACAGAGAGGACCTCACGAAGGGTTACAGCCGCCTCTGCGGGGCGGAGAACACCAGAGAGAAAGAGCTCTCCGGCGGGCAGGAATCCGCCGGGAAATTCCCGGGGGAAATCGACGCCATCGCCATCGTCATCGAGCGGGACATCATCTCCATCATCATCATCATCATCTCCACCATCTACACCGCCATCACCACCGCTGCACCTCGTCATCGCTGTAGCAATTCGGGTTAAATCTTGATTGTTTGATAGGGGAAACTCTCCCGGTGTTATTCTATACTTGTTGTAGATGCTATTGAGTGAAACCATTGAACCAAGGTTTATGTTCAGATTGTTATTCATCATCATATCACCTCTGATTGTATTCCATATGATGTCTCATGAGTAGTTCGTTTAGTTCTTGAGGACATGGGTGAAGTCTAAATGCTAGTAGTGAATTATGGTTGAGTAATATTCAATGTTATGATATTTAAGTTGTGGTGTCATTCTTCTAGTGGTGTCGTGTGAACGTCGACTACACGACACTTCACTATTTATGGGCCTAGGGAGTGCATCTTGTATTCGGTTGCTAATTGCGGGGTTGCCGAGCGACAGAAACCTAAGCCCTCGTTAGTATATCGATGGGGAGGGATCGCAGGATCTCAGAGTTTAAGGTTGTGGTTAGATTTATCTTAATTACTTTCTTGTAGTTGCGGATGCTTGCAAGGGGTATAATCAAAAGTATGTATTAGTCCTAGAAAGGGCGGTGCATTAGCATAGGTTCACCCACACAACACTTATCAAAACAATGAAGATTATTTAGCCACTTGAAGCGAAAGTACTAGACTAAAATCCCCGTGTGTCCTCGAGAACGTTTGGTCATTATAAGTAAACAAACCGGCTTGTCCTTTGTGCTAAAAAGGATTGGGCCACTCGCTGCAATTATTTCTCTCGCATTTTATTTACTTGTACTTTATTTATCTGCAATATCAAAACCCCCTGAATACTTGTCTGTGAGCATTTACAGTGAATCCTTCATCGAAACTGCTTGTCAACACCTTCTGCTCCTCGTTGGGGTCGACACTCTTATTTATCGAAAGTACTACGATACACCCCCTATACTTGTGGGTCATCAGCAAGCAAGAATTTATTAAACCTCCACCGAAGTTGTTGCTGCGTGAAATCAAGGAAGAAAAGGATGACAGGGGAAGCAAAAGGAAGCCAGCCGACCTTGCTCTTAAAGCCTCGACAGCAGAAGCCTCAGCAGCAGGAGCTTTGGCAACAAAAGCTTCGGCAGTCAAAGGTTTGGCAGTTGATGATGCAGAAGACATAGAAAACAACAAGACGCTGGCAGTCACTGCTCAAACCCCTGGTGAAATCAACAACGCCGCGGCTACCCCCAACGTGGTGAAGAAGCCAGAGAAGAGAAGAACCCTTTCCTTAAACAGTTTCTCAGTGTTTATTTTTGTTTTTCCTTTAGTATAAACAGGGCCTTCCTTTTCGCCCTCTAGCATTATGCTTACCTTATCAATAAGAACTTAAGTTTCGATTCTTTGTTAAGCATTGCAGTGGCTACAAACTTCTAAGCCTCATCACTATACAAACATAGTACAGGGCAGAAGATCGTGCTCCAGAAAGCCTCTACGCGCGCTAAGAAAGAAGTTCACCCTTCCCTCTGCTATAGATGCCTCTACGAGCGCCGTAAATAGCAAGAGGTTGGAAATACACATAAACAACAACCCACGTTCGATATCTCACTTATGGAAATATCAAGGAACAACGGGCTCATCGACAGAATCACTACACCCGAAATATTCGGGAGTACCTGTCGAAATTTACAACGGTTGAAAGCAAAGTTGCGCACACAACAGGTTTAGCAAGACCTGCAACACGAGCTGATCACTCACATGATTTGCTAAACCAACCAATATACATACATTCAAAAACGAGCAACCAAGATTCGCTCAAAATTGAAACTTGCCAACGGCAATAACATGGTAAAAATACATATGCATGTATCTACCAAATGAAAAGGCATCATCCACAAGCTTGGATAAAGTTGTCAAACTATTTACAAACAGTTATTAAAACCCTGAGATCACCCTTGTGGAGTTTCTTTTTCTTCAGGTACTTTCGAATCTCTCTCGAGTCTGTCGACAATTATGTTCGCGGGCAACAACACCTTCGGATACAGTGCTTCCAACTCTCTAGTAACGTTGGCAATCGAGAGTAAACCTGCTGAAGGATAACGGGCAAGTACAAGAGCAAGCGTAAACTTGGCTCCTGCAAAAACTTGCGCACGCACCAAGTCCCGGATCTTCCTGGCGTTACCAAACTCCGACATTAACGCAAGAAGCGTGGGGGGAACTGCGTTCAAAGGAAACATCGTCTTCCAAACCACCCTCATGGCTCTATAGCATTTGTCGAAGAAGTGGTGGACCTGTTGAACTCGATCCTGAAACCGTGCGACAGCCGATGCCTTCGAGTGTTCTCGCCAGAAAATTTCTTCGGCTGAGGATAACTCGACCAAGGCATTCACACGATCGTGAATCCGTTTGCTCTCTTCCGCACGATTCAGAGCTATGACTGATAAGGAAGCAAAAAAGGATCAGAGAAAATGCTATCAACCAAAGGGTAAAGAGATTAAAGGACTTACAGTTCAAGCTCTCGGTAGCCTTATGTAGCTCAGTAAGAGCATACCGCTCCACGTCGGCTGCAGTCTCGCTCTTCTTGTTGATAATCGCGGCCAGGGCATAAGTGCTGCGCAGGTCTTTCTCCATCTGGGCGATGCGATCCTTCATCCGTTGGATCCGATCGTTTTCGGGAACAATACCAGAGGAGTCATCAACAAACGAGGGCACTGGGAAAACCTGCAGGCAACAGTGTTAAAGAGGATAGTATGGTCAAACTAAACATTCAGCAAAACTCCCATCGGGAGAGGTATAAGCAATTCCTATCAGGAGAAGTTCAAGTGGAGATATTACGATAAAAAATGCTGGCAACATTGCCGGCATAATATTCATTACAAACTTAAAGTTCTCACAGCAGAATGATGTTCCATGCTAGCCCAAGGGTAAAAATGTTACAATGATCAAGGAGCCTGAGTCTGGGTCGACAGGCTAGGGCCAACCGATGTTTTTCTCGAGACTAAATCAAGGAGCTGGCGAGCACAAGTACGGGCAGACGCCGTAAAAGTACTTAGATCAATAGATTGCCCATCTTTTCCTTTCGGCAGCTCCTTAGTCATTTCTTCAATGTTAGCCTTAAAGCCGTAACCCATCATAAGTTGGAAGGCAAGTAGGGCGCCATAGGTACGCGAGGTACGCTTGAATACCTCAATGACCTCCTTGGTGTCGATTGCGAAAGCATCCTGCCCCAGAGTCTTCTCCTGCGTGGCCTTGGGGAGTATCATCGAGTGCATCCGCGCCAGAGCACCCTTTCCTTTGTCAAGAAGCCCCCGGGTGAGTTGGTGATCGGCGAGAACCGTCGACACACCATTTGCCGGAGAGTTGCTCGGAACTTTGTCCAAAGCAGTAGCAGGGATGTCGGCAGCTTCTGCAAGTAGTCAAAGGAAATCATTGACGAAGAAATAGAACCATAAAAAGTAATGATCTATAAGGAATAAAGGTACTTACCAAGCAGGGCCAAAGCAGATTGACGGAGGAGTTCATCCTTTTCTGCCGCCCGAGCTTCCTCCTCCTTCAGCCGCTCCTTCAGCTTGTTCAGCTCTTCTTTCAAGGAGGCGACCTCCTGGCGAGCTACGGCGGCCTTTTTGATGGCGCCATCCAACTTTGAAGAGGAAGACCTAGCCTCCTCCTGCAGCCGAATCTTGTCCGCCTCCAGAGAGGTGAATTGAGAGGCAAAAGCCTCTAAAGAGGATATCACACCTCGTAGATCCTTAAAGAAAGGGAATGATTTACAGAAATTGTTAAGCAAAGGCACATTCCAAAAGATTCTTGTTAAATTCAACAAAGACTTACAGGAGAAGGAGCTGCGGCAGCAGCAGGAGCATCTTTCCCTTTGGAAAGAGAGGAGGCAGTCGATGCTTGCGCCACAGGAGCCGCTTTGGGAGCCGAAGCTTCGGAAGCTGCGGCCCGGCGAAACAGCGTCGAGATCTGGCCTTCTTGGGCGGAGGCTCAATGAAAGTATCATCACTGCAAGGAAGATTCGATTAATCAAGATTATCAGAAGAATTTGAAAAAGTCAAGAAAGTTGAAAATAGTAAGAAGAAAAGCACTTACAAATCAAGGAGGTCATCTTCGTCGGCAAAACCGCCGATCGATCTCTTCTTAGGAGAAGCCCTGGTCTCCTCCACAGCTGCATCAACAAAGGCATTGTGATCAGCGTCGTCATTGCGCACTGATCCCTCTGTCGCAGGTATCACCGGCTGATGGGGGGAAATTGGCATGGGCAGTTTCAGAATTTATCGGGTCATCAGGATCATCGAATGGGCTTGTGTGTTCAACAGTACGAAAGTCAACAGGCTCTGAAGAACCTCTTCCTTCGGAAGTGTCATTTGGCAAGTTATGAGAATCCTTGGAGGCTGCGACAGTCTGTCGAAAGGAAAAGTAAATAAAGATAACAGTAATATATGTCGGTAACAGCATATCAAGACTTTAAGGGGGAAATTACCTCTGGTGCTGGGTGATCAGCATCGAAAGGAATATATGGAGATACCAGCGGGATCGAATCCTCTTGACTAAAGGAAGTGAGGCGACGGACTTCATCAAGTAGTTCCTTTTCTGATAATTCGGCAGCATTGATTCTAGTTTCATCTTTTGGGCCTGAATACAACCACATCGGGCGGACCCTAGCCATGATTGGTTGGACTCGACGTTTTAGAAACACTGCCGCTACTTCTGTACCGACCATGGTTTGCCCGTCAGCCTCCTTGATCCGAAGGAATCTGGCAAATAACTCATCGGCTGTTGTTTTTTCGTCGGGAGAGAGGACATTTTTCCAAGAATTCTTAGGCTTGGCTTCAAGGACGTCGACAAAGCGAGGGAGCTGGCATTCAGGTGACGGAGAATCCTTGATGTAGAACACTTCAATCTCCACCCTTGCACGGACTCTCTCATTAGGAAATTGAAGTAATTAACATCTGAATGAGCTACGAATCCTACTCCTCCGGTGACAAAAGATCCATTGCTACTGCTGTATCTCTTCACGTAAAAGATCTTCTTCCACAAACCAAAGTGGGGCTCAACGCCCAGATATGCTTCGCAGAGGGTAATGAACACAGCAACGTGAAGAATCGAATTGGGAGTGAGTTGCCACAATTGGACTTCGTAGGTTCGCAGGAGATAGAGGAGGAATTCGTGAACAGGAAGGGAAAGGCCTCGGTACAAGAACGATAGGAACATCACGGTAAAGCCGACAGGAGGGTTAGGTCGAGAAATCGTACCTGGAAAGATTACGTTCCCCTCATCGGTGGAGATCAGTCCCAGGCTTCGGGACCTTTTCTCGTCTTGCTTGGTGACGGTCGAGGCTGTCCAATCGCCAGGCTTGGCTGTTGAGCTTGGTGGCGCCGGCGGCGCCGGCGCTGGAGGAGGAGCGTTGGGGGCGACCTCTTTCGCAAGAACCGAAGAAGGTCTGGCGGCGGCACCAACGCTCGTGGAGCTGGCGGCGGCACTAGGGATTTTCTTCTTCACCATTGCAAGATCTGAACGAATCGGAAAGATAGTGGTGGCGGCGCGAGCTCCAGTCGCGAACATAAGAAGGGCAAGAATGACGAAGAAGATGAATGGAGGAGAATAAAAGGGATTTTTTATCTCTTAAGGAATGCTTCGTGTTGTTAAATGGGCTTTTCCCCAGTTAGCAATCGTGGAAATCGAGGAGGTGCCTTGTTAACCGTGTAAAGAGGAGCAGGAATCGCTTGAAAACAAGGCTGGCAGGTCGTGTCTTATCAGTCAGAATCAAGGGGACAGAAAAACGTCATCAATGACGTCATGAAGAATGATTGCATGCGAAGGGATAAGAAAAGATCGGGTGATCGACTTGAGCCTATGCGCGGATTGCAAGCATCCGCACTTAGGCTCGGGGGCTACTCCCATCGGGAGCGCTGTTGCGCACCCGATAAAATGAAGACTCGAAGGATATGATTGACTCGGGGGCTACTCCCATCGGGAGCGCTGGATGCGCACCCGACAGAACTTTTTTCGCACTCCAGGATCATGCCCGGGACTTGATTCTGTGTAGGGTAACGTTGTTTTGCCTTCGGCAGTTAACCAACAAAAGTTGGGCACGTTATTCGGTATCCCTTGCATGAAGAAAATGTATCGAATGCACTACAAGAGGCTTGCAGAAAAAGCTTCGGCGAAGAAGATGTTCGAGTGGTACAACTTGAGTCTACGCACGGATCACGAGCATCCGTACCTAGACTCGGGGCTACTCCCATCGGGAGCGCGCGCACCCGATAGAAGACAGAAGAAATGCAAGAACGGTCAAGGAAAAGGAGTTCGGAAGAAGACATGCTTCAGTCTCTACCCGAACTATGTTCGGCTAGACACTCGGGGGCTACTGACGTGGGCATTACCCTCCGGGTAACCACTATTGCTCTACCCTATACGGCCCAGGTGGAGGCCCATGAAGGCACTCGAAGGCAAGATGGGCCACTAGGACGGTGCGGCGAAAGATTACTTGAAGTACAAGACACGGAAAGAGCCGAAGAAGGAAAGATTAGAGATAGATCTATTGTAAACCTACTCGTACTCGATTAAACCTCTCGGGACCTGGCCACCTATATAAAGGCCAGGAGAGGGGCTATCGAGGACACGACCAATCTTAACGATCTTAGCCAACAGAAGCTTAGAACTAGGTTACCCTAGCGATTAGCTACCTCGACGAGATCACAGCCGAACTATTCGGCACCCCATTGTAACACTGTTTTCATTATAATCAAGAACAGACAAGCAGGACGTAAGGGTTTTACCTCATCGAGGGCCCCGAACCTGGGTAAATCGCTCCCCCGTTTGTCTGTACACCGATGTCTCGTATCAGCTTGCAGGATTCCATCAACCCTAAGTCCCTATCGGAGGACATTGTCGAGGAACACCCCCGACAATGGCCTAGGTTAAAGTTTTGTAAAAATGGCCATAGCCTCACATCTGAATTCCATTTTCTTATTTCCTTAACTTTTCTTTGACCAAAAGTCTTTGTGTTGGGTTCTTTGAGTGTGAAGTTGAGTTTAGTAATGGTTTCCAAACCATTTAGCTAAAGTAGAGAATGGCATAGGCCAAGATTTGCCTTTATGTCTATATGCCCACATATGCCTCTATGTATATTTTCATTTTCTTTTTGTTTCACCTTTGATTTAGTTGGTAAGTACTAGGTTGGGTTTGTTGAGGTTTTTTTCAAACCATCTAAACAAGGTAGAACATGGCATAGTTTATTATTTGCAAGAATAGCCATAAGCTCACATGAGCTTTTTCTTTTATTTATTTATCTTTTGGCTTTGTTTCTTTTTGACTCCAAAGAGTAAGGTTTAGGGTTTTAGATCATTTAAAAATACTTCACACAAGCATCATGGCAAAACTCACAACATTTAGGTATGAGCATTATGCACATTATAGAACTCAAATAAAGTTTTTGTTGGTTCCAAAATTTGGAAAAAGAAAAAATTCATTTTCTTATTTGTTTTAAAATTTGGGATGTTACAGCCTATTGATGCGCGTAAATGTACACGTCCGTTGGGAACCCCAAGAGGAAGGTATGATGCGCACAGTGGCAAGTTTTCCCTCAGAAAGAAACCAAGGTTGATCGAACCAGGAGGAGCCAAGAAGCACGTTGAAGGTTGATGGTCGCGAAATGTGATGCGGCGCAACACCAGGGATTCCGGCGCCAACGCGGAACCTGCACAACAAAACCAAAGTACTTTGCCCCAACGAAACAGTGAGGTTGTCAATCTCACCGGCTTGCTGTAACAAAGGATTAAACGTATCGAGTGGAAGATGTTTGCAAAGAAAACAGTAAACACAATTGCAGATTGTATGCTATGTAAAGAATAGGACCGGGGTCCACAGTTCACTAGAGGTGTCTCTCCCATAAGATAAAGCATGTTGGGTGAACAAATTACAGTCGGGCAATTGACAAATAGAGAAAGGCATAACAATGCATATATATGATATGATAAATATAGTGAGATTTAATTGGGCATTACGACAAAGTACATAGACCGCCATCCAATGCATCTATGCCTAAAAGTCCACCTTCAGGTTATCATCCGAACCCCATTCAGTATTAAGTTGCTAAGCAACAGAGACAATTGCATTAAGTATGGTGCGTAATGTAATCAACAACTACATCCTTAGACATAGCATCAATGTTTTATCCCTAGTGGCAACAGCACATCACAACCTTAGAACCTACTGTCACGATCCCAGATTCAATGAAGGCATGAACCCACTATCGAGCATAAATACCCCCTCTTGGAGTTAAGAGCAAAAACTTGGCCAGAGCCTCTACTAATAACGGAGAGCATGCAAGATCATAAACAACACATAAACAATAGATTGATAATCACCATAATCATAGTACTCTCTATCCATCGGATCCCGACAAACACAACATATAGAATTACAGATAGATGATCTTGATCATGTTAGGCAGCTCACAAGATCCAACAATGAAGCACAACAAGGAGAAGACGACCATCTAGCTGCTATGGACCCATGGTCCAGGGGTGAACTACTCACTCATCACTCCGGAGGCGACCATGGCGGTGTAGAGTCCTCCGGAGATGAATCCCCTCTCCGGCAGGGAGGCGATCTCTGAATCCCCCGAGATGGGATTCGCGGCGGCGCGTCTCTGGAAGGTTTTCCGTATCGTGGCTCTCGGTGCGGGGGTTTCGCGACGAAGGCTTTAAGTAGGCGGAAGGTCAACGCGGGGGCCACACTCCCGAGAGGTCGGCGCGGCCGGGCTTGGGCGCCGCCCGCCCTACTGCCTCGTGGCCCCACTTCGTTATCTCTTCGGTCTTCTGGAAGCTTCGTGCAAAAATAGGACCCTGGGCGAAAGTTTCGTCCAATTCCGAGAATATTTCTTTACTAGGATTTCTGAAACCAAAAACAGCCAATGGCTCTTCGGCATCTTGTTAATAGGTTAGTTCCAGAAAATGCATAAATAAGACATATAATGTGCATAAAACATGTAGGTATCATCAATAAAGTAGCATGGAACATAAGAAATTATCGATACGTTGGAGACGTATCAGCATCCCCAAGCTTAGTTCTGCTCGTCCCGAGCAGGTAAAACGATAACAAAGATAATTTCTGAAGTGACATGCCATCATAATCTTGATCATACTATTTGTAAACATATGTAATGAATGCAGCGATCAAAACAAAGGTAATGACATGAGTAAACAACTGAATCATAAAGCAAAGACTTTTCATGAATAGTACTTCAAGACAAGCATCAATAAGTCTTGCATAAGAGTTAACTCATAAAGCAATAAATCAAAGTAAAGGTATTGAAGCAACACAAAGGAGGATTAAGTTTCAGCGGTTGCTTTCAACTTATAACATGTATATCTCATGGATATTGTCAACATAAAGTAATATAACAAGTGCAATATGCAAGTATGTAGGAATCAATGCACAGCTCACACAAGTGTTTGCTTCTTAGGTGGAAGGGATAGGTAAGACTCAACAATAAAAGTAAAAGAATGGTCCTTCAAAAGGAAAGCATCGATTGCTGTATTTGTGCTAGAGCTTTTATTTTGAAAACATGAAACAATTTTGTCAACGGTAGTAATAAAGCATATGAGTTATGAAAATTATATCTTACAAGTTGCAAGCCTCATGCATAGTATACTAATAGTGTCCGCACCTCGTCCTACTTAGCTTGGACTACCGGATCTTTGCATGCCATGTTTCAACCAAGTGTCACAAAGGGGTACCTCCATGCCGCCTGTACAAAGGTCTAAGGAGAATGCTCGCATTTCGGATTTCTCGCTTTTGATTATTCTCAACTTAGACATCCATACCGGGACAACATGGACAACAGATAATGGACTCCTCTTAAATGCATAAGCATGTAGCAATGATTATTATTCTCATATGAGATTGAGGATATATGTCCAAACTGAAACTTCCACCATGATTCATGGCTTTAGTTAGCGGCCCAATGTTCTTCTCTAACAATTTTGCATGCTCCAACCACTAAAATGATAGATCCTTCAGACAAGACGGACATGCATAGCAACTCACATGATATTCAATAATAGTTGATGGCGTTCCCCAGAAGCATGGTTATCGCACAACAAGCAACTTAATAAAATATAAAGTGCATAAGTACATATTCAATACTACGATAGTTTTTAAGGCTATTTTGTCCCATGAGCTATATATTGCAAAGGTGAATGATGGAATTTTAAAGGTAGCACTCAAGCAATTTACTTTGGAATGGCGGAGAAATACCATGTAGTAGGTAGGTATGGTGGACACAAATGGCATAGTAGTTGGCTCAAGGATTTTGGATGCATGAGAAGTATTCCCTCTCGATACAAGGTTTAGGCTAGCAAGGTTATTTGAAGCAAACTCAAGGATGAACAAGTGCAGCAAAACTCACATAAAAGACATATTGTAAACATTATAAGACTCTACACCGTCTTCCTTGTTGTTCAAAACTCAATACTAGATATTATCTAGACCTTAGAGAAACCAAATATGCAAATCAAATTTTAGCAAGATCTATGTATTTCTTCATTAATGGGTGCAAAGCATATGATACAAGAGCTTAAACATGAGCACAACAATTGCCAAGTATCACATTATCCAAGACATTTTAGAATTACTACATGTAGCATTTTCCAATTCCAATCATATAACAATTTAACGAAGAAGAAACTTCGCCTTGAACATTATGAGTAAAGCCTAAGGACACATGTGTCCATATGCAACAGCGGAGCGTGTCTCTCTCCCACAAAGTGAATGCTAGGATCCATTTTATTCAAACAAAAACAAAAACAAAAACAAACCGACGCTCCAAGTAAAGAACACAAGATGTGATTGAATAAAAATATAGTTTCAGGGGAGGAACCTGATGATGTTGTCGATGAAGAAGGGGATGCCTTGGGCATCCCCAAGCTTAAACGCTTGAGTCTTCTTAAAATATGCAGGGGTGAACCACGGGGCATCCCCAAGCTTAGAGCTTTCACTCCTCTTGATCATAGTATATCATTCTCCTCTCTTGACCCTTGAAAACTTCCTTCACACCAAACTTCAAGCAAACTCATTAGAGGGTTAGTGCACAATTAATAATTCACTCATTCAGAGGTGACACAATCATTATTTTCACTTCTGGACATTGCATAATGCTACTGGACATTAATGGATCAAAGAAATAAATCCAACATAGCAAAAGAGGCAATGCGAAATAAAAGGCAGAATCTGTCAAAAACAGAACAGTCCGTAAAGACGAATTTAAAGCTGGCACTAGACTTGCTCAAATGGAAAAACTCAAAACTAATGAAAGTTGCGTACATATCTGAGGATCACGCTCGTAAATTGGCAGATTTTTTGAATTTTCTACAGAGAACTGTGCCCAGATTCGTGACAGACAGCAATGCTGTTTCTGCGCAGCGATCCCAAATATAACATCAACTTTGACATAGAAACTTTACTTGGCACAAAAACATGATAAGGAGAGGTTGCTACAGTAGTAAACAACTTCCAAGACTCAACAAAACAAAAAATTGCTGTAGTAAAATAAACACATGGGTTATCTTCCAAGAAGTTCTTTCTTTATAGCCGTTAAGATGGGCTCAGCAATTTCAATGATAATGCTCTCATAAGGATGACAGTTGAAGCAAAAGAGAGCACCAAAAAGCAAATTCAAAACACATTTAAGCCTAACCCTCTTCCTATGAAAAGGAATCTTGTACACAAATAAATTCATGAAGAACAAAGTGGCAAGCATAGAAAAGCAACACAAGTGCAATTTCAAGATTCTCAACATAAAGAGGGGAAACTTAATATTATTAAGATGCATATAACCATGTTTCCCTCTCTCATAATAACTTTCAGTAGCATCATGAACAAATTCAAAAATCTAACTATCACATAAAACATTCTTGTCATGAGCCACATGCATAAAATTATTACTCTCCACATAAGCATAATCAATTTTATTAGTTGTAGTGGGAGCAAATTCAACAAAGTAGCTATCATTATTATTCTCATCACCATAATCATCATACATAGGAGGCATATTGTAATCATAATTAATTTTCTCCTCAATAGTAGGTGGACTGAAAATATTATATTCATCATTGCAAGCATCATATATAGGAGGTAAAGTATCATCAAAGTAAAATTTCTCCTCCATGCTTGGGGGACTAAAAATATCACAACCAGCTTCCCCAAGCTTAAATTCTTCCATAGCTTTAGCAATAATGGTGTTCAAAGAGTTCATGCTAATAACCTTGCTACAACTATTTTGCAAATAAAGTTCCATGGTTTTTTTAATTTTCTCTTCAAACACATCATGTCCTAATTCAAGATAAATTTCATAAAGATCTCTAATTTTTTTGTTGTTTTCCATTATGCCTAACTAGTGAAAATAAAAACAAGTACAGGACTAGACATGATAACAGAAGTAAACTAAATGCAAGTAACTAATTTTTTGTGTGTTTTTGATATAGAGAGCAAGACAGTAAATAAAGTAAAACTAGCAACTAATTTTTTTGTATTTTGATTTAGTGCAGCAACCAAAGTAGTAAATAAAATAAAGCAAGACAAAAACAAAGTAAAGAGATTGAGAAGTGGAGACTCCCCTTGCAGCGTGTCTTGATCTCGGCAACGGCGCCAGAAAAACAGTGCTTGATGCGCGTAAATGTACACGTCCGTTGAGAACCCCAAGAGGAAGGTATGATGCGCACAGTGGCAAGTTTTCCCTCAGAAAGAAACCAAGGTTGATCGAACCAGGAGGAGCCAAGAAGCACGTTGAAGGTTGATGGTCGCGAAATGTGATGCGGCGCAACACCAGGATTCCGGCGCCAACGCGGAACCTGCACAACAAAACCAAAGTACTTTGCCCCAACGAAACAGTGAGGTTGTCAATCTCACCGGCTTGCTGTAACAAAGGATTAAACGTATCGAGTGGAAGATGTTTGCAAAGAAAACAGTAAACACAATTGCAGTAGATTGTATGCTATGTAAAGAATAGGACCGGGGTCCACAGTTCACTAGAGGTGTCTCTCCCATAAGATAAAGCATGTTGGGTGAACAAATTACAGTCGGGCAATTGACAAATAGAGAAAGGCATAACAAGGCATATATATGATATGATAAATATAGTGAGATTTAATTGGGCATTACGACAAAGTACATAGACCGCCATCCAACTGCATCTATGCCTAAAAAGTCCACCTTCAGATTATCATCCGAACCCCATTCAGTATTAAGTTGCTAAGCAACAGACAATTGCATTAAGTATGGTGCGTAATGTAATCAACAACTACATCCTTAGACATAGCATCAATGTTTTATCCCTAGTGGCAACAGCACATCACAACCTTAGAACCTACTGTCCCGATCCCAGATTCAATGAAGGCATGAACCCACTATCGAGCATAAATACCCCCTCTTGGAGTTAAGAGCAAAAACTTGGCCAGAGCCTCTACTAATAACGGAGAGCATGCAAGATCATAAACAACACATAAACAATAGATTGATAATCACCATAATCATAGTACTCTCTATCCATCGGATCCCGACAAACACAACATATAGAATTACAGATAGATGATCTTGATCATGTTAGGCAGCTCACAAGATCCAACAATGAAGCACAACAAGGAGAAGACGACCATCTAGCTACTGCTATGGACCCATGGTCCAGGGGGTGAACTACTCACTCATCACTCCGGAGGCGACCATGGCGGTGTAGAGTCCTCCGGAAGATGAATCCCCTCTCCGGCAGGGTGCCGGAGGCGATCTCCTGAATCCCCGAGATGGGATTCGCGGCGGCGTCTCTGGAAGGTTTTCCGTATCGTGGCTCTCGGTCTGGGGTTTCGCGACGGAGGCTTTAAGTAGGCGGAAGGTCAACGCGGGGGGCCACGAGGGGCCCGGGGGTAGGTCGGCGCGGCCAGGGCTTGGGCCACGCCGCCCTATGCCTGGCTGCCTCGTGGCCCCACTTCGTTATCTCTTCGGTCTTACGGAAGCTTCGTGCAAAAATAGGACCCGGGAAAGTTTCGTCCAATTCCGAGAATATTTCTTTACTAGGATTTCTGAAACCAAAACAGCAGAAAACAGCAACTGGCTCTTCGGCATCTTGTTAATAGGTTAGTTCCAGAAAATGCATAAATATGACATATAATGTGCATAAAACATGTAGGTATCATCAATAAAGTAGCATGGAACATAAGAAATTATCGATACGTTGGAGACGTATCACCTATCACTGTCACAGGCTACGCTCTATTAGAAATATCCGTGTTGTCAGTGATGTGATGAAAAATCATGACGGACCTGTCAGGTAAAACTCTTTTGCTGGAACTCAGAACTCGATAAGTCCTCCGTGGACCGAGCTGAGTTACGCCAGGTTTCCTAATTCATGTCTTGGGACTTGACTTTTTAAGTAGGTTCCTCGCATTTGCTAAGGCAATTAACTGATTCTCGATCCGTTCGGATGCATCAGGCCGGTTTACCAACATCCCTATGATTAAAATATTCATGTACAAAAGAAATAATGAAACATTGCCTCTTAATAATCAAAGAATGAAGAAGTTGAAGAAAGAAGAAGTCGAAGGTTGTGAGACTCGACCCGAGTCTACGACTCGAGTAGATTCTCAGGGCCTACTGACATGATTATGCCATATTGGGTTCTAAGCATTGTCAGCCCTGGTACAAAGCCCATGAAGAAATAGAAGAAAGCCCACGACGAAATCCAAAAATAATCCGATGATATCACGTTAGGAAAGTTAAGCCCATATCAAGTGAACTGACTTGTAAACTCGACCTCGAGGTGGACTCTGAGACCTAGCCCGTTACAAAAAAAGGCTAGGAGGAGCCACCTAGAGGGGACCGATTCAATCATACGAGACACCTTGTAACCCTAATTCGACATCATACAATCTCGGCGATTCACCCTTGATAATAATATTCGTCGGTTGCCTACTTTGGCTAACCGGTTTGTTCATTTGTCAGTGTCCTCCTTCCTAGAAACCCAAGTCCATCATCATGAGTATTGCCAAGGTTAACCCTTTATCACTTGTCGTTGTTGATTGACTATTTTAATGGTTGGACGTGTGCACACAACCTGGGTATTGCGGCTCAAATTAAAATTCTGGAGAACCTTCGTTGGTAATTACATGATTTAGTATCTGTCTTTGAGTACCTTCAGGAAAGTAAAAGATTTTGTCATGAAAAAAAAAGAGTTTAACGACCTCAAAGATTCTCTAGTTTCTTTTAGACTTTATTTTGTAATCACTAGAGACAGCCCGTGAATGTCTACCATGTATTATTTCTTACTATGAATATATGTGGTATTCATTGTCAAAAAAATATGACAGCTTTAGTGGTGCATATGCTGATTTGATTCTTTTACTTTCCACACTTTGGTCAAGCTGCAAACTATTATACTCCCTCTGGTTTAAAATAATTATGTAAAAATTGATGTACTAGACATATTTTAGTGTGTAGATACATTCATTTTTTGATGAAACATGCCTCCCGACGGCTGCTAGGTGGGCCCATGGTGGTAGGCCGCTGTCACGCGGTGCGACCGCGCAGACGCATGAGAGGCACATATTTAGGCTCTGTTTGCGTCTGGGCAGACAGCTTGGTCACTCTTACGTCGGGCTGCTGGAGTGCAGGCGCCTTTTTGCGTGCGTTTGCGTCAGGCCATTGGAGATGCCCTAACACCTAGTTAGAGGGTGAACCCGTTGGCATCTGAGGGTGATGGTCTGGCTAATATAAATGTAGCAATGTTATTCTAAAAAAACCATTTATAACATCATCTCACGTAAGCGAAGAAAGATTTATTATATACTAGTTAATATCCATAGCTCAGGGGTTGCTACAATCTTAGGCATCTCCTTTGGCCCGACGCAAATCGGACGTAAAATTGACCGCATGTGTCCATTTGCATCGGACGCTAAAATTGATCGCATGCGTCGGGTCACGATCACCCAAATTGGTCTTCAAGGCGCGATCGACCGTTTGCGTTTGGGGCTACCCAGCGGCCCGACGCAAAATGGCCGCACATGTCAATTTTGTAGTATATAGATCACTCCCCAAAACCACTTAAATTCTGCAATATAGAAAATAAATTGGCCATACAAACAGCCGGAATATAATTCGAAGTGCATAATTATTACATCCAAATAAACAACATAGTTTGCCCGCATTATAAATGTAAATAGGATAGTCTCAAATGAAAAGAGATAAACTACTCCATATTTTCATCATGGCCAGCCAACCCTCGCTGATGGTCACAATCAAGGTTTAAAATAGCACGCTATTTCTCCGCTAATGGCGCACTATAGCATATCTAGAGGGTCCATGCTAAATTTTAGTAATTTTACTCTCTATGGCGCTATTTGCGAATAGAATGTTATATCGCGCTAAAACTTCATAGCGTTTGCGCTATTTTTTTCGGGCAAGTTGATTTCACTTTTTTGTGGTGATGAAGTGCAATCTGTGGTTCCACTTCTAAATCAGAAGATAATATCGCTAATGCTAATAATTTTTAATAAATAATTTATACTATGTTGTTGCCCTGTGACATGCTGATGTTATCCTTCTAAAATATTTGTGATCTATTTTTATGTGTGGTTATGTATGTATGATTCAGTCAGTTTTGGACTATATATATATCCATTCATTCTAGTAAAATTATTTATTTTTATTCTATATTTAGTATTATTTTGAAAACTCTATTTGAAATATACTAGGCTATTAGCACGATATAGCGTCCACAACGTTTAAAGGAGGCTGTCGCTATTTCATTTAGCACGCTATTTTAAACCTTGGTCACAATCAAGACATTTGGAAATGTTGCTCTCAGTGGTGGCATCAAGAAACTCCTGCCAACTTCCAGGCCTGGGTTTGGCGACACCACACATGCATTCAGAAGATAAAAGCACCAGGACCGTACTCCAGCTCCGTTATTACTTAGCAGCATATCTACTGCGGGACTGGAATTCGACGATTTCGTCGTGCCACAGACGAAACACCAGACACGCTAAAATCATCAACCGACGGTTACAGGGATAGAGATGACCATTTTGCCACGACACATAGTCTGACCAAGCTGTGCGACATACTATCTCAACGCCCGACCACAGTTTTTATTTTCTTTGCCAGAAATTCCAGATCTATTAAAGAAGTTTATAAGTACAAAACATTTCAAACACAATAAAAATTACATAAAGATCTTTCGACCATCTAACGACCACTACTGCTGCCAAATCCAGCCGCCAATGCACCGCTGTCACCACAACTTGACTGATCAACAATTTTCCGTGCCGACATAGATTAAAAGAATCTCAAGCAAACATGAATTACCAAGACAATAGTTTAAAACATAGAAAATTTATTAATAAGCAACTCTGAGCAATACTATAGAATCCTAAAAAGGAACTCCAGCGTGGTTATTACTAAGCAAATACTAGTATATAGAATCCTACAGGGCTGGAGCGAAGTATTCAAGCGTACGTGTGTGGGTTGAAGGCTCGTCGTATACATCCGCTCTGTACACGCCTTCTTTGATGTTACGGTTCACCGCTTTAAGTAGGAGCTTATAGGTGGTGCCGGACACTGTTTGTATTTGCATGCCGGTGTCCACCCTCTCAAACTGGATCCATTCGTTCGCTTTCCTTGCGTGCTCGGCCACCGCCCAACTGGCAATTTCCTGCACATCAGGGTCGTTGAGGTTTGGGATCTGCTCCCAATGATTTTCATTTCCTTCAATGGTGGGTGTAGCAATGACGCAAATGACAGCGGCAATGGTGACACAGAGAATATTGTGTGTCCTCATGCCTGATCGATGGGGGTTTGCAGGGGCTTTGAAAGATTGAAGGCGATGAGTTGCCGTTCGCTTTCGCGAATGTGGTGCATATGACAACGAAAACAAGGACATTTATATAGACGCCGGCACGTAGGGATCAATTTCAATGCAGATCAACCTCATATGGTTCCGTATCAATTGAAATCGGCACATTTATTTGGACAAGCAGGATTAGGAAGGAGTTTATTCAGATGCATATTTATTCACCTCATACGAAAATCGGGACATTAATTTGGACAACCAGGATTAGGCAGGAATTGATTTGGTTGCATTGTAAGAATATTTAAGTGGCCATTGTAAATTAAAAAGTGATATTGATTAATAGTTTTATTACTATAATGGTTGCTAGAAATAATATTTTTTTTACTAATTAATTGGTAGCACTGTCAAAGCCTTCATATTGATCCACATCATCAGAATAGTTAAAACAGTTATTAGATCTAAATTTTATGGTTAAGAATAATTTAGAAAGTCACGATTTACAAGGGCGGTCACAATGTAGATGGTAAAATTGACGTGTGCGGGACTGGGATTCGAACAATCGCGCGAGACTATGTGCTTCTGCCCAAAACTTCCTAGCCATTACAGCCAACAATGCTTCTTTGAAAGCATAACAAATATATTAAGGTCAGCAAGCCGTCTCATTAAAAATCTTTTAGTCCGTTAGATACCCTGGAAAGAAAAGAGTGCCCTGGAACTTGTCGGCTGCAAACATCAGTACAATTACAGAATTATGAACAGAGTCACATCATTCGTTACAAAAGACAAAATAAAATCAGGGAGATCACCCTCCCAAACCCTGTTCTCTCTAGTGGTGTGAGCAAATTTTGCCAACTCATACGCACTTTGGTTGGCTTCCTTGTGACAATGCAGAAACGCGATATCTTCCATATCGCTGGCCTTTTGGAAACATTCAGCAAGGATCGCAACATAGGAACTATTAATCTCCACCTCTCCGTTACAAGCTTGGATAACTTCAAGGGCATCATAACTTGAGAGGATGAACATCCGATTGGCTCAAGAAACAGCAAACCTTCAGACAGAGCCCTAGCCCCCGTCGTCGCCGCGCTCAGCAAATTATCAAGAGGGCGACAAAAAACCCCCAGAACTTCCCCCTTACTTGCACGCAACACACCTCCCGCTGCACCAGAGCCATTAGGGTAGTATGATGCATCAATGTTCAGTTTCAGTTTTCCCCTATTTGTCGTTAACCACTTAAACTCTTTTTGGACTGAATTCTTCTTAGCGGCTTCATAATTAGCAGTTAGAGCCTTTATTGCAAAAGCTGAATTTTTTGGGGGACTAATACTATCTCCCTTCACTAATTCTCTTCTCTGCCACCAGATATACCATCCTCCCACCGCTATGATTTCATGTAGTGAGACCTGTTGTAGATGAGGTACCTTACTATTTGGCGATCGTAATATGTGTTCAAGGACCACTGAACCCGATCTGTCTATTGTCATTGCGTGCTCTACCACATCAAAAACACCCAGCTCTCTCCATACATCCTTTTCTCTCAAACACCCAAACAGGATATGGCAAATGTCCTCAGGCCCAGTCTTACAAATCGGACACTGAGGTGACACTTTAATATGACTCCTCGCTAGAATTGCCATACCAGGTAGTACCCCACGCAGAGCCTTCCAAAGGAACATTTTCACCTTGCTCGTAACGTTCATATTCCACAAGATTTCACATACTGGATTGATTTGAGCTGAACCCTGCGCATCTCTCCTTCTCAACGTATGTCCAAACAAGTGATCCCATTGAATATGATAAGCCGATTGGACTGAAAAGATATTATTTTTTGTCTAATGCCAAGCCACGAAGTCCTCGGTTAGATGTGTGCTTTAAGGGATCTCAGAATTCTCTCTGCGTCCACCTGGATAAATAAAGATCTAATCAGCTCTTCATTCTAGTTATTTGTGGTCAGGTCTATAAGCTCATCGACAGTCCTCAACACAATATGTCCCATCGATGTGTAGACTTTCCTCGTCGGGCTTGTGGGAATCCAGTGATCTTTCCAAATGTTAACTTTTTCACCAGTACCAATTCTCCAAATATGGCCCCTTTTAAACGTTTGCAATCCCGCCACAATACTCTGCCAAGTGTATGATGATCCACTCTTTGGTCCCGCACTAAGAAGATTAGAATTTGGGTAATATTTTGCTTTGAGCACCCGTGCACACAACGAATCAAGCCTTTCCAACAATCTCCAACTTTATTTTGTGAACATAGCTAAGTTCAAAGAATGGAGGTCCTGAAATCCCATGCCTCCCAACTTCTTTGGGATGCACATCTTCCACCATGCAAACCAGTGCATCTTTCTGTGGTCATCTGTATCCTCCCACCAGAAACTCGCCATGGAATCATTAATGTCCTTACAAAGTTGTTTAGGGATTTTTAAAACCCCCATCGCAAACACCGGGATATCTTGAATAATAGCTTTCAACAATATCTCCTTGCCACCCGTCGACAAGAGTCTTTCCTTCCACCATTTTAACCTTTCAATGATTCTTTCCAGAAGATAAACGAAGCTATCAGTTCGGTCAAGCCCCACCATAGAAGGAAGCCCAAGGTACCTATCTGAAATAGCCTATGTCATAATATTCAGTTCCGCAGAAATGTGAGATCTCACCTCCACCTCCACATTAGGGCTAAAGAAAATACTACACTTTGATTCACTCATAAATTGTCCCAAGCTTGCACAGTATTGATCCAGAACCTGTCTCAATGAGGTTGCATTAATCATATTGGCCTTCATCAGTACAAGAGAATCATCAGCAAATAATAAATGGGAAACTGATGGTGCATTTCTGCACACCCGTACACCTTCAATGCCACGAACTTCATCTCATGAGCCAAAGCACTAGAAAGATCCTCTGCACAAATAAGGAATAAACAAGGTGATAGCGGATCACCTTATCGAAGTCCCTAATGGGGATAAACTCCTCCGTCTCTTGATCATTGTACCGCACTTTATATTTAACTGATCTTACACAAGCTAATAAGAGATCCACAAACTCTCTATCAAAACCCAACCTCATGAGTATGCGGTCCAAAAACACCCACTCCACGCGATCATAGGCCTTATGCATGTCCAGTTTCACCGCACAAAGACCTTCCTTACCCACCTTCTTATTCTTAATTTTATGTATGCATTCGTAAGCCAGAAGGATGTTATCAGTTATTAACCGCCATGGAACAAAGGCACTCTGAACTTGAGATATGACATCCTCCAAAAATAAATTTCAGTCTAGCTGCAATCATTTTGAAATAACCTTATAGAGAACATTGCAAGGCTGATTGGTCTGTATTGGGATATGTTCTCCGGTGAGTCTACCTTTTGAATCAGAACTATAATAGTATCATTCCACCCTTGAGGTATGTTCTTCTGGTTTATAGCTTCCAAAACTTCCATCGTCAGACTCTCCCCTAGAATGTGCAACATTTTTTGAAGAATAAAGCATGCAAGCCATCCGCCCCCGGGGCGTTCATATCACCAATCGAAAAGAGTGCCTTCTTAACCTCCTTCGCCGTATATGGCTTCAGTAATTCATCATTCGTATCCCTATTCACCTTTGGTACAACTTTCTCGATTAAGTCCGGGTCTAGTTCATCAACTTCAATGTAAATAAACCCGTAAAGTAAACAGAAATCAACGGATTTAATTGGTCAGTCCCTTCTCGCATTGTACCACCCTGATCTCTGAGGCCTTTTATTCTGTTTCGAGCCCACCTATTGGAAGCGAAATTATGAAATATAGCTCATATTTGTATCCCCAAGTTGCAGCCAGATTACCCTACTTCTCTGGGCCAGTACATTTCTTCTTGCTCAAGTAACTTTTCTAGTTCCACAACCAATTCTTTTTCACGTGCAATGTTCTCATCTGTTAGCTCGCTTCTAGTGAGCTCTTCCACATCTTTCTTGATCGAGTTTACCTTTTTCTGTGGTTTCTTTAGAGACGTGCGATTCCCATCGATGAAGACTATCATGAACCAAAGAAAGCCTCTCAACCAATCCATTTCTAGCTTGGTGGGACGACGCCTCCCACGCATCTGCGACAACCTCATGAAAATTCTTTTCTTTGAGCCATCAGGCTTCAAACCGGAGCAAGGACGGCCCATGTATGTCAAGGATCGGAGACACCCCGAAGCTAAGAAACATCGGTCTATGATCCGACCGGCTATAATCCAGATTTTCCACCCTTGCATTAGGAAATTTTTCTATCCAATCATCACAAGCTATTGCTCTATCCAACCTTTTCCCTAATGCCGACTCTATGCCAAGTAAATTTATCACCCGTGTATCCCAAATCAGAAAGCCCATAATTAATTAGAGCCTCCTGAAAAGCCAGCAGAAATTTGTTAGGTCTTAATCTCACTCCTTCCTTTTCAAAAGATTAGAGGATTTCGTTAAAATCTCCCATGACCACCCACGACATTATTGTGACTATCTTCATCTGTCTCAAACGATCCCAAGACAAATGCTTCTTATCCCAACTTGGCTCCCCATAAAATCCAGTGAATCTCCATATACTTTCCTGGTCAACTCCAATAAACACATCAATGTAATTGCCTGATTTATGGAGTAAGGATACAACTACATCTTTTTTCCACAGTAGTAGTAAACCCCCCTTATGACCATCACTGCACACCACTTCCTTGTGATCCATATTCAACCTTCTTTTTAAACACTCAGCCGGCCATTCTTCTAAATGTATTTCCATAAGAAAAATGACATCTGCATCTTGGCCCTTCTGAATTTCCACAAGCGTCATCACAGCCGTGGTTTTTTGAAAACCACGGCCGTTGTAATTTAAGAGTTCCATTGCTCCCGGACAACCTCCGTCCCGGAGGTCGCTGATATATTTTGAGTTTGTGATTCTTCACCCGTTCTCGAACGTTTGGGAGGTTGGATCTTCTCAGGAGATCCTGACACTGCATTCGTCGTTTGCTTCCCCGGCTCTAGCTGATTTATGATACCAGCCACCATAGAATTTTTACCCAAGTCACCTAGGCCACCTTCATTACCTCCATCAACAGTACCCCGTTTCCTTCCATTGGCAATATCAGCCATCTCTTCATCTATGCTTGTAGAGTCCGCAACCCAAGGTTGATGAGAAGTCTCTGTAAAAGGAGCTGAGCGACCCCTACCTCTACCCATGGGCATTCTGCCCCCACTCTGATCACGGCCACCTCCACATCCTCTACCTCCCGATGGGTCCCGTCCCGCATTCTTGAAACCAAATGCCCTAGCAAGCCACAAGCACCACAGAATAGTGGTAGTTTCTCATATTTCAACTGATACCAATCCTTCTTCTTGTCCTTGGTTATTGAAACAAACCGAAACAACTTTTTTGATACATCTAACTTAATCCTTGCTCTAGCAAATTCACCAATAAAGCCAGCCGGTAGTTTGATCTATACCTCTTTTACCTCACCCACAGGTCTACACATCCCTCGAATAACAGGCTCATTAAGATAATTGTCAGACAATTGTAGAACTCTCGCCCAAATCACAATTTTATCCAACACAATTGTTCTAGGGTTTTGGAACCCGTTGTACTCCTCCATCATCAAAGCGTAGTTATTCCTAAAGAGCCAATGCCCCATGTTCATAGCTTTATTCCAGTCTGCAAGACACCCTATTGAACCGAGAACATGTTATCCTCAAGCTTTCTCTAGATAACTTCCTTCGCTGGGTTCCAGGCCGACCTCATATCGGCGTAAAGGGCGCTAGGGCTAAAACCCCTATATGTATGAACTTTGGCTACCGCGAGCCAACAATGCTTTGTGATGAGAAGGAGGCCATATATTGTTTTAAAGTAAAGAACACAACGAGCAGTTGGTTCTGAAGTTACCCATGCAAATGTGTGTACTGGTGGGCCATCTTGCGGACCATACTGGACCCCGGCCCGGTCTTCCAAAACTGACAATATGACTGCTATGGTATACGGCCCACGAGATCTAGCTCCTCCTGCTTCCCTACGGTTAGATTGGGTCCAAATATATACACTTGTATCTAAACACCTTTTAGTACGTAGGTTTGCTTATTTTGGAGAAAAAAAGTTGCAACACTTAATTTGAAACGAAAGAGTATATATTGTAATGTATTTGCATGTGCTTTCTTGTGTGTCACGGTCCGCCAGTAGATAGATTACCTTTATATTGTAACCGAATTCGGAAAAAATTCTCGGGGCCTGACCTCCTATATAAAGGCCAGGAGAAGATCTCTCTCTCTCTCAACCTTTCACGCATACACCAAACCCTAGCCACCTTGCCTCTCGGCGAGAACACATCCACGCATTTCATCGACTACCCCATTATACACTACACCATGAACAAAATTTTAGGGCTAAGAACAGCCGGGAAAGATCTACTTTAGAGGGCAACTTAATAGCCGGGAGAAATAAACAGCCGGCACAAGTCTCTCACAACAGCCGGCACATGTAGAGACGAGGTGGCGAAAAGTTTTGGCGCGTGTGGTAGACATGTCACGTGCCTAAAACGAAAATATTTCAGACTTTGGCGGGTGTACTGGGTCTATCTTGCCCCCTTGCCCTCAAAATCCCTAAAACCAAATCCCCAAATTCCCCAATCACCGCCCGCGCCGTCGCCACCAGATCGTTCGCGCACCGGAGCTCCCGTCCCGCAGCGCCGCACCAGCTCGTCGCACATCGAAGGTCCTGCCCTGCGCCGCCATACCAGCCCGTGGCGCATCAAAGATCCCGCCCCGCGCCGCCGCACTGGCCCGTCGCGCGCTGAAGCTCCCGCCCCGCGTCGCCGGAGTAAGCGCCGCCGAGCAAGCGTCGCCAAGACGACAACCAGCCCCAACCGTCGACGCCTTCGATCTCCACCTCGACCCACCCCCTCGGTAAGCATGGGCTCTGCCGCATTTGCAGATCACCTCGCCCTTCTCCATGCCCCTTCTTCTTCCCGTGCGGGAGCCTACTCCATCCCCAGATCCTAGGAATCCAGCGAAGCTTGGTGGCTTGACATGTTTGTCTTTCTTTTTGACATGCTAGGAATCCAGCGAAGCTTCCCAGAGTCGAGCCTGCCCCTTCTCCATCTGCAAGTACTCAAGGAGATACACTGCTGCTGAACTGCCTTTCACGGTGACCCGACATCAGGTATTATTTCTGGGATTTTGGACGTCGACAAGCATAGCCTCGTTGTGTATTTTGCTGCTGCATTGTTAATTTTTTCATCTAGAAGATTACTCTGATGCTTTGGTTAATCACCTGACATCAATCTGCTCAGTTTTTTTATCACATTAGTTAAGATGCAGATTGGCATATAAAACTAGGATAGCTACAGACGTGAACTTGGTCTAGAAAAAGGATGATATTGACAAATATACTCCACTTTAAACTGAATTTAGGAATTATTGTAGTACGGTGATTGATTAGTTTGCAAGTATTTAATGAGTAACATTTGCACTATATTGTTTTGTTTTACATGCACAAGGGTATATTCAATTGAAGTAGCGCAGTGGAGGAGTTGACAGTCGGATAAGTTGGTCAATTCTTTGGTTAGCATACCTAGTGGAGTGGGGATAGAAGTGGATTGGACACTATTGGCCTGAGCTTGACCTAAGACAAGTAAGTCACTTCGGTTCCTTGGCTGTATGCACTTCTATTCCATCGTGTGGAAAATTTGTTGTCTCTTAATATTTTTTATTTGTCTTAGGGGTTATTTAAATAACTGTTATAGAAATGGATAAAAGCTGGATGGATGCTGATAGGCACACCGAAACATTCATTAATGGGGTTAAAGGATTTATTCAGTTTGCTTTTACCCATTCAGCAAAAGGGAACACTATATTATGCCCTTGCAGAAAGTGTGTGAATTGTTCTTGGCTAGAAGCTAGTGATGTCCAGGTGCACTTAGTATGTGATGGGTTTGTGACTGGCTATAGAAGATGGGAATATCATGGGGAGGCATCATACTTGTATCCACCAAATAGTGATGTTGATGTAGAATGTGATGAAAATGAGGAGATGGATGAGTTAGAAGAGTTAGATGAGATGGGTGAACTGATTAGAGATATGAGACACGAATTTGGCGATTTGAGTGATAGTGATGATGAGGCTGATCCTAGTGACCAATACAATCCAAATAACCCTTTTAAGCAATTAGTAGGTGACGCAGCTGAAGAGCTCTTTCCAGGCTGCACCTCTTTCTCAAAGTTGCGATTCATTGTTAGGATGCTCCACAACAAAGCTCTTGGAGGTTGGACTGATAAGAGTTTTGATATGCAGTTAGCATTGCTAAAAGAGGCCTTCCCTCAAGCGAAACTACCTAAAAACTTCTATGAGGCTAAGAAAATGATAAAATGCCTTAGCCTTAATTATGTTAGCATCCATGCCTGTTACAATGACTGCATTTTGTATTGGAAGCAGTATGAAAAAGCTGATAGCTGTCCGAAATGCAATACCTCTCGCTGGAAATCTGAAAAGAAGAAACCTAATGGGAGAAATGCACACAAAGTCCCTAGAAAAGTTCTTCGTTATTTCCCAATAGCAAAGAGGCTGCAGCGATTGTTCATATCAGCCAAGAGTGCAACAGATTGCAGATGGCATGATGAAGGGCGTACAAAAGATGGCTTTCTAAGGCATCCTGCAGATTCACCGGCTTGGAAGCATTTTGATAATGAGCATAAAGATTTTTCTTCAGATTCTCGCAACATTAGGTTGATTATAGCAACAGACGGATTCAATCCATTTAGATCAATGAATTGTGCCTACAGCATCTGGCCTGTTATTGCGATTCCAGTGAATCTACCTCCTTGGTTATGCATGAAGCAACCAAATTTCATCCTCTCATTATTAATTCCTGGCCCTAAGTCACCTGGAAGAGATATAGATGTTTTCCTTGAGCCACTTATTGATGACCTTCATTCACTTTTTGAGGAGGGAATTCGAACTTATGATGCCTCCAAATCTGAATACTTCCAATTGCATGCAGCTGTTCATTCCACTATTAGTGATCTCCCAGGTTTAGCTACTATAGCTGGTTGTGTCACCTCGGGTGAATATGGCTGTCCAAAGTGCCATTCTCTCACTTGCTCTCTTTGGTTGATGAAAGGCAACAAAACCTGCTACATGAGTCACCGTAGGTTCTTAGATGAAAATCACCGATTTAGAACAGTAGATAAGGACTTCTTTGATGGCAAGGTGGAAACTAGGACTGCTCCTGAACCACTTACAGGAGAGGAAGTGGACGCCCTTATAGAAAATATGGAAACTGTATTTGGAAAGGACCCTTCTGGAAAACCCCCCACAAACAAACGGAAACGTGGTGATCCACCACAAATTTTCAAAAGGAGATCCATCTGGTTTAGGTTGAGATATTGGAAAGATTTGCTGCAACCTCATAATATTGATGCCATGCACATCGAAAAGAATGTTTGTGATAACATCGTTAACACACTTCTAGGCGTTGACCGAAAAACCAAAGATAATTTAAACTCTCGTCGAGACCTTGAGGAACATAAAATAAGAGGTGCTCTACATCCCGTTCCAGTAGAGAAGGAAACTGTTTATTTGCCTTCTGCCCCATACTCATTGAGTCCAGAGCTGAAGAGACTGTTTTGCCAAATTCTCAAAGAAATCAGATTCCCAGATGGTCTTGCGTCTGATATACGAAAGAATGTCCATGTTAAGGAGAAGAAGATTGTTGGGCTTAAAAGCCATGACTGCCACATTCTTTTGCAGCAATTGCTTCCACTAGCAGTTAGAAAAACCCTGCCAGAGGGAGTCAGTGCTGCATTGATCCGTGTGAGTGAATTTTTCAAGAAAATCTACTCTCCTGTCATTTGCATAAGTGATATGGAGAAACTAGAGAAAGAAATAGCTGAGACACTCAGCATTCTTGAGGTCATATTTCTACCATCATTTTTTGATATGATGGTTCATTTGATGGTTCATCTTCCACTCCAAGTGAGACTTGGGGGACCAGTAAAGTACAGCAACATGTACCCAATAGAAAGGTCATTTCTAAACCTAAAACAAGTATATCATATATTATTTGTATAACAGATAAATTGATATATGCTTAGTACATCTTGTATAGGTTTTTGAGCACCTTAAAAGGATATGTTCGCACCATGAGCCACCCCGAGGGTTCGATTGCAGAGGGCTACATTTTCGATGAGTGTCTTACTTTCTGCTCTCGGTATTTAGAAGGATGTGAAACTAGATTTACAAGAAAAGGCATAAATGATGTTATTGAGCCCATGTGTACTAGTATGCCTTTCTTCAACAACAATGGTCGGTTTTTGGCTGGAAAGCATGTCGTGACATTAGATCACAAGGAATGGCTTCAGGCACATAGATATATATTGTTCAATTATGATCACATAGATATATACGTGAGGTATGCTATTCCAAGCATTTCATTGTTATAATTCTAGCTGCCAGTATGCAGGCATTAATGAATGATAAGCTTTATTTTCTTATTAACTTCTACAGCAAGCATAAAGAGTATTTGTCCTCAAGTGGTAATCGAAATGCCATACAGATTGACAAACTTCATCATGACACTTTCCATGAGTGGTTTAAGCTGTTTGTGGCACAACTTCTTGATAGTGGTGAAGAAGTTTCTGAAGAGATTCAGACTTTAGCCGAGGGACCCTTATTCGTGGCAAGGTCGTATGGCAGTTATACTATTAATGGCTATAATTTCCATACAAAGTCATATGATGAGGGCAGGCCTACCCAAAGCAGCGGGGTGGCTTTAGTTTCACAAGTACCCGGAAATGAAAATAGAACATACTACGGTGTGATAAATCAAATTTTAGAGTTAGATTACAATCACAAAGGAAAAATGGTGCTATTTAAATGTGATTGGTTTGACAACCGTGTGGAAAACAAGTGGGTAAAAGTTGATAAGTTTGGCATCACAGATGTGAACCACAAGCATTTAATCCAGACAGGGGATAAGTTGAGTGACGAGCCATTTATTTTGGCCTCCCAAGCAACTCAAGTGTACTATGTGGAAGACCCAGTTGCTACAGATTGGTGGGCTGTTAGACAACCACCAAACCAGCGAGACCTGTATGATATGTTTGGTGTGCGAGAAGAAAATGTTCCACAACTAGCGAGACCTGAACCTACAAAGCATAATCTTGATGCTAATGTATGCCTCAACATTGACTGATGTAGATGGTATTATTGTTTGTTCAAAGGAGAAACCAAAGTGTGTGCTTATTTCTTTAGACCTGTATAATTATTTCTTTTGCTACTTGAAATTGAATATAATTGTACTAATGTTCTCTTGTTGTATTTTTGTAGGAAAAACAATGGAAAGAGAACAAGAAGATAGGGCTGCTACATATGAGGGTATGCGTCAACAAAAGATCGCAAAAAACATTGAGAGACTCAATAGCCTTACTCCTCTTGTTGATCAGGTGGCTGCATTGCGTCAATCCAAGCCCGAAAAAAAAAGGAAAAAGGTGTTGTATACTTTCACGACTTTTGGCCTCTGTTAGTTTCCTACATCATCATTTGCGAACTAGCTATGACACAATGTGATTGTCATTTGTAGAGATCCCTAGACGAAAATATTCCTGAATCGAGCCGAGTGCTCAGACCTCGCGCAAATGGTGAAATTATGGTTGTTGAACAAGAAGATGAAGGCAATGGTGAAAATATGGCTGTTGACCAAGAAGATGAAGGTATCTTAGCAACACAATACTACTAGCATGGTTTTTATTTCAGTTTATTGCTGTTAGGAGTGTCAAGTTTCTCTGCCTAATATTTCTTCTTGTGTTAGGGCATGGTTTGGATGATCAAAAAAAGAAAAGAAATGGCCGGAAGCGCACTAGAATGGTTGGTGTCTTTGATAGAAGTGGCCAGCCACCAGTTCCTGTTTCATTTAATGAAAGGGGACAGCCAGATGGCAACAATGCCTCAGAATTTAACAACTTCATAGGAACACATGTAAAAAGTCATATTCCTCTTGGACATGCTGATTGGAGACTAGTGCCCGTCGAAAAGAAGAATGGGTTGATGACAGAATTAAAGGTATGATCTTCTATGCAACCAGAAATTATATGTTGTGGATACAGTAGCATACTAATACGAATGCATGCTTGTATGAACCCAAAAATACTATGTTGTGGATGACAAGCTGAAGGATTATGTCATGGGAAGTGCTCACAAGAAATGGAAAGATTTCAAGGCAGATTTGAAAGAGAGGATTTACAAAGAAGATAGAACTGAGGAGGAACTGTATGATCTTTTCAAAGAGGATACTAGAGTAACTCCTATTGATGTCAAATGGCTTATAGAATTTTGGCAAACCGAACAAGCGAAGGTACTGTTCTTACTCATATTACACTTGTTGCAGTTTGGTCATATTCAGAAACTAGGCACAAGAATTAACTTCTTTTTTCATAGAAACGAAGTGAACAAGGAAAGAAAAATCGAGAAAAGCAGAAGGTGTTGCATACATCTGGAAGCAAGAGCCATGCTCGTATTACATCTGAAATGGTATATAATGCCTTGTTTGTTAACATGCTTAAGCACAATCTGTATACTAATGGTGACTAATTTTCTATTATAATGGATGTAGCATAAGGAGAATGGATATGCTCCTCGCAGAGATGAAGTGTTTATCAGAACACACCAAAGTAAGAAAAAACCTCAAACCCAAGAAACAATCGCCGTAATTGTAAGTTCTTCTACAACACAAGATTTTTTTCTTTTTGAAAGTTAATGTGGTACAACAATCGCTGTAATTGACATTTGTTCATTACTCTAGAACAAAATAGAGGATGCAATTAATGATCATCCAGAACTTTTGGAGAAAACCATTCAACAAGGTGATGTATTGGCACATGTACTTGGAAAAGCGAAGAATGGCTATGTTCGGTGTGTAGGCCTAGGACCAAGTGCTGGTACTATAGGGATGCTTGGAGCTCAAAGGCTGAAATCTACAAAGCTGCAGATGGCTGAGCTAGAGGCTGAGAAAGCTTGGAGGGCGAATGAACTTCTAAAAGAGCAA